>CM075696.1:29062729-30262729 GCA_037954015.1 Psophocarpus tetragonolobus | reverse complement strand
GTGTTTATTTGATCTTTCATTGTTTGACTATGTTAGCATCTCATCAATGAAAAAAAAAATCATATCTCAATTTTATGTTCATGCAGGGTAAAAATAATAAAAAAAAGATAATTTAAAATGGGTAACATACACATCTAAAGCATATATAGCAGTCTCTTTTGTTTCTTCATTCATGCATTAAGATAATCATGCATTGTCATTTCATCCATTGCAAAATTAAAACATTACATTATTTACTTATTCATTCTCTCAGTTGAAAATATCGATACCATTTCATTGCATGCATTAAACGTAAAAAAAAAAAAATCTCATATATTTAATTTCATAACATATTTTCTCATTTTTAGTTAAAATAAATAAAAACATTGAAAAAGAATAAAAATAATTAGGAACTCTTTCCTTTTTGCATTTCATATCATTAAAATAATTAGCTAAATTGTTGACTTACGTAATTAAGTGACGTGACATGGTTATATTGTAATTAAGAGTTAATTAAAGTTTAATTAATTATTTAGAAATGTTAATTTTAAAAATATAAAAAACATCTACCATGGTAAGAATTGAACCTAGGTCCTAGGGAGGGAAAGCTAGAACCAATCCACTAGATCAAAGGCCAGAACTTATTTTATTTTGCAATTCCAATTTATTTAAACTAATCAATAGCAATGTTAATTTTAAAAATATAGAAAAGTTGAGCAAGGTTTGAATTGAACCAAAGTATAAAAGTTTAATTGCTAAAGTCATACCACTAGACTAAAAACCAATATTAGTTTTTTTGTGAGATTCAAATTTAATTAAACTAATCATGTGACAACATTAATTTTATATTAAAATTGGACAAAGTAAGATTTGAACCTAAGACTTGTGAGAGTTGTAAGACGATACCACTAGATAGTAAGCCAATTTTGGTTTTATTGTCTCTTTTCCTTTGTTTTGTTTTATTATTCTTGCTCATTTATGTTGTAAATTTTTTAAATAAAGTAACTTTTTTTAAATTCTAAAAACTACTTAGCTTGACTTTATGTTAAATCTATTTGAATAAGTTTATTTTTTTTAATTTTTAAATTTATATTTAAGTTTTAGTTGTTACTTTAATTTATAGATTTTTAAATTTTAATTTCTATATTTTATTTTTAATTAGATTTTATATTTTATTTGTATATTTTAATTTTAAATCTATTGTAGGTCATTTATGTTATATATTTTATTTGTGATTTTGAAACTAAAATTAACAATTAAAAGATGAAATTAAAATTTAAGGGTTAGCAACTAAAACTAAAATTTAGTTATATTAACAACAATATAAAATTTAAAATCTAATTAAAAATAAAGACATAAATTAAAATTTAGAATTAAAATTTAAAATTAAAATTTCTCCATTTAAAAAAGTTGTAAATTTTAATATATTTTTAAAATTAATCTTGCCACGATTAGTTTAATTAAATTTGAATCTCACAAGAAAATTAATATTGACTTTCGGTCTTGTGGTATGACTTTAGCATTTAAACTTCTAGACCTGGGTTCAATTCTAGCCTTTCTCAAATTTTCTATATTTTTAAAATTAATATTGCTATTGATTAGTTTAAATACATTGAAATTGCAAAATAAAATAGACTTTTACCTTTTGGTTTAGTGGATTGGCTTTAACTTTTCTTTCTCCAAGACGGGTTCGATTCTTGCCATTACAATATAACCATGCCACATCACTTAATTACGTAAGTCAAGTTAATTTTTAACCGTCAATGCCCTAAATTTGACGGAAGGGCAAAAATTAAACTTTTGAAAAAGTTGGAGGGCAAAAGGTGCGCAAAAAAAAAGTTGAGGGGTACAAAGTGAGCTACCCCCTAAATAGAGGGGCACCGGTGGTAATTTAGCCTTTTACATATTAACATGCAAAAAAAAAAATAAAGAGAAAAAAAAACAAACACAATTTTTTTTTTGCATAAGTAGATCAAAATTTTCCTTCATACTTCATATTAGCATTAGAAATCATCAAAGAAAAATTCATTGTACATATTTTTATTTTCATAATTTAAAAAAAAAATTCTAACATTCTCATGAAAAAATACATCAGATTTTGTTTTGCATGCATATGTCTTGCATCGCATTTTAAGCATTCTTCATCCACTCATTTACATATTTCTCATCATTCATGAAATAAAACATCCTATTTGTTGCATTCATATCATTTTAAGTATCAAGCTAGTGTCTGTTTTTATTAACAATGTAGTTTTCATAGAACTCTTACATAAAAAAGAAAGAAAAAACAACAAAAATGAGTTATTGTGTTGTAAATAGAACCTTATCATAAAGAGAGATGGTAATAAAATAGATATGAATGAGTTATTGTCTGAGAGATATGACAATAAACTCAATTGATTCTAGTGCATCTTCAATCCAAGACAGATAGTTTTGAGCATTAAAAAACAGACTAAGTTGGGTGAACCAGTATAATTTCTTGTGTTTTATCTCTTTCATTATCAACTCTCTTTATGATAAGGTTCTTTCAGACAATAACTCATTTTTGTTACAATAGAACCTTCTTTTATAATTTCTTTCAAACAATCATCTCTCTTTATCATATGAACGAGTTATTGTAAATAGAACCTTATCATCAACATGATTTCTTGTTTTGTAAATAGAACCTTCTTTTATAATTTCCTGTGGTACATTGGAAGACTTTGAAAAATTTCATTTAAGCTTCTTTGTCCTATAAAAAAAGTACGTTTGCCATAAAAAATCTGAAGGTGTAGGAAAATAACAAAGCAACTAAATGATAAATATGGAGGTCCTTTTCCAACTACCACTCAGAACAATCCTAAGGAGCATTGTCGGTCTATTGTGATCAGAAGTGGCAAAGCAGTAGGAAGAGATGGAGTTTCACTAAGAAATGAGAGAAAATGGAAAAAAAAAATGTGAAGAAGAGGAAGTTGAGAAAACGGGAGAAAAGAATAAAAGTGAGGTTGTAAATATTGAGAGAGAAAGATGTACAAAAAAAGAAAATGAGAAAAAGAATGAAAAAGAAATTGGTGGAGTTAAAAAAGAAAGTAAAAAGAGGGAAAGGAAAGGAAGTCAAGTCATTAGTACCTATCAACACTACAACAAAATATGAATTTAGCAAGGGTTTTTTTTGTCATTCCCTGCGCGGTTTTAACACCAGGGAAATGCATTTGTTGTGGTTGCAAAATCCCCTGTTAAAGCATTCATGACAAAGACTTTAGCAGCGTTTGCAGCGTTTTTTTTCCAACCCTTGGAAATGCATAATTTAGCTGCAGTTCTGCAACCCCCGTTAATGCAGTACAAATTACCTGCGGTTTTGTAACCCCCGTTAATGCGGTACAGATTACCTGTGGTTCTACATCCCCGCTAATACGATAAACATTACCCGCAATTCTGCAACCCCCGTTAATGCGGTAAACATTACCCATGGTTCTACATCCCCGTTAATACGATAAACATTATCCGTAGTTCTACAACCCTTGTTAATGCAGTAAACATTACCCACGATTCTGAACCCCATTAATGTGATAAACATTACCAACTTTTAGAACTATCCTATAGATGTAACTGCTCCATTTTACCCACATTTATTAACTCGTTAATGTGATTAACATTACCAAATATGGTTTTATTATCATCAATTTTAAACCTTCCTTAATATCATAATGAATATGCTTTTATGACGAATTTTAATTTCTAACAATTATAATTCTTACCAAATATACTTAGCATCATATATATTATCCATTTATAAAATCTTAGTCATTATTGATACTATTGAATTTCACTATTTACGTACTAAATAAATCAAAATTCCTATGTTTAAATATAACTATGTAAGTTAAATAAATATTAAAAAACTAATTCAATGAAACAAGTAATCCACAAAATTAATGAGTAAACAAATGTATAAAAAACAAATCATGCAATAGATTCCTAAGAAGTAACAAAATATGTCTCATTTCCCTAAAATAAAACAATCAACATTTTCGGTTGACAAATGAAGTTCTATTCTTTATAAAAAAAACAAGTCATCTAATAGAATACCAATAAGTAACAAAACATATCTAATTTCCCTATATAAAAGAGTCAACATTTCCGATGGTCAAATGTAGTTCTATTCTTTGTTTTGTTAAGAATCAATTGGAGAATTATTAGGCACATTAGTTTGTTGTGCACTTCCTTAATCAGATGCCTAAAATTTAATGTAAAACATAGTTAGAAATATAAATTAGATATTGCAATATTTATAAAATTAATATAAATATAAATATTACCGGTGAAGCTTGAAATATAGACATGTTAGGAAATCCTTCACTTTGATAATTCTATGCAAAAAAACTCATCATTGCTTCAAATATTTTATTTTGTTCCTCCATTTTCATACTTTGTTCCTCTAATTTCATACTTTGTTCATCAATCTTTGTTGCATCATTTTTTATTTTAATTCATTAACCTGCTTCAAAATACACATGTAATCAATTCAAAAGTTTGTTTTAAACACATCAAACCCTATGTAATACATAATAACATATTCCAACAAAATATCAAATCTAGACTAAGAACATGGTATGCATGATCATAGTTGTACATCAATTCTATATGGAGAAAAAAACTCACACCACTCAACAATTTAAAATACTTAATATATCATAAACAAAATACATAATACCAAATTCTACATCATTTCCATATTCAAAGAATATTCACTATAAAACTATAATAGTTTCTTGCATAATTTAAAACTAGAAAACATCATCTTGTTAAGATCAAAATCTATAGTCCCACACTAAAATATACATAACTTAAAATTTAGCAAATGTAAAACATTTAATATATCCTAAATAGAATATGCAGTCCCAAATTCAACATCATTAGCAAAATATGCATTACCAAACTATAGTAATTTTATGCATAATTTATAAGAATACAATATAATTGATTTAGCATTTAAAATTCTTCTATAAGAATTTAGAATCCCATGATATAACTCATGCTCAATTAAATCCACCAAAGTAAAAATGAAAAAAGTATATAACTCATGTGATATAGCTATATAACATAACAAAAATATATGGCAGGGCCACTTTTGGATCTTTTAAAGTCACCATTGTTGAACATGGAATGCTCTAGAAAAGTAATTTGACTTTGTATTTAATCAAGTTCAGCCAATCTTTACCATAAAAGAAAACAAATATCAAGACCCAACTTCTTCAAACTCATGAGTAAGAGTATCCCTTTCTATATAACATTTACCTCGATAACAATAATCAAAATATTAGATCCCAAAGACTTCCCAATCTACAATATAAGCATTAAATCAAGCTGTAATTGTTATCTAAAAAAGAAAATTTGCTAGTTAGAATTCTACACAATCAAATTATGCATGTACTTAAGGTAAAATGTATGTATTAGTTGTTACTAGAAGGCATTTACTAAAGGCAAATTGAGAAATTCCATATTATAAATATTGCTTAACAGTGTGCCACATAAGCATTCTTATCCTAAGGTCAAAAGTTGATAAAACTAAGCATTAGATAAGATTATCTACATGGCTACATTCTCCTCCTAAGGTAAAAAGTTGATAATACATGACTATATGATTACGTGGTTTGGAACCCCCTTTCTTTGTAGGCCATTTTCATTCAACAACTAGATATAAATAAAAAAAGATAAAAAGTTCTAAAAAGATGTTATAAAAAACATAGAAACCCCGTTATTTTTTATGGCTTTTTCCTGATTAAATATTAAGTAATAATTACAAACTTCCTAATTTGATTGCAATGAATTGATGGATTTAATAAACCATGCCTAAGACGGGTCCTCAGGAAATACAAAATTTCTTTATCCCTATACATATTTCTTAAAAAGAAAATAAAAAAGAGGAAACTTTCCCCTCAATTATGTCTTTGTAGGTATTTTTGTCCTACTCAAATATGTGTAGGTATGTTGTGTTATATGTGAGTGTGTTGATTTTTAAGAGTTACCGAGACAGAGAGAAAGAAAGGGGCTTTAGGAAGTAAGCACTTACAGACTATGGATTCCTTATGTTTTTTTATCCATTGCCCAACTAAAGAGAACTCAACACCTACACCTAAGAAGGAGAAGATAAAAGGAAAAAACTGGAGAATGTTAGAGAAACATTATAATCAGTGAAACTTTACGTGCATGCTTGTGAGAGATAGCAGAGTAAATATAGCAATAGTTTGGCAGAGAGAGCTAGTGTAAAAGAAGGCACCTTGATTGTGATAATGGGTTGGTGTGACGGTATCCTACGACAACAATTACTCTGGTGCGACGGCGGGTTCCAATGATCAGTGCTTTGGTAAGGTGGCGACCCGGTTGTTTGATAATTGAATTAGTGCAAATTACTGTGACAAAAGAATAGAGAAAGAAGGGTTTACACAGTGATGTTCACTAAAAGAAGAGAAAATTAAGGGTTTACAAAAGAAAAAGGGGAAACCAAAAGAAGAGAGGGAAACAAAAAATAATTAGGGAATAAAAAAATGATTTATTAAATTGTTAAATTTTTAAAAGCAATTGTTTTTCCTACGATTTAAATAAGAAACCGTTGGTAAGTAATTGGGGTTACCAAAACCCTTGTTACGTGTATATGTTACCTATGGTTTATATAACCCCTATTAAAAAACTCTGTAAAATACATAATTTCTTGTAGTGCAAAGACTTACCTTACCCTGACACTCCATCAAATAAAGACAAAGAACAACAATTCTATAGATTCCTTGACATACTAAAGAGATTGTAGATCAACATCCCCTTAACTAAAGCCATGGAGTAGATGCCGACATATGCAAAATTCATAAAGTTGTTGACAAAGACAAGAAGATTTCTGGAGGAAACAATTGTAGAATTAGATGTTGGATGCAATGATATCATTCAAAAATCATTGTCTCAAAAATATAGAGGTCCTAAGAATTTTACATTGCTTATCTCTATCGACAATCTATCATTGGGTAAGACTCTGCTTGATCTAGGAGCTAGTATTAATTTAATGCCTTTATCTATGATACAAAAGATTGGAGATGTTGAAATCAGACCAACTAGGATGACTTTACAGTTGGTTGATCATTCTGTCAAATATCCACATGGTATTGTTGAAAACATGTTGGTGAAAATGGATAAATTCATCTTCCTAGTGGATTTTTTAGTTATGGACATTGAGGAGGACACTGAAGTCCCCTTAATTCTGGGCTTCCCATTCATGAAGATATTTAGAATAATTTTTGACATGGATAATGGGAAGCAAAAGGTGAGATATCAAGATGAAAAGGTGGAGTTCAATGTTTTTGAAACTATGAAATTTTCCAATCCACCAAGGAATTCTTTAAAATTGATGTGCTAGATGAAGTTTATATGAAAGCTCAGACTAGCCTACTTCATTCCTCACCTCTGGAGAATGTCTTAGTGAATTCTGTAGAAGATATAGATTCTAAAATTGATCAAGAGGTGAAAAAATGCATTGAAGACTTGAACAAAGGTGAAAGCCTTGTTAATACACCTCTTGCAAAAGAAGAATTAAAGAAAGATATTCAGTTGCAACCTATATCATTAGAACTGAAGTAACTTCCTCCACATTTGAAGTATGTGTTCCTTGAAAAAAATGGGAGGAAGCCAATTATAATAAATAGCAGATTGTTAGAAGATGAAGAAACTAGACTGATTGAGGTGATACAATTAAATGTAAGGGCTATTGGACGGACTTTATCTAATTTGAAGGGGATAATCCCTTCCAATTGCATGCACAAGATCTTGATGGAGCTAGATTTTAGACTAGTAGCTTAGCCTTAGAGACGCCTTAATCTAGTAATGAAGGAAGTTGTGAGAAAGGAAGTGATCAAGTTGTTAGAAGCTGAGATGATTTACCCCATATTAGACAGTAGTGATTATATAAACCTGAACCAAGTCACCCGTAAAGATCACTTCCCACTGTCTTTCATGGACCAAATGTTGGAAAAGTTAGCTGGTCAGTCCTTTTATTGTTTCCTGGATATAATCAAATTGTTGTAGACCCCCCAGGATAGGAAAAGACAACCTTTACTTGCCCCTTTGGTGTTTTTGCCTAGAGGAAGATGCCATTTGGCTTATGTAATGCATTAGCCACTTTTCAAAGGTGCATGATGGCTATATTCTCAAACTCGGTAGAACATTACATTGAAATATTCATGGATGATTTCTCAGTTTTGGGGCCCACTTTTGAGGTTTGCTTAAAGAATTTGGACATCATATTGCAACCTGTGTTGAGTCCAATCTGGTGCTTAATTGGGAAAAATGTCACTTTATAGGGATTGAAGGTATTGTGCTTGGACATGAAATTTCTGTAAGAGGTATTGAGGTTGATCCTGCCAAGTTGGAAATCATTTCTAGGACCTCCATCAAATGTAAAAGGGATCAAAAGCTTTCTAGGACATGCAAGATTCTATAGAAGATTTGTAAAAGACTTTTCCAAGATCTCTAAACCTCTAAGCATCCTACTTGCTAATAATGTTAAGTTTGACTTGAATGAAGATTGTGTGCAATCATTCAAAGTTCTTAAGCAAAAGCTAGTGTCAACTCCAGTTATCACTGCTCCTAATTGGAGTTATCCATTTGAGTTGATGTGTGATGCAAGTGATTATGCTATGAGAGCTTATTTGGAACAGAGAAAGAACAAAGTCTTCTATACCATCCATTATGCCAGTAAGGTCCTTAATGAAAATCAAGTTAATTACACTACTAATAAAAAAAAAGTTGTTGGTTGTGATGTCTTCCTTGGAGAAATTTTGTTCTTACCTCGTCGAATTTAAAATCAGAGTCTTCACAGATCATGCGACCATCAAGTATTTGCTTAGGCTGATTAGATGGGTTCTACAACTCCAGGAATTTGATTTGGAGATTAAGAAAAAAAAGGGCAGTGAAAATAAAATTGTAGATCACTTGTCTAGATTGGTGAATGAGGAGCTAACTAAGCAAGAAATGGATATTCTAGAAGAATTCCCTAATGAGTAGTTGTTTGCTATTAAGGAAAGGCCATGATTTATTGATATCGACAATTTTAAAGTAGCTGGGATAACTTAGGATGATTTTAATTGGCAGCAGAAGAAGTTTCTCAGGGATGCCAAATTTTATGTTTGGCATGATCCTTATTTATTCAAGATAGGTGGTGATGGCCTACTCAGGAGATGTGTGTCAGGAGATGAGTGTTGAGACATTCTGTGGCACTTTCATAACTCCCCTTATGGTGGCCACTACAATAACGACCGAATTGCTGCAAAGGTCCTCCATGCTAGATTCTACTGGCCTACCTTATTTAGAGATGTTCATGATCATTACAGAAGTTGTGACAAGCGTTCGAGGACATGAGTTGTCACAAAGAAACATCAATTGCCTTGACAAAGCATTTTGGAGGTAGAGATTTTTTATTGCTGGAGGATTGATTTTGTGGGACCACTGTCATCCTCTTATTTTAATGAATATATTATGGTGGTAGTGGACTATGTATCAAAATGGGTGGAAGCTTGTGCAACGCAGAAGGCTGATGCAAAGATAGTCATTAATTTTCTTAAGAAAAAGGTCTTATGTCTTTTTGAAACTCCCAAAGTACTAATTAGTGATGGAGGATCACATTTTTATAATGTACAGTTGAAAAAAGTACTGGAGAACTGTAGGGAGAGACATCACATAGCTACACCATACCACCCTCAAACAAATGGACATGTCGAAGTGTCTAATAGAAAGCTTAAAAAAATTTTGGAAAAGACTATTGCCAGCTTAAGAAAGGATTGGTCTTTGAAGCTGGATGAGACTCTCTAGGCCTAGAAGAACCTTTAAGACATCCCCAGGACTTACCCCTTTTAAGTTAGATATGGTAAATCATTCCATCTATCAGTTGAATGGGAACATAAAGCCTTTTGGGCCTTGAAGGCACTAAACTTTGATATGAAGGCTGTTGGAAATAGGAGAAAGCTTCAATTACATGAGTTAAAAGAGTTAAGACAATAGGCTTATGACAACAGTAAGCTCTACAAAAGCAGGGTCAAGGCTTATCATGATAAACACATCTTGAAGAGAGAGTTCCAGCTTGGGCAGTCAATGTTATTATTTAATTCTAGGTTGAAGTCTTTCGAGGCAAACTCAGATCTAAATGGTTAAGGCCATTTGTTATTAAAGCTGTGAAATCGCATGGAACAATTGAACTCAAAGATCCATCCATAGGAAGAAGTTGGATGGTCAATAGACAAAGAATCAAGCATTACCTTGGGGGTGACATGGATTGGAAATTCACTATCCTCCCACTGACAATTCCTTGAAAAGTAAGGTTAAACGTTAAGTTAATGACGTAAAAAAAGTGTTAGATGGAAGTATCTGTTAATTTTTCACCAACTACATTTATTTATCTAAGAAAAAGACAAACCTCGCTCAGCGAAAATATCTCACTTAGCAAGAAAAGAGAAAATTATGCATGACAGATATGCATAAAGTGCGTTGAGGTCTCACTTAGCAAAAATATCTCACTTAGCAAGAAAAGAGAAAACTATGCATGACAAATATGCATAAAGTTTGTTGAGGTTCTCTTTTATTAAAAAAAGTCTAACTCGCTTAGTGAGAGTTAAAAAATTTAGAGAAATCCAAACACAGATAAGTTCATTAAGCGAGCACCTTTCACTTAACAAATTTTAGAGACTGTCTATAATAGATATTTAAATTCGCTTAACTGCATTAACTCACTAAGCGAATTTTCCACAACAAATTGTCGCTAAGCAACCATAACTCGGTTAAGGAATTTTAGACTCTATATAGCTCACTAAGGCGAATCAGCTACTCTGATAACTGCACTTTGTGCCAGGAAGAGATTGTGTTCAGCCACAAAGATCTCCCACTCTCTCAGGCCAACAATAGATAAGGGTTATATAAAAAAAAATTGTTTCCACCAAAATAAGCCCGAAAAACCAGTTCAGATATCTGCACCATGGGGCATTTCTGCTAAAATGTTTAGAGAAGCTATGCAGCATAGACAGAACAGGGAAAAATGCTATCTTTCAGGGACAGCAGCTGGTCATGGAGAGTGTTTATCAGCTTTCTGTAGGGCAGAGCATGCACCTGCCCAATTCTCTGAGTTGGTCTGTTGGCCTGCAGACCAAGACCACTCTGGAGAGACAGCACCGCCAACTGCACCACCTCCAAGTGAACCACCCACCACGACTTCAGCTCTTCAGACTCGTACCTCTGAGATACGACCTGCTGCCATTGCAACTGGTCCTAGTACGACCACAACAGCAGATAGAGGGAAGGGAATAATGATGGAAGAAGAACAAGCACCCCTGATAGATGATGAAACTCTGGAAGCTCTGGCAGCAGCTTATGGGGCCGACTGGGACACTTCATCTGCCCAAAAATCCAAAAATCAGTAAAGTAGTTTTTATTTCTTTCTTTGCTTTCTTTCTTTCTGTCTTAACTGCAGATATTATTAGGCAATTTTAGTTTCTTAGTTTAACTCACTTTTTCTCTTTTCCTTTAAAAACAAAAACAAAAGAAAAATTGATAGAAAAATATTGATTAAACTAAAAATTCACAGAGTTAGAAAGGAAGTTGTTGGAGACTCTCTCATATAGTTTGTTAGAGTTTGCTAGAGACTCTCATATCTCAAAGAAGACAAATTGTATAAATGGTGTTAGGAGATTTTGGTGATGAACTTTTAGCATTACCTAGGATGGATGTTATTAGCCCAAATTGTTTGAATGACTCTGATACATTTCATGCATCCATATGGGTTAGCTGTAATCTTGATTCATTAGTATAGAATCATCTTGATCTTGAATGATTCTTAAAACTTGGTTTAGTCATTAGAAGCATGAATGAGATAATTAAAATGTTTTGGAAAATCAGTTTTATCTCATTGACGTTGTTAGAAATTGACTTATGAAGTAATTTGATGGTTTGAGATGCAAGGTTGCTGTTTTAATCTATTAAATCACTTCATAATTGATTATTTGCATCTTTTAATCGATTAAATACTAACTTTAATCGATTAATTTGATCTTGATGGCTAAAACTAGTGTGAAGAACGATTTAATCAATTAATCACTTACTTTAATCGATTATATTGATCCTGGTTGATCTGGAACCAAGCTAAGAACGTTTTAATCAATTAAATACTTGATTTAATCTATTAAAACAGAGTTGGGAACATTTTATATAAAAAGCTAAAACTCAAACTTTGTCTAAGTGACCCACAATTCGAAAATCATTTAAGAGAAAAAGTTTGTGCGAATTTCAAAGAAGAGAAAGCTCTTTCAACCTTTCCCAACAAGCTCAAGCAAGATCAAACAAAGATTACTCGTGAATAAAAAATACTCTCTACTCTATCTTTGTACATTGTTGATAAAACCTGAACTGCTATATCTTTTGGTTAAAATACTAAGGTGAAATCAATCTTGTTTTTCTTTTTTGTTGTTTTGATTGCATAAAAGATATCTACGTAGATTTCCTAGGTTGGTTGATGTCATGCATAGGTATTGCATGGTTTAGAGTCAATTCTTGATAGGTTTCAAGTCTTCCATATGTGTGATCATTTGCATTTAAGTTTGCTAGTATAAACACAATAGATTCTAATGCATCTTTAAATCCAAGACAGGTAGTTGTAAGCATTGAAAAACTCGATGTAGCTCAGGTTGGGTGAACCAGTCTAATTTCCTGTATTCTATCTCTTTGATTACTATCTCTCTTATAACTCATCTTTGTTACAATAGAACCTTCTTTTATGAATTCTCTCAGACAATCATCTCTCTTTATGATAAGGTTCTCTCAGACAACAAAAATGAATTTATATTTCGGAGATGATAAAAGAAGGAAAGTACTATATAGAAACTCAAACAAAAAACCACACTGCAAAGCCATTGAATTGCATATAATGATACTGGCCAAATCTAATGATTTATGCAATGTTACAAAGAATTATATGAAATTCTATATACATAAATTTATATAACATTACTCAGGTAAAAATAATCCTCGTAATTTTGGTCTTCTGCTCACTTGATAAATGAAATTTGATCCCTTCATAGTTGATGTTTGTGTTCTTAGTAAACATAAATAAAATAATTCTCTCCAGATATGAATAACTCTAGTACAGGGACTTAAGAAACTGAATGAAAATGGCCAATAATTTCCTCACTGACAATCACAATTTTATTGATGAATTGGTAGAATGGAAGTTACAAGCCGGGGTGGTGAATAGTTTGAAAACAGAATAAAATCTCTAGCTGGTTTAACTGAATGCTAGGTTCTAGTAAAATGAATTTCTAATAGCAATGGAAACAAACTAGAAGTGAACTTTGCAAATGTAATAGCCAGCATTCCTGAATGGTCTTGAACCAAGTGTCAATATACACTCATGCGGTATTTGATAGCGAAAGCACAGAAAGATCCTAGCCAGCAATCTTGTAGCTTGGATTCACCAAATTATCCAGGCCGGAAACTACTTGAATAGATTCAATGACATCACCAACTTTGAGGTCTGCCAAGTAATCCTCATTTTCTGTTACATAACCAAAGACTGCGTATCGACCATCCAATATATTGGCATTACTAGGAGTTAGCTCACTTTCTTTCAATAGCCAAAATATCTGGCTAGAGGCAGAGTTGTTCTCAAATTCCTATTCAACAACATAAAAAGAGTAAATAAAAGCAAGCAAAAAAATATTAGAATGCTAAAGAAATAATAAAAAAAAAAGATTCTCACATCTCTTGCCATTGCCATGGTGCCGAATGCATTAAACGGAAGCTTTGTTTGAGCCTTGTATAGACCAAGCTCCTGTCCAACAGATCATTGCCAACAAATGAGAATGTTTTCACCTCGAGAAGATAAGAGGAACACGTTTGAAAATACAACATACATGATGTTATAAAGTGAAACTTAATGAAAGAAACTAATACTGGTAAAGAATACTTATTTCATCTGATCATGCAATGAGGTTTGTGGTACAGACCTCAATAGGTGTGAAAAAGATTGCAAAACACTGAACTCAGGCCAAAGGGGAGAGATGCTTTTGGGTGTTATCATCGATGCTCAATCTCATTGTATTAATCTTTTCTTTTTTGGTTGTATCTATTTTGCCATTGAACTTTAAGCAGGCATAAATAAAGTTCACTTCTAAAATCAAATGCTACCTCTTATAGTTATGACTCATACAATTTGCTCACCCCAGGATCAGCTTACAAATACATTTACAAATGCAAATGGAGCAAAAATATAACATGCCCCAAGAGTGATAAACTGTTGAAAATTACCTCTAAAGTTGCTCCATAAACAGGTGCCTTTTCTCCACTCACTGTAATTTCCAGTGGAATTGTCCTGGTTTTCTCAGTACTTGGATCAATAAAACCCTCAGCAGGGCCCTCAGGATCACCAGTTTGGACAACAAACCCATCCGCTGCACAAATATAAAAATTGAAAAATAAAATTTAAGCCTGTCTTGGTGAAAGTGTAACTGAAGAGTAAAACAGGACAGAAGCAATTTTTGACATCCAAATACAAAATTACAGAAATCAATAATAGTGAAGTATCATTCAGCTTCTATCACATAAGTTAAAATACTGTTAAATTCATTTTCATTAAGGGTTAATGATATAAATGTATACATCCTTCCAAATCATGCTTTTGGCTTTGTGCAATGAGTGAAAGTGAAACTAGTGTACCTAGTATTTATTTCTAAAACATAGCTAGAGATAGTCCAAAGCATTCTTTGCCAAACCAGCTATAGCTGAAAGGGAAATGAAAAACAAAAATGCATGTTCAATAAAGATAAGATTTTTTACCTCTCTGAATTTCCATGCCATCATAGAAGTGCCTTTGAACCAAGTCAACAAAATTCCCAGCAGTTACAGGGGCATTATAACCATCAAGAACAATGTGGAAAACACATTCATCCAGGTTTGGGTTGTCTTTAACCTTGACCTTCATATCCACTGCTGCTCTCCCCTTCAATAAAGGCATATTTTGGTATTCCTCAGGCACTTCGTATGGGAAGCCATCAACCATGTCTTCTTCAACACTGCAGAAATGCAATGCCCCAGGAACATCTCAGCTGCAGTCAATGAAAGGCTCTATATGAGAAAAGTCTTTCTCAAGAAGATTAATTCACTAAGTCCTCAATTTTCTATTGTTAGAAGGAGGATTTATTTTTCCATCAGCAGGCCTAGAAAAGCCTTTCACTAATTGGACTGAGTTTGGATTCGGCCCTGTCAAAACAGATCAAACTTAGCAGCTTCTACAGCCAAATCAGTCTTGAAGGGTTGTGCTAAACTGATTGCTAGTCTAGTTTGCAATATCAGGTATTCCAAATGAATGTTTTTCACGGGTTACCTAACAAAACTTGACCCTTGGTAGCACAATTAGTCAGACATTTGGATTTTAGGTATTGTTTCGTTATACATAACCATGGGCGGTGACACTGGTGAACTAATGGTTGTAGTACTGCTGCATTTGACTAGGTTGATGTATGTTTTAAGTTAAATTGCTTTGCCTCATAGTTTTAAGCTAAAGCTTACATGCATCATTGCAATAACTAACCCTTGACACAGACCTCTTTCTGGCAGTTCTGATGATCAGATTAAGGAGTTTGAAGTGCTTTATATTGTCATAGCATACCCACACAATGTTTCTAAAATCCTAATCATAGTCACAATGTCTCAGATTCTTAATGGCTACAGATAGAACAGAGTGAAATATGTAATGACACAGTGAAAACAGAAAACATTTAATGAACCCACAAATCTGTCTTTCATTTCTTCCAAGGAAGAAGAAAAAAATCCTATTTCTCGTTGAGCACATGTATACCAGCATATGATTTGTGTGGTTTATGTAAGAGATCTAGCAATCAAGATACTTACCCTCCAACATATTGAAGAAGCTCTTTCTGTTTTGGTGCAACTGCATCTCGATTTCTATCCTGCACTATCAGTTCAAGTTCATCTATACCAGCTTCCAGCTTATTAAGCAGTTCAACTCCATGTTCTTTCTTTGGTTCTGCTAAACCTGATACAATTAAAGCCTTGCCTTGCTTGAGAGCTCGAGAAGCCTGCCTTGTATTCTACATTCCATGTAATGTAAATCAATTTCTATCCCCAAGGAGAAAGAAAATCAAAATCTCATGCACAAGCTGCTAGACAATAAACTTCTACATATAACATAATAAGAATTTTTAATCTTTTGTCTTACTCTTTCCACAGAGTCAAGTGCCTTAACTCCGGCAACCTTGAGACTCTCTGTGATATCTTCAAGTGGCTTTTGTACTTCTCTAATGGCCTTATTATCAATAGGAAGAGCATATCTCAACAATGCCCCAGGGTCCTTAATTGGTGGCCCGGATATCAAAACAGACAAATCAGACAACGCAGGGTTAGCTGCTTGGGCAATGGTGGGCCCTCCCAATGTAGGAACTCCAGTTATTAACCCAACAGCCAGAGCTATAGATATTGCACACTGCTTAAAAGAAAATGTCTTCCCATTCTGCACCATAATACAAGACAATAAGCTTTGAGGCTGCAATCACAAATTGCAGCAATCTAAAGTCACATTGTAAACATAAGAATAAAGGTCACGAGAGAACAAAGAAAGCATATAAATTGTTTTAGTTTAAATAAAAAAAAAAACAAAACACTAAAGGAAGCCCATACAGATAAAAACTTAGAAATTTAACAAAGCATAAGATTCCTAGCTATGCATATTTACAATCACAATTGTAAATTGAAGCTTTAAGCACAGTACGTTATCAGTGATACAGATGTCAGCACACTATTTTTTTGCTACAATTCTTTAAACTCTAGGCTGGAGCACTTGACTGAAGTAACTTAAGTGCATTTGGGGCAAATGCAAGTCCCAAATATCCGCTCTCTCTGGTATAATTAGGGGTATTAAAAATCCAAATCAAACCAAATTGAAAACCTAAAATTGAACTGCAAGAACCGAAAACTGCAAAAAATAATTTAATTGGAGTTGTTTGATTTTCATAACTTCCAAACCACATGATTTTCAATTCATGGTTTAACAGATGAAACTACATCACACCAAACAAAACTGCTCATCCTTCATAGTTTTAGCAAATTCATGATAAGATATATATAATTACTCATTATTTTTTAAATTATAAATTAAACTTAATCTTTAATTGGTCTTTTTAATTAATATATACCCATTGATGAATTAATACTTTAATAAGACTATTTGATTTAATTTCATTAGATATAACAATTTGATAACAAGTAATATGTCATTTTTAAATATATTGATTGTTTGTAAAATTGTTATTACTTTTATATAATTTTGTTCACAGGATAAATTTTTATGTAACTTTAAAATAAATTTTTTCAATGTATTTTTAATGCTTAATATTAGAATTTTTTAACTGGAAAAGTGAACAAAACCAAATTACTAAAGATTAGTTTGTTTTGGTCTAGATTTTAGAATTAATTTAAACCAAACCAAAACCTATCACACTTATTATTTTAGTTAGGTTCAGATTAGTTTTAAACCTAAAATTGCACCGTTCTGCATCTCGAACAACTCAAGTATAATAGCACAAGAAAACTTTAACCTTTCAGACTACTTAAACGGTCAAAACCCTTACCATTTGCTCACTCTTTGTGCCTTATTTGAGGCTTATCTTATACATTGCAATGAATAGAACTTACAATCTTTTTCCCTTGCGAAATTCAGTTATACTATTCTCATTTTCTTTCTTTTCATTTTGAACAAATTGATTATATTCAAACATTAGATGAACAAAAGAACAATAAAATGCAAACTCATCTTCAATCAAACATTAATTCGGAAGAATGTTAAACTAAAAGATTTCAGATGGGGCATCACATCTCCAACCCAGATGAGCATAATTTTCATAAATGTGAAGCAGAGAGCATCTAAAATCACAAAATCAAAATTTTAACAGACTTACATGCTTGTTCTGAAATTCAGAATGACGGGGTGGTTGGTAAGAGCAACGAGCATTGAAACCTCGGAGTCCTCGAAGTGGGAAGGATAAAGGCCTAGAGTCTGTGCTTTTGGAATTGAACCATTTGGGACTGAGGGAAGCACAGTAGTGACAGGGGATTATAGCTGCCATTGAAATGATGTTAAAAAAAATAAAATTCAGAGAACAAATCTCATGTGACAAAAAGATGGAGAGAAAGAGACAGACAGTATGGAAGTTAAATCAGATAAGGTTTTGGGCAAACTTTGAGGTTTGAGTTTTGTAAGGGAACATCATCATCCATTCATCTTGATGCTTCTTTGGATAAGATAACACAGCATTGGGTCCATGCAAAGGACATTTTTTTTTTAAAAATAATTAGTAGGAGTACTATTTTTAAGAAGTTTGGTATTTGGGACCCATCTTTTCTTTATTTTTGTTAGGGTTCTTAAAAAGTTAGGTAAGCATTTAAGAAAAAAAGAACTTTGAAAAGATGAGGGCGTTAATTTCTATTAAATAAAAATAATTTAAATAAAAGAGTTAGTTGAAATAATAATTTTCTAAAAATAAGTTATATATCTTAGGGTGTGTTTATTTTGAATAAATTTGAAGGACTGAACAATACAATATCTTAGTATGCATAATCTTTTGTTTCATTGTCCACTTGGTGTAGAAAGCTTCTTCATCCGGTAGTTTTATACTCTTTTGTAAATTTGGAATAATTATTTCATACATTGATAATCTAATTATTATATATATATATATATATATATATATATATATATATATATATATATATAACTAGTTCAACTCAAGTGAAAAAAAATAGTTATAATAAAAAATAAGATAACTATAAGATTTTAAAAATAATTCAGATTAAATTATTAAACTCATGATTCTCTTACACAAAGACTTCTCCTACAAATTCAATCATATGAGAGAATCACGTGAACTTGTTTAATTAACAATTCAATCATAACCGTTTATTAAAATCATACGATTATTATTACATTTTATCATTATATATATAGAGAGAGTTTGATTGGTAAACATTTTTACACTGACATTAAATCACAGCCCTTCATTCATGGTAAATTTGTTCACTTTACTAATTAGTACTTTAAAAGTCACATAAATGAAAAGTTATGATTGACTATCAGTGTAAAAGTCTTTTACACTGATATTGTATACCAATTAAACTCATATATATATATATATATATATATATATATATATATATATATATATATATATCCCTTACCTCAAGAATAAGTATAATAAATTTACCGATAATTAGATGTTAAGAAAATAAACTATGAACATAAAGAGTAAGTTTAAGGGAGTTACTCTTCTCATAACAATTCTTCTCCTCACAATTCATTTACTGAAATCTACTAACAATGGTTGTAGAAAGAGATGAATATGCATAAATTCTTGTGTGTCTCAAGCACAACCAATGAGAATATTATATATGTGTTGTGCAAATAAGCTATTACAAAGATATGAGCTTAGACCCATATATTGAAATACATCTAACATTCACCCTCAAGTTGGTGCATATAAATCATATGCAACAAGCTTGTTACAAACATAATCAATTTTAGGATCCTATAATGATTTAGTAAAGACATCAGCTAACTGATCATAGGAGTTAACAAACTGGGTAGAAATGTATCCCGATACAATCTTCTCATGAATGAAGTGATAATCTACCTCAACATGTTTGATCCTCTCATGAAATACTAGATTTAAGGCTATATGAAGGGCGACTTGGTTATCACATATTATAGTTATCTGTGTAACCTCTCTAAATCTCAATTTTATAAGGAGCTGCTTGAGACAAATAAGTTTACAAGTTACTGAAGCCATAGTCAGGAGAGGGGTTTTAAGAATTCTGCTCATTTGCTACAAACTTTAACCTTAAACTGAACAGACAGAGGATGCAACTACAAAGGGGAACTCAAAGAAGGGTAATGATCTCCACTAAGGATCATATTATTTATACTTTCTACGTTTTTCATCTCTTCGAGGTAAAAGAAAGTGAGATTAGCTTATACATAGACATATATAAGAAATAAGACAGTAGAGGTGAACCCTAAGCCTCTCTAGGGGTGAAGTTTGTGTTAGATGAAATTGACTTGTTTGTTTATTTCTATGAATGTTATTGATATTACACGATGAAGAACTTTTATTATATGATTGATTAATATCATGATTGAGGAAATGCTATGTTATTTGAATTGCTCTTTGTATAAAAAGAATTATGTGTTAAATGTTAGTAGTTTTCTTCCACTAAGGATATTGAGGGAAAAAATGATGAGTATAGTTGCAATTGTATGGTTTGATGACAATTAAGTATTAGAGATAGAGAAGTAGAATGTTTGAGGGTTTGAAATTAGAATTATATTCTAAGAACCTTATATAAATTGGATACTTGTTATCTGAAAATTTTTGTATTAACATACCTTAATGTATCTGTCATATAATTCTGTGTGGTTAATCAAATAGAGTTAAGTTTGTTGTTTTATAAAGTAGATATTTAGGGTTACATTTTAGACAAAAGAATAATGTAAATATGTTAATAATAGACTGAGTTATGTGGGTTGGAAGTTAAGTCTCCCATCTAGTGCGTGAAACAAAATTTGTGTGTTGTGAGCCCTGTGAGGTAACCTAGATTACCTTATTAGGCTTCATGTTTTGTATGAAAGTTGTAGCCCTTGATGTTAGCTTCCTAATAGAGTTGGAATCACTTAGAAAGTGTGTGTATATATATAACTCAAGTTATGAATAAAATAGTCAGTAAAGGTTAAACTGTTAGATTTGAGTGCAGTGGTTGCGAGTTTGTAATTTTAGAAAATAATGGATAATAAAATCAAGTTTGAACTTCAACATAAAAACTTTAGGTAATTGTATTATCTTTATAATAAAATTTATATCACCATTGTATCATTAACATAACTACAAATATGGTATATAGGCCACATAATGTAATAAAAGGATAAGATAAGAATAAATAGTTTGTGAATTGTGATGATTTGGATTGTGGTGGTGTGATATCTAGTGATGTACCTTATAAATTATGCTGGTGGTGCTTGAATGAATGGTTATAAGTGATTGAGGTGCATGAATTGGGGATTTATCCCACTATATGAAAGTGATGTGAATTATAATGAGATGCATGTTGTGTTGATGATGACAGTTAAGGTGTGTCTAACGAGGTGTCATCCCAGCTGCGGTTGAGGGTGGATTGTGATAGAATAATTAAATATTGACATTGTGAGTTATGTTTTTACATGACATGATGCATGAATATGACAATCTAAGAAACTTGTAAGGATCACCTATTGTGTGACACTTTATAGCAAGTTTTCTTAGGTTGTGTTGCATTGCATGGTTGTAGCTACGTGTTACTAGCATACAAGAGGATTCATTTCAGGTGAACCTATGTGAGATGGCTGTACCTACATGTTACTGGTGTAAAAGAGGACCACTTCTGGCTTGAACCTAAAAGAGCATGCATAACTTACATTACATAAGCATCGTTAGCATGACTTGAGTTTAATATGCTTTGTGCAATTTCATGTGATATATTGTGATGAATATATTTCTTATTTATGCTGCTTAAATATGTATGAGTAAATATCTCACCCCTTATTTGTATGTGTTTTGCTTGGGACTTAATGCCCATAGGCTAGAAAGATACCAAAGAAGCAGATGTTAGTAATGCTTGAGATTGTTATGAGTTTCTGTGCTCTGGTAGAGGTGTCATCGAGGCTTCGTGACTATATTAGGATGCTGAATCATTTTCTTGCTTTAATCGTGCCTCTATTTTTCTTCTTCCTTTTAAGTTGACTAATTATTATCTTCATTTTAGAACTATTAACTTTAATTTTGATTAGAGATGATATTTTATTGGGAGGACTTTTGTAAACCTTTTTCCCAGTTAATGAACTTTTATTTATTTATGTTATATTTATTTGGGGTGTCACCTTTAAGTGTCATAGTATTGTATCACATGATCCCAACAATTTATTCTCTATTCATTTAACGTCACAACTCTAATAGCAAATTAACTTGACTTAATGAATCTATGTAAACTAGTAGTTTATATCCCTTAGACTATGTTTTTAACTCAATGCGAAGATAAACTATTTTCTCTTTCATGACTTATTTAGTAATAACCAATAATAACTAATTCGTGGTGTCACAATGTGAATCCTTTTGCCCAAGTGTCAAGTCTAGTTATTTAAATGAACAAATTTCTATATTACTTTGTAATTTAAATAATAAAGTGTTTGAAAGTAGAAGGGTGTCACATTTAATGGCATAAGAGCAGGTCGATTCTTTCGGCCAGTGTGTTATGTGTTTGCTATGTTTTCAATGTGTATTTTATGACATTGACTGATATAGTTTGAATGGTTTGATCATTTCAATATTGATTGCCTTATTTAGCTCCCTTACAAACATGTGTGTAATATCTTGTAATTCATATTCATATGTATGCCATTTTGAAATTGTGATTATATTAGTTGAGTGTTTTGGTTGTTATACCATAAATCCTAATATTTCGTTGCAAGATATTGGGATTGGACACCTCGATACCTTGTGTAGTGTGAATAGCACATTATGGTAAATGAAAATCAAGGCTTAAGGCAATCATCTTGGACTACTTGATTGTGTATGTCTCTTTATTGTTTGATGAAGGTAAAGTAGATTTGTACTCTTAAATGTTCGCTTGTTAACTTGTGTTTGAGACTTCTTTTAACTTAGTTTCTTTTGTCTCTTTTAGATGACTTGTTTGATGTCTCCCTTGCATTGCTAATATTCTTGTTTCGTTATGAGAAAAGTGTGCTAGTTTTTAAAGTGATTGTGTTCCAACCTCGATCCATCTTTTGTCTTATTGTGAGTTAATAGACATTTTATAGTTGAGTTGTTTTGTTTGTCTCTTAAGTAGTTGTAGTTTTTTTGTATGAATGTGTTATCTTCCAACCTTGTCTAGTTTGTTAACTTGTTGAGAGTATATGTGAGAACTTTTGACTACTAACCATGTTAAAGAATTATGAGAGAAAATGTTCGAGTGTACATGACACTAGCTCCTTTAGATTGTGATACTAAAGCAATTGTGAGTGAGATAACGGTATTAAGTATTTTTCCTAAAGTATTCATCGAGGTTATGCTTAATTTAGCATTGGAATATGCCATATAGAGTTTTTCATAGACCTTGTACCTAGTATTAAACTCATACATGTAGTAAGTTATAGGACATCTCCCTTAAAGTTAGTGAGTAAAAAAAAAGAGTTAAGGTAGTTGCTAGGAGAATAATTGTGAGGTTTGGTGTGTCACTTGGGGAAAGGCCAACCTTGGGGGAATGAGATAAGAAGTTTTCTTAGTTTAGCAGGATAAAGCACTATAGAAGGGGGTGCATAAATGATTTTTCAAGTCAGTGTCACCTTTAATCAAGCTAACGTATGAAGGATGCTAAGTGTGAAAGTAGATCCAACACCTTAAGAAGATGTTAACTCTTTCATCCGTCTTAAATTCTACCTAACCTTAAAAGGTATTTTGAAGTGTTCTACTATATACCTAAGACAGGCTTGGGTAAAGCATTTACATTAGAGGATGAGTGAAGGTGAGACTTTTAGGAAGTTGAAAACCCATGAGAATAACTACCCTATCCTTGACCTTGAGTTAGCCGTTGTAGTGTTTACTTTTCAGTCATGGAAGCCTTACTTTAGGTTCTAAATTTGAGAGACGTAGTGATCATAAAAGTTTTAGGTATTTGATTGATTGGAAAGAGTTGAACGTATGACATAATAAATTGTTAGGATTTCTTAAGGACCATAATTATGAGTCGAGTTATCACCTTAGTAAAGCCAATATGGGAGTTGATGCCTTTGTAGGAAGTTTTTCATATGTTAGCTTTGA
This sequence comes from Psophocarpus tetragonolobus, assembly GCA_037954015.1. Classification (NCBI taxonomy): domain Eukaryota; kingdom Viridiplantae; phylum Streptophyta; class Magnoliopsida; order Fabales; family Fabaceae; genus Psophocarpus; species Psophocarpus tetragonolobus. The sequence goes on along the minus strand of CM075696.1, from coordinate 30,238,838 downwards.
TGATCAGAGCAATAAATTGATAGTTTAATTTGGGGATATGAGTTTGTGTTGTAACATCATGCCTAACAATATGAGATTAAGAATGATGAGGATGGTTAGTGATCTATTAGTTGAGACAAAGGAAAGTCAAAGTTCTAACCAATTTTTGCATATAGGCTAAAGGTCTAAACTATCTATCATAGTAGATTTTCTAATTTACAATTAGTTGATAAAGACGAGAGATGTGGAAGCACTGCACCAACTTTAATTCAAAACGGAAGAATCTATTTCTATCTCTCAACCTCTCTACCTTTAGATTTTCAGTGATAACCTGTTATTTTTGTGGTTGTGATCTAGCAAACTATAATCACGCTTCTCTTATCTACTCTTCATTAACTAATAGTAAATTAGAAAATCTAAGGACTGCCAAATTAGATTGCTCAATTTGACTGCTCATTTTTATTACCCAATCCAACGACCAAATTTCATTGCCAATTCTGACTGCTCATTTACATTGCCGAATTTGACTACTCATTTTCATTGCCCAGTGTAACTTGCCAATTTTAATGCCCAATCTAACAGGTCATTTACATTGCCTAATTTGACTGCCCATTTTCATTGTCTAATCTGACTGCCCATTTATATTGTCTAATTTGACTGCCCATTTACATTGCTCAATATGACTAGCCATTTACATTGCCCAATCTGACTATCCATTTTGATTGCCAAATTCAACTTCCCAATTTCATTACCCTAGTGCGTCTCTGAATAGAGCTATGGTTGGTTGAGAAAGAAGCATGGTCTTTTCATAATCCCAATAAAGATTTGTAAATATACTTCTCATAGTCCTCTAGTAATTTCCGACCACGGGCTGAAAGATTAGAAAATTTATTTTAGTGTCCTTTCTCATAATTCCCTCTTCAAAATAATCCAAAACATGTTTTCAATTTGTCTATACTTTCTCATAATTTACAATTAGTTCATGAAGACTAGAGAAGCAGCAGCGTTGCAAAGCCTTTGACTCAAACTGGAAAAATCCCTTTCTCTCTCTCAACCTCTCTACCTTCAATTTTAGAGTGATAACCTTAATACTTTCATGGTTGTTATCTAGCCAAACGTAACAATGTTTCTCTTCTCTAGTCTTCATTAACTAATTGAAAATAAGAAAATCTAAGGAATGCCCAATTAGATTGCCCAATTTGACTACCTATTTTCATTACCCAATATGACTGCCCAATTTCATTGCCCAATTTGACTGCCATTTTCATTGCCCAAACTAACTGCCCAATCTTTCATTACCTAATCAGATGCTTATTTACATTGCCTAATTTGACTGCCCATTTATGTTGCCCAATCTCATTGCCCAATCTGATTGCCTATTTACATTACCCAATCTGATTACCCATTTACATTGCTGAATTTGACTACGCAATTTCAATACCCAAGTGTGTCCCTGAACAAAGCTACGATGGGTTTAAAATGAAGCGTGATCTTTTCATAATCCCAACAAGGATTTGTAAAGATCCTTCCCATAGTCCTCCAGTAATTTTGTTCGAGCATTGAGAGAAAGATTAAAAATTTCCTATAGCGTCTCTTCTCTCAGTTTCCTCTTCAACATCATCTAAAACATGTTTTCAGTTTGGCTATCTATTATAACAGATTTTCTAATTTACAATTAGTTGATAAAGACGAGAGATGTGGAATTGCTGCAATGACTTTAATTCAAAGCAGAAGAATTTGTTTCTCTCTCTCAACCCCTCTACCTTTAGATTTTCAGTGATACCCTTGATATTTTCGTCGTTGTGATCTAGCAAACTGTAGTCACACTTCTCTTCTCTACTCTTCATTAACTAATAGTAAATTAGAAAATCTAAGGACTCCCAAATTCAATTGCCCAATTTGACTGCCTATTTTTATTGTCTAATCCAACAACCCAATTTCATTGCCAATTCTGACAGCCCATTTACATTGCCCAATTTGACTACTCATCTTCGTTGCCCAATGTAACTTGCAAATTTTAATGCCCAATCTCACTGCACATTTACATTACCCAATTTGACTGCCCAATTTTGTTGCCATATCTGACTGCCCATTACATTGCCCAATCTGACTGCCCATTTATATTGCCAAATTTGACAGCCCATTTACATTGCCCAATATGAAATACCATTTTTATTGCCCAATTTGACTGCCCATTTACATTGCCCAATCTCAATTCCCATTTTGACTGCCAAATTCAACTACCCAATTTGATTACCCAAGTTTGTCCCTGAACAGAGCTATGGTTGGTTGAGAAAGAAACATGGTTTTTTCATGGTCCCTATAAAGATCTGTAAATATCCTTCTCATAATCCTATAATAATTTAATCCGACCATGGGCTAAATGATTAGAAAATTTATTGTAGCGTCCGTTCTCATAATTCCTTCTTCAAAATAATCCAAAACATGTTTTCAAAGCTAGAGAAGCAGCAGCGTTGCGACAACTTTGATTCAAACCAACAAAATCTTTTACTCTCTCTCAACCTCTCTTCCTTCAATTTTGGAGTGATAACCCTAATATTTTCATGGTTGTGATCTAGCCAACCGTAATGACGCTTCTCTTAGCTAGTCTTCATTGACTAACTGTAAATAAGAAAATCTAACGAATGCGTAATTAGATTGCCGAATTTGACTGCCCATTTTCACAACCCAATTTAACTGCCCAATTTCATTGTCCAATTTGACTGCCTATTTTCATTGCCCAAACTAACTGCCCAATTTCATTACCTAATTAGATGCTTATTTACATAGCCTAATTTGATTGCCCAACCTAGCTGCCCATTTTCATTGCCCAATCTGATTGCCCATTTACATTGCCGAATTCGATTGCTCAATTTCAATACCCAAGTGTGTCCCTGAACAAAGCTTTAGTGGGTTTAGAATCAAGCGTGATCTTTTCATAATCCTAACAAGTATTTGTAAAGATCCTTCCCATAGTTCTCCAGTAATTTTGTCCAAGCAGCGTTATGACAACTTTGATTCAAACCGGCAAAATCCCTTTCTCTTTCTCAACCTCTCTACCTTCAATTTTAGAGTGACAACCCTAATATTTTCATGGTTGTGATCTTTCCAACCATAATAACACTTCTCTTCTCTAGTCTTCATTAACTAATTGTAAATAAGAAAATATAAGGAATGGCCAATTAGATTGCCCAATTTGACTGCCCATTTTCATTAGTTAATCTGATTGCCCAAATTCATTGCCCAATTTGCCTACCCATTTTCATTGCTCAAACTAACTACCCAATTTCATTACCTAATAGGATGCTTATTTACATTGCCTAATTTGATAGCCCATTTACATTGCCTAACCTAACTACCCATTTTCATTGTCCAATTTGACTACCCATTTAAATACCCCAATCTGACTACCCATTTACATTACAGAATTCGACTGCGCAATTTCAATACCCAAGTGTCTCCCTGAACAAAACTATGGTGGGTTTATATTGAAACGTGATATTTTCATAATCCTAACAAGGATTTGTGAAGATCCTTCCCCTAGTCCTCTAATAATTTTGTTCGAGCATGAGAGAAGATTAGAAAATTTCCTACAACATCCCTTCTCCCAATTTTCTCTTCAACATCATCCAAAACATGCTTTTAGTTTGTCTATATATCAAAACAAATTTTCTAATTTACAATTTGTTGATGAAGACAAGATATGTGGAAGCATTGCAACAACTTTAGTTCTATGCAGAAGAATTTGTTTCTCTCTCTCAACCTCTATCTACCTTTAGATTTTCAGTAATAACCCCGATATTTTCATGGTTGTGATCTAGCAAACTGTAGTCACACTTCTCTTCTCTACTATTCATTAACTAATAGTAAATAAAAAAACCTACGAAATGCCCAATGTAGCTGCCCATTTTCATTGCCCAATTTCGTTGCCCAATCTAATTACCCATTTACATTATCCAATCTGACTACTCATTTCTATTGCCCATTTACATTGCCCAATATGATTGCCCATTTTCATTGCCCAATCTGCCTGCCCATTAAATTGCCAAATTCAACTGCCCAATTTCATTATCCTAGTGTGTCCCTGAACATAGATATGGTTGGTTGACAAAGAAGCATGGTATTTTCATGGTCCTTATAAAGATCTGTAAATATCCTTCTCATAGTCCTCTTGTAATTTAATCCGACCATGGGCTGAAAAATTAGAAAATTTATTGTAGCATCCTTTCTCATAATTCCCTTTTCAAAATAATCCAAAACATGTTTTTAATTTGTCTATCCTTTCTCATAATTTACAATTAGTTCATGAAGACTAGAGAAGTAGTAGCGTTGTGACAACTTTGATTAAAACCGGTCAAATCCCTTTCTCTCTCTCAACCTCTCTACCTTCAATTTTAGAGTGATAACCCTAATATTTTTGTGGTTGTGATCTAGCCAAGCGTAACAACGATTCTCTTCTCTAGTCTTAATTAAGTAATTGTAAATCATAAAATCTAAGGAATACCCAATTAGATTGCCCAATTTGACTGCCCATTTTCATTATCCAATCTGACTGCCCAATTTCATTACCCAATTTGACTGCACATTTTCATTGCCTAAACTAACTGCCCAATTTCATTACCTAGTCGGATGCTTAGTTACATTGCTTAATTTGACTACCCATTTACATTGCCCAACCTAACTGCTCATTTTCGCTGCGCAATCTGACTGCCCATTTACATTGCCAATCTGACTGCCCATTTACATTGGCAAATTCGACTGCGCAATTTCAATACCCAACTGTGTCCCTGAACAAAGCTATGATAGGTTTCGAATGAAGCGTGATCATTTCATAATCCCAACAAGGATTTGTAAAGATCCTTGACATAGTCCCCCAATAATTTCGTTCGAGCATTGAGAGAAAGATTAGAAAATTTACTACAACGTCCCTTCTCCAGTTTCCTCTTCAACATCATCCAAAACTTGTTTTTAATTTGTCTATCTATCATAACGGATTTTCTAATTTACAATTAGTTTATGAAGATGAGATATGTGTAAGTGCTACAACAAATTTAATTCACAACGAAATAATTTGTTTTTCTCTATCAACCTTTCTACCTTTAGATTTTCTGTGATAAGCCCGATATTTTCATGGTTGTGATCTAGCAAACTGTAGTCATGCTTCTCTTCCCTACTCTTCGTTAAATAATAGTAAATAAGAAAATCTAAGGAATGTCTAATTAAATTGCCCATTTTTATTGCACCATCCAACAACCCAATTTCAATGCCAATTCCAACTACCCATTTACATTGCCCAATTTGATTGCTCATCTTCATTGCCCAATCTAACTTCCCAAATTTAATGCCCAATCTAACTGCCCATTTATATTGCCTAATTTGACTGCCCATTTTCATTGCCCAATTACATTGCCTAATTTGACTGTCCATTTACATTTTCCAATCTGACTGCCCATTTACATTGCCTAATATGACTGCTGATTCACATTGCCCAATATGATTGCCCATTTTTATTGCCCAATCTGACTGCTTATTTACATTGCCTGATCTGATTGTCCATTTTGATTGCGAAATTCAACTGACCAATTTCATTACCCTAGTGTGTCCTCTTCAACTTCATCGAAAACATGTTTTCAGTTTGTCTATCTATCATAACATATTTTCTAATTTACAATTAGTTGATAAAGACGAGATATGTGGAAGTGTTTCAACAACTTTAATTCAAAGTGAAAGAATCTGTTTCTCTCTCTTAACCTCTTTACCTTTATATTTTCAATGATAACCCTGATATTTTCGTGGTTGTGATCTAGCAGACTGTAATCACGTTTCTCTTCTCTAATCTTCATTAACTAATAGTAAACTAGAAAATCTAAGGACTACCAAATTAGATTGCCCAATTTGACTGCCTATTTTTATTGTCCAATCCAACGGCCCAATTTCATTGCCAATTCTAACTACCCATTTACATTGACTAATTTGATTGCTCATCTTCATTGCCCAATCTAACTTGCCAATTTTAATGCCCAATCTAACTGTCAATTTACATTGCCCAATTTGACTTCTCGTTTTCATCACCCAATTTCATTGCCCAATATGACTACCTATTTACACTGCCCAATGTGACTGCCCATTTACATTGCCCAATTTGACTGCCCATTTACAATTTCCAATATGATTGCTCATTTTCATTGCCCAATCTGACTGCCATTTATATTGCCCAATCTGACTGCCCATTTTGATTGCAAAATTCAACTGCCTAATTTCATTACCCAAGTGTGTCCCTGAATAAAGCTATGGTTGGTTGAGAAAGAAGCATGGTCTTTTCATGATCCCTATAAAGATCTGTAAATATCCTTCTCATAGTCCTTTAGTAATTTAATCTAACCACAGGATGAAAAATTAGAAAATTTATTATAGCGTCATTTCTCATAATTCCCTCTTCAAAATAATCCAAAACTTGTTTTCAATTTGTCTATCCTTTCTCATAATTTACAATTAGTTTATGAAGACTAGAGAAGCAGCAATGTTGTGACAACTTTGATTTAAACCAGCAAAATCCATTTCTCTCTCTCAACCTCTCTACCTTCAATTTTAGAGTGATAACCCTAATATTTTCATGTTGTGATCTAGCCAACCGTAACAACGCTTCTCTTCTCTAGTCTTCATTAACTAATTGTAAATAAGAAAATCTAAGAAATGCCCAATTAGATTGCCTAATCTGATTGCCCATTTACGTTGTCGAATTCGACTGCCCAATTTCATTACCCAACTGTGTTCCTGAACAAAGCTATGGTGGGTTTAGAATGAAGCGTGATATTTTCATAATCCCAACAAGAATTTTAAAAATGCTTCCTATAGTCCTTTAGTAATTTTATTCTAGCATCGAGTGAAAGATTAGAAAATTTACTATAATGTCCCTTCTCTCAGTTTCCTCTTTAACCTCATGCAAAACATGTTTTCAATTTGTCTACCTATCATAACATATTTTCTATTTTACAATTAGTTGATGAAGACGAGAGATGTGGAAGCGTTGCAACAACTTTAATTCAAAGCAAAAGAATCTATTTCTCTCTCTCAACTTCTCTACCTTTAGATTTTCAGTGATAACCCTAATATTTTTGTGGTTGTGACCTAGCAAACTATAATCACGCTTCTCTACTCTTCATTAACTAATAGTAAATTAGAAAAATCTAAGGACTGCCAAATTAGATTGCCCAATTTGATCGCCCATTTTTATTGCCCAATCTAACAACCCAATTTCATTGCCAATTCTAACTGCCCATTTACATTGCCCAATTTGACTGCTCATTTTCATTGCCCAATCTAACTTGCCAATTTTAATGGCCAATCTAACTGCCCATTTACATTGCCCAATTTGACTGCCCATTTTCATTGCCCAATGTGACTGCCTATTTACATTGCCTAATGTGACTGCCTATTTACATTGCCCAATTTGATTGCCAAATATGATTTCTCATTTTCATTGCCCAATCTGACTGCCCATTTACATTGCCCATTTTGATTGTCAAATTCAATAGCCCAATTTCATTACCTTAGTGTGTCTATTAAGAGAGCTATGATTGGTTGAGAAAAAAACATGTTCTTTTCATGATCCCTACAAAGATCTGTAAATATTTTTTTCATAGTCCTTTAGTAAATTAATCCGACGACAAACTGAAAGATTAGAAAATTTATTGTAGCTTTCTTTCTCATAATTCCCTCTTCAAAATAATCCAAAATATATTTTCAATTTTTTTATCTATATAACAGAATTTGCAATATGTTTATATTTTATTAGTTAACATATTTTATATTACTTGTGATATAGAGGACCAACAAGTGGTAACTCACAAAGGCCAAGTAAGCCTTAATGGCTCAATGCACCCTTTTAGTGGTTCTCTATACAACATGCTCATAGTCCAACTCCATGGCTAAGCCTAGAGCAATTCGTTCTTCTCTAACTTTATAGCCAATAATTCCACATTAGACGACTGATGTGAAGAGAATGATGGTTGTGATATTCTTTAAAAATAATAGTTTCGACGTCTACACTTAACCTATTTTTGTTCATCATGAACTAGAGAATATAACACAGACTATGTTTGTTTGCCAACAAGAATCACATACTATGTTTTCTAGATGGATACTTTGGTACTATGGGCTGAAATTCATTAACCCAATGTAACTTTAAAAATACGAAAATTTCAATTGTCAATTACCTATTTTTTATAAAACACCTACTAACCTAAAAAGTAATTTGAAATCCCAAAAATACCTTTACATCCTATTACCTAATTTCCCTTTTCCCTCATGTGATACACACCCTTCTCTAATTCTCCAAACACCTACCGACTCAATAAATCTAAAAACCCTTCACCCTAATTTCTCACTTTTATCTCTTGCATTGTGGCTTTCCCTTTGTCTCCCCCACCTCATGACATGGTCTCCCTCTCCAACTCTCCCTCTCTTATCGTTCTATCTTTTGCATCCTCTCCCTCTCCATCTCTTCCTTACTTGTGGTCTCACTTTTCTGTAACAAGTATTTTAATGAAATGTATAAATTGTGAAGTGTGACTGAATGAATTGGATAAATTGGAAATTTTTTTTACCTTCTATGTGTTTCGTAGAAGATTTGCACACTTCTACGAAACAAATTTTCTGTAAAAGGCAATTTTTTCCCTTCTACTTAAAAGAGGAGATGTGTTCTACAAACAATGTGTTATGTAGAACACATTCCCTTTTCTACGAAAGATGATGTTTGTAGAAGGAGAAAAATTGCCTTTTACAAAAAGTCATTCCGTAGAAGTATGCAACTCTTCTACGGACCAACTTGGAAGAAGTGAAAGGGAAAGAGAATAGGGTTTCTTTAACTAAATAAGTGAGGGTGTAATAATATTTTTAGGTTGAGTAGGTGTTTTATGAAAATGGGTAGGTACCAAATGAATTTTCTTATGCAATCCGGCTTATAGACCCTTTGGAAGGATACATGAAAACTTTTCTTTGTTTAATTGTATAAATTAGATTTAGGATTTTCTTCGTATTTTGTTGACTTTGACTTTTTAGTAAGTTGACTCATAAAATTGACTTTCTCATTTAACCATTGTGTTTGGATTATTCCTTCTTTTCTAGGGTACTATAGTCATCATGCTAGGATATGCTAGGTTGGCCAAGATACTTAGAGAAGATGAGCACATATGATAAGTTCACTCATTCTTTTAGCATCACACCCCCTAGTCATTTACAAAGCATGACTACTATTTCTACCTTCCTTTTACTTGTCATACTACCCCCTTAGGCATGCACAAAGCATGACTACTCTTTGTCACCCCTTTTTACTAGATCACACCAAATGTGTCTAGACTAGATTGGGGAAATATTCTCGGTTGGTTATACATGATCATAGTTATCCTATCATGGTTAGTGTTGACTCAACGAGTTAGCCTAATCTTGGTTAGATTAACCCATGTAAAGAGTATGACTACTATTCCTACCCATCCTTTTACTAGTCATAACACCCCTTAGTCATGCACAAAGTATGACTACTCTTTGTCACCCCTTTATACTAGATCACACCAAATGTATCTAGACTATATTACGAAACATGTTAAGCTTTGTGTTTGAGTGTGAGAGACAAAAGTGACCGTGTGTTTTCTCTAAAGTGAGAGCTTTCTAATTCTCATCGAGGATCCTTCCTTATGGAAACCATTAACTAATAAGAAAATATATATTAAAAGAAGTGTATGATAAGTTTGTTAGTAAAAATGAAAAAAATTGTCTATTTTACAAAAATGACATTAATGAAAAAAAAATATTATCTTTGTATATTTTGAATTTAAAAAAAATTAAAAACAAAACTACTTATAAATATTTTACATTTTAGTTTTTAAAACTTAAAAAATTAAAACTATTTTTAAAAACCATTACGGTAACTACATGAATTATTTAATTTTTAAATATTAAAATAATAAAAATAATTTTATAAAACTTTAGCTAAACAAGCCCTTAGTCTTAGAATTATTTCTTCGTTCTTTCACAAATGATATTACCCTTAGGATCAATATAAATAAAACCAATAAAATTCTAGTTTTATATCTCTTGAAAATAATTCTGTGTTAATAATATTTAAAAGACACATTAGTTTTAAAAATAATTCTATTTATTGATTTATTCATTGTGGAATACACTGTTTCAACTTTATTAATTAATTGCTCTTATATAAAACAACATGGATAGAACAACATAAGATGTAAAAGGTCTCAAACTTGAATGTAATAGACTAAAAGTATCATTCTCTACAGTAGTTTCGCCCGGATTCCAGAGGGTAAACATTAAAAAGAAAGAAAAAAAAAATGCTTACTATAGTTCTCAACTATTTGTAAGCAGCACATGCAATGCAATATTATTATTTTTTATATATATAAACACCAGTAGAATGTGCATGTGAGAGAAAATTTGAACACAAGAAATTAACAAACTAAACTTCAACAACATGGGTGTCTTCACTTGTTTTCTTGACACCCTCACCATCAGCATCTCCTCTGCAGCAGTAGCAAGCATATAGAATGAGCTGAACAAGTCCAGAGACTGCTCCAATACTGTTACTGATCTGCAAGAACATACAAAGGTAATAAATGAGAATTAGTAACAACAGTTTAAAGCAAGAATTACAATAATACTGTGGAGAACAGGGGGAAAAGTGAAGTAACTAATTACCAGAACATAGAGGTCCAAAGGGTGGATAAGAGCATATGTTGTCCAGCACACACCATTTAAGAAGTTAGTTAGAGAGAGCCAGAATGGCATGTATTTCACACTCTTGGTTTTGATAACCTTAGCCTGTTGAGTATTTATCCAAGACCATCATAAGTTGGAGTAAGAATATGGTAAAAAACGGAGTTCAATTCATGTCAATATGATATCATAATGCAAGTTATGGATATAATTATAAAAATTCAAGACTTACCATGATAGTAAGAGGAGAGACATACATCATCACATTGAAGACATCACAAATAACACCAACCACTAAGGACCTTTGATGAGTGCCATGCAGTACCAACATTGTTATAAGAATAATGGCAGCTAAGAAAATGGCTTCGATGAGAAGACAGATCAGTACCTTTTTCTGAATCAGGAAAGAAATAGTGAGGGGCAGAAATAAATGCATTATGTTTTAAATATCACATTACTCCCATAAGCTCCAATGAAGAATTACCTCAAATACCTCATTAATTTTTTAATTAACTTTATAACCATTAGGTGTTAGAAATTTTGAAGCAACTCAATTTTATAACATCAAAACTAGTTTTTTTTTTATTTTAAAGAAGAAAGAAATTTAAAAAACAAAACTAATAATGTTTATTAGAGTATTTCGTATTTTAGAAGAAATTTTTTTCCTCTGGTACAACCATAACAAGCAAAAAAGAAGTTCTTTTCATAATTCGTATTAAATATCAACTGAGCAGGGGAATGAAGAAATTTTGGAAAGAAAATTGTTTTATGTCAAATCAAATTGAATGTTGTGTACACTAAATAGATTATCTGTCCATTTACTGGGACCAGAATATTATCTTTTAAAGAAAAACGCCAAGACAAAAAATTTACACTTAATGAAAGAATATGATTCTTGACTTACAAATCACAGGAAACAACTATATTACAAAATGGAAAAAACAGGATATAATTCTCACAAGCTTTCAGCGTTTTTTATACTATATATATATTACTTAGTCCACACTGAAACACTAATACTAATGTTAAAGTAAAAAATTTCATTGTTAACGACAAATCACAATACTAATAATAAAAACTGGCAGAATGAGTGATAACAAAAGGAAAGATGAAAGCATACGCACCCGTCCTTTGCTGGTTGCATAAGTGAAAAATATGCCAAGATATACGAATTCAAACACGAGCCCAACTGCATTAATGGTGACAACTAAAAGGCTGTTTGGGTGCACAAAAGGCATACCATAGAACACCCAAAACGCACAATTCAGCACTGTAGCTAAGTAAGGATCTGGCTTGAACTCCTCCACCGCCTTATTCTTTATAATCTTATAAAAAGTTGGTCTGCAATTCATTCAAATAACCATCTTTCTTGGACCAAATAATAATAATAATAATAATAATAATAATAATAATCAAACTCTTTAACATGATAAAAATAATGTATGTAATTTTTTCAAAATTTTACCATATTGCAAAACAGTTTAATTGATATATACTGTTATTGTTAAAAAAAATATCTTTACGGTAATATTTAATCATAACTTTTCATTTATGTGATTTTTAAAATAATAATAAGTAAAGTTAACAAATTTATCATAACTGAAGAAAAGATTGTAATCGAATGTTAATACATATACCAATTAAACTCATTATAAAAAGTATTATTATTATTTAATTTGTATAATATTTAATATTAGTCATGTATAAAGATAAATAATAAATAATTTATGCAATAATATTGTAAAAAAAAATTACATTATTACCCAACAAAAAGTTGACATGTATAATGAATTTAATGATTATGAAATTTTAAGTGGTGTACACAATATAAATATAGAAAAAATTTTAAAAATAAAGTAGAGTAAACAGAGAGATAGTTACGACGGTGAGAAGAACAATCCAAAGGAGATGACATTTCCTACACAAAAGAAGCAAAAGTTGATCAAAATTTAGAACACATAAACCCACACTACTTAACATTAGACCCTAAAGGAAATAATTATTTCTATTTTTTTATTCTTTTCAATGCGATTAAAAATTAAGAACTCTAAGCAATTGAAACTGAAGCTCTAGTTCTCCAACATAAATAGAGCTAACCGCGATGGATGCAAACCAAACCTCAAAGGAAAAAATAAAATAAAATTTATTAACATATAAAGAGTTTGAAACTGTCGTTGAAGGAAAAAGAGAAGGCACCTATGATGCCAACAATGTTGCGAGCTACTGAAGCGGTCACCATTTTGGAATGCAACAAAAGATGAAAATTGAAGAGAGAGAGAGATAGATACGAAAGAAAAGTGCACAATGCGTTGTGTATGAGAGCTTGAAACAGAAAATAACTCTGGCCTTTTCTTTTATAATGATTTTTTTTTTTTCATTATCTTAACTAATTCCCTCCTTTGATGAGAAATAGGTTAAGCTTTGCTTTGTTGTTAAAGGATAATAATTATCCTTATCTCGTCAAATCTACAACTTAAATCGCTATTATCCTGTTGGCGCTAAACTTATTTACTGATTTTTTTTTTAAAAAAAGAAAAGAAAAGAGAACTCTCTGGAATTATCTGAAAAAAAAATTCAAATCCTAAAATAAAAGAAAGAAGATAAACATCAAAGTAGGTTAATTTATTGTTTTCTGAACTCTCAATACAAAATACTTTAAAGTTTTCATTGTATTAGTTTAATAAACTAAAAAAAAGTTCATCATTATTATTTTGAGAAATTTTTAAAAAAATAGTAATTACAACTATTTTTGAAATAAAAAATTTATTTTAAATTAAATCAATCTTCTCTTAACATAAAATTGAATAATTATCTTCTGCTTTATAAATAATTACCAAATAATTATCTACTTATCTTGATAGGATGAGATAGTTTTTATGAATATTTTTTTTCACAAGAACATTCTAATGAATTACATATTTTAGACTAATGTAATATCTTAGATAAACTATTTATCTTTTTCAATTTATTATTTTATATCTTTATTTTAAATTAATTGTGAATATTATTATTATTATCATTCCATGAATCATATCTTATACTAATATAATATCATTTATTAACTACTTATCTTTATCAATATTGTTTTTACCTTTATTTTACAATAATTAATAATTAAAAATAAATTATATATCTAAAATATAATTTATATATTTAAAATTATTTATTTATTATGAATTTTAATTTTAAAAATAAATGTTAACCTTTACATTAGTACGTTGCATAAACTAAAATACAAATTATAGTAGCATTAGCATATACTAGAGTGGATGCAAGAATTTGTAACTAATATCCATAAATCCAATTAATTTCCAAAGGTCAAGCTCAAGAAAAAAAAATTCCCCCTTTTTTTAATGAATGGGTTGTTGGATATATTATTAGTATTCTGGCCTGTATATAGCACAAACCCATGCATATTTTCCAAGTAAATTATCCAGAATATTATGTATGTCCAAAGTTAATGACAAATATGGGCCAGAGTTGTTGAGTACGAGACATTTTCTTTCCACACTACTAGTAATAGTATTAAGAAACAGGAACTATGTACATGAAATATTTTATAAAATTTAAAGACTTATTTTTATTTTTTAAAATTGTATTTAGGTAGTTATTTTTTTAATAATTTTTTGAGTCAATTATTGTTTTAAATAAATTTAAGAAAGGTGAGTTTTAGAATTAGTTAGAGGAAGTAAAAAAAAAGGATCATAATTAGTTAAAAAATAAAATGGTATAAAAAATTGTGTACACTAAAAGAGTGTATTTTCTCTATATAATGATGATATAAGTAATTGATACTCGCTTTTACTAAAAATTTAAATGTGATTTTAAAATGATCTTCATTGTATATTTTAAATTATGTGTTTTGTAATTATTTTTTAATGTATTATAAAATAAACATTTTAGAAGTATGCTTTTTGGTTACTTAATAAGTGTTATGAAAAAACTAGATTGGTTGATGAAATGTTACAAAATATCTCTTTTATAAGAGTATCTACAATGTTAGTTCTTATAAACAACAATCTAAGGTTTTTATTTATTTTAAATGGGTCTCATTATATCATATCACACTAATTCTTTGTTTTTTTTTTTATAATTTTTGCTCCAATGTTAAACTCTTATTAGCAACTTAGGTTTTTATAATTTTTATTTACATTTCAATTTTTTTATAACTTAAAAATTAATTTAACTATTATAATATAAATAATAATTTAATGTAAATAAAAATGTTTGTAATAAACATAACTAATAATATTTTAACATGCATAAAATATAATAAAAATATTAAATAAAGCTAGTTGCTTGTTTTTTTATTTATGAGCAGAATGCTTATTTAAGTTTATTACTCAATGTTTTTTTTATATAGGTCAAATGTTCTTTTTGTCAGTAATGTTAGTTTTTGTTTGTGGTGATATTCAAATCTATGACCTTCCACCACCTTCCTCATTCCTTAATCAACTGAATCACTTTGTATCCCCTCAATGTTTGTGTTCTTCTCTTTTCTATATTTGGTTTCTCTTATCTTTCGTTTATTATATGTTTTGAATGGTATTAGAAAATGTATTTTGAATGGTAAAATGACAAGAGCACCAAATGGGGTTTATTGGTAGAGTAAAACTCATTTATCAATCATTATTAACTTTTTTTTAAAAGCAATCTATTTGATATATTAGATTATGGAAGAGAGAATGATAATAGAAACATCAAATGAGCTTATACCCTACTTGTAAGAGATTATGGTTAGGGTATTTTTATTAGTGGTGAAAACATAAGTAATAAAAATGATTAGTTATTCATGAGTAATGATTTAGTAAACTTAAATCCTAACTAGTTCTTTGTATTTGTGAAAACCCTTTCTTTTACACTTTCATGCTTTTATTTCTTTTCCTTACTTTTGGTATAGTTGCTAGTTAAATCTTATACCATTTGTTAACAAGTAAAAGGTATACAAATTTTCTTAATATCTATGGATATGGCTTTGTATACACTAGGTTATATTACTCGATTGGTACCTTTGTCAAAGAGTTTAACACAACTCAATGTTTCATATCATCAAACTCTAATAGAAGTTGCTAGTAAGTACTATATCTTGTTTGAGAAAATTCATTGTGTTTTTAACTCGGTTGCTTAGAAATAAAAAATATTTAAATAAAACCTTTATGGAGAGAAACTCACATGACATTTACATTTCATATTGTTTCTTAAAAAATAAGCATCAATTCTTATACAAGAACCTATGCTTATCGAGTAAAATTAATATTTATTTAATAATAATTAAATTAAAATTTTAAATTGTCGTTAATTACTATAAAAGTTGTAAAGGTTTAGATTAACCTAACATTGGAGCAAATTTGTAAAAAAATAGCATGAGTTACTTATGAGTAGTGTAGTGTAGGTGACATTATTTAAAGTGAGTTATTAACTTAAGTTTCTTATTAGTAACTATATTAAAATTTCTCTTTTTTTATTAATAATAATAGTAATCACTTAATTTGGAGTTTACTCATACTTAAGACTTTTCACCCTTTCGCAAAAGTATATTTTACAATGATTAAACTTATTGTATTAAAATTGCTTTGATTATTTCTTGAATATATTACATAGTATGCATTTAAAAATATGATATTTTAGTCAAAAAATAAGTGTTCCAAAAGAACTACACATATTTGTAAAGAACAGTATAATCTAGTGTATATACATACTAGTGTGTGTACCGGTGTCTAGCAGATAATGTATTTGTGTCAATATGTATTAAAAAATATAATTATAAATATAATTTGTATATTAAAATAATTTTAAAGTTATCAACATTCATAAATATTGCACATTATTAGTAGAATATAAGTAAATTTAAAATTAAAAATATAAAAAAAAAATTTAGAAGCTAATGTACGTGATTCTTGAATTGCTTGAAAGATTCAATAAACCATGTATATATCAAACACACCTTGTAAATTGTAAAAACATCCTTCATTAAAAAATTGAATTTTAATTCTAAAAGTCTCATATTAATAATGAGATATAATTCAATAAATTCGTATATGTTTCTAACTATTATTTTAATTTTTATCATAACATTGAATTTTTAATATGTAAAATGGTTATTTAAATATAATATTTTGCTTACTATTAATGAATAACATTGAATCCTAAAAATCCATAAGTTTTTAATATTAGTCATGTATAAAGATTAATAAGTAAATAATTTATACAATAATATTTAAAAAAAAAATTACATTATTACCTAACAAAAAGTTGACATGTATGATAAGTTTAATGATTATAAAATTTTAAGTGGTAAATAAATTCAAAATGTTGTAGTTCCACTCCTCGAGTAATTAAAATTATAAAATAGTTATATAATGTCATGATTAAAATTTTCAAAGTTACAAATCTTAGATACATTAAAGAGAACTGCAACAAACAATGGAGTCATACATACATCACACAATATAAAAAATAAGGCAGAGTAAACAGTTACAATGGCGAGAAGAATAATCCAAAGGAGATGACTTTTCCTACACAGAAGAAGCGAAAGCTGATCAGAATTTAGAACACATAAACGCACACTACTTAGCATTAAACACTAAAGGGAACAATATATTATTTCTATCTTTCTTCTTTTCCATGTATTAATTGATTAAAAATTAAGATCTCGACTAGATATAGATACAGCGATCACAATGTCTTGTATGTGAGAGCCTTAAAACACAAAATAATTTAGGGTTTCTCTTTTTATAATGATTATTTTTAAATATTTGATTATCTTAACTAATTCTCTCTTGAGAAACAAAGTAAGCTTTGTTGTTAAAAAATAATAATTGTCCTTTTTTAGTCAAATCTACTGGTATTATCCTGTTAGTTATACGGCTTTTTTTTTTTCTCTTTCAAAAGAAAAGAAAACTCCTTGAAATTATCTGAATACATTTTCAAATTTTAAAATAAAAGAAAGCAGCTAAACATAAAAGTAGGTTAATTTATTTGTTATGAAAAATATTTCTATTTTGAAGAAAAACTACTTGTTTTTTGAACTCCTCAATATAAAATACTTTAAAAAGTTTTCATTGTATTTGTTTAATGAACTAAAAAAATGTTCACCATTATTATTTTAAGAATTTTTTTTAAAAATAGTAATTACAACTATTTTTGAAATAAAAAGTTTTATTTTAATAAATCAATCTCCTCTTTACATAAATTGAATAGTTTTCTTCTGCTTTATAAATAAATAGTTATTTTGATGGGATGAGATTGTTTTTATGAACTATTCTTTTTACGAGAACATTCCGATGAATCACATATTTTATAATAATATAATATCCTTTATAAACTATTTATCTTTATCAATCTTTTTTTTTTAAATTAATTCTGAATATTATTATTATCCTTCCATAAATCATATCTTATACTAATATAATATCATTTATAAACTACATATCTTTGTCAATCTATTATTTTTATCTTTATTTTAAAATTAATAATAAAATAACTTATATCTAAAATATAATTTATATATTTAAAATTATTTATTTATTATAAAGTTTAAATTTTAAAAATAAATATTAACATTATACATTACATAAACTAAAATACTAGTTATAGTAGCATTAGAATATACTAGAGTGGATGCAAGAATTTGTAACTAATATCCATAAATCCAGTTAACTTCAAGTACGAGTCATTTTCTTTCAACACTAGCAATAGTAATAAAAACAGGAACTATGATGTACATATTCCACTTTACAACTCCAAAAGTTTAAAATGAAAATCCAAACTAACTTTTAGCTATAAGCACGCATCACAAGCATATTATAAAAACAAGCATTTGTAAGTGTTTCTTTATCAGTGAAAATTAAAGAACAGATAGAAGTAGCTAATAAGGTGAAGGAGTAAAGGGAGAAGAAAACGAAAGGATTGATGTTAGATGTCATTAGACTGCATCTCTTCCATTTACGTTAGAGAATTGAATTCCCCCACTTGGTTTCAAATCTTGATCACCATCATTTTCATTTTCACTCTTGCAGGAGCAGTAGCAAGCATATAATATGAGCTGAACAAGCCCAGAGATTGCTCCAATACAGTTGCTGATCTGCAAGGATATTATACAAAAGGGGAAAATTAGAACTAAGATTAATAATGATTGTAAGATTTTAGTATATATGCACATGAATGCAAGCAGCTAGTATCTCCTATTATTTACTGGGACTAATACTAAGGGAATGCAAAAGGCACTCATAGACCAATTGCATTATCCTAATCTGATTTTCTCCATACACAAGTCAATATTCAAACTCTTTCCATCACTACTCAGACCAGCCATTGGTAATAATTGACAAGAAATAGAAACAACACATTGTCACAAGAATTTTAAAAGTGAAATTGATAATTACCAGGACATAAATGTCTAAAGGGTGGATGAGAGCATAAGTTGTCCAGCACACACCATTAAGGAAATTAGTCAGAGAAAGCCAGAATGGCATGTATTTTACACTTTTAGTTTTTATAACCTTTGCCTGTTGCATAAAAAGACGGATATAGTATAGTCATGATGTGAAAATCTTATACATGTAATGTTGATTTATATATGGTTCTATAATGTAAGTTCTGTGATAGAAATTGAATACAAGACTTACCATAACGGTAAGAGGGGAGGCATACATCATAACATTGAAGATATCGCAGAGAATACCAACCACTAACGACCTTCGGTTAGTACCATGTACTGCCAGCATTGTTATCACAACAACAGCAGCAAAGAAAATGGCCTCGATGAGAAGAAATATCATTAGCTTTTTCTGAAGATAGGGAAGAGATAGTGAGCGGCAGTGTCAGTGAAAACATATTCAATTTAAAAGGTAATTGAATGAATTAAGGCAGAACATTTGAAAGAACAAATGTTTCTTTAATCAAATATATTATATCTCTTTAAAATTAATATAGAATTGTTTTGATATGTATCCAATACGATAATTAAGTTTGGTAGAAAGCTCTACTAATCAATAAAAATATAGGACTTACTAACAATTTGTAAACCAGCTATGCAAATTAGTGATATGATTATTTTCTTTTTGATCAAATACTAATTCCCCTCAACTAATTAAACTTTTTTAGTATATATACTAATTACTTTAAATATTAATATAAAAATATAATATTTCTTTATTATTATAAATATATTATATATAATCGAGAACAAAAAAATATTTATGGTTATATGAATGAGTTAATTGAATTCTATCAAAAGTCAATATACAAATTTAAAAATATACATGAAATTTTATAAGAAAAAAACACTTATATCATATAAAAATTTTATATGTCAAGTTTATTGATTTTAACAATTAACATTTTAAAAGTGATATAAATAATGTATTATAATTAAATATTAATATAAATAATTATAAATAAGTAAATGTTATTATTTAAGTGTTAAACTCTTTTTATAAAAGTATAATTACAAATAATAAGTTGAGTATTAGTTTTAACCAAAGCAATAAAGATAAGTTGTTTTAGCAACTGCAAGAAAGGAAGGAAAAGTTTAAAATCAGGAATTATATTAATTACCATAATGTTTCCAATTTAGAGGACTAAATAAAAATCTTGTGAGGTTGATACTTCAAAAGGATTCATGACTTCTCAAGAGTCAAAAGAGAGTTGTAAAGGCCATTGTAGACCTTACATTATTAGCAAGAGAATCAGGTGTTGAAGTGGGACCATAAATAGAGAAATGAAAACAATTACAACAGAGAAAACATACGCACCCGTCCTTTGTTGGTAGCATAGATATAATATATGGTAAGATAGACAAACTCGATCACAAGTCCAACGCCATTGATAGTGACAACTAAAATGCTGTTTGGGTGCACAAAAGGCATTCCATAGAACACCCAAAACGCACAATTCAACACAGTAGCTATGTATGGATCTGGTTTAAACTCCTCCACCGCCTTCTTCTTTACGATTCCATAGAAAGTTGGACTGCAATTCAAATGTAAAACCTCCATATGAGAATAAATAAACAGACCCCATTTTCCATAATATCTTCCTAGAAGAAAGAGTAATTGTTTAATTTTATTTATTCTTTTAAAATATTATGAAAAGATTTTTTCTATTACTTATAGAAGAGTAACTCTTATGAATTGCTTATTTTATTAAAAAAAAGTTCGATGATTTTTATAGTGTCACATAATTGTTAAACAACTCATACTTAATTTTAATTTAATAAAAAAATTATAAATATTTTCAAGAAAATCACAATTTTATAATTTTGTTCAGTTGTATATTATTATTAATTTGTACTGTGAGAAATTAAATTTCTAATCATAAACAACAGTTGTTGGTGAAGCAATTCATTCACTTTTAACAACTTAAATTGTCATGTAGAATTATTTTTATGGGAGAGTTGTTTCAAGCAAACGAGACTATCAAGGATATAAGATCCGAAATAGTAATATAAATGTGTACAGTATATGTGTATAATATGTATTTATTAATGATTTGAAATTTAAAAAAGAAAAAATAATAAATTTACTTAGTTAGTTTCAGAGATTACAAGAGTTTGTCATATGTTTCCATGCAATCTTTATATTTGTAACAAATATTATTTATCAGATAACAACTTAATTAGACCAAATTCATACTCTTAAAATAAGTAGATAAATTTTTTTATAGGTAAATATTAGTAGTTAATTTGTTAGTGGAGAGATTAAAAGTTGTGAATTTTTTTTCTTTCTTTTGACATGTAAACTTTATTACTAAATCAATTTTATAACTTTAATGAATCGATATATTTTTATTGATTAATAATAGAAAAATTTTTATATTAACATTAGATCGCTACTAAATTTATTTTAATTAATCACACAATGCAATAAAAAGAAAAGTTTAATTTCTATAGTATTAATATGAAAATTTTATATTGTTAATCAATTTAAAACGATTATCAAATTTTTAATAATTATAATAAAAATCAATAAAAATGATTATATATAATTTATAATTAAATAATAATATAAAAACTCTTTACTCTATCTGTCAATGCATATGTTTAGTCTAAAAATAAAAACAACGGCCATGGATCATGCCGGGCTTATTTACGCTAGGGGTAATTTTTTAATTTAAAATTTTGATAAATTTTAAAAAATTACAAATACAGATAAGCCGTGTTTAGAACATGATCTGTATTTTATTTTATTTAAATTACAAAAATGGTGCATTCGACTTCTGTAATTTAAATTTTAAAAATGTATGAAAATTGTGTTAAAAAACATAATTTCTTCTCTCTAAATCTATGTTTTAAAACACGATTTATTCATTTTTATATTTTTAAAAATGTATATTTAGTGACAAAGTATAAATATGAAAAAAAGTGAGGAAGAATTGGTGAGTTCTAACAATCTGATGTATAAAAAAATTATCCATTCTGTAATTTATTACAAATGTTTACCTTCTTCTGTAAATAAATAAATAAATAAATAAAAAACACAGCATGCAGAGCAGACTTCACAAATTAAGGGTGAAAAAATGAAAACAGAGTAAAGAGAAAGAGCGAGTGTTTACGCTGGTGAAAAGAACAAGCCAAAGGAGATGATATTGCCTGCACAGAGAAGAAGAAAAGAATAAGATCAGAAAACAAAATACTTTTATTCATGACAATGCTAAACCGTTATTCTTTTCATTATTATTAATTTTCATGATTCACTTTCCAAGCATAAATAGATTAACGAAGGAGAAAAAACCATGCGAGAATGCAAAACAGTAGTAAATTTTCTTTGCAAAATCATCTCCTGCTCAGAAGATTTTGGTGAAAGGCACACAAAATTCATGTCGCAATTGAGAGAGAGAGAGGAACCTATTATGCCGACGACATAACGAGCAATTTTGGCGGTCACCATTTTTCTGCAGAGAAAATTAATGCAACAGAAAGGTGAAGAGAGTGAGAGAGAAAGATAACAGAATGCATGAGGAGGTTGGAAGCAGGGACCAGAGACGCCTGCATTATATACTACACCTTTCTTTTGGAACAAAATGCTTCTGGTTTATTTCTAATATCTGTTTTATATTTAATTTTCACAAAATTACATAAATATTCCTAAAGTTTAATATAATTATATATATCATCTCTTTTATAATAATTATTTTTGCAGTTGACAAAGAGTGTTAGTAGGTTTGAGAAGTGTATTATTTTAATAATTTCAAACATAAAGGATGTAAATGTAATATTTGTAAATTTAAATAAAGATTAGTGTAAAAAAATAGAGTTATATGTAATTTGATAAAAGTTGAAGATGCATCTATAATTAGTTTTTAATTTTTTTAAATGTAACATTAATTATTTTTTATTAATATTCTTAATATTAATTGTTTTTTATGAATGAATCAACCTCTTTTGTTTAAATATATTTTCTTTGTCAACTTCACCTTTAATTTTAGTATTGAATTTTATGCATCCTAGTCAGTGAGGATAAAAATGAAATCCAAAATTAATGAGTGCATTGAATGTAGTTTTTTTGCTTTTCTTTAAAAATAAAACATACTTATATAAACTATGTATAATAAAAAATATCAAAATTCATAAGAAAACTAGTTATCATTTAATTTTTTAATCTTAAATATAAAATAAGGATATTTCTAAAATATCTTTTTATAAAACTTGATATTATGAATAAAAAAATTATTATTATAATTAAATTAAGTGTATTTTACTAATAACAACATTAAATAAGGTAAAAGTAATTAAATTTACTTATATTTAAGTTCAAAACAAAAATTAATTTTTTTGTTTATATATAAATAAGAGGAAGTGCTCATTCAAATTTAATATTTATGTATTAAAATATTTTTATTTGATGTCATTTTTGTTTTGAAACTATCATGGTTGATTAATATTTTCGTTAATGAGTAGTTAACTATTTGCTTTAAGAACCTGTAAAATTTCATTCATTATTAAATATTAAGGAAAAATATATTTTAAATTCCTGAAAATTATTCAAAAATTAAATATGTAATCTAAAAAAAGTTTGTTTGTACTTGGTCTCTCTTATTTTAAAATATATTTTTTTAGTTCTCTAGATATTATAGATAATAATTAATATAGAAATAGAAAATAATTTAAATCATGTTGGAGATCAAAAGTGATATATTTTCAAAATAAAAGATTAAAATAATTTTTTTAATTACGTATTTAATATATTGAAAACTTTTAAGATCTAAAACATATTTTATCCAAACATGCGTGCAATTGAAAAATAATTATAAATATAATCTTATATCAGTATAACACCTATAATTTTATAATAAAATTAAAATGATAAACAACTATGTTTTTGAACGGAGAAAGTAATTAAAAAATTGAAAAATAAACTTCAAATACTAAAGGGAGAAGTTAATAGTATTTATGGTGTATGATAATGAAAAATATTAAAAAATATAATAATGAAAATTTTAATGGTATATAAATATTTCTACACACAAACATTTAATGATATTTATTTCTTTCTTCATTGTTTTAAAAATAATTGATGTTTAATATTTTTCTCACATAATTTAAGAAAAATAAATATTTAAAAAAATTGATTAAGAAATTTTTTAATAAAACACTCTTACTCTAATGAATGTATTATTATTAAATTTCAAAATAACAATATTTATTAGAGGATAAAATAAAATAGATGTTTTACTATTTTAATTAATTTAAAATTTTCTTGATACTAAAACATTAAGCAATTTGAAATAGAGGACGTATTTTATAATGTCATTCTTTTTATTAATGTAATGTATAAGTAATTTTCTATTGAACGTTTGTGGCATTTAATTTTAAATTAATAATGCATATAAATTAAATTAAATAAGTAATATGCATAATGCATTGAATAATTTCTTTCAAATTTAGCTACATGAAAAAATTGATTTACAACTAAATAAAATAAAAAAAAATAAAGAGAAGTTAAGAATATTTATGATACATTTTTTTAAATGGAATAGTTTTGTACTCTAATTAACATATAAGAATAAATATATAATTTCATTTTCTTTAAAAATTTCCATGACAAAATATTTTCTTAAATTAATTTTATTTTCCTAAATATTAAAAACACACAAGTTCTCTCACTTTATTATGATAAATATTAAAAATAATCTTTTGAATATTTTGTAACTATTAGTAGGTGTTCTCCTATTCAGAAATATCTGAACACTGATTTTAATCATGAAAATTTCATTAAAATAAATTTTTTTAATAATTCTATTTGGTTAGTTCCATCTAATTTAAAAAATGACGCTTAATTAATAATGAAGGAATTAATAAGAAGATAAGAGTATTTATGATATATATTAATGAAAAATTTAATACTCTTATTTTTAACCTGACAAACATTTAATGATATTTGATTATTATGATTTTAATACTTTGGCTTTTCTAACGTGTGCCTGCGTCACATTATAATAATTACTAGAATTCAATTTCGAATGGAAATTTTGAAGTATTTATTATGTGAAAGAGTAAATATAATTAAAATTATTAATTTTTTTAATATTAATTTATTTTTAATTTTAACTTTATTTTTTTACTTTAATAATTCAATCATCTTTTAATTTTTACTACTATAATTTTTTTTATATTATTATTTTTGTATTTTTTATATATTATTTTTAAAAAAAATAATAAACTCAACGTAACACATATATTATATTAATAAGAGTGTCTTTTTTATTTTTTATATTATTTTTTGTTTTTTTATAATATTATGATTAACTTTAATAACAAATAAAATGTGAAATATAATAGCGTAAAGAGAATAAAATAGATTTTATATTTTCTTTTTGGTTGAAGTTAATCACAATATTATAAAAAATAAATAATAATATAAAAAATAAAATGAGAAAGACATTATTATTAATATAATAGATATATACTATGCTAGTTTTTTTTAAATAATATAAAAAAGCAAAATTAATAATATAAAAAAATATAGAACTAGAAATTAAAGGAGAATTGAGAAAATATAAAATTAAAATTGAAAGTAAATTAGTATTAGACATCATAATTAATGTTCTTTAACTATATTTTTTCTCACCTAATTAAAAGTAAATTAATACTACAGTTAATACTTTCATACTAGCAGTATAAATAAGTCTTATATTATTATTCAATTATAATTTTTTTTATATAAAAAATTTGTTGACTTAATTTTATCCATTAATATTTTAATTATTTTTCTAATGTATGTCCTAGTCTTCTACCTAGCTTTTTAATTTATTTTTTTATAGAGGCTTCTACCTAGCTAATCTCATGAAACATCTACCATGTTTATCAAAAGAGGAATAACAAATATTTTAGAGTTTAATTAGTATGCATTGTCACAATAAAAAATTTTAATTTAATTTTTATTACAATTGTTTATTTATAGGAAATTTGTCGATTTTGACTATCAATACTTTAAAAATCATATAGATAAAGAAGCGTAATTAAAAATTAGGACAAAACTTTTTCACACTATTAGTGTTACTAATTAAATTCAATATTTTATTCAATTATCTTGATCATATTTTTTATTAATAAAAATTCTGGAGTATCTAAAGTCAAAAAATGGGAAATAGCAGTGAATCTCATACCAAAATAGGGATTGTCTCTAAAATTCAACAAAGAGGAGAATGAGAGAATCAAATTGAGTTTTGCTTATACGATGAAATTATCTTTGTGTTCAATCGGATTCTTATACTTTTATTTACAAATAGAGGGGAATGTTTTAATATTTATCTTATTATTATTAGAGAGTAAAATCTTAGTCAGCGTTACCCCGACTTTTCTAAATATAAAATATTTAAAATAATTATTGTAAAAAAACAAAGTTATTATATAAAATAAATTGTTATTGGATAAAAATATATGCTTCTTGCATCATTAATACATTCTAATTAAATTCTACTTATAAGTGAAAGCGAAATATAAATTTGTAGCTACCACCAATTTTGCTTGACGGTGGGCAGGGAAGTGGTCCTGAATCATGATGATATATGATTATATGTAGTGACCTATATGGTTAAATTCTCTTGCATATTTATAAATCGATGATTTGGAAAAAAAAATGCTAATTAGTTGTTGATCTTATTAAAATTATAAATGAATTTCATTCAAATCATTTTTATCACATTATTTAATTTTATGCAAATTTTCTTTTATGTAGTTATAAAATAATTTGTTTAAAATAGGTTGTCATATAATAGGTTTATAAAATAATTTATAGTTATGCTATCATGATTCTTAGTAAAATAATTTGTAGCTATAAAATCATATAATATGTTTATATAAATACTCTATTAAAAAATAATTAAGTATTATATTAATAGTTATGCTATCATGATTCTCAGTAAAATTTAATTCTACCTATAATTATAATTTTAAATAAAATTTTATTAATTAGCATGTAAAAATCATTAAATAAACTAACACATATGATAATTAAATTTTGTTATACTTATTTTTATTTATTAACTAAGTTTAATAATATATATATATATATATAATGTTATATTAAATTTATTGAATTAAATAAATATTATACAATAAATATACGTTGAAATACACTTTACTATTTGTAGAAGGATATTAAAGAGAGTTTAGTACTTGTTCCATTAATTTAATGCTCTCATTAGAGTTACAACCAAATGTTACTGGCTCCGTAAGGGTGTATATGCATTCAAATCAATTAGTGAATCTTAACCGATCTATATGGAACCAGATCAAATCAAATCCAATTTAATTAAATCTTATATGAATTGAATTACGAATTTGAACTTTTAATGTAGATTCATTAACCGATCCGTTAAAGTTTAATATTTTTATTATATATATATATATATATATATATATATATATTCATATTTAAAAGGATGTAAATAGAAATGTGACAATTCAATATAAAGTTTAAATATTATTTATAAATGGAAGATTTAAAGTTAGAAAATGAATGCATTACATATTACAATAATAGAGATTAAGAATTATTAAATTTTATCTTTTTTAGTTTTTTAGGATTTACATTTTATCATTTATAAATTACTTTTAAATAAAATAAATTACTTTTATGTGTAATTTTATGTTATTTTAAAAAAATAATGCATGTTTTAATATTTTATTTATAAATTTTTATTTTTACCATTTTATTTTCTATTTTTATAAAAAATAAAATAGTTCTAAAAAAATTTCTTTATAATTTGTCAATCCAATCCAATCTGATTCGTTCTTACTCACATAAAATCATATAAGATTACTGATTTTTTTTATTTTGCAAATCTGATCTAATTCAATCTTATCTATAAACATTTCTATGGTTCAACAATTAATAAATATATAAATATGAATAGTTTTGTTTGTTTTAGCTTATTTTATATTAAAAAGTTATTTTAATAAAATAATCAGTTTTCACTTTTTTTTTATAATTTTTCTAAACTTGTCTAAAAAGTAAAAAACATTTTTCAAGATACGAATCACATCTATTTATTAAAAAGAGTAGAAAATACTTTTTAAGAATTATATGTTTAGAATCACTTTTTTAAATTTAAACAAACAAAGCACAATAAATATATATATATATATATATATATATATATATATATATATATATTAAATACTATATTAATAAATTAATGAAAGAGTATATTTAAAAAAAAAACAAATTACAGAAACACTTCATCAATTTTTAGAAGTATGAAAATAATAATTAAAAAAAAAACAATGTAATTACACTGATTGAGTGTTCCTATAATTTACTTAAAAAAAATTAGTGAAAGAGTACCCAACATCATTGATATAAAAACATGGGATTCAAGTGAATATCTTTCAAGTTTGGAGAGAATGATATATAATATTAAATAAAAAAAAAGATTTTTGTTGGATCGGACCATTCGCCACCAAGGCCTGTGGCCTAGTCTATAGTACACTCACAACATGCAAGTCTTTTTCTTTTTTTAATAAATCACGTCAACACTTTTAATTATATATAATAATTTTCTTTAATTTGTAAAAATCGGAGACACAAATTAGAAAATTTATAAATCAAGAGGATGTAGCTCAGTTGGTTGAGTAGAGTGTGTGAATTGTTGTAAACCTTTTACACTGATATTAAATCACAACTCTTCATTCATGATAAGTTTATTGACTTTACTAATTAATACTTTAAAAGTTACATAAATGAAAAGTTATGATTGACTGTGTGTAAAAGTCTTTTACACTGACCGTATATAGCAATTAAACTCATACCTTACTGTGAGCGTATACTAATTAAACTCTTAAAATTATGCATGATGAAAAAAATTATGCCTTATCAATGTTTAATAATATCATTTAATTACAACACATTGTTTTGTTAATTAACTTTTCTTAATGTTAAACATGTTGACTTAATTAATAATTATCATAAACGAGGCTATCAAGTAAGTTTATAGATCGAGACAAACTTTCATGCAAGTCAAAACAAATCTTAGAAAAAAATTAATGTAAGAAAAGTACACTAGTCTGAAACCATATATAATTATATATTATTAACTAAGAGCAAATTAAGATTTAAAAAAAAAGCAAATTATGTGTTAGCAATTAAATTCTAACCTATTCTAGCTAGTCTCGAGATTTCTAATTAATTCACTGTATAGTAAATTACCAAATATAAGTTGATTTATTGCATTAGCTAATTTCCAGGATTAGTTAGAGGGATTAGCTTAATTATAGGGATTGGACAGTTTTTTGTTTCCAGAGATATATTCTCTCTAATGCTCTATATATATGATGTATTTTTCCTGTAATCATGTTAATATATCTTAGAATGTCATTTTACAATATGGTATCAGAGTTAGGTTCCTTAACCTTGATCCACTATTTTCTTAACCTTTTTTTTAAACACCCTGTGAACCCATAAGATGTCTGATAAAAATTCTGCACCCAAATTAGGGTCTACATTGACTCCTGTCATTATTCAATCTGAAAGTGCGTTCAATGCCGGAATTATTCTGAGTGAAACAAATTACGACATATGGTCACAGATAATGGAAATGCATATCGCAGAGAGGGAGAAACTCTCATATATTCGTGGCAAGGAGAAACAACCTGCAGAGCAAGATTCTGGTTATGAAAAATGGTATGCAGAAAATCAAAAGGTGAAGAGGTGGCTGTTGCTGTCCATGAGCCCAGAAATTATGAAGCGTTACTTACGCTTAGCCACAACCTATGAAATTTGGAGTGCATTATCTAAGGCATTCTATGATGGAAGTGATGAGTTACAAGTATTTACTTTGAATCAAAAGGCCTTTATTGCAAAACAAAATGGTAGGTCTCTCTCGGAGTATTATGGAGAATTGATGGAAATTTTTCAGGAATTGGATCATCGTGATAAGGTGGTCATGAAAGATCCTGAAGATGTCACAGCTTACAAGAAATCAATTGGACGACTAAGGGTGCATATATTCCTTGCGGGATTAGATGGTGAGTTTGAACAAATTCGTGGAGAGATTTTACGCAAAGAACCTGTCCCAGAGTTGGAGAATTCTTATGCATTGATTCGTCAAGAGGCAATACCTCAAGCGACTTTGAAAGGTGAATCAGAAAGTTCTGACAGCACAGCCATGATAGCTCGAAACAGAAACTGGCAGGGTCAAACAAAAGGAAACCATCCTAAAGCGAACTCAATTATAGATAAGTCTAAGTTTAAATGCACTCACTCACTGCAATCAGCAGGGCCACACTAAGAGTCGTTGTTTTGAACTTAATGGATATCCAGAGTGGTGGGATTACAGTCGGGATCAACGAAGAAAGAATCCAGTTGCAGCAGCTGTTGAGGCAAAAAACGCAAATAAAGCCTCCAAAGAGTCCACTGCTTTGATGGCAATTAGAGGTAATGGTGGTGAGTTTTCTGTACCTATTACTAATAGCACATGGATAATTGATTCAGGTGCTACTGATCATATGACTTTTGATTCTAAACAAATTTCATCCATGAAACCATCCTCAAAAGAATTGATTTTCACTGCCAATGGTGACACAACCTCTGTTATTGGAAAAGGATCCTTAACTCTTACTAATAATTTTACTTTGGATTCTGTTTTAGTTGTTCCATCTTTAGAATATAACCTTTTGTTTGTATCACAAATTACTACATCCCTAAATTGTATTGTTATTTTTTGGCCTAATTTTTGTGTGTTTAAGGACATTCAGACCAGACAGACGATTGATTATGGTGTTAAACAAGGAAGATTATACTATTTGGACTTGGTGTCGAAAGATTCTGAGAAGTTAGAAAGCGCTTTGACCGTGAAGAGTTCTACCAAACAGAAAGAAGAAACTGAAATTTGGCTATGGTATCGTCGCCTGGGACATGCTTCATTTAGTTACTTGAAAAAATTGTTTCCTTTATTATTTGCAAAGATTGACATCTCTGTTTTTCGTTGTGATGTATGTGAACAAGCAAAAAGTCATCGTGTTCCTTTTCCAATCAGTTTGAATAAAAGTATTGTTCCTTTTATGCTTATACACTCGGATGTTTGGGGTGCTTCTAAGATTTCTACTTTAAGAGGATCACGTTGGTTTGTTACTTTCATAGATGACTGCACTAGAATGACTTGGTTATGGTTAATGAAGTCCAAAGGAGAAGTGAACTTGATATTTCAAAAGTTTCACAAAATGATTGAAACCCAATACAACGCAAAGGTTCAGGTTCTTCGTAGTGACAATGGTGGTGAATACCAAAGCTTAGACCTCAAGAGGTACTTGGAAGTACATGAGATTATTCATCAAACTACGTATCCTAATACACCGCAAAAAAACGGTGTTGCCGAGCGAAAAAATCAACACTTACTAGAGGTGGTACGTTCTTTATTATTAGAGGCCTATATGTCTTTCTCTTATTGGGGAAATACTCTTACAATGACAACATATGTCATAAATCGTATCCCTTCTAGCTCTAATGAGTTTCAAACGCTATTGCAAACTCTCCTGAACAAAGTGGTTGCCCTTGGTAGTACAGATTTGGCTCCTCATGTTTTTGGTTGTGTAGCATTCGTGCATATTCAAAAGAACCCAAACAAATTGGCACCTCAGGCTTTACGATGTGTGTTTCTTGGATATGCTATACACCAAAAAGGGTATCGGTGTTACCATCCTCCAACTAAAAGGATGTTTATAAGCATGGATGTTGTTTTTCATGAACAAATAATGTATTTCTCTTCAGAATCTGCACTTCAGGGGGAAAACCATAAAGAACTGCAGACTCTAGACTATAATTGCCAAGAATATGTATATCTTGAGAAAGACCATTTAGAGGTAAATTGCAGCAACGATAATTCTTGTGCAGATAACTTACAATCAAGTTGTACGGATGAGATGGAAAATGAAATAAATGGGACTTCACATTATGAGGTGGTGACAGAACTTGGTATGACTCCTCTTGATGACACACCAAACCAATCATCTACTGTCATGGATGCTCTTAATCTTATGCCAACAAAAAGACAACTACCA
This sequence comes from Psophocarpus tetragonolobus, assembly GCA_037954015.1. Lineage (NCBI taxonomy): Eukaryota > Viridiplantae > Streptophyta > Magnoliopsida > Fabales > Fabaceae > Psophocarpus > Psophocarpus tetragonolobus. Next base: position 30,206,632 of record CM075696.1, on the reverse strand, counting down.
GAACGACACACTAGAGGTATTCCTAAACTTACTTATGAGCCCACTCTTTCTAATAAGGTTAGATACCCCATGAATAATTTTGTTTCCTACCACCGTTTGTCTGAATCAAATAAGTCATTTGTAAATCAATTATCTACTGTTGCTATTCCTAACAATGTACAGGAAGCCTTGGTTGATCCACGATGGAAAAATGCGATGGATGAGGAAATGAAAGTCTTGCAACAAAATGAAACATGGGAACTTGTTGACTGTCCACTAGGAAAAAAACCAGTTGGATGTCGATGGAGTTATGCTATAAAGTACAAAGCAGATGGCACAATTGAAAGGCTAAAAGCAAGGTTAGTAGCAAAGGGCTACACTCAAACTTATGGGGTACACTATACAGAGACATTTGCTCCTGTGGCTAAACTCAACACAGTTCGAGTGTTGTTATCTCTAGCAGTAAACTTAGATTGGCCGTTACAACAACTTGACGTAAAGAACGCCTTCCTCCATGGAGAATTATCTGAAGAAGTTTATATGGAACTGCCACCAGGATGTATGGTTCCAAAGAAGCACAGTCAAAAGGTGTGTAAATTAAAGAAATCATTGTATGGCTTGAAGCAATCTCCAAGGGCATGGTTTGGAAGATTTTCAGAGGCAATGACTGTTTTTGGCTATCATCAGAGCAATTCCGATCATACTTTATTTCTAAAGAAACAAAACGGTAAGATTACTGCTCTTATCATATATGTAGATGATATGATTGTAACTGGAAATGACCCTGAAGAACAGAAAGCTCTGCAAAGCTATTTATTTGGAAAATTTGAAATGAAAGATCTTGGTCCTCTGAAATATTTTCTGGGGATAGAAGTTTCCAGATAAAAAACAGGACTATTTCTCTCCCAAAGAAAATATGTCCTAGATCTTTGCGTGAAACAGGCATGGAAGAGTGTCGTCCTGCTACTACTCCTATTGAAGAAGGATTGAAATTGTGTCTTGAGCCAAATCAAATACCAATTGACAAAGGAAGATATCAAAGGCTTGTAGGAAGATTAATGTACTTGGCCCATACCAGACCAGATCTTACTTATGCATTAAGTGTTGTTAGTCAGTACATGCATAACCCAGGACAAAAACATATGAATGTTGTCATGCACATCTTAAGGTATTTGAAATCTGCACCTGGAAGGGGTATTTTGTTCACTAAACACACTGATTATCAAGAAATAAATGTATATAAGATGCAGATTGGGCTAGAGCCATAGATGACAGGAGATCTACTTCAGGTTATTTCACTTTTGTAGGAGAAAACCTTGTAACTTGGAGGAGCAAAAAACAAAGCGTGGTGGCCCGCTCAAGTGCAGAAGCTGAATTTAGAGGTATAGCACTTGGTCTATGTGAAGCATTATGGTTAAAGTTATTGTTGGAAGATTTGGAATACCCTCCTAGGCAACCAATCCAACTGTATTGTGACAACAAAGCTGCATGTGATATTGCCCATAATCCAGTACAACATGATCGCACAAAGCATGTTGAAGTAGATAGATTTTTTATCAAGTAAAAGTTGGATAAGAAGATTTTAGAGTTGCCTAAGATCAGAATAGAAGATCAATTGGTTGATATTCTCACTAAAGCAGTTCTAAAACCAGTGTTCTCCAAATTTCTAAGCAAGTTGGGCCTGACTGACATTTATGCACCAACTTGAGGGGAATGTTGAGATTTCTAATTGATTCACTGTATAGTAAATTACCAAATATAGGTTGATTTATTGCATTAGCTAATTTCCAGGATTAGTTAGAGGGATTAGCTTAATTATAGGGATTGGGCAGTTTTTTGTTTCCAGAGATATATTCTCTCTAATACTCTACATATATGATATATTTTTCCTATAATCATATTAATATATCCTAGAATCTCATTTCACACTACTCTATTCTTAATATATCTAAACAATAGACGGGCTTAATTCGTATTTGACAATGAGCTTTATATGCGAACTTGATTCCCAAATCAAAAAAATTATATATACGGACAAATAGATTCCCTTTGAGACTTCTATTCGTCGTATGCATAGATTCCTTTCCCTTTTAGGGAGTTACTTTTACTCATCATTTTCAATATTGAGGTGCATATGCTTGGGAAAACAGTGAAAGTCTTCCCAATCATGATTGAGGACAAAACAATATGATTATGATAAGGAAAAAAAGTTATTGATATTATCTCCTACCACACGTGTGAGAAGAGGAGAGAAAAATTGTAAGTTTAAATTCAATTTTTTTAAAAAAAATTATCATATTAATATTTAAATATAAAAAAAATTAATATATAATACGCTCAAAACTTTTATTCCAGTTTTTATTAATTATAAGCTTTATTTTTATATAAAACTTTACAAACGTAAGTCACTTTTATCTTCAAATTTATTTTTAACCAAAAATAGTTTTATAAAATCAAAATTAAGTTATATAGTAAATAGTCATCCAGAAAGCACTGATTGAATAGCTATTCTTTGTTTAGCAATGAAAGATCCTTTGTCTCGATTAACACAAAATATAATCGGGAAATACTATAGCAATGTAAATTGAAAACAGATCAACATGAAAATGAGAGGGGAGTAAAAACAAATTGACCATACCTTTTCTTTAGTATTTTGTTTGCTTGAGTTTTTGTGTCCCACTGCTATATTTCCGTGCTGAGTAATATCTGAAATTGCTGACGATCATACAAACCTTTGAAGTGTATATATATAAGCAAATGGGTTTGTGTAAGGTAAGCGAGTGGAGAAGTGCATAAATAATGAGAGCAATATAGCACTTACCTTAGAGAAAATTCACCAATAAAAGTGAAGAAAATTAATGAAGAATTAGTTAGTCTCTGAGCCTCTGATTACTACACAGAACGTGGCCACTCTTATCAAAGTGGGAGGCCATGCTATTGCTTGCATAGAATAAGAAATGGTTTTATTATTCACAATCAAATAGCTATCCATGCTGCTACCAACGATTGGGATAAGAGCATGTAAATTGAAGCTTGGAGGGGTGGTTTTATGTTGTGTTTTTAAATATTGCATCCGTTGTTAATTTGGAAAATATTTTCATTTATTGTTAATTTAATTATGGTCAAATTAATATTTTTTATTCTGGATTCGGTCATATTAATAATTAAAATACATGTATTATATTGTACATATATATGATACATTAATCATTAAATTAATAACACAATAATTAAACTCTATTAAAGTGCGTATTACTTTGGAGAATAAAATAATAAATCTGGATCATTAGTAAGAAAATAAACAGTCAATGTGATATGCTTATATAACAAATTATCAATGTTTTGAAATATTAGCTTATTAAAAACTAATCTTACTATCTTTCCAGAGGTCAAATTAACTGGTTAATTAGCTAGCCTATGTTTTTTTAGCTATATATTCCACTAGAAAGATTATATATGGAAGGACTTAAATTGAGCACATGGGAGTACCCCATTGAAGACAATGTACTATGTACAACCTAAAGTTGGAGAAGCAAATAGCCATTTGCCAAATGAAGAAGCCACTTAATTAATGTTGTTAACAAATGTTTGATCAAAGCAAGTGCCATAAACTGTAGGCTATGTGGTGTGGCAGTTGTAATTATACTTGATTTTGACTCTCTTTGTTTTGGTAGTTGCTTTCATAGATCATACAGGGAGAATCAGGAAGCAGTGTGTTACTTTTTTATTTGCTATACCCATATAATAATATTAACAAGAAGTTAAGGTCTAGAAGGAATATGTAACATGAATTACATGGGTCATGCATGTGTCTAGATTCTAGAAGGTACAATATATGGTGGGTGTATGGTGGAGGCGTGAAGCTTTTGTTTCGATCAATTAGGAATTCTTGACAGATCATAGGGAGATGAACAGAACAAAATGATTAATGCAAGTTGGGTTTACGATTTGTCAATTATGAAGTATATAGAAGAAGTCTACTCAACAAATTAGTTCTGCAACCTAACTTGGGGTCCATAAGTCACTACATAAAATGAACTTGATGTACAACATCAAAATGGTTTTCTTCAATTCATTATTTGAAATTGGTAGTAAACAGTGCTCTCTTTTGGCTTTGAGCTCATTCATTATTTGGTTTAAATCTTGTCATGTGATCGTGCAAGCAAAATTTAATTTGGAACCTATCTCGATGTGTATACGCATCTTAATAGAACAAAAGTTATAGTTCTTTATGTTATTCAAAAAGTTATCATATGAAATATAGATGTTTATAACGTGTAGCGACTCGTGGTTATTCAACCATGCTTCAGCAACAAAGTTCATAGTTCTGAATGCGAAAAGGACTTAATTATGAGGAGTTATTCACATTGAGATGGATTTCCTACTTTAGCTAGGGTATTCTTCATGCACACAACTAAAATAAAAACCAACGAAAGATTTTGAATAGTTAGGCCAAAATCGTTGCGTGGAAAACTAAAACAGACTTACACTATGTTTAATCTGCTAACTTTTTATTTCTTGCCTATAAAAAAAAGCTTTATATTTCTTGAGATTATTATACTTTTTTTGTTGGGTCAAAATAAACTTCATTAATAGAACCAGTAGAGCACAAGTTGTGCCTGATTTACAAACAAAATTTTAAATGCTAAAGGAAAAAAACTAAACACAAAATGATGGTTTAAAACACCTTTTGTAAATAAATAAACATCATTTCTATGAGTTTAGTTATAATGAATATCTTCAATCTAGAGAAATTTATTCTTGAATATTACTACATTTCTTACCTGTCAAATATATATCATAAATCTACAGAACAAATGAGATTGTTATATGTGATCATATAAAAAACAAGATGGTGCCCTTCTAAAAAAAATAAAATAAAAAACAAGATGGATGAAATAAAATTGCATTATTGATCATATCTTGATATGATCAAATATTGAAGATTAATTTGAAGTGAAATTTTATTTGATTAAATTATTTTAATTTACTATTTAATTAGTTTGGTTAAAAAGTTAAATTTGATCCTTCAATTTAATTTAAATCGGATTGAACTAAAATGATTATAATTCTTAATAAATTTATTTTTATTTAGAGAATATTAAATAAATTGAAAATATATATAATAAACATAATAACACCAAAATATCATTTATAAGTCATCATATAATTAATAATAGTATAACTCTTCAAATATATCTATTAGAAATAAATTTACATAACTTGGTAAGTATATTAATTTAGGATAAAATATGCTTTTTAGTACAAGAACTTTTCATAATTTTGTTTTTATACAATAGCTAAACTTTGAACAATCTTAGTACACTAAGTTTGTTTCATTAATAATTTTAATACATTTTATCACTTTATAACTATTAAGTATTATCTTTACCTTATAGATCTCCGGCCCATTGGTATAAATGTGTATACTTGGAGGCCTATCATCAAGTTCAAAAGAAAATTAGGTGATTGAAAACATAGAAATATATCCTTTGTTAGTATATATTTTGCCTTATCTTTTTTTTTTTAGGGTCTTCTAGGAGGTGGTTAAGGTTTTCAAGAGTATCCAAAGAGGTTTTTTTATGAAGAGTGTATTGGGTCAAGTGTTTATATTAAAAATAAAATTATTTTTAGTGACTAAAAATTGCAAAAAATAATAAACGGAAAATTGATATTTTATCATGATATAGAATCACCACAAATTAAGAACCTAAAATATTTAACTACCGAAACACCAAAAATTTAAATTAAGTTTGAGACACAATGTATAGTAATACGTAGAAGAAAATTTTGGTGTAGAAAATCAACACCAACTTAATTAAATTTGATTACTTGTAGCTCTATTGTTGCCAATACCATCTTTGTGTGACTTTGGTCCTTATATCAGAAAATATCAAACAACTCAATGTTAATGGATGGTGACTGGCTAACTAGTGAACTCCATGGGTCTGCTAGAGAGAGAGGAGGATGAAACTACAACTCAATTGGAGGTTGGAGAGTGCAGAGAAGTGAAGTGTGGCTATAGGATGTTCATTACCATTTACCAAGAGAAGGGAGTTAGGGTTGTGTAACAAGAAAAGAAAGGGGGAATCACTTCAAATCCTCTTGGTTCATATTTAATTTTTTACAATTTCTAACAGCTAAAACAGTCAGTAGAAACAATTTTATATTTAACAAATACTTTATTAAGGAAATTGTTGTTGCTATTAACTGCCAAAAAATATTATTTTATATTTTAAATTTAAATACCACGTGAACATTTGATAGATTAATGGAATTAACTAAAAATTCTAAAGTAAAGTAACCCATTTGTATGAAGACCAGTCAAAATTTAGGTATTGTACTAAAAATAAAAGTTGATATATATATATATATGAAATATCTATTTTACCTTTATGTTTATGTTTCTCCAGTAAAATTAGTTACCAAAAGGCTATCATTAATTAAATATATTTTATATATAATAAAAGGTAAGCGATAATTTTATCAATATATAAAAATTAAAAAAAATGTAAACATGTCTCATAAATTTATAAATAAAAATATATTACTAAGTAAAAGTTTGGTTGGATTGAATAGATTTTTAAGATCTGATTTTATATTGGTCGAATTTAATAAAAAATCCTTTTCCAATTTTTATTTATTTCATTTTTGTTATTATTTATTTATTTATTAATTAAAAGTTTGGTTTGGATTGAATAGACTTTCAAAATCCGATTATATTTATTATTGTTTTTATTGAATTGGATTAATTTATGAAATTCCCTATCAACAATCATCCCGTATCCTGTGTTTAAAACCAATAAATAGAAATCTCACTCCATATATAGTTTTAACTTAATAAAAGATAAGTTTAATAATATGTACTTTTAAGAGTTTAGTTAGTATATATTGTTATTAATATTCAATCACAACCTTTTATTTATAATAAATTGATTGACTTTACTTATTATTGCTTTAAAAGTCGCATAAATAAAAAATCATGAATGAATGTGAGTTTTTACATTAATAATATATATCAATTAAACTTTAATTTTAATATGAGTTTAATTGATATATACTGTCAATGTAAAAGATTTATACAGTGACATTCAATTATGATTTTTCATTTATGTGACTTTTAAAATAATAATAAATAAAATTAACAAATTTACGATAAATAAAAAATTATAATTTTTTTATAATAATAATATATACCCATTAAACTTTTTTAATATATTAAACAAGTTCAGTGTATGTTTATGAGTTGTTGATGAGATAGGGACAGAATTTGGTGACACGTAGAATAAGAATGATGTAACTAAGTAGTCTTAAGTTGATGAAGCAGTGAAAAGAAGACATGTGGCTTGTAATTCTGTGAAAGTTGAAGTGCTCTTTCAAGTCCCTCCATCACCACTAATTTCTGTTCCCATCTAACATTCAGTCTGCCAAAATCTACATAAAAAGTTTGATTTGACACCATTACGTAGCAAATCATATCTTGCCTCTTTCACAAAGTCCATACAGACAATAAAGTCACTTTCTCATATCTATTCTAGATTTAAATTTAACTTTAAATAAATTCTTTTATACATTTAATTTTATGTTAATTGATTCTACATTCACAATTAATTTTTAAGTTTAAATAATTTGAAACAGTTTCTACGTTATATGAAAAAAATTACACTCAATTTTATTTTTAATTCACATTTATCAAAAGAATTAATTATATTCTTGATTTCTTGTTCATTCTAACACATATTCCATATTTGTTTGAGTTAATTAAAAGAGATAAAATAAGTGAAGTATTTTTAAAAGTTATAAACACTTGTATTTAAGTTTTTGAAAGAAATTTTTAAACAAATTAGTCTTGATGTTTTTATTTTTAATGTAATTTAATCTCTATAATGCTATATAAAATTATAAATTATTTTTCAAAATATTTTAAACTACTATCTAAAGTACTTTCGCAACTAAATTGCATGAAAAGAAAGAACAATAATTAATTTGCCTAATAATTTTTTAGTGACAACACATATAACTTACAAGAACTAAAATGATACTTTATTGAAATAAAATATAATCTAATAAATGCTAACATTTCGTTAAATTTCAAGGTCTTAAAAATCATACTTATCATTGATGTTAAACATAAATTTTATAGTAAAAAATTACAAATATATCATAATAGTTAACTTTAAATTTTAATAATTAATATAATATAAAATATTCATTAATAATGAAAAATTTATATTTAAAATAAATATAATAAATTCTTATAATATAAAGGTATACAGAATAAAGATATGCCTGTAAAATAAAACAAATATATAAAAATTTATAAATTAATATGTGAGTTAACTATTTTATAAGAAAAAGTTGATAAAATAATATATATATATATATATATATATATATATATATATAATCCTTATAAATGTTTATTTATATTTATCTTTAATTTTATATTAAAATTTAAAAAAATTAAAAAATAATTTAAAAAATATTCTTTTATAGAAACCACTTCATCCACATTTCAGAAACCGATTCTTGTCCAGTTGTGGTTGATTTTACCCGTTCTTAACCAATTTATATTGATTTTAAAATATCTCAATTTCATTTATTAACTAAAAGTGTGTAATCAATTAAAAATCCCCACTTTTATTTTCTAGTGTAGTTTTAAAATTTCACCTCTTTTTACTTTTGTTACTTTTCATTCTCCTCTAAGAAACATAACAAGAATAAAGCAAGTTAGATTGTCACAATAAATTTCAAACTGTTAACTAATTAGATATATTATTTCTAATATAATTTTTGTATATCATTAATGCAGTTTAGTTTAATTCAAAACCATAATGATATCAATAACGACAATGACCATGACTATCATGTGATCAAAGTTTAAAGTGGAAAAGGCATAAATGCAAAAATGCATAGTGCATTAAACAGAACTACTAGAAAAGCATGAAGACCTTTCACACCTCGGTTTCTTTTCTACCACACTTAACACTCTTGTATTTTCTTCAATTTTGTTCCTAATTTTATTTATTTCCATGGGGCAATTTTTAATTTATTATATGGAATCTGGAAATCTCTAACACAATTTTCTTGTATCATATCATTGTGTCACTAAATTAATCCGTGAGATCTTATTATCTTTTATTTTACTTCGATTTCTCAATGTATGAATATCGATTTTTTATTGTATTAGAGATGGACATCGATTTAAATATTGTCCTATTTTTATGATTTTTTAAATTTAATTGAAAACTGCTGCTTCGTTAAAGGAAAATCTCTTTTAAACGATCAGATTTTTAGTTTTCTCTCTTAATTTTTTAGCATTTATGTTATTTAGTTAGAGGATTACAATTTCGTTACTTCAATTATTTATCCGAATAAGCTAGTGTTTAGAGATACCTATTACACTTAATGGAAAAATAATACCCCCTCTCAACTGCGACCAGAGCATGTAAAAGTAAATAATGGGCTTTTCTTTTTACACTTGCTTTTTCTTTTTCCACCCCAATTTTTAAAATTTAAAAAATGCACCCATCCATTTTAACCTAACATTATTTAATCTCGTGGATCAACCGATCCACACTATGAATATGCAATTTCGTAGATTAATAAATCCGTAATATCACATATGCACACATTTTGTCTTTAATTATTTTAAGATAACGTCATTTAAACTTTAAAGTAGGTATGTGTTTCTTGGACATCATAATTATATAATTGCGAATCGTATAATTCTTAATGTTTTCTTTTTCCTTTTTACACTTACACTGCAGTTAAAAAAGATTATTGTATATGAAAATCAAGAGTGTCGGTGACATTCTCTTGAAAGGTAGCTCACAATAAAATTTCTTTAAATGTCAAATTGGCACAACAAAATATCCTTCTTTCCTCCAGAGATGTTATCTTGTTTGCTGCATGCAACTTGAATTAATAAATCACTTATTATTTACTTGCAAATTTAGTTATAAGTGTGAATGAGTTGCTAAAAATGGTTATGCTAATTGTTTGTTGTTTCTAAATCAAATGGAAAATTAACCATGAAAATTCTTAGTGTAACTTGGTTAACAATACTGTAGGAAATTTGGTTGGCTAGGAATGCTGTAGTGTTTAAGGATGAGTTCTTCAATGTAGAAGAAGTATGGAAATTATTTTTACAAAGATCACAAGCGTGGATTAAAGGGTTCTACAAAACTTTAGCAGCATGTTCTTCTCAATCGATTCTATATTTTGATAGGATAAAAAAAAAGAAGCTCTGCTTAGTCATTCCTTGGCAGGGGCAATATAATTGCCTGGATGAGGTTTATGTATTTGAAAGTTACTATGGTGTCTGCATCAATTTGTTATGCTTGAAGATACTATGTTGTATATCAATTTATATTATGCTTGGATGGTGTCTGTGGGCAACTTTCTGTAATAGGTTAAATAGTTGGGATTGTAATGGACTTATATTTTTTTTATTCCCAATTATTTTTTGTGACTTGGGTAGGTCTTTCTGATGCTGAATGGATAAAGTTTGTTTTTTTTTTTTTTTTAAAGGTAATCCTTAACCATGGTGGATACGTAGATATCATGCTCACATAATTTATTGCAATATCATGTGATCCAATCGAAATGTTCCAATACATCTTGTAGTTCAGGCTCATTTATTGTGCAATAAGTGGGTGATGGTTTTGAAAGAAGGAAGATGCGCAAAATGGAAATTTGTGCAAAAAGCAATTTCGGATGTAAAAGGAAAAAACCCTATAGTAACTAAAAGAAAAGCCCAATACTCAGGATCCACGTAAAGTCCATCCTAAAGTACTGTCCCCAAACAATTCCCAAAATAATTGACCAAACAAAGAAGTTTACTAGACAACTCCGCAGGATAATTATAGCACAAAAAAAACTCCCCAGGATAATTATATCACAAAAGGAAAACTTAAATGTTAACATTAAAAAGATAAAACCTTGAATGATAATTTGATGAATTTAACGAAAATAAAATAATATTATGAATAAATATCCAAACAGATTTTTTTTTTCATTAGTATGTCATAGTCATAAATAAGCTAATGGCTATGCTATGTACTTGTTTTTCTTTTTCCGGTTCAAAAGATTCTTTTGTTTTTATTTTGGGAGTGGGGCATGTTAAGTGATTTGTTTCATCAAAGCTACAAACTTTTTTGAAAAAGAAAAACTTTTGGCTCTTCATCATGGCTATGGGACGCTTCTCTCCAGATTCATGGATGTGGTAAAATAAAATACCATAGCCCCACCTTCATTTACTCATTGATCATTAATAAATTTACTATTATTACAATTAGATATTTAACGTAACAAGTAATACTTTCTCTGATTCTAAAAATAAGTATATATACTTACCGTTTTTTTTAAAATTTAATAGCTAAAATTAACTATTTATTATAATTATAAAATTTTAAGAAAATAAATTGCGAAAATAAAAATAGGTCTCTTATATTTACTTTTTTCTAGTAAAGTTGAACCGGAAAAAAAAATTTAAGATTTAGTTAACATCTATTGAAAGTGTTGATTTATTTTTAAAATTAAAAACAAATTGTAAATTATATCAAAATATTATACTCTTTTTCTGAACGTATAATTATATAGTATTATTTGACTAAATGATCATTTGTTCTCTAAAAGTGTATGGCAGTTTCAAGTTAGTTCCTGGAAGTAGATTTCGTTTTCCATACTCTTCAATTTTAGATAATTCTTTCTAATGTTATTATTAAAATGTAATTTAGTCCCAGTATGTTACTATTAAATTGCATTTTTGTTTTTAAAATAAATTTCCTTTTAATAATAACATCCAATAGGAAATATATTGAATGATGAATGTGAAAGATTAAAACTTAATCTTAGAATTTTTTTTTATTTTATCAATTAGTAGAAAAGAGGGGATAAAGTATACGGTATGAAATTGTGACAACAACAAAAATCCATATAAGATGGATTAAACTTTCTCTTTTTGAAAATTTTTTGGAATATAATCAAGCATAACTTTGTGAATTTTATGGGCTAGTTCTTTGAAAGTGGAAGGTTGGTAAATGACTCAAACAGTTCTTTTATAGTGTTGATCCCAAAGAAAAAAGTTCATAAACAGAATGAAATATCTCAAATATCTTTAATTGGATGTATTAGAGAATGTGTTAGCAAATAGTTAGAAAAGAATGACATCCTATCTTATATCAAAACATCAAATGACATTCATTGCAAATCAAGAAATCCTTGTTAGTTTCTTGGCATAGGAGAAAAGAGGAAGAAATGTTGAAAGAAGTCAATTGTAGTATGGATGACAATTATATAGAACTTATGGAAACAACGTAATGCATCTATATTCAAGGAAGAGTAGTCAAATTATCAAAAAACACTACAACACATACAATTAATAATATTCATGGATATAAAACACATTTGTCAAACTCTTCCAACAATCCCTCTCAAAATGGACTAAGGAAATGATGCATGGTGTGAATTAATCAATATAGAAGACACATGAGAGACAAATATATATAGTAACCAAATGCAAGCACAAAGAAGGAAGACACGGATGCAACAATATATACAAAGCAGATGAGGGGGAGGTAAACATAAGGAATGTAGAAGGAAATTAAATTTGATAGCAATCACAATAATTTGAGGCTATAGAAGGAAGAAGACGCAAAAGCCTAGAACAGGCATTAGGAGGCATACAAAGTAATACAACATTGACATATGGAGCGACATACAAAATATCATTGAAAGGTTGCAAAGACATAGATACAAGATAGGTGTAGACACAACACACAAACATATGTGTCTAACAGAATCCCAAAACAGACACATGGAGGCAAACACAATACTATATAACATAGACATAAAGGAGACAGGTGAAGCAACATGGAGAGACTACAGAGGATACACAAGGTAGACAATTGTAATAAATCAAAACTACAGGAGGAAGATGTAACACTCACAATCAGATACAGGAGAGGGTTTAAAAGCAAATGTTTTATTTTCTAATAAGTGTTTTGTCACTCTTAAACTTATTCCCCTATATTCTTAGGTTGTAACTAACTTTCTATAACTCTTAGGGAGACATATCTTATGCTTCTTTATCAATAAAATTTTTTGCTGATAAAAAAAAACTTACATAAATTTTTTGTCCTTAAAGGTTCACAAAAAATAACTTTTTGTCCTTGAAATTCAAAAATATTTTTTAGTCCCTGAAATTAATTTGTTTTTTGTATTAACATTGTTCATTTATAAGTTCTTATGTAATTGACAATATCAATGTGAAATTGAAGATTGAAGATATTAGAGTTAATGAGGAAACTAATTCAAGAGTACAAAAACGTGTTTTATATAACTAATTTTTTAACGGCATTAAATAGAGAAAAAAAACTAAAAGTGAATCAAAGATTAAAAAAATATTTTTGAATTTTTAGGACTAAAAAGTGTTTTTTTGTGAAACTTTAATGACAAAAAACTTATTTAAACTTTAAAAAAACATTGAAGGACTAACTTGAAATTGTCATAACATTTTTTTTTTAAAAAAAAATCAATATTAAAGTTATTTAAATCTTGTCTTAAATCAATAAGTTAAAAGATAGACTGAACGTGTTACTCGAGTTATTTTATTGAAAATGAAATGTTAGAACTACTTCATTATAAAATTTATCGATAAATGATTTTGTAAATAAAAAGAATATGAATGTGGTGATATATTAACTTTTTCTGATAGTTTTTCCTAAGGTTCTAAGAAACGACCGTGCTTTTCTCCTGTTCATTTAATCTTTAAATAGTGTAAAACAATAAGCATAATCTCCCACTTTATGGAATGCAAGAAAACACTTTTGTTTTAATTTTGTGATAAAAGCACCCTCCAAAATAATAATAATAAAAAAAGTGATAAAAGGAAATCAGCTTTTGAGTGTTAAAACTCCTTTGCTTATTTAGTTTCCAGCTATATAAGCAACAGTTGCATTTAGTTACTGAAACAGTGAGTGGAGAGATTCTAGCTAGAGCATACTGACTACACTAACTAATTAAATTACTAATAATGTTTATCATGTGATAATTCGTTAAATGCACTAAGTTAGAGATACAAAGTGGATGATCCTCTGAACTATAGAGAGTAAGTATAGCACAATGAAAGAATTGGAATATATAATAGATAGTTATTTTATCTATGTGACAATTGCGTATCCTGCATGAGTCGCATTCCCTAAAGGTGTGCAGCACTAAAACTTTTTCATCATAATTCATGATCACAATTTATCAACCATACATTCAATAACAGTTGCCCACACTTGATAAAAAACATATCCAAAAGCATTGTTCCTTCTTAGGTGCCACTCTCCTCTTCTTTGCATCCTTTATTATCATTTCCCACTCCTCTTCACCCTCTTACCCTTTTTTATATGTTTCAACAATTCATCCTCATCCTCCATTCAACTTTTTTCTAAAGCTAAAAGACAAAGATATTTTATTTTTATATTTATATATATATATATATATCAAAAGCTGTAATATCCAATACCATTGCATTTAGACCCTCAGCTTAGGGTTGAAGGAATTAAAAAATAGAAAGAAAGAACGTTGGGGGTTCTGATTTGTTCTTTTACTTGTATTCTATTTATTGAAAAAAGTATTGCATAGCATGGCCTTTTTTACCGACTACTCCCCTTTACGAACGTGCTCACGTTTTATATTACGTAAAGAACCACTCTTGTTGATCATATTCACAGATAAAATTATAAAACAACTTAGCATTAGATATGAATGGTTAATTTGAAATCAATTAATTGTTAATGAGAAGTGTTAATTAATTACATAAAAAAATACCTGATGTATATGCACATAGTGAAGAGTGGACTGATCTTAAATAAATTTGTAACTGATTAAATAATTATATCTTTTGTAATCAAATTTGCAACTGAAATATTGTCCAAATAGAAAACGAGTTGCTATTAATTATCTTTGCATTTCTTATTTCTTATTCACACATAGAAATTAACAATTCGATCTATCAGTAATTAGTGACAATCATTATAAAATAAAAACATCTCAACCATGGGGAAAGTTTGAATTTGTGTCTATGATCTTGATGCACACTTAGGGGAATGAAAGCTTGAATTTGTGTACGTCCGTGATCCTGACGATGCAACACAGTAGAACGAAAAGTGAGAGAGAATTACACTTTATTTATTTAATGAGATAACTTTTATAGATTTTTAATGACAAGATCTATGTCAAGGGGTCAAGTTCTCAATTGCTTCAACATATTACATGAGTTATTGTGAATTTTTTTGAAATTCGTATTTGATTTCTTTACAAAAAAGAAAAAAAAGGAAAAGATCTCACATCGAATACTAAGTGATCGACCAGTTGAACTGATCACATGTTGATGAAGTTATTATTCTCATTAAAAACTAAATAAGGATTAATTAAGGAATATCTATATATTATAAGTTTATGAGTAAAGTATCACAATATCATTCTATAGTCAATATTATTTAATATACTAAATTTATTCTAATAATTTAATAATGTTAAGTCGCAAAATAATTTTAAAAACCAACAGTCAAGGGAATATGGGAAATTACTTTGGTTGTTACCACGTCCAGTTCTGCTCCGAAATTCTGTTGTGTTGATCACAATATTGTGGGGAATCCCACAGACTTGGGTGAATCCCTTTTCTTCTGTGAAGTTTTTTCGCGTAGATATCAAAGTTATGTGCAGTATATCACAGCCAGTTATGTTGAGAAGTTCTGTTGCGTATACCACAGTTCTGTGGGAACTTACACAGCATGGTGGGGTGGGGGCACTCACATGTAATGTTCTACTGTGTAATTCACATCTGTGTGGCTATTTCCAGTATGGTGTGGGGCGCATTCTTGCAGATGTGTTTGTCATGTGAGCCTACACGGATCTTTATACAGAAGAGGAGTTTCATACTAGATTTATATATCTTTAATTAGTCAAATTTGAGATTGTCTTGTAATTAAATTTAAGGCTGATTTAGCCTATGTGGGTTAATCATAAACATATGTTCATCCATTTAGTATATTTTGTACTCTTTTTTTTCTTCATCATTCATCGTGTGTGTGTATATATATATATATAAGTATGAATGAATGAATGAGAATAATTCAGTTACTTTAACATTTATTTTATTAAAATCTAATAATTATAATGAATAATTAATCTTTTCAAAAAACAAAAAATTAAGATAAATAGTAAATCTCATAAACTTAGATTTACTCTAATATCCTATCCTCTTTATGTATATATATTATCTTTCGTGTTAAAAAAGAATTTGGTTATATAAGTATCAAACTATTTTTAGTGATGTTGAGATGGATTAGAGTTAATCATTGTTAGGACTTTTGGTTTTAGATAAAAAGGCAAGGCAGATAATGTGTATGAGTTTTTATATCATTTTAATTTCTCTTTGTGGCGTGCTGAATTTTGTCTTTATTATTAATTATGTGAAATTAATTTAATTGTAGATGGTAAAACTGTAAAAGTATTACTACATAAATATTTAAATTGATGATGTGGCTCCATGTTCACCCTGCAATACGAATATCCAGAAATGGCAAATATAGTCAAACTTCCATACTTTATTGACAAAATATTCCATTTATTATACGGAAAAAAGAAAGTAGATTGAAGGAAAGGGAATTCAAATTGAAATCTGAAATCAAATAGGAACTAGGAAGCCATGCATGAACAAGATCGTCCCAACTCATAATAAGAATGACCAAACTCAATGGCTCTAATGTGAAAGCTATGCATTGATGAGGGAGGCATGGCCTAATGTTAAGCCAAGTGTCCTAAATGAAAATGAATTGTGGATAATTGAACTATCAACACTATCTATCAAACTTTGCCCAAGGATTTATTCTATCTCCCACCAAATATTCAATTCATTGGCACTGGTTAGCATTTTATTTATTTTACTTTTTATTAGGCTAACGCTAGAGTCTGCTAGAAACTTTTTTGCTTCTTTTAATTTTTTTTGTAAAGTATGTTTAGGTTGAAAAAATTTCTTCAAATATTAAATATGTTCTTAAAAAAATTTTCATATTTATTTGGTCTTTTAATTTTAAAATATATTATTTTTAGTGTTAAATATTTTAGATAGTGTTTTTTAGATAAATAAAAAATTATTTGATTAAATAGAATTTGAAGAATAAAAAATAACATATTTTAAAAATAGATAGACCAAGATATTACAAAATATTTTTGTAAAAGATATATTTAATATATTGAAAATTTATAAGAACCTGAAAGATATTTTACGTATCCTAATTTTTTTTACCTCTACATCATGTGTTACGTGTATCATGATGCAATAGATCACTGTACACGATAAATTTTTTTTATATATATATATTTAACGCGATTATATATTTAGAACTGAAGTGGTATTTGGCTTGGTTTTAAATAAGGTTTCATTTTTTAGTATGATGGAAAAAAATTGTAGTTAGTTAGAAGAAGAAACCATTGAAAATGATTCGTCAAGTTCTCATATACTTTGTACTAATCTCATTTGTTCATAGAATTATAACAAAAATATTTTTAAGTAAAGGCTTAATTTTGTAATTGATAAAACTATGAACGATAAATTTAATTTTACTTTTGTTGTCAAATGATCACTATAAAGTGTAAAATGAATTATATTCATATTCTCTAAAATTTTTTTGTCAACTTACGACTTCTACGTAAATGTCTCCTAATTATTTAAAAACATTATATTGATGAGATTTTTTACCTTACGTATGTTCATTAACGATTAAATTAAAAAATTTCATTGTGCACTTTTATAACTATAACTAAGAAAGATAATTGCATGCTTATTAAAATGAGAGTTTATTTTAATTTATAATATATCTTTAAATAATATAAAAATAAAAAACTTTTAATGTATAATAAGTTCAAATCTATATAATAAATCTAAATTATTCTTAAATAAATCTAAATTACTCCAAATAAATATAAATTAGAGTCAAAATAATCAAAATTTCAAAACATTTTTCAGACATAAGAACAAATTATATTCAAAACACTCAAACTAGGGTCAACAATGAAAATATCACATGAAAAGTTTGTTCACGAGTTTACTTGGATTCTATCAAGTTATTTACTCTAATTTTACCCGATTTTACTAAGTTTACCCCGAATTTACTATTATTTTGATTTTACATGCGATTTAACTCGTCAAGAGGTCATAAACTCTATGATTTACGAGTTAATTCGCAATTTTGATAATTATGATTGCATGTGTAAAAAGTAAAATTATTTTGTATATTTCAATAAAATTTCATAAGTATTAATATAATTTGTTCTTGTTGAGGGTGACTGAAAATTATAAAAGATTGAAGGTTCTAAAGGTTTGTGAGTGAATCAGATAAAAACTTTTGTTATATATTCTTATTCTTATTAGAGCTTCTATTATACCTTTGATAGTTTTTAGAATCTATCCTTTGTATAGAAGGTGTGTGGATTAATTACGACAAATGACATGTTATGAACCCTATATATCTTTAATGATTTTCAAAAACTCGAGCTGACACATTATAAAAAATTTGAATATATATTTATAACATATTTATTACAATCAACTAAATCAAACACTTTTAATTGATTGGAACGTACAAATATTAAATAAGACCAGAAGAGTTTTTTTTTTCATTTTTATCCTTGTTACTATAGATGCTTTTATATTTTCAAATAAAATAATTAATTATATTTTTTTATATTTATCTACTGACTCATCAACTAATTTTACTAAACATTTTTAGCAAATGGTGAGTTTGTTTATACTAAAAAATAAATTATTTTTAATTTATAAAAGTAAAAACCTTTATGTTTGAGTGAAATTATAAAAAGTATTTTTTTTAAAATGTATCAATTTCTTGTTTCTCATAAAACAACTTCTGTATTGGCTTATTTTGAAAAAATACTCCAAAACTTGTAAAAATAATTTGTTTTAGATTTTTTTCTAGCTTTTATTTTTACAAATTATTAATAAAATACTCCAAAACAATACCATTTTTAAAATCTTAATAAAAAATATAAAAAGTTACCATAATTTTGTCTTTGTTTCCAAGGACGGGAAAATTTAAAATTTGTTGTTTATCTTGAGTTGCTATTATTATCTGCAAACACTCCACTGTTATTTCTTATGACGTGAAGGTGTTTTGACTTTACTGAATAAAATTTTCCTTTTTAAAAAATATTATTATCATCTTTACACCTAGTTTATTAGCTTTAAGTAATTTGTAAATAGTTTTACCAAAGTATATAAATATTGTAAATTTTCAACTTGACATAAAACAATTCATTGTTAGTTTCACAACAGTTTTATAAAACTATTTTCATGATTTTAGTATTTAAAAACTAAAAAATTCGTTCAGGTAGTATTTCTTAAAACAATTTTTTAAAAGAATTCTAGTTTTTTAATGTTTGTTTTACAACAGTTTTATAAAACTATTTTCAGTAATTTTAGTATTTTAAAACCAAAAAACTCGTTTGATTATTTTTTTTTTTAAAACAATTTTCAAAAAACAATGTTAGTTTTTTAGTTTTTAAAAACTACAAAATAAGAACAACGGTAAGTAATTTTGGTTTTTAGCTTTTTATTTATTTTTTTTAAAACTCAAAATACAATGAGAATATGTTATTTTTATTTTTCATTAATGATGTTTTCGCAAATATGAACAATTTTTTTCATTTTCATATCTTCAAAAAAAATTTCAAATAACACTTACCAAACAAGTTTTTTTTCCTTCTAGAAAACAAAATTTTGAAAACTATTTTCGAAAACTCTTTTTTAAAATTAAACTAAAATATAGGAATAATGGAAAATAGTTTTATTTTTCAGTTTTCTATTTTTTTTTTAAAACTATAAATATAATAAAAATAAATACTTTTTTACTTTTCATTAATGACATTTCCATGAAAATGAATAAGTTGTTTTCATTTTCACATTTTCAAAACAGTTTTCAAATAACATTTACCAAACAAGTTTTTTTTCCTCTTCTTCCAGAAAATAGTTCTTCAAAACTATTTTTAAAAAATCTTTTAAAAATAAAAAAATAAAATTAAACCAATCAAACCCTCTATGTCATGCTCATCATGAAACCACATTGTCTATCGAGTGATTTAAATGGACATTTCTAGTATGTTAATGGTATATTAATATATAATCTATTATTAAATAAAATTATATTAACTAATATAATTTAGGGTCTAATATTAATATATTATTTTCTATTAAACATAATGACATTCTTTTGTGGTTATCTTATCAAATAAATTGTTACAATGAAAGTTGAAAATTTAACGAAGATATTTTTCTTTTAGAGAATGTGATTTCTAACAAGCGATATCTCTATTTAATATAATCAATACAACAGGCACTATGTACATTGAATTTGAATTAGGGATAGGTTAATATATAGGGTTGATAAGCAAGGACTAGGGGTAGGTAATGATGTCCCATTTTTAATTTGAGAAAATTTAATATAAATTTTATACGTACACGTTTATATAAACGTTTAAGAAAAGTGGACTTTTAACCTAAATGATTGCATCATTGTTCACATGTGAGGTTAACAGTTAACCATAAGAGGATTTAGATTACTTCTTACTTGATTTAGGGTATCATTGGGTGATTGTTTTAAGAAATAGTTTTAGAAGAAAAAATATAAAAAAAAAAGTTAAACCAAATATTTTATATTTAGATGACATTAATTAGGAACTTTTTATAAGTTAGTTTTTAAAAAAAAATCACATCTTAAAAAATAAATAAACCATTATTTTAGTCCTGAAATTTAGAAACACTAATTAACCCTTAATTAGATCTAAATAAGATTTTTAGAAAAATTAGTCCTTAATAATTATGTTATAAGCATAATTATCAAAATTGTGAGTTAATACTTATAAGTTTACGAGTTTATAATTATAAGACTTTGATGAGTTAAATCACATATAAAATCAAAAGAACAGTAAATTCAAAGTAGATTTAGTTCCATTAGGTAGAATAAGAGCAAACTAAGTCAATAGTAGAATTAGAGTAAACTCGTGAGCAAATTTCTCAAGTGATGTTTTCATATGTTGACTATAATTTTGAGTGTTTTAAATCTAATTTATTCTTATGTCTTTTTTTTTTCTTTTTTTTTGTAAAAAGAAAAAATTTATTTAATAAGGGCCAATACATCCTCATGTCACAAGAAATGACATGAGAGTATTTTCAGATTACACAAGTATTAGAATACTAGCTCACATGTTACAACCCCTCCCCCTCCCCCTCCCCCCCCTCTCAAAGCATAGATAAAGTTCATTGTCATAAAAAAAATCAAAATTTCACTACCTAAACAAAGTAAAAAAATAGTTTGGTTAAACATACCATTTTTAAAAGAAAACTGATGAATTTTTATAAGGCCCGCGACACACAATCATGATAATTGCAAAGAATCCTACCAGACTTTTTTTGCAAAGGCACCCCTTGAAACAACAGAGAGTTTCTAGTCAACCAACTCACCCACAGAGTGGCTAACCAAATTATGCATAGGATATCCACAATCTCTTTCATATTGGAATTCATAATACCCAAATTATGCCAAAAATGGAAAGTGACAAAGTGAAGGCAAAACGCATAAATAGTATAATTATCTATAACATTTTAAAATTTCTGATGTCTCAGAAGAGTTTTAAAATTTCGAGTGTTCTAATTCTAATTTGTATTTATTTGGAATAATTTGAATTTATTATGTAAACTTGAACTTATTACGTACTAAAAATTTTCAATTTTTATGTTATTTAAAGGTATATTTTTAACAAAGTCAACTCTTACAATTATACAAATCGAGTCTATAAGTTGAATTTAATGAACTTTCATGAGTTTACATAAACTCTCAATTTTGACCAGTTATGTTATAAATGTTGTTATACAAATTGGTCCTTAAAGCAACTTAAATTAAATAACACTTTCAAAACTTTACAAGTGTTATATATTAAAACGTTTTAAGGAGTAATGTGTGTAATGTTAAAAAAAAAAAACTAAATGACTAATATACTAAAAAGATTTAAAAACCTATGTTGCCTTTTAACATATTTAAGTGACCATTTTAAAGGTTTACTTACTCTTTAAAAAAGTTATATGATAAAACTTTTATAAATTAACATAAAATGGTCTCCTATCTTTTATAAAAACTTATGAAGAAGTTTTTGTTTTTTTTTTTTAGAAGTGGTTATAGAGAAACTTATTCAAAAAACTCTAGTTAGAGTTTGAAAAATACTTTTAAGTGTTAAATATATTTGCACAGAGTAAAATTATTTGTGATATTTGGTATATTGAAAACATTTTTAATGAATATTTTGTTTGAAAAATGAATTATGTTAAAGAGACAAGTTATTTTTATACAAATTTAGTTTACAAATATAAGTTTAACTCTTTTATCCAGAAATCTCTTTTGTATTATCAAGTTGAGTTGGTGAGTTGGTACAACATTGTTTTAATTTTAATTTGTGATCTTAAATTTAAATTTTTAACATATAATTAAGTTAAATACTTGAAAAAAATGATTTTTTATCTATAATAATTATATCCTATTTAAGAAGGATTATTATACCTATAATTTGTATAGAAAAATCTACCTCCTCAATTGAATTGTTTTTATATATATGTACGAGCCTCAAGTCGATGTTCATATTATTATTATTATTATTATTATTATTATTATATCCCAATAAGCATTAATTCTCTGATTCTGTTTTAATAACTACATTAAGACAAATAGACAAAAAGAGAATATGTGGGCATAGATAATTATCACCTCAAAGACGACTGAATATAATTATGATATTTGATGCATCTAACGTTTTACCCCCACATCTCGTGATCTTGGGTCCATCTTGTTTGCAGAAAAATAAAATCAACAACAATATTCTTTGAACTTATACATTAATCGTCACATGTTTCAAGGTGGGAGCTAATAAGTGGCATATTTCAAGCGTAAGAAAGTAAGTGATGAAGTGTTCCCTTGATTCCATTCATAAGATGCTTAGAAGATGAGAATGTGTTATAATATATTTTGAAATTGGAGTAATTTGGTTATACTATCTCTCCAAAAAAGATTCTCACCAGTTTTCTTATCTAAGATAAATCAAATAATCCATTTTATTTCATCTTAATAAATATATACAGTAATATAGGACGATTGGACTTTGTTTATTTCATTTTATTTTATTCAATTGGGTCAAGATAGAAACTCCCCTATAAAAGAACCAATGGATGGACAACTGGCCAACACATGCAAATTTTTTATTCAAAATTTATCAAATATTCTTGACCCACGTTATTATTTACAATGTCATACAATTTTATTAGTTTCTTTTTTAGTTTTGGTCGTATCTAGTCATGTGCTTTGTCTTACACTACCAAGTTTGCCAATATATGCTTGCAACATCATATCTCCAATTAGCAAATGAATATTTAAAAATGGGATTATAAAGTAACATAGTTTAATTTGTATGATTATGCCATATCTTCCACATTTGCACCCTGTACATGGTAGAAATATTCTATCTTTTTGCGTTTTCTTTTCTCTTCTCATTACTAATTACCATAAAAAAATGTTATGTTATTTAATAAATTTTACTTTTTTTACAATATTTTTTTATTTCTTATGTAACTTATCAAATGAGGTAACGTGTTTGCTAAATAGTAGAATCACAAAATAATACATCAAACAGTAACAGAAAATTTTCATAATCTGCACATGTTGCTATTTCCTTAACTATACCTTGTAAATTAAAAAATATCACACCACTAATATTATACGTATTACAGCTTCAATGGTGTAGTCTTACACAACCTCTACTTTTGCTATAAGAAGTATAGTCATTGTTAAAGCCTCTAATGAATTTGTGGCCTTTATTGTTCCAAGAGACAAATCTTCATCTAATGAGTAATGACAAATGGGCGTGTATGAGTAAGATGATTTTGACGTCGTAATTTTGTATAGAATACGTCAAACCCTCTTGCTTAATGTATAATGTAAAATTAAGTATTTTATTAACCTAATCTTTTTAAATGCTCAAGAAAAACTTGTATCTATTTTTATTTTGAATGCGTCATCCTCCGACTTATTATAGTGGGCATGATTTTTATAAAATTACATAGCTTTCATATTAGGTTGACTCAAATATTTTATGCTTCATTAATGAAAAATTCATGTTTTGTAATTTGATTTATTTATATTAGAGTTCCATAATGGATTATATGTAGGACACTTTATTTAGTTGGTGAAATTAATAGTTATTATTATAACAAAATTCTATAATTGAAAACGCGTGACTACTATAAACTTGTTTTCCATACTAATGTTATGTGTACTTTTTTTTTTCCTGTTTGGTGGCTTTTGAATCCCACTACATAAAGAAAGCTTGGATTCTTTAGAGTTGAGTCCCATCACCATGTGCTTTCCGCTAAGTTGCTGGCCTCTAAGATATGCTACATTGAAGATGAATTAGATAACTACTAATTAACTATACAAATTAAAATGACATTTAGAGCAGATAAAGTCTTTTTTTTCTTCTTCTTCTTCTTCTATCTTTTGGTTGAATTAATGTAGACATATACCCATGATAAATTTTAAGATATACATATATGATAAAATTAAATCATATTTTATACAGTGATATAGAAAACTAAAAAGAAACCATGTTGGATCTTCAGAAAGTGATTCTTCATTTGCTTTAATATTAATTGTTCGAAAGCATGTATCTGTCTGGTGAACTTGATACACTGTACAATGAATTGAATGCCCCTCTCAGACCCAACTAATTTACATATAGAAGAGTAATAATAAAAATCTTAATTGCCTGATAATAGAAATAATGTAGAATCTGATGCGATTAGAATAATATGGGACATACGCGTGCATAGTGTGTCACTCTTGTAATGCCAGCATTTTGAACGTCCTTCTCCCAGCAGGTTGCAGGCACCGTAATGCACAAGTTACGAATAATATTATATACCTTTAATTACAACTACCATTTTTTCACTACGTACTTACGCACAGAAAATGACAACTAGTAGCTAGTGACATAAACAATTACTAAGGTGCTCTTCCAGGGTTACTCATAACCTCTTATGTACATGATTGATGTTTCATTTTCACTACCAACAAAATTTTTCATTAATTTATTAACGTTGCCACTAGATTTAGAATACTCTTCATGTAACTTTGTCAAATACAAATTAAACTATTAGTAAAAACATTATTTTATACTAACTACATATGCTATACTGACAAATAGTTCTGCTGATATAAACATTCATATATTACCACTACATCAAAATCTTATAACAATATAAATATACTACGTTTGATTCCTGTATTGATCAATACTATTTTTAGGTTAGAAGTTACTCATATATGTTTTTGTCTTTACGTCAAAAAATCATCCATTTTATTTTATTGGATTTCACTTGTCATGATTTTTTTTTAAACAAAAAATATGATTTTTAATAAATTATGTGCAGAAAGAGAAAATTAATTAGTATTCTTTTTAGTAATAATAATAACCATAATGACACTTTGAGTGTATATATACATTCCATGCACCCCATCTGTTATGCTTGGATTGTACACATTAAGGATATGTGATGCGACCTTTTCCAAATGGACATGCCCATGTCCATTTTTTGAGTTAAGTTGCTATCATGCATGGAATTCTATCTAGCTAGCTACCCATTCTTTCTTTTTCATTCATTCATGAATAAATAAATATATATTTTAACTTTCTGGAAATTACTTTTCCTCCTATTTTCAAAAACTAAGTTGATTACTAAATTACAAGAAGTCAGAGATTGATGGGTTCAATGGATGAGGGTGGTGTTTTGGAAAGGTAAACAAATATTGATGTTTTTAATGCTTGTTAAGTGTCTGCCACTATTGTTCCCCAGCAAATTTATGTGACAGCATCATCTTAGGAGTACAACAGTAGTTAAATTAAGAGAAAAAAAGCTCACCCATGGAGTGTGTAAAGAATTTTATATACCAAATCCTTTTATGTATATGATTAAAATATTTATGGATAGAAGTAAACAAACTTACTGTAGATAAAATTTGTGATTAAATTAGTGTAAAATTTTTTTATATATAAATATTAAACTCTTAAATTAATTAAACTTCATTGTTAAAGACATTAATAGTAGGAATAAACTATGCATAAGCTTGGTCTCTCTCTTCCAAAATAGCCATCTATTTTGACATCTTGAAGAAGCCCCACCATGTGGATTCAAAATGCAACCACTTGCTCGTTAAGTCTCTGCTTGGATCTTCCATGTATAGTTTAATTGTAGACACTGTTTATGATGCGTTGGAGATGTTGGCTCTGTTGAGAGCAAAGGGGAATTTCGGAATTTTAACAACAAACACAACCATGTGGCCAACTATTTTGATTCGACTTGCTAACCCAAGACACCTATTAATGTACTACAAAACTAGAAGACAGAAGTAGTAAGTGTTCTATGTGACTCTGTCACACATGCATGCATTTCTTAGTATGACCAAAATTAAGAAATTAAGTTTTTATATACATTAATTTAGCCAATGGAAACCGAAAAACAGAGAGTGGGAGATGAGTTTTCTGGTTTAAAAAGGGTAATGCTATCTAAAACCATATGTCGGATTATATTTTTTTACCATGTTATAAATAAGAAGTACTGTCTGTTAACTTTGATAATGGCTAATTTTAATTGAAATTTTGATTGACTATTCTTAGTAAAGTCTTTATGTTCATTCATCACATAATATTTCTAGATTGTCATCAAAATATAAATTATTATATATAATAAGTTTGTTTATTTATTTTTATTATATACAGTAAGTCTATTGAATCTTGTAGCTATTATTTTAGAAGTTAGTAAAAAAACCTGACTGATTAAAACTAAAACATAATATCGTGTTCTTGTTTTCCGGATATATTTAAAAAATATTTATATAAAAAATGAAGGGATAATGTCATACGATGTCATATGAATATGATATTCCCCAGCCTATACCATAAATCTAAAAAGTTAAAAAAAAAAAAAAGTAATTCACCACGTTAGAAATTAAAGACACAAGAAATGTTTTTTTTTATATATATATATATATAAGTTAAAGAGACAATAAATGTTAATGACATTTTTTTCTGTTCATACAAACTTTTGTGACATGACAAAAGTAAGTTACTTGTATTCTGCCTTTTTCAGCTTCCAAGTGATGATGCTTTTGGGATCTTAAACATGGCCTATGATCTATCATCCAAAGATGGCCTGTTAAATTTCTCTAGAAACCATGATTTCCACATGAAACGATAAAGATGGCTTTCATCAAGTTGGAGGAATAGATCACATACATAAAGTTGAACTTCAGTATTCATTGCGAAATTGAACTATAACTCCTTATTAAAGCAAGCTATGCACTTTTCTTTTTACGATTATAAAAAAAAAAAAAAAAAAAAAAAAAAAAAAAAAAAAAAACAGCTAGCAACTAAAATGTTAGGAAAAAATGCTATGAAGGACTGCATTTCTTAACACATTTGAACCATGGCAATACAGTATTATAGGTTAAGTAATATAAGGTGATTTTGTTGATTAAAAAAAAATAAAATTTAATTTTCATTGTTAATAAAAATTAATATTATTAACTATATTAACATTTGATATATAAAAAAAATATACCATTATCAACAGCAAACAAAAATATTTAAGAGCAATACACTTTCACACATAAACTAAGTTTTGAATATTAGTCTTTAAAATTGAAGACCTCAGACATTTTAATTCTTAAAATTTTAAAATTCTCTCCGAATCTCTAACTATATAAAAAGTAATTAATCTTAATTATTCATATTTTACTTTTTCTATTCCTTATAAAAAAATAAAATAAATTATGTTTTATGAAATTAAAAATCAAAGGAATAACATGGTAAATATTGTAATAGCGATATTTGTAAGGAGTTAAATTATATGTTTATATATTCTTTATTACCTTTGTGTTTGCTAAAAGATTAATTATATTAAACATTTTTATTTAGATACTATCTCTCTTTAGTAAGTTTTAAGATTAAGATTCAAGAAGATGCATGTTTTGCATTAATTTTTTTTCTTACTAAACTATCTTTATTATTTTTTGTATGAAGAGTATTTGTCTCTTTATTTTTAATGAATACTTTTCTTCTATAAACAGAGACAAAATTTCAAAAAATAATATTACAATTTTAATGTTTATACTTAAATTTACTTATTTTCTTAATAAATATTTATATTCTTATGCACTGATGGTGTGAAAATATTTTACTTTAATGTTTAATTACAATTTTTTATTTATATAATTTTTAATTTATACAAATTTTACTCTAAGATATAACAATACATAAGTTTTTATATACAACTTTTTTCTTTCTTTTATATAATAAAATAAATTACATAGAAATAAATTACATACTAAAGAAACAATAGCAACAAAGGGCATTTTGGCCATTTAACTGTGAAAGAAGCACTATAAAAGGAAGTGGCCATTGTTCGGACAACTTTAGTCGCAGAAGACACTCACAAAGACACAGAGAGAGAGAGAGTGCGTTGACGACACCAAAAAGGGTCGCCGGAAATAGTATCTCCGTCGACCGAGACGGCGAAGAGAGTGGATGCGGCGGTGGTGCTGTCGAAACTGAGTCCGAAAAAGTTGAAACTTGGGTGGTGGGTAGGGTCTGGCGGTGTGTGATGGGATCTTGCATATGCCCGTTGGAGACTCCGGCGAGGTTGCTTTGGACCACAAGCTTCTTCCGTCATAAGCTCATGATCTTCTAATACTTAACACACAAATACTTCATAACAAACCCTTCTAAATTCTCAACACAACTTTCTATAAACAGAGTATAACACAGCAAACAAACACACAAAACAACACAGACACCTTTAGAGTTCTCATAATCTCTTTCTCTCGCCGGAAATTTCTCCGGTAGTGGTGATTGACTGGAGTGACATGGAGTCTGGAAGGCTTTACTTTGATGCCTCTGCTTCTCGCGGGAACAACATGCTCTTCCTCGGCAACACTGAACTAGCTTTTCGAGGTCATTCTCTTACTCTCTCTTGATTACCCTTTTGTGGATTCAAATTTTGAAATTGAATCAACTATTGTGGAGTAGTAGTGTTTTTGTTTTTTTTTTTTTTTTTTTTTGGTTGAGGCTTGATTGTTGAAAAGGACAAAACTTTTAAATACAGTTTCATAGCTGCTTTTATGCTGTTATCTAATCAGGATTTGAGTTTTACCTCAATAAATTATGTTGACTTCTAATATAAATCATTATTAGGTGTATTAGCAAGGGTAAACTCTAATTCTGATTGGAGAACAACATCAATAGTATTTAAGATAGTACATGTTGTGCTTCTGAAAATGGTGCATGTTTTGATGCTGGGAAATTAGGAACACGAAGATCCTTTAGGTTAAGGGGGAAAAAAAGGCATGATTCAATTTGGGTTTGTTATAAAGGAAGCAACTTGATTGTGTATCATATTTGGGGTGTGACAGATAAAGAATTGAACTGTATGATGTGTAACTGTGAGTGTTTTTTTTTTTAATAAACCAAATGTTAGTATTGTTAGTAGTAAGTGTGTGTGTATGTGTTATGTTGTGACATGGATGGTGCCTTGATGCTCCAAAAGAGTGTTAATTGATGGGGTTTTGTTTTGTGGTTGAAATGAAAGCAGGAAGATCCATGATAAGCATGGAGGAAACCTCTAAGAGGCGATCATTCTTCACCTCGCCAGATGAACTGTATGACGAGGAGTATTATGAGAAGCAGTTGCCAGAGAAGAAGCACCGCCTCAGTTCCGAACAGGTTGGCTGGTAACTTGAAATTTGAATGAATTCCTATTTGTTGTTGTGAGTCTCATCACCAATTTGAATAAAAGAAATTGTTGTTGTCATTGTCATTGTGAATAACTTAAAATTTGAATGAACTGCTTTGAGTTTGGCTTTTAAATTTAATACAATATGTGGGAGGAAAAAAAGGTGGTTGGCTTTAAAGAGAAATTCCATTTTGTAGCTATAAAGTGATTGATTTTGAAATCATTTCTTTCTATTAGTAAACCTAGACTACTTGCCTTGAGTTGAATGCTTGGTGCTGTTATTAGTTTACTGGTTACTTATGGGGATGCCTAGGTGGAACTGATAAGAGAAATATAGTCTAAGGCCTTAACTTTCTTGGTTTTAGAGATTAATATATATTGTTTCATCCAAATAACCAAAGCTGAAGATATGAGAAAGAGGAGTTCTTGCTACACACTCTTTCTAAGAATGCTTGCCATCAATATTAATGTTTGTGACACTGATTGGTGATTAGGTCCATCTATTGGAGAAGAGCTTTGAGGAAGAGAACAAACTGGAGCCTGAGAGGAAGACCCAGTTGGCTAAGAAGCTGGGATTGCAGCCCAGGCAGGTGGCTGTGTGGTTTCAGAACCGCAGAGCTCGATGGAAGACCAAACAACTTGAAAGGGATTATGATGTTCTCAAGTCTTCATACGATACCCTACTTTCATCCTATGATTCAATTATGAAGGAGAACGAGAAACTCAAGTCTGAGGTAGATTTATACGTGACTACTATTTAAAAAAGTTCCATAATCATATCTATTTAAGGGTGATTTTTCTGTTTAGATTTGGTTGTTCATATTTGCGAATTGAGAATTGAATGGTTACAGCTATGCATAAAAGTGTGATGAAATATTGGGTGAATATAGAATAGAATATAAATTGTGTGTCAACAGTTGTGGGTGTATAGGATAGAATTAGTGCCTTCACAATCAGAAATCCATCAATAGCATAGCATAGGGAAACAAGTCGACACGACACTTAAGAAGATGATTGGTAGCTATCCAGAAAGGGCCCTACACATGAGATTCGACATTATAATAATCACAAACTACCAAAAGTAGCATCTGTTCTGAACCCCACCTTGCTTGCAAAGAAGCCACTTTCAAAGTAACTATGGGAATATACCATTGTAGATTTCTCAAAATATGCTTTAAGACCTCCTTTTGTGAAAGAGACTGATGAACTTTTGAAAAAAGGATTATGCAAGCTAGGCCATAAACTAATTAGCAAGTGGACTTTTTTTGAAGTGTGATGGATTGAATATTGAATATATTAATGACATGTTGACTATTCTGCAGGTGGTATCCTTAAATGAGAAGCTTCAAGTTCAAGCTAAAGAGGTGCCAGAGGAACCATTATATGACAAGAAAATTGATCCACTTCCGGTAAATGATATAGCTCCAATTTTCAGCACAAGAGTAGAGGACCACCTGAGCAGTGGGTCTGTTGGAAGTGCAGTGTTGGACGAGGATAGTCCACAAATGGTCGTTGACAGTGTTGATTCATACTTTCCAACTGACAACTATGGTGGATGTGTGGGCCCAGCTGAAAGGGCTCAGTCAGAGGAGGAGGATGGGAGTGATGATGGGAGGAGTTACTTGGATGTGTTTGTGGTATCTGAAACTGAGCACCAAAACCATGAGGAAGGAGAGGCACTGGGTTGGTGGGCTAATATGTATTATGTTGGATAAATGGTAATGCAGCAGTAATTTTTAAAGTAGATGCATAATTAAGGAGAGGTAATAATGTTGTATAATTAGATGTATCACGTGGGCAAGGAGGAAAAGTAAACGCCTGCTATGGGTGGCTAGGACCCCTAAGAGTTGGAGTGTCCTTAAGCCGAGTTTAATAAATAAGGTCTAGCAGTTTGGTCAGTCGTGTCTCGTGTTGGTTAAAGTTTCTGTACTTCCAAATCACAGTAAGTTTATTTCTCTGTCAAGTATAAAAACATAGTTAATTAGTGAGTAATCCATTTTGAGTTGTCCCTTTTTTTTTTCACTCTCCTGAACCCACCCACCTCCACAACTTTCGAAAACCATTTGTATAATAACTTAATCCAGAATCGAATCGAGGGTGAGGCCCACAAAAGAGGCAAAGCATTTCCATTATCTATTTTTCTAATCCATTTCGAATAGTGCTTTTCTTCTAATATTATTTTCCCTTCCTAATCATAGTTGTCCAATATGTTCATTTACTTATAATAACAATATCATTAACTTTATAATCTGTGTAAAACATGGATATCAAGGAATTGGCGAGAATTTTTTTATTTAAAAAGAAAAATATAACAAACTTACCTAACACCGTTTGATAGAATCAAATCTCTTGGTTGAGACTGGTGACTATGAATTAACTGAAAAATATATGGATCAACAATTTTCACAACAAATTTGTTGTTAGAGACGATCAAGCTTCTCAAGCACAAAATGGCCAGAAACTCAAATAAGCACGTTACTTAATTACTCAGATATGTAAAACTCAAACGATAGTATTCGGATCAATAACAGATATTTCTGTTGCGTAACAGACCTAATCTAACACCAATAAGAGATATTTGTACCTAAAAGATCAAGAAGCAAGCAATGCGAGAGCTTTCAGAAACCATTTAGCCTACCTTCCAAAAACACCCTAGTATATTGCCTAATCTGTGCATCTACTACAATATGGAATAATTGACGCAGCAATCACTAATGCAAGTGCTACCTCGACATGCTCAAAACACATGAATTAGTGCCACAAATTAGTAACTACTTAGAGGATAATAAGACAGATCTCATGCCAGTACTATAACCATGCAACCTCTATAAAATAAACTTAATCCGTATTACTGAGATGCTAAAACCGAAATGGAGGGGGTTAGATATTAGCGTGTGTATATTAAAACCCACAAACATGACCAGATAATAATGAAAATAAACAGATCAAACAGGACAGGAGACGCACAACGTAAGAACAAAGCAGATGGAAAAAAGCTTTGATTCCAATAATTCCCCTGTGCATTCTAACACATCGGCAGATGCCCCAGAACAAAATCAAGGGCACGCGTGTGCAGGACTTTTCTGGGGGTGAGAGAAAGTATAAAGAATGAAATATTGCCTACGACTGCTCAACTTAACATTTTCTTACTTCTTTTCCATCCTTTCTTTTTTTTTTTTAATAACTACTACTTTTCTCCTATTCCTTCTTTACAATAATTCCATTTGTATACATATACGGATCAGACTCTGCTAGAAAAATGAAAAATGGTACTTCTCGCTATGGAGCAACCAACTGGGCAGCTGCAGCAGAAATCATTTCAAAACTGGACGCATCCTCACAATTCCCTCATACTGGTGCCCTCGCTGAAAGCGGATGATCCTACAAATTCTGCTTAGCCAAAAACCAGCATCTGAGTTAGCAGGTCAGTTTTACCTCTATGTACAAGCACGCAAGAGACACCAGCAGCTGTGGCTGCCCCATTTAATAACCTTAAGTTGGCCCCATGACCTAATCATGTCAGTGGATGATCACATCACACCACACAAGACCGACAAGCTATTTGATTTTCTGAGCCAGGAATACAAGTTATGAGATCAAACATCTGATTCCTTCCTTTTCCTGTTTGACTTTCGGCTTGCTTTGGATTTCTCTGCATCCACATTTATCAGTGTTTTCGGTTCCACTATGCCAGAAGGTTCAGAGCTGTCAGTAAAACTTGATTTGGGCATTTTCTCATATATAATGGCTAAATCAAGGGAGTATATGCGAAGGGCAAGAGCAGGCAAAGTAGAAGATTTGGCAGCAGCTGAGAATGAGGACCAGTACCACCAGTCATTCCTCAAGTACTCTGTCTTAATCATATCCTCCAGTGTAAATGTTGCCTGAATCATCTGAAAAAATGGAAGGAAATTAAATTAACAGAAGTTCACATTCATTACTAATATGCTTGAACTAGAAATATTGCATAATAATTATTGTTCAAGAAATTCATGTACAAATATAAAACAACTTTTTTTTGCCAGAGTTATAGTGCAAAGTGGCATTAACAAGTCAACAAATAGTTTTCTAACAAGAATACAGAAGGTGTATAAGGCGAGTTGCAGAGATGAAACTAAAGGCATAAGAATCGTGTGGAGCTGACAATGCCTGTTAAAGAAGTGTACGCAAGAGACAGAGACATAAGACAAACCTCATATATAGTCTGTGCAGATTTAACAAATGCGCGCCAAGCCTGTCTTCTGTTGGACTCAACCTTTGATGGCCTTAGAGCAACTGCCGGGAGTGCAGCATCCATATCAAGTAGATTAATCTTCAGCTGCCTCAAAATGTGAGAAACTTTTCCAACTAACGGTCTCAATGAAGACAAAGGAACCACACAGCAGCCATTGACTCCCATATCTGAAGCAGGAGTACAAAAAGAGAATTTCCCATCTTTTTGTTCTCTCAAGGATGATTTATTAGACCTATTGCTTTCATTTGCAGCCGACCTAACAGAAGAAATGCCTGATTTATTGTCGAGACACATGCCAGATCCATCAGTGTTTCCCTGAGAAACCTGGCTTTCTGATGCTTTCGGCACACCACCAACAATGCTTTCATCCTTTTGAGCTGAGAATAGTGTGTATTCACTAACAAAAGGAGATACAGAAGGAACAAAGGATGGTATACCATCAGAACCAATGAGACCTATTTCTCTGACAAGTTCCTTGTTGGAATCATCCGTCACAAACTTGGAACATATATCTTCAAAATTAAATGGGAATGTGGATTCTTCATTTGAAAATTTAATCAATCTTGAGCTAAGCTTAGAACACCCACTAACTGAGGTTACAGCTGTTTCTACATCAGCTCTGAATTTCTCTTGTGAGGTATCACATTTTAAGTTCCCTCTTCCTTTAGAAGATCCATTTTTATCCTTATTCTTCTCTACAGTAAGAAGACCTGCATTACACTTGCCATCACTGTGTCCATCAAATTCAAGATCACTCGCAACAGTTTTGTGACAATATGTGCAGTGTTTCCTAGAAGGCCATATGGGTTCTAGGCACTCACACCTATACAATTTTTCATCATTAGTTGCTCTGGTCTTTCTATTTTGCTTCTTCAACATTTCAATATTATCACACTCAACAAAGGGACCAAATTTCTTTTCCAGCAAGGAAGTTGCCTTTGTAACAAGAGAATTAGATGATGTTTTCTCTCTATTTCTTGGCATAGAAATATGTCCTTGGTCCTCCACCTGATCTTCAGTCTGTGCATTAATAAACTCCTGGAATCTTGATTTTGGCCCCTGCATAATGGAATCTTTCAGTTCTCTTTCTTTAGGGTCATTATCATCTAGCCAACCTAAGAGCTCTTCAATTTCTGCATCGGTTTCATAAGCAATCCAGGGTGAACCATTGCCCAAAGCATTACTAGGCTGATACATTAAAGAGGAATCCTTGTCAGATAGCACACATTGCTGCAGAACAGAAAACTTCTCCACATAGTCTCTACTAAATGACATTCCTCTTCCATGCAGCAGTGCAGCACTTGCATCAACGACTATACGAGAGCGTCCTCCTGGCAAAGACAAAGCCCAGTACAGCCGACCAATGGAATCAATACCCAAAAATTCCCTTCGAACAGAGAGCTTCAGCAGCTGTGATACTACACTAGTTATGGTGTCCTGCAATAGTGAAATATCACGTTTTATGGCATTGAGTTCAAGGTGGTAGGGTTCAGACTCATTCACAACAATCTGAGGAACATCAACATGCACTCCTCCTTGTTGATTAGTCACATGATTAGATATATCCCTTCCCTCACATTTCTGGTGGTTACTCTGGACATGAGCTGCTCCAGCAGCCCCATTTATTTCTTGAGACATATGATTTGGTGATGGAAAATACTTTGGGGATTTGTCAGTACACTGAGACTCCACAGCACCAGAGACATTTTTAAATTGTCCCTCTACATCTATAGAATTCATATTTTGGCTATCAGAATCTGAATTTGTCACAGATATGCTTTTATCAACACTATCAAACCTATGCTTCTCTTTGGTAATCTCTTCTGAAGGCAGACTATCAACAAATACCCCAAAATTACTAGGATTGTCAACTGCATTATGTGGCTGGACCATACATTTACCAGTATTTGATAATAATGAAGAAAATCCTTCCTTAAGAGTGACTTCACCTGCAGTATTTAGTGATAATGTATCAATTTTGGCAGCTTTTATGGATAAAATATCCTCTCTAGTTTTCAGGCTTTTCCACTCTGCAGAGTGCGCACGCAATTTCTGATGTAACTCAGCAGACATCTCTGCACATTGCTCAAGGTGCTGGCGTATCAGGGAAGAGTTAAGCAACTCATCACACAAAAACTTAAGAAGGAAAGTTCTCTGCAACCATTCAAAAAGAAAAAAATTAAGCAAATACAAACAACAGTTTCAGAAATAATTTATCAATCATAGCTCAAGTTGCAAACAACAGGTCTTTTTTTTTTTTCTTAGTAATAATAGTATAGTAAATTCAAGCATCATAACAACAATGTCCTCAACACCCCCCTCCAAAAGAGAAGAGCCTTTGCATTAGTAAAAGCAATATTTTGGAGGGAAGCCTTATGTATAGAAGAAAATGAACTATACCAAAGGAAATCACGTAACAAACAAAAATCTAGCAAAAATTATAAAAATAACGACAATAAATACAAGATTGAATCCCATTAAGATTCATTCAGATGATAGCAAATAGGAAGCACATGCCAGCATTACCATCTACTGACAAATTTTTCAGAATACAACAAATATCAAGTTCAAAAAATAAGACAATATCATCATCTACCTAGAAGGTTTGTATGAATAGCTATATGGTAAAAAGATAAGGTAACACAAGTGGGTGTGCATAGACAAACCTCGCCCACAGTGCAGTCCCAGTATTCTTTTTCTTCAATTGCAGCTGATAAATGAGTTAGAGATTCCAAGTAAAGAGAGTTAACTTCTCCCTGGAATTTTTTACTCCGGCGTTTGCCAATAACCTGTGTGAGTTTTGTAACATCTTGAGTTGCATGTTTACCATCAACACAAGAAGGACAGTACCAGTTTCCCTCGGGGATCCTTGCAAGTGGAGGATTCAAGCAATATGTATGATACTCAGCATCACAAGTATCACATAGTAAAACACTATCATCATCCCTATCAATTCCACATACTTTACAGACTCCCTCATCCCAAGGGGCCTTTGGAATCTCATTTGTTGATTCAATAAAATCATCAACTTCCTTTCTCATTTCCGCACTTAAGCATTCCAGTTTAGAATGCTCCACAAATTTTTGAACATAGGTGACAACCTGTGACCAAGGAATTTAAAAGTTCAATTAACAACTGAACTCACAACAGTACATGCATGATGTAGACACAAACAAGCTACCAACCTCCTCATTATATAATGATTCAAAGTTTTGGGATAATTTTTCAGCCAGTTCAACCAAATCAGGTTGATCTCCAAAAGCAACTCGAACATTGCTCCACAGCTGTAACATTATTTCTACAAATTAGTGTTCTCCACAAATAAAAAATAAGCATTGTACGAATGACTTAGCGTGTACTAGATAACATATTAGAGGCCAGTATATGAAGGAGAAAATACAAATTATGACATCCCTTGAGCCAAAGACTAAAATGGTGCAGAAGCAAGCATGAAAAAGTATTTACAAATAATCTTTATAGGGAGACAAATACCATAATAGCATAGAAATGTGATCCTAACAGGGGGTAGTAATCTAACAGAAATAAAACAGAAGACTGGTCAAGCAATCAAAGTTTGATAAGACAGTCACAGACCTCATGAACATCCTCAAGAAAAGCTTCGTGAGATCCACCATAAGCTCCAGCAGCCAATCTTAGGTCAATAGTGCGGAAGTCAAGAGGACGGGCTACCATAGCAGGAGATCCAAGAAGCCCCTCATCATCATTATCTGAAGAATTTATTAATTTTCTTCCCAACAAATTGCAAAAAACCTTTGAATCATCTGCAGCAGCAGCACGACGTAATACAATGCGACATTGTTTCATGATAATGTCAGAAATTGATACAACAATTTTCTTTTTCTGTCCTCTATTGGGATTTGATTGCAATCCTTCACCAACATTAGTCAACACTGAAAGAACTGCTTTCTGTTTATAAACAAGAATAACATTCAGTTCCGGATCATGTTTTACCAACCAAAAAAAATTAAGAACAATTTATTTTAACCAGATGAACTACCACATTGTAACATAGAAAACAACATGAAGCCCTTAATTCAGTTATATACATTAAGAAAAAAACTGTCTTGCATGTTGTATAGGTAAAATGAACAAGGGGTAATCTAAGAAATAAAGTTTCTCATATGCATGAAGGTGGGGTATAAACTATTAAATAGCAAGATGGCTTGAATATTACAACAGATGATAATTCATCAGACAGTTAGAAACAACAATAAGAAATAGAGTAAAACTCTACAGTGAAATTGTCACACCAGCGCAGCTTGTAGCTTACAATTCCTGGACCATTGAATTCTATCATACGTTTTTTATCAGATACCTGATTCTGATTTAATGGTCAATAAACTGTCATACTAACAGCTTTATCAATGCAGCAAAATAGTGGTTCTACCATAGTTTTGGACATTTCCATGTATATCACATGCAACCTCAATATATAGTTATATACACACATTAAAGGAGAAATGCCACGGAGAAGCACCTTTGTTGGTCCAGAAGCATTGCCCTTGTACACTTCCTTACTGATTGAATGCTCTAGTATTTTCCTTGCCCATTCTGGTGGATCCTTCTCCAGAGCATCATAAACACACTTTCTGATTCGGGTGCCTACATTTGTTGGTAGCTTTCTGACAGGTTCTAGCATTTGTGCCCATTCAGGAACATTACCATCATTTCCCAAATTATTTTCAGAAGCACCCTTTGCATCAGACTCTTCTTCTTCCATCGTCAGTACATCATTGTCCCTGTTTAGAGAACCAAAAATTCTCTTTGTAGCCTCTGCAAGAAGCTGAGAACCAAATAAAAAAGCTTTTCAGTGTTACTTGTATAACTTTTCAGTTTGCCAACTTAAATTGTAGTCCAGAAAAGTTTGACTAGCATCAAAATATAAAATCTTAAGCGATGCTACGTAATATGAAAATACTTTAACATGAAACTGAAACTGAATTGCCAGATAAAACAAGCACTCCACTCATGTCAGGACAGAGTGGAGTTAAGGAATAAAGTTATGCCATATCATAATGCACATATAAGCCACCCTAGATCAAAGGTACACTTGGTTAGGCAAACTTGTCAACATTATTGTCATATCTCATCGTTTTCATTGGTTATGGCTATTTTGTAGTCCTGTTTCTCACTGAGATATTCTCCCTTGAAATAAAAAATTTTCAATCAACTAGTCTTTACAAATTATAATTTGACTTCTTGAATTGAAATTCAATATAATTGCCCATAAATAAATAATTATTAACTTCCACTCTTTTCAGAGGTTGTGCCCTGTTTCCATAAACATATCAATACATTAAATGTCCTAGTGTCCATATAAAATCAAAAGTGGTCATTAGGCCCCACTCCAAATAATCAAGTTCAGAGGGGTAAAACCAACTCGCAAGGACTGGAATTGTGCTACCAAATAATCACATCTTAGAATCGAGCTCAAATACCAAATAAATTTATATCAAGGCCCCATGTACTAGCATTACAAAGCAAATGAGTATTGAGTATCTACTCATATTAGGCAAGGAGAAGATAAAACTCATTAATCATTTAAGGAAAAAGCTATGCTCACCAGTGCATCTGCTTCCATCCCAGCCACACCGGTAAGAGAACCACACAGCAAACCACCATCACCACGTAAGCAACGAAACACTTTACCACTTTCACGAGCAGTAATTTCCGCAGACTCAAGATTACCATCCATTGACAAAAAAGCCAAGACATATCTACGAGCTAATTCTGGCCAAGTCAATTCATTAATAGGAAGCATGTTAAGCTTGGTTCGTTTAGCAGGAACAGCACAATCCATATCTTTCCTTCTTCCCCGTCTAGTTCGAGATTCTCCAGGTTCAGAATTAGGATCTACCAGGACTGCCACCTTTGACAGCAATTCACCTATTAACACTCTTAGCAATGAATTATGAGCCTTGGTCAAAGCCACACCAAAGCATCTCACATAAGTGAAAGATGCAAGCTTAACTTGAGCTGCCTCTTTCATTGCTTCTGTTTCCACTTCAATAAATGCATGAGAATTTTCCATGGAACTTGATGGATCAGCTTCACATCTTGGGGACAATAATGGTCTACAATTACCATCAGCTCCTTGGGAAATTAAAACCATACTTTCATCAATGTCCCTCTCAGATTTCTCAACAAAATCTGATCCATCAAACCAAGGGTTAATAAGTTCTTTCTCCAGCTCATCTAATGACAATGGTTCTGTCAGGTCCAGAATTTCATGAAATCGCTTTAAAAGCTCCCAAGCCTGGAAGATAAAAGCACAAATATGGTAAGAGTATAACATAGCATATAATTAAAATGTCAATTGATGCATAAGGCTAACATAAAAATATCAGATTTGCCATTGGCAGGTAATATAAATACCTGAAAAATGTCACCAATGAGCTCACCAGGAGCCCTGGGGCATAATGCCTTCCCAAGTGGTGGACAACGACCTTCCTTAATGCTTTTTTCAGTCACCTGCTTGGACCTTCTATATAAACCTTGAACTGCATCCTGATATTTTGAACCATCTCTCCATTCAACCACTAAGAAACCATTTTCTACTGTTGGTAATGACAAGCTATTGTTTCTATTTTTTAAAAGTTCATATTGCAAAGAGTCTTGGACACCAGGAAGCTGTTCCAATACTTCTTGCACAAATTCAACATCTAATCCAAATCTTTCCTGCTCCAACCATTTTCCCAATGCCTTGGAGATACCTTCCAGATCACTATCTGCATAAATTACATCTGGGATGCCAACTGAATCAAGAGAACCACAAAATTTATCCAACGCAGTAAAGTATGTATCACTTTTTCCATTCCTTATTTCTAATTGTAAGCATGTTTCATTCTCAACATGGTTACAATAGAACTTGAGAGTTCCTTTCTGTTTGCAGATATCCTTGCAAGCATTGACTAGCTTTTGAGAAATAACTCTCCATGCAGAAAATGAGGACCTCTCTTCCACCAAAATTTCACCAATGCCATTATTAAGCCCTGAGTTTTCAGCTAATGAATTTCTAGCATTATCTTGAACTGAACTAGCAACAGGATGGAAAACATCTGATGTACAAGCATCACATGCCTCAATCGAGCAGCTTGCAAAGCAACTTAGAATATCATTTTCTGTGGGCACACAAGGGTCTAAAAGCATCATACGGATACTTTCATCGCTATCTAAATCCATACTGCCATTAGTTTTTCTTTCAATTTTTTCATTGGTTTGACTCACAACTTCACAAAGTTTTGACATTGAGAGGATGGTTGACCCAACTGGAACCGGAAACTGTGAACAGGAATGCCTTCGGATCCTAAATATAGGTCCAGAATCACCACCCTCCAAAACTTCACATGAAAAAAGAGAGCCAGTAATCTTGTCATGCCAACAAGATTTGTAACCTACAGGAAAGATACGATTAACATCATAATATGAAGGTCTCCCATCAGCTTTCCCCAAAGAAAGAACAAAGAAGTCCTTGAACTGTAGAGGAAGTCCATCCTGAATATAAAACATCAAAATCAGGTTGAAATGGCTAATTTTAGATTCATTACATAATTCCCTAGATTCTGTATTAGCATGGGGGAAAATAATAGTAAGAAATCTGCTTTACAAAACATGAGAAATATGAATTAGTTCACTTACAACAGATTGCTGTGGGCAGGAGTGGCCATCCTCTTTACTTCCAATTTCAGAGGGTTTTGGGATATTGCCTCTAGCGCTAGCACATTCCACACTTAAACCATCAGAAGGAGGATCCTTATAATTACTATTCATCAAGGCTCCCCGCTTTTCCATAAAACCGTTGGCTACTGCAGTTCTAGCTGACTTTCTTTTTCTGGATAAAGGCCCACCTAAAGAAGGGAGAGACCTCTCATTTCTTAGTTCAGACTCAATAGAGTTGTAACCAGACGTTAGCCCCAAGTAACAAGCAACTTCATACACAGAATCAAATATCTTTCCATCTGGTGCACAGTAAACTGCATACAGCTCAGAGTTGCTCACTGATTGTCTAAATTCCACTCGCCAACCTTCCTCTAGTACACCACGCCGTTCAGATATAAAATCTCTAAGAGCCTGCAAAAATATTTCATTTGGAATCTGAGATGGTATTCTAACAGCTGTATTACTACTACTACTATGAACTCCAAGAGGGAAATCAATATTTACGGATGTACCTCCTCAAAGCTTCTAGTAATTGATTGAGTATGATTCAATATATCCTCAAAACCCACTCTAACAGCATGTGTCACAACTCCTGAGGCCTTTTGGAAACCAATAGCATTCCCATTGCAGAAGTTTGAAGTCGTCACTGGGGCACCAAATGGATTGGCACCAAAAGAATTATCACCCGAAGTGTGCTTTCTAAGACCAAAATAAACATAAAAGTAACTACTTGTAATGGTTGGGATTCAGGAAGTTTATTGCAAGAATAAATCAAAAAGGCATAAATGGAAATGAAGATTACCACAAAGTACACCAAAAGTCATGTATTATTAGCAGGTAAGCTACCCAAAAATAACAATTATCCAGTCTTTAAATAAACATCAGCATATGGCAGACCTTATTAGTATAATCTCATTTAAGCCTAACTATGCTTTATAATGCTACACTGAATTTATATCAGATTTACAATCTATTATGCAGGAACAGAAAAAAGAAGAATGATATGGGAACAGAGGTAACTTTTTTTGGAATGGTTAAAGAAGAAGGGTTTCAAGTCCTGTTATATTTCTGAAGCAAAAAATGCTTTAGAAAGTGGGAGATCACAATTTCACCCAAAAAAAAACCTAAATGCTGTTGTTTCAGGGGTAAAAATAGGGTTTGAAGCCAATTTCATGGTAGCTCCGCTATTGTGGCCACAAGGACTACTGTTGAAAACCACTCCACAATTTGAATGCCCTAGCACACTGTTGACTACTACGTTTCTCATTTGACATTCTGGTACTGTAAAGAACTAGCAATGTTTTGTGGAAGTAAAACTCAGTAAAAAATTTCCCATATTTAGCGAAACTCAAAATGCCTATCTAAAATTGGAATTAGAATTGGAATCCAATGCATTAATTCTAAATCCTAATTAAAATGATACTTCCATATGAAAATGTCGTGTAATTACAAAATAACTAGCCCAAACCCTAATTACCCTAATTCTTAACCAACACCCTAAAAATTGTCATAAATAATAACAAAGAAATATAAAAGGGAAAAAAAAGTACAGCACAAAAGAACTACATAAGGTTACCCATATGAACACAACAGTGAAAGAGAAAATAAAACACAGACA
This sequence comes from Psophocarpus tetragonolobus, assembly GCA_037954015.1. NCBI lineage: Eukaryota > Viridiplantae > Streptophyta > Magnoliopsida > Fabales > Fabaceae > Psophocarpus > Psophocarpus tetragonolobus. The sequence continues at coordinate 30,163,225 of CM075696.1, read as the reverse complement.
ATCTAAAGAAATATAAAACAGAACACAGCCCTCTTTGAACAGAGCAGATCCCAAAGGATGTGAACAGAGTAGAGACCATAGAAAACTGTGCCAGAGATCAGAGATCGTGCGTTGGCTGGACATTCCACTACCAGAGTCAGATGGGTTGGCTACAAATGCATCTGAGAGCTCTAGATCAGATGGTTTGTTTGCATCGAAGAGAAAAGGCATCAATGAGAGCAGTATCTTATTTAGTCTTCAAAAGGAGAGAGAGTGGAAAAATAGGGTGTGTTTTGATGAAATAAAAGGGGGATTTTTGACCCGATTAATCAGCAACAACCGAACCGACATCAACATAAGGAGCTAGAAAAGTGGGTTTGTTACATGAAAATAATAGAAGCTGAGCTGGCGACAGTTCCACGCGAAATCAGCTGTGATTCACACAATTGAAACATCAAACTACTCTCCTACAGGCATCACAGATGCAGCACGAGGCTGCAGTGTAACGCAACACCACTATAGTAGCACAATTGCACACAATTGACTACTGCAGAATTTTTTATTTTAAACTAATTTCAGCAATAGTAGAATTTCAATTAAAATTAAAATTATAAACTATAATTCCATTTCTGCCACCCAAACTAACGTTAATTGAAAGTCCAATAAATGTCCACACTCCACAGTGTCTTATTTGAATTCCTATTTGCCATTCATAATAAGTTTCTTCCAATAAAAAAAGTATACCATATGAATTTCCTTTCTGATTACATTTTTACCTTATTGTCCTACAAAAGGTGAAAAATAGAAATATATAAGTGCGTTTGAGCAATATACTTCTTGTCTTCAAAAGGGGGGGAGGCTTGAAAATTTGCTTGTGTTTAATAAAAATGTTCCTGAAATGGGATCAAATCATTTTGGAGGGGAAGTTAAAAATCCAGTGGCAACTATGTAATTATAACAAAATATTGAAAACTATCTGAGAACGTGAATTTGGGCTTTGGGAATGGTATGAAAGCCTATCCTAAATCTATTACTGGGCAACCCAATATATTATCCACACACCAAGCCCAATAACTTGGAACGTGAGGGGGTAAAAAAACAAATCATACATCAAATAGAAATAGTGCTAAAAGACAATATCAAAGTGGGAGGTAATCCTCACTAACTATTGGGGTTAAGTTAGGCCCAAAACCCACTTTCACATTCTAAGAAACTATATAAGGCAACTAGCTTATAGCTCAACTGGCACCAGCTCCATGTTTTGTGATTGTAACAACCTAAGGGGTTCGATTCTCTTCAAGGTCAGTTATACCCTATGCTATGAAGGTGCTTGCTTCCTTTTTATACTAAAATAATAATGAGCATTGCTACTTATCACAAAATCCAAAAACAGTTACTGAAGGTTGAATACGAAAAAAGAATCATTTGGATAGATATATAATCAAAGGAAAAAGTGATTTTAGAAGTAACTCACACTACATATTCTACCATCGGATATTATCCTACCAGCTAACTACCTTAGTTTTTTTCCCAAAACTTCACGAAACTCTTTATAAATGTTAGCATTTTCAAAAAAAAAGAAAAGAAAAAGGAAGAGGAGGGATCCACTGACTCGAGAAGTAAATTTAAGAAAGATACTCTTTATCCTCACTATTTATTTTCTTAAAATCTAAGATGAGGTGTACCTCTTTTATAGTTACTTTTGGAGCATGTGGATCTCTCTTCAAAGGATATATATATATATATATATATATATATATATATATATATATATATATAACCTAACATAATTCTAAAATTTAATTAAAATCAGAAATGAATGAGATATGGAGTATGTTACAGAAAGCAATTATAATTTAGAACATGCCAATTGGTTAAAACTATAGGTTTATGAGAACCAAAATGCACAACCCACCCCAAAATTTTCCAATTTCACTATGATCTCATCTATTTGCGATTTAAACCATGGTCTGGGACAGGACAGCAGGATTGTAAGACCTTGCAATACTATGATGTAGATCGCAATTTTAACAACATTGGTATTTCTTGCCTTCAAGAAGAGGAGATTGAAAATTTGTTTGCTTGTGTTTTAATTACAGGTTCTTGAAATGAACATTAAATCGTTTTTGGAAACAGAAAGTTGAAATGCAGCAACAACTATGCATTTATCAGAAAAACTATAAAACAATATATAGCTCAACTAGCACTGGCCCTAGTCGCAATGCTGCGCGTGATGACAACTCCAGCAGTTTCATTCTCCCCCTGAGATGAGATCAAATCATTTTTTGAAACGGAAAGTTGAAATACAGCAACAACTACGCATTTATAACAAACTATATATATAGCTCAACTAGCACTGGCCCTAATCACAATGTGTCAATGTCATACGTGATGACAAAGCGAGCAGTTTGATTCTCCCCTAGGCCACCTATTTTCCCTCACGTGACACGTGTATTTGCTTCTTCTTTTTATACTATAAATAAAGCACATCGGTACTTACCACAAAAACTAAAACAGAAAACAGTTACCCGAGGCTGACTACGAAAAAATGAATCCGTTAAGATATATAGATAATCAAAGACAGCAACAACAACAAAACATTGTCCCAGCAGAAAATCAAAGAAAAAAGTGATTTTTTTATGTAACAAATCACAGCCTCACATTCTACCAGCTAACTACCTCGGTTTCTCAAAACTTAACTAACAATCCATTCACAAAGGTCGCAATTTTCCAAAAGGAAATAAAAAACTATACTCACCAAAATTCAAAAACCTGATAACACTAACTGAACCCAAGAAGTAAAAAACACGTTTCTCGGCACAACAAGAAGACACTAAACCACCCACATTGATTCCGCCAACCTGAAAACCTCTTCCCTCTTTCAAACCAACAAACCAAACCACTCATTTCAATCATCCCACAGATAAACCTCCCAACAGAAGGATTTAACTTCACACAATCACACTACAGTACTACACAATACACACACAGCTAACTGACAAGTCAAGGTTATACTTATACATACAGATATTACATTACATATCATAAAAAGAGAGAGCTTGAAAGTTCTCCGTACCTCAAATCCTGCACCTCCGCGACAACTCCGTCGCCGACGCCGTCGCCTTCGGCTTCGTTGGGCGGCGGAGCGTTTATATCGAGAAGCTGTTTCACTCCCAGCGGCCACCGTTTGCTCTTCACTCCAGCGGCGACACACTCGCCGCAGACCCACTCGTCGAGGCTTGCAGCCTGGCGGCCGCCGCCGCGAATCCCGGCGCAGGCGAGGTGGAAGCCGCGCTCGCAGCCGTCGCAGACGACGAGGTGGTGGTGGCTGCCGGCGGCGGGCTTGGAGCAGGTGGCGCAGAGGGCGGGGGCAGTTCGAGGGAGGACGGCGGGGCCACCCGGAGGCGGAGCAGGGTTGTCGTGATAGGAGCGAACGACGTCGACGGCAACGGAGTCCGGTAGGGTTTCGGGGAAGGAGGAGGAGGGCGACGGGATCTCGTTGAGGTCGATTCCGAGACCGGAGCGCGCGTCGTGGTTGGGGAGATGATGCGGCGGCGCGTTGAGGTTACGGTCGCCGCCGGTGGAATCGGAGAGTTCCATGATCATCGGAGAGTCGGCGCTGAGTGACAGGGCAGCGAGTTAGGGCTTGTAGTTTGAACCATTGTGCGTGCGATTTTGCAGAGATTGTTGTTGCGAAGAGATCGAACTGAGGTTGAAGCGAAAGAACGAAGAGAGAGAAAAGGAAAAGGGAAAGACAGGGATGGGACCGTATGTGTATCGCTGCTTAAACTCGTAAATCTCTTTCTCAGCTTCTATTCTCCTTTTTTATTTTTCTTCACTCCCAAACCTTAACCTCATGTCTTGCTTTTTTGTTTTCAACTATAACAATTTTAGGGTTTATATTTTTACATATCACAGTATTAGTAAATACTTTATACACAGACTCACAAATTGTCATCTATGATGTTCACTAATTTATTAACCAGTTAGTTTAATTAGTCAAGTTCAATTTTTCTATTATAAATTATAATATAATTACTAGTCAACTTAATTTAAGAATATGAAAGTTATAAGCTATAACTATTAGGTTATGTTTATGGTTAAATTTAAAAAACTACATTCACAATGTGTAATTAAACATGGTACACTATTATTATACATTCTACGTGAAAAAATTTAAAAAAAATTGACGTAAAAAAAATTAAAGCGTGCATGTGTAAATTTAAAATATATATATATAATGGAAAGCAAAATAAAAAATGTATGTGGGATAAAAAGTTAGTATTGAATATGTTAAGTGGAAAAGGAAGTTATGGTTGTGCTGTGTTGGTGAGAGTGTACTTTCTTATAATAAGAGAATAGAGATATAATTGTGCGGGGCGACACCTGTTGGTTGCGTGACCCTAAAGGTAATCCCTTCTTTTAAACAATGGTATGTGAAATTGAAACTGGATAATACTGTAAAAAATTATATTATAAATGCATAATCTAGTTTCTTGCAATCTTTTGGGGGGGAAAAAAAAGTAGGAATTACACATTAGGTTATAAATACCGCATAAGAAAAAAATTAATTGTGTTTTGATAAATAATTTTACAAATGTAAAAAAGATTAGGGTTTTTTCTGTGAAGACCTTTTTCTATCAATATTGTTTAAGACAATTTATAGACAATAAAAACTAAGTTAATACTGTTGTTGAATAACTTTCATAGAGCATCACTAATCTTTTTCCAACCACGACGGATAATTTGAAGGGTTGTCGTCATGATGCCACCATATGATGCAATCATGTATTTTAATGGTCACTGGCCTTCTGTAATGTTATGTCATTTACCATTGATAACATTGGGTTCACAAATGAATTTGGAAACATGGAGGGTGGATTCGTTTAGCTAGGTTTGTATCATAGAGTGTGTTTGGAAAAAAGTTGCTTCCAACTTAATGACACTCTCACATTACTTCTCCATTTTGAGCTTGAAAAGTGGGATTTATCATTCCAAGGGCCCAAAAAAAAAAAAACACAATAAAAAACATGTTACTTGTTCTATGTTGTTTATTTGTTTAGTCTTTGTAATCATCTGTTTTCTAGTTAAACCACTTTTAGCTTTGTTTGGTACGTAGGAGCCTAGGAGAGACTGTGTTTGGTTGAGAGAAAAAAAAAATAGAGAAGATGGAAATACAGTGGAAATATTTGAATTGAAGTACAGTGAAAGAAGTGTGACATTCACCGTGAATAGTGAAAATTTCTCGTGTATTTCTAATTTTACTCTTGACAAATCTAAGTTTTCCTTGTTTTTTTCAATATTTCATCAAGCTCATTTTTTTAAGCATATTGCTAATGGTTAACTTATGTTCTCGAAATTTATATTTTTCAAATTTTTTTCTGCTCATTGTATTCTATGTCTTGCATATATTAAAATAACTTGTTTCATTTAAAAAATCTTTGAGAATAGGGGTGTTTTTATATGCTTAATTATGCATGAACAACACTATGCACGCATCTTTTAGGACCTTTTCAAGTCTGAAGCCCAATCATCCTACATTGATTTAGCTGTGGAGAACAACATATAGTTTTTAGTTATAATTAATGAATTTGTCAAGTCTTCCATGTGTCATTTTTTTTCTTCCCAGCATTTAATCATCTTTTGCTATATTGCTACGGATGTTTACATGTCTTTGTTTTTCTCGATTATTTCTTGCCACATGAAAAGAAATTTATGGTATGCGTAACTGGGTAAGTAGATACGATTTTGATGCTTTCTTTCTATATAAATTATCTGTTCTAAAAAATCCTAGACTTATATAGATATAGTTGTGCAGGGCTACATTAACTCCACGACGAGATGGAAATATAATAGTCATGAAACCTAAATAAGATCATCAACGACTTGTATTATGAAATAGGTCACAATCTTATCTATGTTATATTAATTGGTTTAACAACGTTGTAAATTAACAAAGCGAGTGTAATCATTAATGTACCTTCAACAAATATTATTGTTGTATATGCTACATTTTTGCGTCTAATGTTTTGGAGTTCCACATGTCATACTAAAGTTTCAAAGCATTTCCCATAAATGTATGGAATAGATCACGTTATTATGGTTAGCGAATTGGAGCTCAATATATCTCATAAGCAACTTTCAAAGCATGATGGACTCGAACACAAGAGTTTTAATCTAAATTTGATCATCAACACATTTATTGTAGTACCATAAAGGTAGACAAAGTGTTGTGTTAATTATATAAAGCTTTACATGCTATTAAATAACTTCAACCAACCAACGTTAATGAAAAAAATGATTGATATATCCTAAAAAAGTGACAATAGTTAGCCGAAAACTAACTCTAGGTGATGTTAACCAAAAAATAATCTCAGTTAATGTCAACTAAAAAAATATAGTCGATATTCAAACAAAAAATAATGCCAGCCAATTTTAATAAAAAAAATAGATTTAAAGAAATTTTTTGTCCTTAAATTTCACAAAAAATGTAAAATTCAAAAAAATATTTGCTTAGTCCTTGAAATTAAATTTTTGTTTGTATTAACATTATCCATTTATAAGTTCCGATATATTTGGCTATGTCAGATGTGAAATTGAAGATTAAAGAATTAGGGTTGAGAAAGAGAGTGATTCACGAGTACAAAAGTGTGCTCCCTATCAGTAATTTAACCGGAGAAGAAAACTAAAAGTGAATCAGGGACTAAAACAATATTTTTGAATTTTAAGGACCAAAAGTTATTTTTGGTAAAACTTTAAGGATAAAAAACTTATTTAAGCTAAAAAAGTAGGTTTGAAAAACTTTAAATTCTTACTTTTTTATAAAGAATTTGAAATTTTGAAATTTTACAATTTTAACTAATCAAGATATTTTAAAAAATGACTAGAATTTCATCCAAACAATGTATTTTCATCACAAAGTATTTGAAATTCTCAAATGAAATAAATTTTTCTCTTAAAATTTCTCATCCAAACACACTCTAATTCTCTAAAGTTATAAAAAAAGAATGTTAACTCTTTTTTTTTTTTTACCCCACAATTTAAATATCAATTTCATTTGCTTATAAAAAAAATCAATTCCATTTTTTATTCCAATGGAATATCACATTTTGTGATCTTAGAGCATCTCTAATGGTACTTATTGAGCACAGATCTTAAAACCAAGATTTGTTCTTGCCAAAAACACCCTTTGGAGGAGAATAAGGTGATCTCCACGTGGAGACCTATTCTTGTAGAAGAACATATAAGATCAACATTTTTTCCAAAAAAATAAGCCTTTTTTTATTGGTCCTCTCTCTTCTAACTAAAACCACGCACACCAATAGAAAACAAGAAAGAGGAAATAAAAAATGGAGATGGAAGGAGATACATACAGACCAGAACAACTAAAAACAAAAATAAAACAAAAAAATACATGAAAAAGAGAGGAGGGGAGGGTTCGTGTGACAATGGTGTTATTCACGCGGCGGTAGGAGCTTAAGGGGTCGCAACGGTCAGAACTGAAGGTGAGTGGTGGTGGGGGCTAAGTAGTGGTGAGTGGAACAAGAAGATGAAAGAGGGGAAGTGCGAGTCTGAAAGAAGAAGAAAAAGGAAGAGAGGGAGAAGAGGGGGGTGCAAGCGGTTGAAGATGAAAAGGGAAAAAAGGGAGAAGATGGGGGGGGCACGACTGGTTGAAGATATAATTGTCAAAACGGGCTAGCCCAACCCACATGGGTCAGCCCACCTCAACCTACCAGAAAAACAGGTCAACTCATCCCAGCTCATTTTTTCTCTGCTACTCAATCTGCTAGCCCGGTTCAACCCACCAACTCGTGGTGGGTTGTATACGTCAACCTACCAGAAAATAAAAAATTATTTTTTAAAAATGAGATATTTTAAAAGTAATTATTTAATCAAGCCTTTACAATTATTTTCTATTTAATTATTTTTTATTTGATTATCAGATTATGTTATATAATCATTTAATTAGTGAATTCAATAAAGTGTTGTGGGTTATTTTACATTTAGGCTAAAGTGTAGTAACGATGTGTCAAATAATAAAACTAACAAAGGTTTAATGGGTTCAATACAAGCTGGCCTAGCTCACCCAGGTTGAACCCATATAGACCAGGTCCAAAGTGGGTGGGGCTATATTTTTGCTATTACAACATGAATTTCTTATTTTTTAGCCCGATCTGACCCATATTCATGGTAGGTCGGGTTGACCCATGGGTTCTAGCTCATTTTTTATGACTCTAGTTGAAGATAAAGGGGGAAGTGAGAGAGGATGGGAGAGCGTATGTGAGAGAAAGAAAATGGGTGAGAGAAAAAATGAAAGGAAGAGAGAGTTGTTGGAGAGTGTGTGAAAGAGAAATTGAGTGGTGAAGAAGGGAAGTGTGTATGAACATTGATAAATTTTTTGAACGTTGAAGTGGGGTGAGTTAAGTAAAATTAATTATTTTAATTTGAAATTTGGCCATTTTTTTTTGTATAAATTGAGCCATGAGGGTTAAAAAATTTTTACACAAAATTTTCATCCTCCCACCATACGTATTCTCTGTCCCACCATAGTCATTCTCTGTATCACATTCAATTTTTTCTTATTAAATGTATCTAAATCAATATAATTGACAAACTTACTATAAAGATTTTTTGCAAACATACCAAATCCCACAATTAAATGAAAATTTCTAAAATTATTCTCTTTCAACTTCATTCTTGCCATGACCACCACTACCACAAATGACAATGATGCTGAAATGTGAGTTTTATTGTTATGTTTGTATTTTTACGTTGATTTTCCTTATTCAATCTTCATGTAAGCCTTGTAAATATGATACATACAAAATTTTCTTTTCCATCACCATTTTTCTTTTTGCACTTATGATATTTTGAAAATTCCCAACTACCTTATACTGTTAATTTCTTAGCCTGCAATGTATTTTATTTAAGCGTCTTATAGATTTTAGGATCCATAATGCATTTTTTAAGTGTATTACAGATTTTAAGATTTGTAATACATTTATTAACTATATTACAAATTTTGTAATTCGTAATATAATTATTAGGCTTTTAAGTTTTTTTTGTTGCGGGTTAGGTGTGTTAGACATGAATAAAGGTTATTGACCCAACCTATTTTATTTTGGTTTAATTTTTCTTTTCTCAAATAGATCCAATATGTATGGATGTGATATTGTATTGGTTGTTTTAGAACTTAGACTTACCTGCTTTGATTTTTATCTTTCTAAGTCTCAAGTTCACTTTCTCAAGCATAACATGTTATTTATCTTGAATCTTAATTTTTTAACGAGGTTTCACACTTACAAATGTTTAAAAATACCCCTTACAAATGTTTTAAAATATCTTTTACCTTGATGTAAGAAAAAAAGTCTTGATTCTTGATCATGGTCAATAATTACATAACTTTGTAATCATTATTTCAGTTATATATTAAATGAAGGGAATTTAACTTAATTTCAATTTCCTCTTTGATTTAATCGATTATCATTTGTTTTAATCGATTAAATCATGTTGGAAATTGAGTTCTACTAAATTAAGTTTGATTTAATCTATTATCAAATTTTGTTATTGATTACCAAAACTCTATTAAACTAATATAGCCTCTATTGATCGATTTAATCTGTTACCAATTTTTGTAATCAATTAAATCAATCACTTTTTATTTTCTATTTAAAGAGACCTTATTTGAATTTAGGTCAATAATTCTAGAAATCCTGACAAAAATTAAGAGGCACATACCACCTTTGATGTAGGTTTTATGTGTACATAATGTTTGTACCTCCTCAATCTATAATTGATAAAATAGTTTGATTAGGATTGTCAAACTAACATTGGATGTACCAAGAAGTTGGCCAACCATTATAAATTATGTGTTCGTTTTTCTCTCCTTATCTTCTATACAATTATGAATCTAAACCATATTCAGTGATAATTGTAGATTAATTATTTTGTGTAATATGTTCAGTATTTTGTGTTTGGGATCCAAATATCAATTGTTCATTTGATTACTCTCTATATCCACCGCAAACACCACAACTAGTTGAAATAATCTTGATCCATTAAAGAGACATGTTCTTTTTAATTGAACCTTAGTTTTTTAATTGGCTAAATATTTTTCGAGGTAATCTACTGAAGTCCCCTTCTAAATTCCCTAGTAAGACGTGATATTTAATTATGTAATAATATATTTGGATAACATCATTTACACCTATGTAATTACATAATTATGGATCAAGTGATCCACCACATATTATTAAACCAATGTATTGTGGATCATCAGTCCATAACTATACTGCCTTTATTGTTGCATGATCAATAATGTAGCAAAAAAATTATTTTTGGATCATAAAATATGTAATTATGAAAACTTTATTGATTAAAATAACTTACATATTTTCCTACAATAAGAAACCTACAACGCGACATTGTCAAACATATCTAAAACAAGAAAATCAGCACACACCAAAGTGGGTAAAACATATTGTAAAAAAAGTTTAAAATAAAAGCTCAAAGGAGTGTTAGATGATAGTGCAACAGGAAAAAAAAATTAATTAATTCAATTTTTTATAAATAAAATATTAGTGATTAAGATGTTTCTGGAAAAATTCAAACCATAACTTTTTTTTTTCTTTTCTCTTTTACAGACTTTGCTTAAAAGCTTTTATAAAGGATATGAAGTTTATCTTGAGTTTAAAACCCAGTATTTGTTGCTTTCTGTTGAAACTCCAAACCAACAAGTTTATAAAATTTCATGCAAATAAAAATCTTGAAAAATAGAACAAAGAGCGGAATCTACCAATAGCACTATTATAATTAATTTTATTTTTTGGATAATCTAATGCTTTTAAGTATTATCCTGTGTCTTATTTTTAACAAGAAAAAGGGGTACATATAGCCAAAACAGAGAAAGAGAAAGTAAAGAGAAAAGGTAAAGAAGATAAAGAGCAAAAGGTTCAAAGTGCAAGCTCACCGTGATTTTTTTCGTCCACCTGTAAAAACTGGTTACTTTCCCACCCACTCCATCAACATTCCACACTCACCTAATACACAAAAGACAAAAAATGGGGAAGAAAACAAAAAATCCAAGTTGATTGATGATGCACAACTATATCTATTTAGCTTCTTATAAATGAAAATCCCAAAGCTCATCAAAACAAAGAAACTTGTGTTTCGATGCCAAAAGCACCTTACTCTTCTTGTGCTACAATTCTACTTTACATGGCATGTTTTTGGCGCTGAAGAACATTTGTACATCAACTTTCTTGCCATCTTTGATGCTAGATCATGGCAAGATTAGCTTCATTCATGTATTCATTGAAGAGGGATTTACATTTTGTTAATGTTATTTACCATGTAATATATAGCATCATCATGAATCCATGTTTAGAAAATTAGCCAGTGTTTTTCAATTTCGGCATTAGTGTTGAGAATGATTAGAGGTATCCTTTAAAGAAAGATAGTTTTGTTCAAGTCAAATAGGACAATATACTATAAACCATAAAACTCTTATGAGGTTTCAATGCAGTTGTGTATTAGAACTCAAATTGGTTAAGCTAGAATAACTTCAGAGGATTTGATCTGCAGACTTGGTGGAAAACTGTTGGTAATGACAATTATTATAACAGTGGTTTTTATAGTTGTAGCATTTGTGTTACTGGTCCTACTTCATGTTTGTTTTTCCGAGAGACTCTAGGACTAGGAGAGGATCAATGGTTGAGAGGGGTGTAAATGAGGGGAGAAGCATGTCCATAAATGACTTGGAGAAGCTTCCATGTTATTATTATGTTGCCAAAGGCAACACAAGCAGTCCTGTGGATTGTGCAGTTTGCTTGGAGAGCCTCATCACAGGAGATAAATGCAGATTGTTACCTATGTGCAAGCACAGTTTTCATGCCCAATGTGTGGATACATGGCTTCTAAAGACACCCACATGTCCAATTTGCCGGTCTAATGCTCATTCTCTTCTTGGAAATCAAGTTGTGAGTAACAATGGTTGCATTATTGAACCAAATGGTGGGTCTAGGGAGAGCCAAACCACCACAATAAGTTAGCAACATGACAATATGGTATTGTTATAGTAGAGAGAAAAGCCTGGAAAATGGTCCATCCACAATGTTTAACATTAGAAAATCCAACATTTGGAAGTCACAACTCAGTCAGAGTAGAATCAAGAGAGCATTAAATGAATTCAACTGGAAATCAGATATCAGCCACCACTTTGCTTCTTGCTGAGGAATTTGCAGCTTTGTGAGAGGTAGCTCAAAATGAGTATTGTTGAGGTATTTTAACGATGAACATTGAGTCTTCTAGTATTTTATCAGTTATTTTGCTGTTTTGCTCCATTTAGTTGTGTTTTAATTTTCTTTTTCATTGTTTCTTTAATCTTTCAAGCACAAAGCACCTCCTTGATTGTTTGGTAGATTATTGAACTATTAACTGAAGTAAAACTTCTTTACTTCTGTTAAATACAGTTTTGGTTCGCACTCATTAAATGTTATCCATTCGTAGACATTTTATTGTAACTGATGTTTTCATCTTAAAATTTAAAACAGCCAATAATTAACAAGCTGAACAATTATAATAAAATAAATTTAAAAACTAATATTCTGATTGAATGATTTTAGGATGAACTCTAACATTCCCTAAAAAAAACCTGAACTATATATAACTATAAAATCACTCTTGTGACTTGGAATATACAAATTAAAATCTTGAAAAATATTTTTCTAAATAATTTCAAAGTATTTGCTTGAGCAAATATAAAACATTAGTGGATTAGTGTTTTTCTCTCCAATAAAATATATTTCCTTTATCTCAAATTATATATTCACTTGAATTTTAAATCGTTTCAAAATATTTATTATTTAAAAATATTAAAAAGTACTAATTATTCATTTTCAATAAACTCTTGATTGCACCGGTATATTTAACAATTCTTAATTGGTTGATTTAAATAGTTCTAAATTAATTAAAATACACTATTGTTATTTTTTTATATGATTTAACACTTATGTACTTCCAACCCTTTATTTATATAATTTTTAATATATTAATATGTATAACTAATAAACTTATTATATATAAAAGATTATAAATGTCATAGTAAAATTTTTTATATTGACAATTTATAAATATTTTTTTCTTTTTTATAAATCAAAAATTTTATTTCGAACAAAGTAAACACAAGATATATCTTTTTGAAATTTCAACAATCATCCAACAAATATAAAAAAATTCAATCTAAATCTCACCTCAATACAATGCAATAACCCAGTCATCCAACATTGTGAAACAATAAAATATCCCACATAAATTGAGGAATTGATGACAATCCTCAAATATAAGCTTAATAGAATGAAATACAACACAATCAAATAAAATGCAATAGAAACAAAAACAAGAAAAATGTATTATCTATTCTTAAACAAACCATACATTCCAAATTTAAGATTTTGGAATAAAAAAAATCTCCGCAACTAGGATTTCAACTTAGATCTAGTCTGTTAAGAATACATGATAAATTGCATTTCGTAGTCATCTCTATCTATTACTTAAAGTCATTTCTTCTCAGCCTTTGGAGAATCTGTCATAAATCTATTGACATTTCACCTAAATACCAATTAATTTAATTTACAACTAAGCTGCATTTTTTAACGAGCTGGGCTATATCATCACGTAGGCCTGCTCGAAAAAAAAATAGATGAAAATAAAGTTATTATAACCACATAAAATTATTTTATTATTATAATTATTACAACTAATAAATTTCTTAACAGTGCTTATATTACTTGATTGATAAATAATGAGACAACGAGATGGAGAAAACAAAACAAGGACTTAGTTTAGACTTTGGAGTTTGGACACCGGTAACAATAAAGTTTAGGGTTTTTCAATACGAGATATTCTTCAATCAAAAGATAAATACCAATCCCCTTGAAATTTATTTAAGAATTAACTTCTACCAATATATAATCTTCCATATACAGACCTGAAGATCGAACTTTTGACTAAAGACAAAGAGATCAAATTTCCTATTTTATAGTAATGATAATTTAGCACATGAAATATGGGATGTGTTTTGATGCGTTCACTATCTTACTTCCTTGTGTTGTTCATTTATCTTTCTAGATTTTTAAAACAATCAAACGTAAAAAAACTTTCTCCAATGCATTGAAAAACACAATGGTAAAATGGCCTAGAACATTCTTAACTGAAAGAAACTTTGTATGTGTATATATAAAATGCTACGAAACTAACATGTGAAAACATAAATGTGCAAACTCCACAACAGAAGCATGATTGGCAGCACACCATTCAGGACCTTATCCCTTCATCCCCTCTCCTCTCCAAGATGCAGCTTGAGAGTACAACAAAGAGGTCTTAGAAGAACACCATCTATTGTTCTTTCTTGACAGCCTGGGAAGATTGTGGAGCATCCCCTGCAGACTGATTGATGCTAGCTTTGGCCTCAGCAAGAAATTTAGGATCAGGCTCGTGTTTTTCTGCAGGTTCTCTCATTGCCAAATATATGTAGAATGCTATGACTACATTAACAGATATAACAGCAAGAAATCCACTGACTAGAGTCACATTATAAGGGGACAAATTGGATGCTCCTGTTACAAAAAAGGAAGCACAATAAGCTGGCAGTTTTGCAACTTCCATTTTATTTTTCTGTTGGGTCATGTCTCACATCCCAGAGTGTTGGGAAACATCAAAGGAATGAAATGAAAAAGACTTTCAATATCCTCTAATTGTAAATTGACATGTTTGATAAGATTGTTGAATCTTCTAATAATTACTTTCAATATCATATTTCGGGTGATTTCTATTTGGTTAATAGTTTAAGAAATTTACACCCTGTCAATGCATAAAAATAAACTCATTGAAAAGTGATAAGATCCATTTCAGGAGACAACGAGGAGGAAGCAATCCAACGTCATAAGTAACTAAGCGGAAATCAACAATTGAAGAGCCTTAACATGGAGCATTTAGAAGTCCGTCTAGTAAGTGTAAGACAAGTGAATACTGATTAAAAGAGCAATAATTTTTGGTCTATACGATTTATATCCAAATAAATGTGCTCTGGAAACAAATACTTTCAAATATGCTAGGGAGAGACAAGGCTGACAAGCACTTTTAAATTTGCTCAAGTACAAACAAATTTTAGAAAACCAAAAACTATTTTTGAAAATAGTAAACAAACAAGGCCCAATATTCTCATTTTCAGTTTTTGACAATAAAAAAAACTAGTAAAATACCATCTCTTAAGGAAGAAAAAAGTAACAATAATTGCCTTGAAATAATAAGAAACTTTTAAACAAATTTCCCCCCTTAAAAGATACTTCACCAGGTCTGACAGTCAACCTAATAGATAAAAGATATAAAGCACACAAACTAGAGTACAAACTAACATCCACTTCAAAAAAACAAGAATAACCCATAAAATCTTTAGTTTAGAATCTTACCAGGAAGCAAGTTGTGGTTAAAGGCATATAATATTGCAATGGGGATAGCCCACATGAACAATGATGCAATGAAAAATTTCTGAATCACTCTCATTTTTGTCTCAAATTCCTACAAACAAAAAGGAACCAGTAAGGTAACCCCAAAAGAAAAACTTGTTTAAATTTCAAAACTGCAACCAGATTCATGAATAGAGTTACAATAAACTAACGAAGATCCAAACTTTGAATTAGGTATTGGCATACTACACTCTTTGACGTTGTTGGTACCACCCCAATATGGAATTCATGGCAAAATGAAAAAGGCATATACAGTGAAACTTGAGCGAATGGAAACAGAGAGAAAGATTGAACTGAATCGAAAAATTAGAGGTTTACCTTGTGTTTGGATGAGGGATTTCAAAATTCCAGAGTTTTTGAAATACCAGAAATTTGAATTGTTTTGGTTTTAATTTCCTTCATTTTCAAAAATACTTTGTTTGGATAAATTAATTTAAATTTCTTAAATTTCAAATTTTTAGTTTGGATAGGACAATTCAATTTTCATCATATGAAAATTTTATTTTTAAATATATATTTAAACAATTGAAAATTCAATATAAAACATTATAAAAAATATATTATCTAATTTTTAATATTTAATTAAAATATCTAAAAATATTCAACTAAATATTTTTAAATATTTTAAATATTTAATAATATAAAAATCAAATATTGATAATTTTTACAACAATATTCATTACTTTTTACAAAAAATGTATAATATGATGCAAATTAGTTCATTTCACAAAAATAAAATCACTTTGGTATTGAAAGTTGAAATCGTTATTTTCCTATTATTTACTATCTGGAATTTGCTTCTTACAATCCTTCACAGAGAACCCAAATAACAAGTCCTTGAACATCTTACTTTACACCATAAATATAAATCCTACTCATAACTACTTTGATTCAAATGAATCAAATCTCAAATTACATAATGATAGTAAAAACCTATGTCACACCCACCAAGTTCTCCTTTGTAGAAAGGCTACGGATAAGTTAGTCAGTTAGAAAACTTTCTTAAGTCATCATGAACCTCTAAATCTGACAGCATGGCCAACCACAATTTTTGTCACAAATTCAGTTTTGACTGTCAGAACTTCCTTTCAAGAAAAACATGGCCATATTCAAATGACCTACTGTAATTGCTTCTTCAAAGGACTACTATGGCCTGGCTGAACTTGACTTTTTTTTCCTTTGAAGAATAAATTTTTTTAGCTAATCAGGACTAGCATGAGAAGCAGCTTCTCCAGTTGATCCTGCTACTACATTTAGCAATCTCATTGGCTAATAGATATTGTATCAAAGATCATGAAATAATTGCCCCCATGATTAATTGTTGAGACAGTAATCCAGGAATCTCAACATTTTCTTCTTTCTTTGAACATAAGTTCCTGGGACCAAACCAAGGATCTGGACACGGTAAGAAAATTGACTAATGATATGAATGTCAAAGACAATGACTTTTCATTTTTTGTAACATTTCATTAATTTAAGAATTAATGTAACATGCATGATAATGGAGTATTTAATTTTTCTTTTACGAGTTATGATTTTGAACAACCACCTAGCTCTATAAATAGGGGTTGAATTGTAGTCAAAAGACAATAATTGAATTAGTAAAATTATAATTGGATTTTTACCCTTTTGTGAGAGATGATTTTCTATTTAAAACTTATCAAGGAATTTTTCCTTGTGGCGTTCTGCTACTTATCAAGGGTAAATCACCACCCTTGTGGTGTCATATGACTTATCTTCCATCCTTGGAAGCGACGTCATCTATCCCTTCATTAAATCATTTTCATCCTTTACATTTTCTTGTTTACCCAATTCTCATCTTTTTGTTAATGTATTACCTTTCAACTTAGATAGATCTGCAAAATGAATCCAACCCCTCTGGATTTATATCAACTATCCTGATCTCTTACTCGTGTATAAGATGGTGAGAACTTAAATTGTCCTTGACACTCTAGAGAACTTGCAGCATTGGAATTTTCCTCAACTTGCTTTGCTAGTACATTATTGTTTAACAAAGTCATTGTTGGCATTGATATGGAAAGCAGACCAATTCCTTGAGCTAGGCCTCACTTACAGGGGCTTGGACATTGAAAGTAATTAACATATTAAAAATAATTAACAAATCTGGGTACCCTTTGGACAGGGTTGTTACTTGTTTCTTTTCAATCCACACCAAATTCCAATTTTTCTATTAATTTAAATACCCTTAACTAAGTCACTTTCTTCAAGCTGTTTTCTGCTGATAAGTAATCATTAATAAATGCAATTCAATTCTGTTTAAGAGAATATACTGTCAAGGCAATCCATTCCAAAAGCCATAACTGAGAAAATAGACTGCAAAGATAAGATATTTAAAAGGAAAAGAAAAGGAAATCACCAGTTACCCACCCAATAGATGGATGGTAGTGAAGACTGAAGGAAAATAGAACAAAAATAAAGGGCCTTCAAATTTGGTGCCAAGTGTCTTATGTTGAACTGTAAAAAATAAAAAAGTATCAGTTACTAGACTTTTATAAGAAGCAACACTTTAAAGTGGTCACAACAGCAGTAGCCAATAATAGATATCAGTAGATGGAAATTAGATGCGCACATAAACATAAGTATAAATATTCTATATACTTCTAACAATCAAGGGAAGATAAGTAGTAGTAAGTAAATAGTTAAAAAGAATTATATTAACAAGTTTAAATTCATTTATTGGGGTACACAAATATACAGCTACAGCAAACCAAAGTGTATTAAGTTTTTTTTTTTTCCTTGGAAAGTTAATGATTGAACAAGCCAGAAAGCTTGAAAAATTAATAAAGCAGCCAAAAGTTTTTTTAATATACCCAATTACACACATTGCAGAAGCTGAGTTCGGCTTGGTAATCTGAGGTGAGACGCTTAGCAGAATTGTCCATTGAATTGATAAACAAGTTGTGGTAACAGAATGATAACTCCTAATCAACTACCATTACACAATCTAATAGGTAACCAATTAAATTAACCCTTGTTTCCGTTCCGAATATAAACACTCTATTAAACCTTATTCTATAGCTGTGACTGACAAATTCTTTTATCACAATGGTATTAGATTACTTAGATAAAAGAGAAACAAGTTAATCAGAGTCCACCTATTCTAATCCAAAAGTAAGACAAACACTGACATGGCAATTCTGATTGCTAGTTTTTCATTCTCAGTAATATTTTTGCTAACATCTAGAGTCGAGACAAACCTATGTAGAGGTAAGATAAGTTCCATGGTAGCACCAGCCCTTAGCCCTAAACCAAGGTTTCACATAAGATATAAATAATTCAATCACGAACATGTACTGGTAGCTAACTTAAACCAAATTATGCTTTTTTGGCATTCCAGAACTTTACTAAATCAAATACAGTTTCAATCTCAAGTACTACGTCGTGCTAGAGGTAAGTATTAGAAGCAGAGTTTTTCTGCATACTAGCACTACATCTTGTCAAGCTTCGACTTGAAGTCAGATTGAACTGCAATACCAGATTAGCTAGTTAGCATTGTCAAATAAACTATCCCAGCTAATTTAGATTTGTCCATTTATTAGAAGAGTTTATTTAAACTTGGGAAAATAGTATAGTTTATGTCCTTCTTATAAACTAATAAGCTTCATATACAAACTTATGAAAAAAGCATCAAAGACCCAAAACAAAGGACAACCCAATATTCAACACAAATGCAAAACATGGATGAACAAGTAAAAGGAAAGCAAAAACGAAAATTTTAACATGGATCAACAACCATGATGAGAACATAAGCAAGG
Organism: Psophocarpus tetragonolobus; assembly: GCA_037954015.1. Taxonomy (NCBI): domain Eukaryota; kingdom Viridiplantae; phylum Streptophyta; class Magnoliopsida; order Fabales; family Fabaceae; genus Psophocarpus; species Psophocarpus tetragonolobus. The sequence continues at coordinate 30,143,946 of CM075696.1, read as the reverse complement.
TATATCAAGATTAGTAAAAAAATGAAGAAAGCAAAAAATATAATAAAGTAATGAAAAGGAAAAGCAGGAAGGAGAAGATGGTACCTGCGCAGGTAAGAAGAAAAAATAAAGCTTTGAGATTGAATAGTACAACAAAATGAAACCCAAATAGGATTAAGAATATGGCATTTGAAGGTGCAAGAGATTGGTGTGAGGAATGCAAAATAGAGCCTTTCGTGTGCTGTCAGAGCAAGCAAGTCGCAGGTCAAATCCAGAACATGGGTTCACTGTGAAGAGGGACTTTTTCGAGGGAGAGAAGGGAAAGGGAAATAGACAAACTCAATGAAGAGGGTGCACCATTAGATCTCATACACCCACAAGATCAAATCTATTTATATATTCCTTTTATTATTTTTAATTTTTACTAATTGTCTACGTTTTTTTATTTTTTGTTTTTATTCAGTATTCACGATAATGAAATAGAAAATGTATTTATATATGATTCAGTGTGAATTTTGAATTTTGAATTTTGTTAATTTGGTTGGTAGGCTAAACGATTTGATATTTTGAGAAAAAATTATTAATTTCGTTGATTTTTTAATTTTGTCTATATTAACTATTAAGCACTTGTGTTTTTTATTTATTTAATTATTGTAATATCTATTAATTTTACGATAAAATTGTTATTTTATTTTTTATTTTTCAATTAGATATTTAACCAACTAAATTAGATCAATCTTATTACCATTTGTTTGGTTTGATTTAAGATAGTCTTTTTATCACATTCTCATTTCCTATTCACACATTTCAATGTTTATAATTTTCTGGAAAAATCCAAAACATTCTTACCTTTTTTTATCCTAAGTTTTTTTACAAAATATCATTTGACTTTATGGCTACACATGTACCTCTACTTATTTTTTTGAAAAATTACATTAATTTCTTCATTTCACACTCTCACCCTTTTCAAACATACTTATTTTTTCACCTTTATTTTTAGGAACTTCCTTTGTCATGTATGTTAAAAAAGGGTGAAACTGTTCTTTCAAAAAGGTGAATAAAAGTGTTGATGCAATCGTGAAACTAAGTGATATTTTGTAAAAAAAGTTAGAATAAAAAAAGAGTAAAAATGTTTTAAGATTTTGCAAAAAAGATATAAATATTGAGGGGGCGCAATAAAAAAGGAGATGCTAAAAGAAATTGGTTTGATTTAAATGGAGGAAACAAATTTATCCAAACCAAATCAATTAATGTTAATTGGTTAAGGGTTTTTTCTAAAGCAGAATAAAACCACATGTGAACACCCTCAACCTAAAGTATTTTTTATGTTCTTAAATTTAATAAAATTAGATAAAGAAACCAACCTTACATATTTTAGAATTTAAAAGGATAAAAATGTTTTTGAAAGGTTTATATAACTTTTGTTCGTTGAAAATAACATTTTTTTCATCCTTTAAATTTTTTTATTTGGTCTTTAAAAGAAATTGTTTTAGTTTTTAACAATTTTGTTTTTAGTCCTTAAGTTTAAACAACAATGTTGATTGAACATCTTCTACAATGACTTATCACATCATCAATGAGTTTTAAGGAGACAATACTATATAAATTTTTAGAATAAATTATATTTTTAATATCTGATATGTTTAAAATAGTTTATAACATCGTACAAATTTTTAAATAATAAAAAACATGGTCTATTAAAAAACTACAACATTATATTCTCTTAGACTCTTTATGTAAAAATTTGTTTGGTTATTAACATTATTGTTTGTTATGTTTAAGCTAACTATGTCTCTTAAAAGCATGAACCAAAATAAAACAAAAAACCTTCAAAATACTAAATTAAAAAAAATATATTAAAGGATAGAAATAAAAAACGCGTTAGTCTTTAGGGACCAAAATGTGGATTAAAAAGGCTTTTTTGAAATATTGAAATCAAATTAATTAATTTTTTAAAATTTATTAAAAACAATATTTGGCTTTTTAAACTGGGCAAAATCAACGTTAGAGTGTTAATCACTTTGGGTCAATCCAACGAATCAGTAAACCAAATTGAACCAATTTTAGTTCAATTTTTTCACTTAATAGAGTCTGGAATCGACTAAAATCAACAAAAATCGACCATGTTCGATTTGGTTCGCTATTTTTGCACTTCAAAACTCTGACCCAACCTTATTAAACTAAAAAGTATATATTATATTATTATTATATATTTATTTTATACTTTTAAGTTAGTAAATTTAGTAACTTGTTTTTTTTAGGTTTCACATTTCAAAACTCTGATCCGACCCTATTTTATATTTTTAAGTTAGTAAATTTAGTACTTATTTTATACTTTAAATTTATACATTGTATTATGTTGTTTTAATAGTTTAATTTGATTAATTTAGTATATATGAAACACATAATATTCTGTTATAAAATTTTGGACAATTTCTTTTAATACCCCTTATTTTCTATTTGCACCCCTAGAGTTTATAAATTTTTGCATGTACCCTTACCCTTATTTGATTTTTAAACCTTTATTTTTATATTTTTTTACCATATTGTTATGCATGATCTTGCTCAATTATTTATCTTATGTGTCAAACATTAATTGTCATGTTGTGACCTATCGTATATCCCTAATAATTCTTACAAGTTTGTAGGGTATTGTTCATTGATTTAAGCATTATTTAGAAAGGAAAAACGCATGTTCAGGTATGACTTTTTGATTTAAGGTTTAGGTTTTTTGGTGTTTCTTGTTGATTAGGATTAATTTAAAGTCTTTTTCGCATGTTGTTCTTGGTATTCAACCAATCTGAAAACTTACAAAAATTATGCTTCCAGACCATGTCTTTTGGAATATGAAATTGTTACAATTCTGAATTGATTTATCTGAAATATACATAATGTATTCTGAATGAGTTGATCTGGAATACATTATGTACATTTTTTATCATTCAGTTTAGAATACATTTGTCAAGTCTCATTTGCCTTCTGTATCACTTGATCCAAAATGCAATTGCCAAATGATCTAAAATGTACACATTGTATTCTAGATCAGTTCATCCAGAAGGTAGGCGAAGCTTGATGAAAACCCTAAATGGATAAGACAGCATATGCAAATAATTGCTGAATAAAGCTCAGTAAAAGATTTAGGGTTAAAAAAGGTGACTATAAAGAAGATGACTATGCTAGTGGGTTTGAGATAAAAATGGTAAGTCACAAGTGGGCGGATGCAAATAATGCACAACAACACAGTAAAAAAAATTTGAAAGGTTTAATAATCAAATAAGGATACATTGAGAATTTGTAGAAAATTCTTTATTTGGTTTTAGAGTAGCAACATTTTATCTTTTACGCTCTATACTTAAAAGAAATAACTTTTTTTTTTTAAGTTCTTATATAAATACTTGCTGATTATTTTTGTCCTTAAATTATATAAACACTATTAAATGCTTTTTAATCTTTTTGGTGTTAAACTTTTTGTAATGAAAAAATAAAAAAAAATTCGAAAATGTTCATTAAAATGGACAATTTTAAAGTAAAATATAAACTTTGTAAAAATTATAGGAACTAAATAAATATTTTTCTTTTTATTAATTACATAATCATTTAGTTTATGTCATCGTGTTATAAAAATATTTTTAACTATTGATGGGTGTAGGATTATAGTGATACATGTTCAAATTTTCTTAACTATAAGTTTTAGTTTGAATTTTGTATAAAAAAAATCTCATTACGAATAATTAGCCTTACCATATTATGAATGTTTCTGATTCTCAAATTGGTTATCTCTTATAAAAGAAACATGTAAACTAAAAAATAATATTTCACTAGGTATCTTTCCTTCTATATGTACATGTTTTATAAAAAGATAAATATAATGTATTTTCATATAAAATTAATATATAATTATTTCTCAATTTGTCACTTATTTATATTATAAATTCAACACACATTATTTTTAATAAATTTTGACCAACTTAATTTTAATAATATTATGTCGTATTTTTTGGCAACCTCCTTTTTGTTCTTTCGAAGTTCAAAAATAAGAATGTATAGTAAAAAAAATTAAGTCTAATTGATGACTTGAATAATGTTTATATTTTTGTTTGTTATTTGATTTCATATTTTAATATATCAGCTATATATCTAAGGTTCTAACCAATTATTTTCATTACAATATTGAAGTATGTATATAAATTTTTTTAGAGTTTAACTAACATGCTCTCACTGTGTAAAAGGGTTTTTAATATTTATTTTAATATTTTATTTGTATGACTTTTAAAATATTAATAAGATAAAATCAATAAACTTATCATGAATAAAAAAAAATTATAATTAAATATTAGTATAAAATTTTTTTCACTAACAGTATATACTAATTTAACTTACTTTTTTAACTGATTAAATTAATGGTAACATTTTTTTCATGTATGACAAAGGTCGACCATTTAAAAATATGTACCTTCTAAGAAAATACACAAGCTTATAAATTTATAGCAATAGTAAAATCAATAATTGATGCTATAGATAGTTGATTCTTGTCTTGACGACATATTTTCTAGTCAAAATATGTACGTAAGTGAATTGACATGTGAACTTGCACTGAACTGTTTTTTCATAAAAAAAAAAACCGGAAATAAACCCGAAACAGGTAAGAGTCCACACTGAATAGTAATTTTAGCCTAACTTGTTCATACAGCAATGACTGTACTGATCATATTCTCCATGTTCTGATTTGAGTCACCATACTAACAAAAGTGTCCATCCTTATTCCCTGAAATGGAATGAGGACTTTGTGATAGATTCTTCATAGAAGAACCATGCATCATGCCACTTTGATGGCTGAGAAATTGGTGGTCTATGGCCAATTCCATGCTACAGATAATTGATATCAGTATTAAACCAAAAGTGAAAAGCTATAAATTTATAATGACAACAAACTATCAAATTCTGGAATAAAAGACAATAATTACATGAGTCCAACCATGCAAAGAGGAAAAAGCAATTCTCTAATGATGCAAAGATACTTACTAACTTCTAGTAGATGCATAGTACCGTAATTGCAATCTTATGATATTTAGAGCCTGTTTGGACAAGTTACAGAGACCCTTAAATTGTGCTTGATAAAAAAAAAAAAAAGAAAAAGTGTGAACAAATTTTCTTGAGAGTAAATAGTACAATTGATCATAGTTATTAGTATCTTATGATTCGATACGATTTGATTATCTATCAATACGTATCTTAAGATGCGTTTAAATTGGTTTTGTATCTTATGATACATGGATGAATAGTATGAATTTAACGATTCACATGATTTAACTATTCATGTGAATCTTATGATTCATTATTATTTGAGTTTTTTTTTTTTTTTTTACCAATTCACATAAAAGATTTGAAAAGTCATATAACCTTAAATGAAAAGGAATTAAAATAATCTTTCTAAACTTATCCTCTTTTATTATTTCGATACTTTATTTATTACTCATTCATTTCATACATACACACTATTTAGCTATTAAGTTGCTTTGTTTCTATCATTTTAAAATAAAAACTTCACAAACTTATATGTAACTAATAATTTTGTTTTATAAGACTTATAGTTAACTTGTTTTATAATATGTGTTAACTATTAATAAGCAACTTATAACTAATAATTCTGATAATGAAACTTACGATTCACAATACGATTCGATTCATGATTCAAAAAATAAACTTTCCGATACACAATTTGCATCCCAATTTAACTACCATGCAACTGATATACTTATAAGTACCTGGGAAATGCAGCCACCAAGTCCTAAGCCTTCAAAATCAGATTCATTTGCTGTATAAAATCTAAGCTTGAAGCTAGTTTAAAATTTATCAAATAATTTTAAAATGCCAAATTTGAGACCAAGAAATGCACCTATAGATACTAAAATGTAACATTCTCTTACACATAAAGAAATAAAGAACAAATGTTATATCACACCAGCTTGATCATTTAGGTACTTATTTTTACATGAAAATAATAATGGTGAAATGAGCTCATCTATTTTCAGTAATTCCATTACCTAGCACCTACAAGTGCTGCAAATAAAAATGAGGTACACACGATTTAAGAGATTCTACGCAGCAAAGAGCAGTACGAATAATAGCCTACATGCATGGGTTTTATAACCAACTATCTTAAATGAATAATACAGTACAAATAATTTTACAGTTTCCAACTAAAATGTTAACAAATCAATGTTTGAACTTTGAAGATAGGATCTGAAAGATAATAGCTATACCTGGAAGAGACTCTCCAGCACTTTTTGAAAGGTAAATTGTACCACCAACACACGCCTGTTTGGTTGACTGCATACCATTTACAGCACAACCATTTGTCCAGTAAGCAAGATTCCAGTAGGTGTAAGTTCAGGATGCACGCTGCCTACATCTAAATTCTAAAAGCTTCATGACACTGACCAGTAGCAGCAGGAATCTTATTCCAGTAGTGCATGACACCATCAACAATAGCCACATGGTATGTCACCCCCTTTTATCATTTGCACGAAACAGTAAAAGTATGCCTAGAGGAGAATCACTCTGCTCACGAGGGGAATGTACAAGCTCTACGGTGCCAGAAGGACTTCCTCAGGACCGTCTCCAAAATTTTAGTAGATGTTAGCAATGCATAACTTGGGTCATGATCAAACATAGATCTCAATTTGACTTTAGCCCAATCAAGATCAGCAGTTGGATGGTGATCTTGTTTATAACAGGTAGAAGTGCTGTCAGGTTAGACTTGGGCAAGGTAAAGGTCAGCAACAGTTTGTACTAGGACTCACTGAGCAGCATCAACTACCAAAAGCACATCCTGACAAGCCACCAGTGACCTTTACACTTCACAACTAAAGTCCACATGCCCAAGAGTCAGTCTTAATACAATTCAGCAAAAAATTTTGTGACTCCTTTCCATCGCTACAATCATAACCATTTATGCTGTGCTTATAAAACATTGTAACTGTCTGGGCTTTAACCGTGATTTCCCTTCCTCTCTCCACCTAAGACATTTTAAATTTCATCAACTAAGAAAAGAATGACAAAAAAATCATATTTCTTTCATAGTTAACCTGACTAAAATTTAAGTTTTTTTCCATCTTTTCAACCAACATGTTGTTAGCTTACTAACTGAATAAGAATGGAGATTCTAGCTTCATCAGATTAACATCCAACTGCCTATGGCCCATATAAATTGGACTGCCCTCTGACTGATTATAAATATTTAGGTTGCTTGCTCAAATGCTACTATGTTTTTTTTATAGGCTAAATGTTAGTTATTAATGTGTTAGTGAAGGGATTCGAACTCACGATCTTTCTTTCTCTACTACTTACATGTAGACTTTGTCACTAGACCAACCTTATAACTCCCTACTAACGTTAATGTTGACATGGATTGTAATTAAGTAGCTATTTATTGCAAGAGTTGTAGTAAAGGCTTAAATTTCCATGTTTGTTAAGGTAAGCTGAAGGTATTGTTGGTATTTTAATGAGCTTCCTAGAAAGCTAATTGAGGATAACTTGAAAAATATATGCATGATTTTAATCAACAAAATATATAGGAAGACTTTGATTCTAATCAGCATACTAATACTATAAATCATTCAATTGCAATTAAAAGAAATACACATGTTAATACAAAGGAAAAATCCATCAAAATCATGTGGCAATGGTTATATTTAAAACTAAATGGTGCTACAATTTAACACTGGAGGTAGAAATACCAGTAGCGTGTTCTCTTGATGGTGGTAAGACACTTTGCAATTTTTTAATCATCTTGTCAAGCTCCTTCAACCTGTCCATGTCACCTGCCTGAAACAGAAACCTCTCCAACATCAGATATGATGCACTACTCATATGTCTTCCTCTCTCTAAAATTTGTTTGGAGCACTCAAAAGCATCATGCACGAAACCCCTTGCGCACAATCCAGTGACCAAAAGATCTAAAGCATGAGCATGGGGACAATACCCTTTATCCACCAGGTACTTCCATAAACATAAACTTAAATCAAGCCGATAATTTTGACAGAAATACTTCATCAGCATCACAACTGTCTTTGTTTTTGGAATAAAATTCCTCTGAGTCATCTTCTGGTAAAGCTCACTTACACCTTCAATTCCTCTCGACCTCATCAATCCCAAGAACATTGTATGGTAAGTCACACTATCAAGCTCAATGTTTTTCTCAACCATTTCATCCATCAAGGAAGAAGCCGATTCAATATCTGTAGTTCTAACTAAAGTAGTAATTAAAGCATTATAAGCACCAGTATCAGCAACCAAGTTTCTCGAAGGAATCTCATTAAACAACTGCCACGCCTTGCCTTTATTTCGAACCAACCCTGCTCCATGAATCAAAGTAGTTATAGTCTCAATGGTAGGGACAGCATTTCTACTTTCCATCTCCTCCAGAAGTCTCAAAGCATCACCAAAACAACCTTTCTTACAATAAGCATCAATCCTAATATTAAATGTCACGCCATCAGGACTAAAGCCGCGCCTAACCATTTCATGATAGAAAAGCTCAACAGAAGTAACATCACCTGATTCCTTGAACCCCAAGAGCAGAATATTCATGGACTTAATATTGGGACTAAACCGTGGCACAAACTTCGCAAACACAGACCTGACCTCTTTCATCTGCCTCTGAGTACAAAATGCTTTAAGAAGCACATTGAACTCGTCTGTGCCAAAGTCCCTGCCAGCAAACACCTCATCCTCCATCTTTCTAAACCCATCAAGGGTGTCCTCAAAAGACTGGAATTTGGCAATTTTGGAGAGCACAATGTCCATTGACTTAAGGGTAAGCAAAGAAGGGTGTGTTTTTGCAATGTCTCGCAACAATGTCCAAGCTTTATCGAAATAACGCATTCTTGTGAGGATGTGGAGGGTCATGCCGAGTGAAGCAGGACTTAGGGGGGAATGGCAATGGACAAGGGAGTAGTTGAAGAACTCCAGGGCCTTGAGGCCATTGCCATGTGAAGCAAACAAGCGCCCAAGAACATTTTCCACAAGGGAAATGGAAAAGGTGGAGGGAGGGAGGAGGCGGAGGAGTGTGGGGTGAAGGGGTTGCAATGGGAAAGGGTGTTCATTGATGATTCTAGTTAGTATGTCAACATCAACAATGATTTGGGAACGTGATTCAGGAGTGTCAATAGGATTTGGCAAAAAATTAGGAGACTCTTTTCCATCACTACAATCATCATAATTTATACCGTGCTTATAGAAAATTGTTCTTGTCTGGGCTTTAACCGTGATTCCCCTTCCTCTCTCCACCTATGGTATCAAACTTCACCAACTAAGCAACACATGACAAATAAAAACAAATAAATATAACATAATGTTTTTGGAGAAGCAAATAGGAGAAATCTTCTGCAAATTAGCTAATACACAAGCTAATTTGACTTTATAGGAGAAGTTTAATTCATATTTTCCTTTCATACTTCTTAGCTTCTCCAAAAGCTAATTTTAAAAATTTGAATATTCCACTAAGTTGTTTTTTTTTTTTTTTTAAATCATCTTTTCAACCAACCCAATGTATCATTCTACTTCATAGTTAACCTAACACTACATGTTTTCAACAAAAAGCAATTTTGGGAAACACCCATTTCATCTAACATCGCAAAAAAGCATAGCAGATGAAAAAAATAGAATATTCTAAGCAAGAGTACCTGCAATTTATCAAGACAGTAAGGTTGGCCATGGCCTTTCGTAGCGGTTTTAGAGGGTTGTAGAAGCTCATCGGCAATGGCGAAGTTGCCATGTGCAATTGTTGAGAAGATTCTAGCGAGCTCGGGAGAGTACTGCCTCAAACCTATGGCGCTTTTCTCTCTGGTGTTGTTTAGGCACAACAAGCGTTGAGGGGTTGGTGGATTGAAATTGAAATTGCACAGAAAACGCAGATAATTCGATTGCCTCATGCTCTTGGAAGCTATTTCACGGTCATGGAGTTTCGGTCACTGAAGGAAGCTGCACTGCAAGTACCACTACAGCACTCTACGTGATGTGGCTTATTTGGCCAGCTTTTCATTAATAATATGAATTGGGCCTGCATCCATATTTGGAGATCCGGTTATTAAATCATAACCTTTCTTTTTAAGTTTATTAACTTTTACTAATTAATTCTTTAAAAATTATATAAATAAAAAAATTGAACATCATTTTACAACTCTGTGAATTATAATTAAACTCTTTATAATAATTGTTAAGAAGTTATTATTTTTAATTTCTAACAGGACTATTAAGTTTTACAATTTTAGAAACAACTTATATAATCATTACAAAAATTTTAAATATATTTTCAATTAAAAAGTTTGAATAAATAAACAAGGTGAAAAAGCTAGCACAGGTGTAAGCTACACTTTGGTACGTACCATAGAAAAGCAACAAATTCTGTGCAGGTTTTGTTTGGAGGGGTTGTCTATTTGTAACAACTTTGGTGAATGGGTAGATAATTATTCAGGATTCATTGGTTAATTAACAATTCTCCATTTGAAATAGTGACTATCTTGAGAGGCTTAATTCTGGCTTAGAAATATAGTAACAGGAAGTTAATTTGTTATTCCTACTCTCAATTAGCGATGAATCTGGTTTTGCATGGAGTGGATGAGCATCACAGATTTTGTCAATCACGTTGGGAAGGGTTTTGGCTGGCTATAGAATAGATTATAGGCTTAGGGTTGTGGAGCACATATACTGATATACAGGGAAACAAACTCGTTTCGTGTAAACTAGATGACAAAGTATGCATGGGTCACCTAATGTTTTTTTCCCACATTAAGCTCTTAAAACAATATACAATTAACAACAGAACTCTTTTAATAATTATTAAATAAAAAAATAAGGTCATAAACTTGGCAAGTAAAAAGGGTAAGAAACAGTAACATCTATTTCTTAAATAACTTTAGATTTGCATTGGCCGGCAACAAAGCTCATGGCACACAAGAAGCAAAAGGGTGATGTTAATTAGTTGTTGTTTATGTTTCCTTCAAGACGATGCACCCAAATCACTGAAATGCTTTTCATATGAGTGTTCTTATAGCAAACAAAATAGCTGCTTTTCAAACTCTTAAAATGACAATCTTCAAGATATTCCAACTATATGCTTTTTCCAAGAAATGTTTGTATAGACTTCAACCAATCCAATGTTCTAAATTAGGAAGCCAGAGTCTCTTTTCTCTCTCTCTCAGTTTCGGACAACCAAAAAACATGCTTATACTTCATTACCTGTGTTAGTCATTAGTACAACTCTAAGCTACTGATCACATGTCATTGGAGTTGCATTAGTGAATTCCCCTTAAAATGCATAATAGAACTGTGTTTCCGACATCTATCTTGCTTGTTTGCATCTTTGTTATGATCACCAATATGAAGTTTGCAACTTCCTGGGCAGTGGATACACGATTCAGCCTCAAAACTCAACTTTCATCTTTATTGAACGATTCAAGTTGTAAAGAGGGAGACTGGGATGACATCTTTCTTAACAAGTGCTCTGAAAAAGCATTTGATGCTTATCTCTACGCACTCGGCTGGCAGGCAAATCAAACAGGGAAGATTTACTTGGATTCTACTGAGGAAAGAAATTGTTTTTCTAGAATAAAGACTTTTAATGATGATATTTTTGGCTGTGGAATTGAGAACCTGACAAGTGGTGTTGGTGGATGTTCTGACTTCTTGGTTGCTGATGTTAGGAATAAATTGGGAAATGAGCTTAGAAGTTTAGATGATAACTGTCAACTTCAAACTTCTGTGAATGACTGGGAACAATCATGTTCTTTGTGCATGGGGGCATGGAAAACTATAGGAGGCGAAGATTTCAGAAAGGCCAATATCAAAGCTGAAAAAATTGAAGCTCATCACTGTAGAATTGCTGTACTTGTGACATTGATAAGCAGCAAAATTGAAAATGTGATGTATGTCAAAACAGTTCTGAGATGCCTTGGAGCAAAACATATTTATTCAGGTAAGTATAAACCTAAATTTGGATTAGTTATCTTATATGAAAGGCTAGTTAATCTATTTTATTTGTGATCACTTTTCTTTTCTCTAGTAGAAAATCAAATCATAGAAGGCAATAATCAGAAAATGAAGAGTAACAGAGGTGCTTAAATGTTATAATATTTATCAGGGTTCCAAATATGTATATTGTGGTGTGTTCCTCTCTTTTAATCATCATTGCCTTTATGTGGAGTAGGCACATGGATTATGACTGGAGCAATCATAGGGGTTATGTTGATAATAATTATCAGTACTAGTGCATGCTTCATGTTTCGTATATACTTCAGATCAGCCCCACCTAAAAAAGAAGGTAAGTCCTAAATTATTTTAAACCCATATTATGCAGCATCATAGATAAAGGTTATTATGCTCATGTCATTATTTTTCTTTTTTTAATTTTACAGTCCCATTCGGAGACATGTTAAGGAAAACTGCCTGTCCCAGAGTTCCTATCAAGGAAGTATATGCCGCCACTAACCATCTGAATGAAATGAATATCATCGGGAAAGGAACTGCAGGTGAGATTCCTTTTTCTCCCTTTATTGAAAGCTGGTGGTGAGAAAATTGGTTTTAACTTATTCAGGAAAGGTCAGATACAGATTACTATGAAATCATACCATAAAACATATTTATATAATGTCTATGGCTTTGCATAACTTAAAAGCTAGAAGAATTGGACAAGCGTTTCTAGAGTTAAAATCTTGGTTCTTCTCCTTAGCAAATTAATTAAAGGTGTCCACATATTTGTTTAAATTGTGCACATATGTATGTATAAGGAAATCTTATTTATGGATTTCAATTTTAGGTAAGGTCTATAAGGGTACAACGACAAATAATCAGTATGTCGCAATAAAGCACATTATCAATGATGATGGAAATGTGGACACTTTTGTCAGAGAAGTTACATGCTTATCTCATGTCAGACACCCTAATCTTGTTGCTTTGCTGGGTTGCTGTGTTGAGGGAGATGAATGTTTTCTGGTTTATGAACTATGTCCCAATGGGAGCCTTTCAGAATGGCTATTTGGTAATTATAATGTTACTTTTTTTTTTTTTTACACGAGACTTTGAATATGTTTTCTCTTCAGTCATGAAGATTTAGTAAGTGAATACATCAGGCAAGGATAAGGTGCTGTCATGGATACAAAGGCTACACATTGCAATTGATAGTGCTCGAGGTCTTTGGTTCCTACATACATATCAAGGAGGATGCATTGTTCACCGCGATATCAAGGTCAATCTTTATGATCATCCTCACATATTCTAATTTGCAGATTTCTGTTGCAATATGACGTGTTCCAGATTTATTATTGGGGTTACTAAATCTTTAAAGATGGTTCAATGCTTATACATGTAGGGACTAAAACTTGCAGTATTGTCGTTTAAGGACTAAAACTTAAAATGAGAATTACAGGGACCAAGTAAATAGTAATAGTTTAACCAAAATAGCAACTCAAATGCTACCTTCGGGAAAGGTCCAACAACTCTTATATCATAATGGAGATTTAATAGTTACTTATATTTTGCATGTAGCCAACAAATATTCTTCTGGGGTCCAAATTTGAGGCAAAGCTATCAGACTTTGGACTGTCTAAAGTTATTGAGGTCGGTGAACCGAATGTTAGCTCTGAAGTGAGAGGAACATTTGGATATGTTGATCCTGAGTACCAAAGCAATCACCATGTGAATTCATCTGGTGATGTTTACAGCTTTGGCATGGTACTTCTACAAATCCTCTCGGGAAAGAAGGTTATCAATTTGAAACTGAAGAATCCAATGTCACTGAACAAAGTGGTCAGAAAACATAAGTCTTAAATATCTTGTACAATTTCATGAATTTTCTTTTAAATTTTTTACCCTTTGTGCATATTTTTTATGACATACTTCGTTTTAGGCAAAAGCACTCACCAGGGATGGTAGCATAACAGGATTTGCTGACCCTAAACTTCAAGGGGAGTATTCTGAAGAAGCATTTGATTTTACACTTAAGCTAGCTCTATCATGTACAGCCCTTAACCAACAACGTCCTTGCATGGGGCAGGTTGTCAAAAGACTAGAAGAGGCTCTACTCATTTCAAAAGGGAGGAAGGCATCTACTATAGAATCTCCAGAAGACAATATTTCTAATCCATGAAAGTGTAACTAGCCAACTACGGAGATCACTTTTATAACCAGACTTATGGAGCCTATAAAAGAAAAATCAGACTTATGGACATTGGTTTGCAAACTTTTAAGAGAATTTTTTGTACGTTATTTATTGCACAGAATTTTCTGTTTAGATTATGTGATTACTTGAATCCTAAAATACATCCATTAATTTCCTGTGATGTTTAAAAACAATTGCATCCATAAGGTATTCTGGATGGTTACTATCTAAGGTCCATTCCATAAGGGTGGTTGCTGAAATATATGCCTTTTTTCTTAGTATAAAAGAATCTATGCCAATTTAATCTCCAATTCTTCCAAACTTAGTCAAATACAGTTCAACCATGCATAAATATTTTTACTGTAGATCTGATGAATAAAATAACTTTATATATGGAATTATTTTTCACTAGTTTAACGAAAGCATACTTTTTAACTTGAGTAAAGAGAAGAGAAGAAGCTTTCTGAGTTCTGACACCAAGGGTGATATTCCAACAGAAGGTAAGTTGAAGCAGCAAAGATTGCCACAAAAAAGCTTTAGTGCTGTGCATTAATTTTGGCTAATTCGAGGCCTTAGGAATGTTCCATGAAATAAGCTAGTTCTGTTTTAGACAAGACATTATGCACATGAGCACTTAGGTATTGATAAACTACAGCCATGCTGGATTCTTCAAAGCAGTGACACCTGCTTTAACTTGAAGGTAGCTTTTAAGGCTGTAGATTCCCCTTACTCTCCCTTGACCACTCATCTTGTATCCACCAAAAGGTATTGCTGCATCAAAGACATCATAGCAGTTGATCCATACTGTTCCGACTCGCAACGCACGCAACAAGGTGTTGGCTGTATCCACATTCTTAGTAAAAACTCCAGCTGCCAGGCCATAGGAAGTTGCATTCGACCTTCGTATCACCTCGTCTAGATCCCTATGATTTATTTCAAAACATAGAATAAGTGGGATTAAGAGGAGGAACGAACTACTGAAGAATGTAAAATAAATATGATGGCATTTTTATCTAGTGATTTATAGCATACTTGAATTTCAAGATAGATTGTACAGGACCGAAGATCTCATCCTTCGCTATCAACATGTTGTCCTGTAAAAATAACAAAGAAATCATTTTAGTAATTTACTTCTGTTTTGGAATTATGTTACTACTTGTGCAGAAATAGAATCATCATGCCTCAACATTTGAGAAAACAGTGGGTTGGATGTAGTAGCCTTTGGAGCCAATTCTTCGACCACCAGACTCTAGTGTAGCTCCACTTTCAACGCCTGATCTTATGTATTTCATGATCTTCTCAAAATGCGCATGATCAATCTGAAACACATGCAACTATCAATGTCATCACCCGTTAAGATGCCACCTACTTAGCAATTATCTACAATAAGTTAAAAAAAGAAAAATTGATCAAAGAATTCTGTTGGAGTGAATGAGCAATTGCAAAACAATAAGTTCTACTTACTCAAAACTAAAGTAATTGAACAGCTTAGGGTGTTATTCTTATTTGGCCAAATTTTCTCGGTAAGGTTCCTCTGGAAATGGATGATAGGAATTAGTCATATATACCTGAGGACCTTGCTCAATCCCACTTTTGAAGGGGTCACCGACTGCACGTTTACTAGCACGGGCTTTAGCCTTTTCCACAAATTCATCGTATATGCTTTCATGAACAAATGTGCGAGAACCAGCACAACAACATTGCCCCTATAGAGAAGCAAAAGAAAACAGCCGAAACAAATTGGATTATCTGCAATAAATAAAAAATAAGAATGCACCTTTTTCATTGTGAATAGTTCCATAAGATAAATGCTAGCAATATGCTATTTAACATACTACTTTAATTTATTAGAAACAAAAAAAATTTATGAGTCCCACTTTTTATTTAGTGAGTCATATGCTTTTGTAGTGTTGAATAAATTTTAAGTATAGTTTGTTGTTAGCATTCATAACATAAATTAAGATCATCAAACCTGATTAAAGAATACAGCAAAATGTGCAGCCTCAACAGCTTCGTCAACATCAGCATCCTTGCATGCAATGAATGGAGATTTTCCACCCAGTTCAAGAGTTACTGGCTTCAAGTTGGACTGTGCAGACAGTTCAAGTATACGTTTACCAGTGTCGGTGGATCCTGTGAAAGCAAGCTACAAAAACAAACCAACAATTTTTTAGTTTACTATTAGCTATTAGGCTATATTGGCATAAAATAATGCAAATATGTATTGCAGAGAAACAGAAAAAAATAAATGATATAATTTAAGTCCCTGAAGATTTGGTCAAAATTTGTTTTAATTCCAACATTTTAAAAGCAATGGTTCTGGTCTTTTTTTCTAAATTATGGTGAGTTTCATCCTAAACCGTATATTTTGACATGGGCAGGGACAAAATTCACCTCATTTCATAAATACAAGTCATGGACCAAACTATCATTTTTAAAATACAAGGACTAAATTAATTATTGACAAAATCTTGAGAACCTAAAACATATTAAACCTTTTTTTTTTTTTTATCTAAAGAGAATTCTTCAACTAAATCTTTTGAAGTACCTTGTCAACACGCGTATGACTACAAAGAGCTGCACCAGCAATAGGACCAAAGCCATTGATAACATTCAGAACTCCGGGTGGAAGTCCTGCCTGTTGCATCAAGTCCATCAGTAAGGACAGTTACAAATCTATAGACACGTGTAAGACCACAAGCTATTTGTTGTAATCAATTTTGAGATTCCAAGCTTAGGTTCAATTTAAAATTGAAACCATTAATTTCCTAGAACTACAGTTAATAACGGTGACAATCATAACATTAGACTTGTTCACATTCTCTTTAACGAAAGAGGTAACTTTTTTTTGTTAATTTTATTTTGGATTAAAATTAGGTTATTGATCTAGCATTGGTAAATGGTGAGAACTAACAAACAAGCTTGAAGAAAAAAATGTTCGTGTGGCCTTCATCTTGATCAAGAATCTTGTTGATTTGGTTCATTTTAAAGGGAGCGGATCTTCTCTGTTGAATGGACTTAACCACAAAAGCCAACTCATGTCATGACATAAGAATTTTTAAATTCTATTTTAGTCATATCTATAGTCAATGTGTGATCTCAACAATCTCAAAGTAGAGAAGGTATGCATTTATGAGGGATCGCACGGTTGCACCTCTATAAAAAAAAAAAAACATAAGAAGATGGTCACAAAGTGAAATCCAAGCCTGCATGGGCATAAATGGAAACATTTATAAGTGTTTGGTATAAGGCTACCTCAAGAAATAGCTTTGACACATAAAGGGCAGAAAGTGGAGTCTGCTCCGCACTTTTTAGTACAATTGTATTACCACATGCTAATGCAGGTGCAACCTGCCATGAATACATAAGAAGTGGGAAATTCCAAGGAATAATCTGCCCTGCCACACCAATGGGTTCATGCAAGGTTTGGACATGGTATGGTCCATCAGCTGGAACTGTTAGACCATGAATTTTATCCGCCCAGCCTGAAGAAAACAGAAAGGATGACTAAAAATGTCAACTTGCTATACAATATCATGAAATAAGAACTCAAAGATAATGCTATTACCTGCATAATATCTGAACAAGCGTATCACCATAGGTATCTCAATATTTGCAGCCTGTTCGTAAGTCTTCCCACAATCCAATGTTTCAATTGCTGCAACTTCATCATTGTGTTGCTCCAATAAATCAGCAAAGCGCAAAAGTATACGGGATCTTTCCTACCGAAGGTTATCAGAGATAATGGTTAAAAATTTGTACATAAAATGCATGTAGATTCTTGTACCTCAAAAGAAAAGATGCAGCATCAAATTAAACAGCTCCATATTGAAATTTATAGAAGAAATAGTATTAGGTAATGTTTTAATTTTAATACATAAGCTGTCATTTTTGGCCATGGTCCCTCATCAAAAGCCTTGCGTGCAGCACGGACAGCACGATTAACATCTTCAGCTTCAGCTTCAGCAACATTGGCAATTGTATCTCCAGTCCTAGGATCTAAGGTTGGAAATGTTTTTCCTAACAAACACAAAATAGATAAAGTAATTAAGTTTCTGTTGCATTGTATGTTATGTTTTCATTTGAATGAAAATGAAACAATAATGTTTTAAGTACATAAAGGAAAGATATTAACCAGAAGCTGCATCAACAAACTTTCCATCAATCAGAAGCTGACTATGATCAATTTGCACTGATACTGTGCTAGGTTCCACATCGGCAGCAGCACTAGAAGGACCAATTCCACTTATCCTTCTATGCAAGTGATAAGTTAGGCCTGAAAATTTGGTCAATAGTTATCCAATTTTTTAGACAACAAATTTAATAATGTTCAGACATGATGAGCAATAATTTACGTGACACTCCTCTATAGTTCTTTTGACAAGGAAATAATTGTGTTTGTGACAGCATATTATGTCTTAAAGAGTGAGAGGAGGACCATCATGCATGTTTCATCATTATAAAACCAAAAGGAAAAAAAAAAAGAAGCTCAAAACCTCCCTTGAAGTTGTTTTCTCCACTACTATTTATAAGTGTATATCTTCCCTTTTCCAAATTCCAGCATATAACACAGCAGGGAGGTTAGGATGGTTTCAGTTTGTTGACTCAAAATGCAAATTATAAAAGGGAGAAATAGTCCTTCTACCTAAACAACGTTTAGTTGCTGAGACAGAAGAAGACACATTATGCAGAGTGGCAAAAATTCTAGAGGCCATGACCTTCCTGAAGATTCTGAAAGTTGGAGTTTTTTTCCCTTTCTTTGAGGCTTGAGCTTGTGATATTTTTGGTACTATACAAATCTGAATCACTGGCTGAAATTAATTTTCTGCGGACCCTTCTTTTATGATCTTAATAAAGTTTTATCTACCACTAAGTATCCCACAGTACTGTGTCACGAGAAGGGAAGAGAAGGTGGAGATTGGAGAACAAACAAATAGTTATACAGGTCATTTGATCAGTTATCATTAACAAATATGAGCATATCACTAGAACCGGTGAGCAAGTTGAAAGAGTCACATTCTAAGCCTAGACATAATGATAGCCGCCATAATAGGGAAGATAGATCAAATTGCACTTTGTATATGTGATGGAAAGTTATAACCATCTACCTCATTTTAGGTAGAAGAAGAGAGACACATAGAAAGAAAAAAACAATAAAGACAAAATAATAAGTATGAGAGAAAGGCTATAATTAGAAAAAAAAAATTGAATGTGTAAATAATTAAATATAAATACTCTACTATGCAATATCATGATAAAGGGAAGGTGATGTCTAATCGATAAGCTGCTACGAGATAATGATAAAATCAATCGCTCACTAATTATAGTTTATAAGTGGTTAAAAAGAAAGAAAAATATAAATTTTTTAGGACTTATACCCTCCCAAGTCTGATTTCATTTTGATCCCATTTCGACATGCCCCACCAAGAACCATTTCAGCACACACCCTTTAACGTGTCCCTCAGGATAGGCTTAATAACTAAAGGTTTATCTCTTTAAAAAGGTAACTAGAGATAAATCTTAAGAAGAATGATGTAAAAAGTAAATAAAGATAAATCTTAATCAGAATGGTAAAAAAGGTAACAGAAACAAATCTTTAGGAGAATTGTATAAAAGGTAATTAGAGACGAATCTTAAGAAGAATGGTATAAAAGGGTAACCAAGTCTCATCCCTAGGTATGATATTTTATTCACGTTCACCTCTTTCACTCTTATCCTAATACTGACTTGGGCGTCAGAGTCCCTTTTACAGGTACCCACCTACCGCTTTGGAGCCCCAGATGCCAAGATCCGAGAGAGTACAAGTTCTGTCAAACTTCGATAAGAACATTCGCCGCCGTTTGTGTGGACGTAAAAATTTCTATGCCTCTTATCCCATATGGTACAAACCAGGAGCGGTCCCCCTTCATCCATAATGAATGAAACGAATCTTGTGGAGGAACTCAGGGAGCAGATGCAGGATATGGCCCACAAGCATGAGACCGACCTTTACCTCCTGAGGGAGGATAACACCGTTTTGAAAACAGTGATCCAAGACCTCCAAGACAAGCAACCCAATGAGAAAGACAACTAAAATGACCACATCAGCGATAGCAAGACATGCAACTACCACCATAGCAAAACTACTCATGATACCCGTAGTAGGGGGTCCCGGTCTCGCCATTGCAAGCACTCCCCCAGCTACGTGGAAATATCTAGAAACGAATGCACGATGGATCATTGTAGCTCAACACCCCACAGGTTGACTCAAAACAAGGTCTTTGACAACGATAAGGAAATGGAAAGACAAAAGACTAACAAGGATGTTGTCCACGTTGTTTGATAGTCGACAAGTCGATGACACCTTTTCCCTGATGGAATCCTTGACAACCCCCTACCTTAGGACTAGAAGTCATTGACAATCAAGCTATACGAAGGGGAGGCAAACCCCGATGACCACATCGAAACATTCCTCACCCAGGTAAATCTTTACTTTAATTATGACAGTATATTATGCAGGATGTTCCCCACTTCTCTAATAGGTACCGCTCTCAACTGGTGGTCAAGGCTCTCCTGCTACTTTATCGACTTGTTCGATACCTTGGTGGAAAAATTCACAGCCCACTACACGGTCTACCGACCACAAAGAGCCTTGACCGATGACATAATTGGGCTCCAACAAAGGGATGACGAATCACTACGCGACTTTGTAGATTAGCTCTCTAAGATAATCACCCAGATCGCAGACCTAGAACTGGGGGTAGTCCTCCATGCAGCCATTGGCGCCCTAAAACCCGGAAGGTTCGTCGATAGTGAGGCCAAGCGACGCCCGAAGACCATGGACGAATTCCTAAAGTGATCCTTCAAGTACATCGACATGCAAGAAGCGTCTGCCAAGCGCAAACGACTTAAAGCCCCTTATAGTATGAAGAAGGATCAACACAGACAACCCACACTTGGGAAGGAAGGACTGTTCAGAATCACCAAGACCCACCACAACGAAGCATGCCAACTACAAACACCATAAGGAGAACCCATCCCGAGAACTTGGAATGCCACCTATTTGAAAATATACTACAACTGAGACAAAATAGGTGATATACTCTTTTTTCTACCTCTGTCTTTTTTTCCAAGTAAAGAATATGGATTTTGGGATAGAGGAGGTTTTAACTAGGAATATTTGTGTGTAAACACTAATCAATGAAACACCAGTAAAGTGTTAACCCTTCATACTTTTACCATTCTCTCCATTATTTCTCTCTTTACGTGTTTTCCTTTGTTTTCTAATACAACATCACAAACAACTAAAGAACTCGGTGCTCCTAACACTCATCGCCAACTCGACGCTCTTGTTTGATGAGACACTTATCGTCAACTCGATGTTCTTGTCTGCGAGATTCCTATCGCCAACTCGGTGTTCTTGTCTGACGAGATTCCTATCGCTAACTCGACATTTTTATTTGATAAGACACTCATCGCCAACTCGACGTTCTTGTCTTATGAGACACTCATTGCCTGCTCGACACTCTTATCTAACGAGACACTTATCACCAAATCGGTGCTCTTGTCTGATGAGACATTTAAAGCCAATTTGACGCTCCTTCTAACGAGACACTCATCACCAACTTAACCTTATTGTCTGACGAGACACTCATCGATAACTTGACGCTCCTGTTTGACGAGACACTAATTGTTAACTTAGGCTCTTGTTTAACGAGACACTCATCGCCAACTCGATGCTCTCGCCTGATGAGACACCCCTCATCAATTCAACACTAAGTTGGAACACCACTCAACTTGGCGCTCCAACAACACTTTCACCTTATACATTATCTAGACTCTAATTCCAACTTGAAGAAAACAAAAGAAAGCAACTCGTAAACAAGCAAGCAAAAATACAACATTCATTAAATGAAATAGTCAATACATTGTTATGCAAATACAAGTCAACAAATAGCAAAATCACTTAAAGTCATCAACATTGAAAAACACGACATAACAACTAAACAGCAGCGACCTCAACCTAATATTCCACATCAACCACCACGAACTCCTGGGCCACCCCCTAACTAACCAAGCACCGAACGTGTACACCCTACCAACCGCTCCCACCAAACCCCACTTGCCTAATCAGCCTCTTCGGCCTCCCCCTAGGCAGGTCGACCTCGAGGCAAGGGGGCATGTGTACCCACCCAACTTCAACCTCACCTCGACCCCACTTCGGCATGCCTTACCAAGAACCACCTCGGCACACACCCCTCGACTTGCCCTTTGACACAGGCCTAATAAATAAAAGCTCATCTCCTTAAAAAAAGTAACTAGAGACAAATCTTAAAGAAAAGGATATAAAAGGTAACTAGAGATAAATTTTAAGAAGAATGATATAACATGTTAGAAACAAATCTTAAGGAGAATGATAAAAAAGGTAACTAGAAATAAATCTTAAAAAGAATGGTATAAAAGGTAACCATAGACACATCTTGAGGAGAATGTTATAAAAAGGTAACCAAGTCTCATCCTTAGCTACAATATTCTATTCACTTTCACTCTTTAACTTTTATCTCAACACTAACTTGAGCAGAAGTCTCTTTTACAAATACCTACCTATCGTTTTGGAACCCCGAGACTCGAGAGAATACAAGTTCTGCCAAACTTTGGTAAGAACAAAACTCTTAATACTTATACTTGTACTAAAAACACTATTTTTTTCTTATTAATTAAACTCTTAGTACTTATACTCGTACTAAAAATACTATTTTTTCTTATCAAAACCTTTAGTAATTGTACTTATTGTTTGTTCTTTAACAAAAAAAGAAAATATGTTTTGCAGTTTTTATAGAATGTTCTCTCTCACTTTTTCAAATTTTAAATTTGTCTTTATAGATGGTTCAACTCAACAACAATACTCATAAACATTGATGTTTAGAATTTAATGTCTTAGCACCACCCTAAAAAATAAATGGTGATTAACAAGTAAAAAATTGGTAACTCAACAATATTCTTTTATAAAATTAACAAAATTACATATTTTAACTATTTGTGTAATTCTCTTAAAATTGTCTTATAACAAGGACGAGAATTTAGTGGGTAAGTTTAACCATATATAATAATGGCATTCTTTTTGTCTCAAAATAAATGTTAAACTTAAAGTTACTTTATATAGATAAAGAAAAATTAATAAATAGATAAAAAAGGTATTGATTTAAAAAAAATAGTCTTAACAATATTACATTAAAAACCTACGGTGATACTATTGGATTATTAGTGGAACAAAATTAATATTGCATTCAAAAGTCAAATTTCAAATTTATTTTAGAATTACTTTTATTTTTCAAATGCAACACTTGTTTTGAATGGAGAAAAAGATGTTTGTTAAATCAATAAAACCAATTAACTTAACTATTTTAATTTTAAGTGAATTTAGTTACAAATGTGTTGTATTAAGGACTGAATGGAGTATAAATTTGCACTTTCTAGTATTTTTTAATTTTGCAAAACTATCTACTATTAAATCTCAAATATAACCCTCATTTTTAACCTCTAATAATTTTTTAATTTTATTTGACTTAAGCATATTTTTTGTTCCTTTAAATTTGTGAATTTTCTAACTCCTATTAACTTTTCTTTGTTTGACCTCTAATAATTTTTTAATTTCATTTTTATTCTTAAAACTCTTTAAATAACACTTTAAAAACATATAAAATATAATTTAGATTAGGTTTTAGGGACAAAAAACAAAATAAAATATTTATTAGAGACTAACTAAAGAAATTATGAATGACTAAAAATAAAATTCATTGATCTATTTGGACCAAAAACACATTTAAACAAAAAATTTACATGGACAATCTGACTTGATATATGTAAAATAATGTGTACTAATTTTATATTTTTGTTCTATATTTTGTTGATAATCTGAACTTTTTTTTTCAATTAGGTCCTTTCGATTAACTATTATTATGAAAATTTAACCACAAACACTACAAAGAATTTATTTTTGGGTGTAATGGGTAAGTTTTAGATAAAAAATACGTGATTTAATAAAATTAGAAACTTTTATATTTGTGCACAATTATAAAAAATATTTTTTAAATGCATTGACTCATTTTTTTATTAAATAGTTCTGGTATCAACTTAATTTGAGATACTACTCGAGACAAAACTTCTCAAAATAAGTTTTTTTTTTATCTTTTTTTTTATAAGTTTCTGTTTTTTAAAAATTTTAACAAGACATCTACAAAATTACAGTAAGTTAATTTCCATAATGACAACTTTTCATAATAATCTAATTGAATGAAAAATAAAAATTTAGAAAGTCAATTATAAAAAAAATGGTCATCTACAAAGTTGTCGGGATTGTTTTTTTATGAACTATCCTTTTTTATAATTTGTTATATTCCATTGTCATCACTGAAAATGTTAATGAAATTTTGCCTTATTAAAAAAAATTAATTTAAATACTTAATTATAAATTTGGTAAAAGTTAATCTACCTACAAATAATTAAACCATAATAATATACTGTACATGTATTATCATTATATTCAAGTTATAAGGATATAAACATGTCATAATCTCATTGATATCAAATCTCTCTTAAATGAAAGATGAAAATGAAACTATTAGTGAATTGGAGATTGGTTAATTGCAAAGTCTTAATTGTATGATTAAATTAATGCGACTCTCACCAGCAATGAAAAAGATTGGTTGGGTTAACGTTTGACGTTATGTTTGTCTCATTTCAATAATTGCTGGCCACTAGGTAGCGCCATTTTCAAGGAATATGAAATGTTTGAAGAAAGAATTGAAGATGGGAAGGAGGAACCTACTGTTGTTGTAGAGACATCGTACAATAATTCAATCTCAAAACTTAGTTTATAGCCCACTTATATACTATATCCCGACATTATCTTTTAATTGACGTGAAACTTGGATTTTTTTATGGATAAATGTAAATAATACACTTTTTGACACTTGAACGATAAAATTTATTAAAAAACAAAAATTTATATGAGTTTCACTTATTATTAAATGATTTTTTATTTTTATTTTGTAATTTTTAATAAATTTAAATTAATAATAGAATGGGTTAGAAAGTGTGTTCTTAGTTTGTTTGTTTTTTTTCATGAATTTGAAGCAAATAGGTACCATTTTCAACTTTGAGAAACAGGGTGAAACATGCTGCAAGAAATTTGAAGAGAGAAGAAACTTCAAACTTAAACAACTTAATTTGTCTAAAAAATGTTTTCTATTAGACTTTGAATTTGAATGTGCTTAATGTACTACTACTTATAATTAGTTTTCATTTATACGAGATATTTATTTTCATTAAGCTAGTAATAATGTTTTCAGTGCAGAAGAGTAAAAAGTTGTTAAATGTAAATATCTCGTTTTAGTATTTTTTTTTTTTATTCATCTCACATCAATAACTCGACTTCTACGGTCTATAGGTAGTTTTAGACAAGTTTCTTTTGAAGTGGATACCTGAATGCCAAGTATAATTCTTAATAATCTATCTTCAGGGGAATAGGAGGATTCTTTTACTATTTGAGATGTTAATTTACTCACTAAAATATTGTTGGTTTCTACCACAATTCCATTTTTGTCTAAATTTTGGAGTAAATGTACTTCCAGATATAGAATTTTATCAGCAAGTAAAAGATACATGTAAGTGTTTTTAGGTTGAACAAGAGGGGTTTCTTGAAATATCATAATAATATAGGGTTGAGTTTCACCCTATTGAAGAATGTGAGCTTGGATAATGAGGAACAAGTTCATGTACAATATATCTGCTACCAGAAAATGTTGCGAGCATAGTGGCATTGCTTTAATGCTTGATTTGATGCAGAATAATATATATGCTATCAATGAATTGTACCTTTCCAACCCCATAAATTGATCACGGGGGAACAGGATCTCATGCAACTTGCAGAATAATATATACACTATAGGGACTTTTTAGATTAATTATTTGTTATTTAATTATATCTTTTTAATTTAAATTGTGTTCTACAACAAGTTTTTTGATTCAACAAATTAAGTCTTTTTTTTAAAAAAAAAATTAATAATTAAATTTATTTTTTTCCAAATTTATTTTATTTAAAATGTTTAAATACTCATTATTACTAAGAATCTTTACAAATTAAACTTATTGGTTTTAAACTTGCTAATTAAATTATCAATTTTCACTTAACAAAGAAAGAATTTCACTTAACAAAGAAAGAATTTAAAATATCTCATCTTCAAACGTTAACAGTCTAATCTCACACTCTCTCTGGTTTTTATTACTAGAAATTCATGAATTTTTTGTAAAATTTAATGCAAAAACTAATTTGCAGAAAATTTCTACAAGTATTCATAGAAAATTTTATATATAAATTTTCTGTATATATATATATATATATATATATATATATATATATTAAGAAATACTTACAAATTTTGCTACCAATTAATTTTTGTAGGTAATTTTGATGGTTTTTCTGCCACTTTTTTTCAAGGAAATACTACAAGTATATTTTTAGACAGTTTTATCTGAGATTTTTCTGCTAATATTTTCACAAAAATATTAGAAAATATATAACTTTAAAGTATATTTATATTCATTATCTTTAGGACATTTAGTCATTTACTAATTACACTCCCTTTTTTGCTTATATACCCTCCCCTTAATTTTTTTATTTTGTTCCTAAATATTATATGGTAATAACAATCACTTACACTCTTTAAGTAAAAATGCAACTAACTGGTAGTTTTTCCCACCTAAACCTTTTCAGGAACATGGGGTATCCGCTCCCTTCCTCTCTTCCACAATGCACTTATTTAATTTAATAAGTGCATAATTTATAAAAAAAAAATTGACTTAAACATGATTTTGGTACTTAATAAATTTGTTAATTTTGTCTTTTTATTAATTTTATGATTTTATTTTTAGTTTCTAATAAATTTATTACTTTGTTTCTTGTCCCTAAACATCTTTATGTAATAATTTAAAAAGTTTTAAAAATAATTTAAATAGCGCTTTAGGACAAAAAATAAAATAAAAAAAATTATTAAGGGTCAAATACAATGAAATAATTTTTTTATAAACATGTCGATAATGTAAAGAAAATATTTTATTTGTATTAAATATATATATATATATATATAATATCAATTTTTTTAAAAAAATATTCATTAAAAATATCTGTGGCAGGTATAAAAAAAATGAATATTTTTATCAAAATTTATTTACGACAAAATATTGTAAGGGGAGTGTATAAGATAGTAAATGCGTAGTCTTTGTGCAATTTTATTTTCACTAGCCTGGGCCTTCCTATGACATGGACTAGTTTTTTTTTTTCATAATATGCTAAAGGCAAATGCTTTTTAGCACCTTACAATTGCTATTTGTAAATCACAAAACAAAAAACATATATATTGCAAAAAATACATACATTTCAACTTGATTATAGAATTAATAGTTGGTTTTTTGCTGTTATTTCAGGTGCAAAATAATCTTTCCAAGGCATTAATAGCATGTACAGTGCAACAAATCGATAAATTTGCACTGTAATCAACTCAAGTTCATGTGTTAGAACTTCTCCCTCCTACTCACCTCTTTATCAAGTTTTATTCACTTGTTATAACATGAACCATTCTCTAGTAGCTCATCTAAATAATGTGTGATTTTTTCCTCTTTATAATATACATATAAAACTTACCACAAGTTTATCTTCTATGATTATTGTGTTTGATATTTTCATGATTATTAATACATTTAAATTTATTTATTACTTATAGTCTATTACAGGTTTGTAGAATTTTGTTAATATGCATTGTTCTTGCTCTTGTATGATTTTTTTAACTACTGATGTAATTTTGGAATGGTACTCTTGGTGAAGCCAAGGAAGTATTTTCTATTCGCCAAGGGAGAACTTGCCATATTGATTAAAGGGCAAGAAAATTCTAAAGTTGAACCTCCATTAGACATTGAACTATTGAGCTTGAGAGTGAACTAAGAGAATTGATTGTAAGTAGGAAGAGTCTCTCCAAGGTAATAACTTCCTTATATTTGTTTGCATTCATTTTTAGTTTAATAGAAGCTTTATATGTGGTTGTTCACCAGTCAAACAAATAATGGACAACTTTTATATTTCATTTTATTTCTATTAAAATAAAGCAATTTATCTTTTAATAAATAAATTGCAATAAAATAATTGAAAAAATTAATCAACTATTTCAAAATATATTAGTTTTTAAGATTTTTCCTTTTGTTTTGGATATTATAAAAAACTATAATATTCTACTATACAAATTAACATAGAGAATTAGTATTGAAAGAGTATTTATCTCTTAATTTTGATATAATCTATTTGTTTCATTGTTTGATAATTAAGCTTTTATATTGAAAAATATTCAACTAAAACTATAAAAAAATGTCATTTCCCTATATATGATAGAAATTATAAAACAAGATTTTGTCCGATATAAAATTAAAAAATTATAAAAAGAGAATGAGATCAATATCATTTAAAAGTTATTATATCTATATCTAAAATAAAATTACCATATTATTTGAGATTGAGACAGATATATGGATCTAGTCTAGAACATTAGAGAAGACACCTTGATGCTATTATTATTATTATTATTATTATTATTATTATTATTATTATTATTATTATTATTATTATTATTATTATTATTATTATTATTATTATTATTATTATTATTATTATTATTATTATTATTATTATTATTATTATTATTATTATTATTATTATTATTATTATTATTATTATTATTATTATTATTATTATTATTATTATTATTATTATTATTATTATTATTATTATTATTATTATTATTATTATTATTATTATTATTATTATTATTATTATTATTATTATTATTATTATTATTATTATTATTATTATTATTATTATTATTATTATTATTATTATTATTATTATTATTATTATTATTATTATTATTATTATTATTATTATTATTATTATTATTATTATTATTATTATTATTATTATTATTATTATTATTATTATTATTATTATTATTATTATTATTATTATTATTATTATTATTATTATTATTATTATTATTATTATTATTATTATTATTATTATTATTATTATTATTATTATTATTATTATTATTATTATTATTATTATTATTATTATTATTATTATTATTATTATTATTATTATTATTATTATTATTATTATTATTATTATTATTATTATTATTATTATTATTATTATTATTATTATTATTATTATTATTATTATTATTATTATTATTATTATTATTATTATTATTATTATTATTATTATTATTATTATTATTATTATTATTATTATTATTATTATTATTATTATTATTATTATTATTATTATTATTATTATTATTATTATTATTATTATTATTATTATTATTATTATTATTATTATTATTATTATTATTATTATTATTATTATTATTATTATTATTATTATTATTATTATTATTATTATTATTATTATTATTATTATTATTATTATTATTATTATTATTATTATTATTATTATTATTATTATTATTATTATTATTATTATTATTATTATTATTATTATTATTATTATTATTATTATTATTATTATTATTATTATTATTATTATTATTATTATTATTATTATTATTATTATTATTATTATTATTATTATTATTATTATTATTATTATTATTATTATTATTATTATTATTATTATTATTATTATTATTATTATTATTATTATTATTATTATTATTATTATTATTATTATTATTATTATTATTATTATTATTATTATTATTATTATTATTATTATTATTATTATTATTATTATTATTATTATTATTATTATTATTATTATTATTATTATTATTATTATTATTATTATTATTATTATTATTATTATTATTATTATTATTATTATTATTATTATTATTATTATTATTATTATTATTATTATTATTATTATTATTATTATTATTATTATTATTATTATTATTATTATTATTATTATTATTATTATTATTATTATTATTATTATTATTATTATTATTATTATTATTATTATTATTATTATTATTATTATTATTATTATTATTATTATTATTATTATTATTATTATTATTATTATTATTATTATTATTATTATTATTATTATTATTATTATTATTATTATTATTATTATTATTATTATTATTATTATTATTATTATTATTATTATTATTATTATTATTATTATTATTATTATTATTATTATTATTATTATTATTATTATTATTATTATTATTATTATTATTATTATTATTATTATTATTATTATTATTATTATTATTATTATTATTATTATTATTATTATTATTATTATTATTATTATTATTATTATTATTATTATTATTATTATTATTATTATTATTATTATTATTATTATTATTATTATTATTATTATTATTATTATTATTATTATTATTATTATTATTATTATTATTATTATTATTATTATTATTATTATTATTATTATTATTATTATTATTATTATTATTATTATTATTATTATTATTATTATTATTATTATTATTATTATTATTATTATTATTATTATTATTATTATTATTATTATTATTATTATTATTATTATTATTATTATTATTATTATTATTATTATTATTATTATTATTATTATTATTATTATTATTATTATTATTATTATTATTATTATTATTATTATTATTATTATTATTATTATTATTATTATTATTATTATTATTATTATTATTATTATTATTATTATTATTATTATTATTATTATTATTATTATTATTATTATTATTATTATTATTATTATTATTATTATTATTATTATTATTATTATTATTATTATTATTATTATTATTATTATTATTATTATTATTATTATTATTATTATTATTATTATTATTATTATTATTATTATTATTATTATTATTATTATTATTATTATTATTATTATTATTATTATTATTATTATTATTATTATTATTATTATTATTATTATTATTATTATTATTATTATTATTATTATTATTATTATTATTATTATTATTATTATTATTATTATTATTATTATTATTATTATTATTATTATTATTATTATTATTATTATTATTATTATTATTATTATTATTATTATTATTATTATTATTATTATTATTATTATTATTATTATTATTATTATTATTATTATTATTATTATTATTATTATTATTATTATTATTATTATTATTATTATTATTATTATTATTATTATTATTATTATTATTATTATTATTATTATTATTATTATTATTATTATTATTATTATTATTATTATTATTATTATTATTATTATTATTATTATTATTATTATTATTATTATTATTATTATTATTATTATTATTATTATTATTATTATTATTATTATTATTATTATTATTATTATTATTATTATTATTATTATTATTATTATTATTATTATTATTATTATTATTATTATTATTATTATTATTATTATTATTATTATTATTATTATTATTATTATTATTATTATTATTATTATTATTATTATTATTATTATTATTATTATTATTATTATTATTATTATTATTATTATTATTATTATTATTATTATTATTATTATTATTATTATTATTATTATTATTATTATTATTATTATTATTATTATTATTATTATTATTATTATTATTATTATTATTATTATTATTATTATTATTATTATTATTATTATTATTATTATTATTATTATTATTATTATTATTAATAAAAGACAAGGGCTGAGATCAGTGATGATGATGCAGAGAAAATTACGTACCTTATAGTTTGATACTTTTGTCGCACGACATGTTTACACGTAGGCCATGATTCGTCAAATAACAACAAAAGTAGAGTCTGCATCGTTCACCAACACGGGACAAAAAATAAGAACATCTTTAAAGAGAAATACGAACGAATTATTGCTATGAAATTTAGGACAAAACATCAAGATATAATAATAAATTACACCATTATCAATTAAACATGTAATTTTAAAAAATAATTTTTATTTCATAATCAATAATCATAACATTTTAACTTGTGTCATTTTAAAAGTGATGATTTTTACGAATTGTGAGTGTAGAGTTTTTTGTCACATTAATCAATAAAAAATTATGATAAGAATGGTTTCTTTTTATAGGCCATGATAAAAATGATTTTAAATAATTATTTTTATTATCAAAATCAACAAATCTATTATACATAATCTAGTTTGTGATTAATTATAGTATATAATTTCTCTTTTATATGCGTTCAATTTTTATGCTTTATTTGTGTACAAAAATTTACAATGTGAAATAATTAAAAAATGATAAGAATAGTTGTGGAGAAATTATTATAAAATTGGTAAATTTATTACACAAATTTTTATTAATTCTTTATTAGTGTATTAGCATTTTCTTTCTCTATATATTACCATTAAATTAATACTAATTTAGTAATTTATGTTTTTTCTTCATAATTTTGATTTTGACCCCATATTGTAGGCAATTAACTGATTCAACGTTCTATGGGGATGAATAGTTAAAATTTAATTAGTCGGACTTTAGCTTGTTGGTTGGATGTAATTAGTATGTGTTTGAATAATAGTTAAAAATTGGTTGAATTCAATTTAACTGAATTATTAAAAAAAAATAATTAATTGTAACTTTTAACTTACATATGAAGTGAATTTGTTTTCAACTAAATATTAAAAAAAGTGTTAAACATGTTAGCATAACTTTAAAAAAAACTAACAAAACTTTTAAAACTAAAATCAAACATGCTTTTACAAATTACAATATCTTATTGTACCTGATATTTTCTTGGGATTTTGTTGGGCAACCTTCCTTTAGTAAGTATGGGCCAGCATAATGTTTTGAATGATGTGGGCCATTATTGGGCCATTTATCCATGAGTGGGCCAATATTTATTTTCAAGTTTTTCAAATCGCAAAATGGCACCAAGGTCTAGAGCATGACCAACTATTTGAAGAGTACTTATTCATAATTTACTAAATTTACCTAATGCGAACAGAAATTTGTGACCAAATTATCAGCAGCTTGGCAAAGATTATCGCACTTAATGTAAAAGATTAACTGACTAATATGATATGGCATAATTGATCGACAATCTTATTATTTAAACTTGTAGACAAGAGTCCAATATTTAGAAGTTAGCTATTTAAATACAAGTTTTGTAAAACCATATGAATAAAAAATTCTCATTCTAAATATTTAATTTAATTAATACATGCTTAAAAATTAAATTTAAAATTACTAGTTAAACTGAAATAATTTATACCGATCCACGTACTTATAATAAGATTAACTATATTTTAATAACAAGGCAACTGAATAGATTCTATTTTGTCACACCTATTATTATGATAGTTTAAACTCATGTGGGTCATGCTATTTAAGATGGAACTCTGGAGAGGGTTATGCTTCCAATATAGTAGGGACTCATGTAAATATCAACTAATAATCATGAGTGTGATGACAAAGTGTTACTAGCAGCATCATTTGTCATATAATAACACCAAGTTAAGGAAGAATGATGAGAATTTAATTGGGGAAATTACTGTACCTTACAAAAATGAGTTCTTAACTCATTAGGGGGAACCTAGATAAAAGTAGAGCCATTCAGAATTTGGAAACTAGAGCTTCACAAATATTTGAAAGTACGTGCCTGATGTATAATAGGAAACCAAATTCAAGAGTATATATTTTTGTTTTGGCAAAATTGGTGCAAATTGCATTAAGTTCGTGCTGCCCAGTTAGGAGTTTTTTATGCTACTGATTCTAGAGAATACCAAATTTATATTGATAAGGAAGTAGAATATTTTTTATGTTAGCTCTTGGTATGGTCAACTTAATGAAAAACCTAGACATCATGGTATGTTCTCTTATAAATTTCATAAATATATATCTGTTTTACCTTCACGCAATCTTTGGTTTAATAATATCTGAATTTTAATGGAAGAGAGGAAAGATGTTGAAAAAAGACATATATAATAACTTACAGTATATTATATAGGAGAATTTTAAGTTGTGTTTGATCAGTTCCCTACACTCATGAGTAAATCACTGAACAAAAGAAGATGACTAGAAAACATCTCCAAATTATTTATACTTTTTTATTTTTTGAATGTTAGAACACTTATTTAGTTATTTTGGATATAAAAACTCCTTTTTTATTTGTTGAAATAAAAGTAATAAATTGGAAATATATAACTCTAATAATATAAGTTTTAACTATGACATAGGATAAAAATATGACAAAATAAGAACATAATAAATTATAATTCTATGTATATTACAAACTAGATAACAAATCAAAATGCTAGAATATAATATAAGTTATATTCAAATGAGAAAATTAATGTTTCACTAAAATTACATATACGTTCTAATTTTAAAAATTTACATTTAATTTATATTTTTAAATTATGAAAATTATAATTTTACATAAACCATGTAAAATTATATTTTATTTATGGAACAATTTATTTAAATTATAAAAAATATAAAATTAAAAATTATAATTATTTTTAAAATATCTGATAATATTTGTTTAGGGTTTAGGGTTTAGAGTTTAAATTTTAATAAATCATATAATTTAAATTTATGCCTCAAAATTATTATAAATATAAATATGTAAGAAAATATGCTAAATAAAAAATTATAATATATTATATATTATATACTCTATAAAAATATTATATATTTTTATAATAATATAACAAATTATGTAATATTTACGATATTATATAACTTTTATGCATATTTTAATATTTTTTAACCATATTATTATTACCAAGTATCACCGATTTTGATGATAATCAGTCTTACTATTATTTGGTGAAATAATTAGTATGAAGTATCATTCATATCAATAATTTATTGATATATATTTTAAGGGTTAATTATTATTTATTAATAGTTTAAAAGAGTTTTATATTGACAATCAATCACAATTCCTAATTTATATGACTTTTAAAGTATTATTTGGTAAAATCAACAAATTTATTATAAATAAAGATTTATAATTGAATATCAGTCTAAAACTTTTTATATTATAAATATGTATTAATTAAACTCATATTTTAATATTATATATATATATATAGTTTTTTTTTATTTTACTATTTAAATAATTAATTTGATTGCTGATTCATATTTCATCCGATACAATCTAAAGTAAGCAACTATTTTAGTTTTTCTTCTTTAATTTGTACTTTTGAATTGATTTCCTTCTCATTCTCAACCCCTTCTATCTTCAATTTCACATCCATCACAACCAAATACACTATAACTTATAAATGAAAAAAGTTAATATAAAAAACAAATCAATATTAGAGATTAAAAGAAGTATTTTTAAA
Organism: Psophocarpus tetragonolobus; assembly: GCA_037954015.1. Lineage (NCBI taxonomy): Eukaryota > Viridiplantae > Streptophyta > Magnoliopsida > Fabales > Fabaceae > Psophocarpus > Psophocarpus tetragonolobus. The sequence continues at coordinate 30,108,373 of CM075696.1, read as the reverse complement.
TTTCAAAGAGTAAAAATAATTTTTAGTGAAACATTAAGTAAAAAAAAAAATGTAAGCCTAAAGATTTTTATATTAAATTTTATTATAAAAATTATATAATCTTACAAGCAATTTTAATTATAACGAATTATATAAAATTAAGTATTTCAAATATCATGTACACTCAATCTTTTAAGAAATTTCCAATTCTAGATGATAAAATAAAGACATTGTCTTAGTTTGCTTGGGTTAGTAGAGTGCATAGATAACCTCAATTGCAGGTTTGAATTTAATAGGAAGCAGCACCAGGTTGTCAGATCGTGCAAGGAGCAATGTCCATGTGTTAGATTATGGAACTGAAACTCCCACTAATTGTTAACACATGTTCAAGTGCTAGACAATGGCCCATCACAGGTTTTCCATGTCTACCCCATCAAATGCCCTTAATTAATCTCATGTCATTAAATTTAACATATTCAATAAAAATACATTACTCGATAGTCTGATTGGTTACAAATGAAACATAAACTTGTTACAAAAATTTTCATTTCATATGCATTATGTATGCCAAGCTAAAACTCTCCCCACCTTATAATATACATCTAGCATAGTATAATTAAGGAAACAACATAGATGATTAAGAGAAACACCTCTTTTACACTTGTTTTACATTCATAATTAATATACATGTAATTTCAAAATATTTTAGTGTATAATACATTTCTTTTTATAAGGCAAACAAACAATTCGACAGATTTATTGATAGAGTCAAAGAGAAGCCAATAGAAAAAGTATAGGCACAAACAAAAATAAAGACAAGCCATAAATCCAAAAATACAAAGAACAAAACAACATGAAAATTTTCTCTATAAATACTTATAAAAAAGAAAAAAAATTTCTGTAAATCAAAATTAATCTATATATATTTATTTTCAAAGAAATTATGACAAGAGAACTTCAATAAAAATAATGTCTAAGTTGATTTAACCTATAAAAAAAAATTAAAAGTCAAATTATTTTACATTCTTATTTTCTTAAATGCTTATGAAAATTGTTTTGGCCTAAGTAAAGTAATGACTAATTAGTTTCTCTCTCTCAGAATTTATATGTAGCTATTATGAATATTGTAAAACAAGTGTAAAATATCTTGTTTTGTTGATGTTTACTAATGATCCTTGTTTTAATGTAGGTTCCTTATCCTTTGCCAGATAAGGAGGGTAGAGTACCTTATTCTTCCAATTCATTGTGTCCCGATGAAGCTTATAAATATCTAGGCCAATTTCATATCTAGCTAGCAGGTTCATATTGACATTATAATTGTATTCAATTTTTTATTCTAATTATTTTGAAATTAGATGTTTATTAATTAAATTTATTTAAAGATTTGAATTCCCTAATTTGAAAAGAGTTTAAGGTTAAGTCTTGCAAACAAAACCATATGATGACTTTAACCTTAAATTTCAGAAATAAGTGTCTAACTAAAGTACGTAATGCCTTAGGTGAAAGATTCATTTTTTATAGATATATGTGCGTTTGTAATAGCGTCACCACATACGTGTATTATTAAAAAAGTCCTTAATTAGTTTCAGAAACAATTAATATTTTTATTATGTAACAGTGTGTGAACAACTAATACATCATTTGATTGCATCCATGTATGCAACTTATCTTGCTAGCTTTAATTTCCATCGTGATAAGGTCTAGAAGGTGCTTGCTTATAAGTGTTCCACTTTAACATTTTGAAATTAAATTAATTAACAAGTAAAAAAGAAAAAAAAAATAAAGAGGTAGACAGTCTCATTCGAGGGAAACAGAGAATCTTGCAGATTGTGTACGAGGCCTTGGAAAGTTAGATTCCCAAGCATACGCAACTTTACTATGAAACATTTCTATACACAAACACTTTATTAATTTTTATTTGATAACAAAATAATTTCTGTTTTGATGTCACACATAATATTTAAAAAACTTTGCATGTAATGAGATATTCCCAATCCATTATATATATGAAAAAAAAATAGTATTAGGGATCTAATCATATCTTCTGACTTAGCTTGTCTGATAACTTCAACTTCGTCGAGAAGCACATGGGTCAAACTACATCATAATCCTAAATTTGAGATTATTAGTCTAATATAATTTGATTAATACAAAAACATATTATATGGGTTTGGTTTAATTCCAAATTATGTTTAGATAAAATATTGCCACAAGAAACAAATAATTTGAGAAGAAAATTCAATAGAGGTTATTCAGCAATTGTATACTAATATTTATTTAAATCAAAATAGTCGGCACAATCTGACGATTATTAGCCAGTGGATCGTTGAATAATGATACATATATAAATAAATAGCACGTTATGAGGATTTTGAAGAAAACTAAGCAAATGTACGTGTTTAGTGTCAGAAAATTGACGAAGTGTTAAGAATGAAATTAATAGTTTGAACTTTTTTAGCATGATACATCACTGCAACAGTTTACGTTTGAAAATGGTAAATAAGTTATAATTTCACTCTAGAGACTGGCATCAGCATGTGGACTTTCCTTTTACAGCAATTGTAGAAAGTCCAAAACTTCATTAAATAAATTATTGGAATCTAACTATTTTTGCACTTTGCATATATATAAAGATGTTCATAAATGAACCGGATTTTTAGGATTCCTTGATTTCAATGAGATATACCCAACCTGAACAATAACACGAAAATACGATTTTCGTTCAAAATTTATTTTCAAATTATTTTTTTTTTTTAATAATAGGCACATCTTTCTCTAAATAAAAATTAATTATTAAGACGTAAAATACATAACCATTTAACACAGAATGTGGAACGACATTAAAAGTATTAATGTCTTGTAAACCCAATATACCTATTTTCACAAGATCATGTTACTGTATTTGACTTGCAGAACGGATACTGATTTATTACATAGTAACAGAAAATATTAACTAAGCACAGATACATATACATGCTTTTAAGTATGGAAGGTTGCCCCACTAAGATTTTTAATCTTGTTTAATTTGTAATAATATATAATATAATATATTGTTATTATAATTGTTTAATTTTTATAATAAACTTTAAATCTTGTTTCGGTTATAATTGTTTAATATTTTGCGTTAATCCACTCCAAGCTCTATGTTTAGTGATTTCAAGCTCTAAATCAACACACAATTGACTATGTTTAAAATTATGCTATTTCTTATGAGTCAAATTGACTATAATGTCACTGGTCATATAATATTTTAACACATCTTACTTTTAGTTTTTCCTATCAATAAATATGTTGATAAAAATGTTCCCACATGATTTTCAGTTCAAAATCAAGTCAAACATAAAATTTCTGCCATACTTTGTAAGTTACTAGCCACATAAAAAGGAGATGTAAAGAGGTTTCTGTATTTTCCCACATAGTGTAAACAACATTCACATATTTTGATAGGATCCTTCTTTTTAACAATTAAACATTTGTTTAAACTTGATCCAAAACTAACCTCCACCCAAATGCCGACACTTTTAAAGGAGCCTTCATATTCCATAGTTTTTTAAAAAAAGATAAGTCTATATTATCTATGTTCTCAACATAATGATGAAATAGACATCATGTACGGTATCTTTAACTTGACTTTTGTAATATTCTAAATTTATAATAAAATAGTTAATTATATTTTTAAATATAATATATAATTAGTAAATTGAATAAAATTTAAATAATACCTAATTATAAAATAATTATATTATTTTAAATTTTCAGCTATAATATTTTAAAAATAAACAAATATCATAAACTTTTAGTACAATATTAAATTATTATTATGAAATGTAAATATTTAATATTTAATTTATAATTTTTAGAATATATAGTATAAGTAAAATAATAAAAATAAATTTATAACTTATCTTTAACATATAAGCAAAGAAATAAAGAAATATAAGTAAAATAACAGCAACTCAATGTAGCAACGTGATTGAAAGAAAAGCTATGGCAAAAAAGTTAATGGCAGCACACTACAAAAGGTAAAATAACACTTATCAAAATCCAATTAACTTTATCTATAAGTAATGGGAGCCAAGTAATTAGGATAGAAAAAGGTAATAATTACAATGGCCTATAAAGAGGTGGTTGTTGAAGGCTGTAAAGTAAGTCAAAAAAATTTAGTAAGAAGTTGGTACTCAATGTGTATTTGGAGAAAAAAACAATTCTATCGGTTGTATTACTCCAATTATTAAGGTAAGGAATGATATATTTATCACTTTTAAAATATTATATTTACCTACTTATTTATTTTATATTATTTTTAGTTATAATTATTTAATAAGATGTCCCAGACCTCGTCTTATTTATTATTTTATGTTACTTCTAATTATAATTATTTAGTGAGTTGTCTCTAATCTTGTTTTATTTATTATTTTATAATATTTTTAGTTATAATTATTTAACAAACTGTCCCTAACCTTATTTTATATATTATTTTATGTTGCTTTTAGTTATAACTATTTAGTGAGGTGTTTGTTATCTCACTTTATTTATTATTATATGTTACTTTTAACTATTATTGTTTGATTTGATTCTTGTAATCTTATTTAGTTTTCTTTGAGCAATTTAGTAACTGTTTTATTTTATTTGTAATGATTTTTCTTAAAAAATACTAATTATTGTATAAATATGAGAAATATCAAAATAAAAAGTTTTAATGCTTGAATAAAAGTTTGAATTAATTTGTAATTGAATGTTTGAACTTAAAAATTTAAATGAGTAAATATTTAAAGTAAAATATCCTTGTATTTTTAAAAATCATGGTAAAAAAACTCATTTATCCTGACTAGTCACTACAAAAATAATTCAAACTTCTCTAATAAAAAATATCTGTAATTGATTATATGAATATAAAATAAATATAAATTTATCATAAAAGTGAAAAAAAATTATTATAAACAAATATGTATATATATTATCATTTTTATATAAATAAATGTATATCTATGTATATATATATATATATATATATATATATATATATAGATTTTTTTCCTTTGATTATCTAAATTATTATTATATAGATTATTTATATGATATTTGTTTTCACTCCTTTATGTTATTGTCTTTTATATATATAAAAAAATGTTCTTGTCTCTTATATATAAAAAAAATGGAATGCAAATTTAAAAAGATCGACGCGCCAACTATACAATCCTTTTTTCCATAGTCATCTTAGCAGATTTTTTCTGGTACTAGTTGAAATACGAATGTAATTGCAAATTCAATTACATTTAGAGATACTGAAATATTCAATCTTGTATTTTTCAATGACCAAGGAAAACCGCTAGTGACACAAAGACTATTAACAGTCACTTTATGCATCCCACCTGTTAATTATACAAAATGAACATATTTTCACTAGTTATGCGAAAGTAATAGTAGAATAAAAGAGGAGATTTGTATATAAATAAACTCTTCCTTATCTTTCTATGTAGGGGAATGAATATGTGTAATATTATAAATGTTAGAATATATATATATATATATATATATATATATATATATATATATATATATATATGAGTGTTACTTTATTTATGATTTTGTTTAGATAATTTAAATTAAATAAATGACAAAAGAAAAGTAATTATACATTGAAATGAAAAAAAAACTAAATAAATATTTTCTTTAATTAATAGCGTGTTAGAATTAAAATAAATAAGTTAATTTTGAAAATGGGTTATTGTTAATATTGTTATAACTTTGATTATCCATAGTCATTCATCCTCCATCCATTTCTTGGAGATTCAAAACTTTCATAGAGTTCTTGCACCATAGATTCTTTCTAACCAAACAAATTTTTCCTCCAATTCAAAGATCAATGCTAGATATTATAATTTTTTATTTGTAATAGTTGATAATTTCATAGTCACATATTTATTATTTTAAAAAATTAAAAACAACTTCTTTTAGGAACTATAATTTTATTTAAGAACAAACTTTTTTTTAACTAGTTATGAATTTTGGTTCCAAAAAAGTTGGTAAACATAATATATTTGAATTCAACAACAAGGTAACTTTAAACTTTTATGCATTAATAATTAAAAAATATATTTTTAATAATTACTGAGATATTCAATTACATTAAAAAGATAAGTTAATATTTTTATTTATTTTTTAATTACAAATTTTATTTAATACCAAGAGATAAGTTAACATTTTTTTTATTTCAGATGTTGCAAATTTTATTTAAAAGTAATTAAAAGATAAGTTAAATTTTATTTTAGTGTAAAAGGTTGATATTTTAAATTTATTTGGTGTATATAGGTTAATTTTGCTTTTCTATTTCCTTTTGTTTTTATCTTTTATCTTTTTTATTGTTTCTCTTTTATGTTAATCACTTAATGATTTTTTTTCCGATAAATTAAATTAGATGTGGATGTTCTAATTTGACAATATAATATACATAAATAAAATTTTGATTTTGATTTAAAAAATTTACATGGCACTATTTAAAATTTGTATAGTTTGAGTAAAGAGTGATGGTTTGTTTTAACTTTAAAGCAGTGAGCAAGTAGCGCGTAACTTTGTATAATGCGCCTGCAAAGTGAGGTGATGTATGTATCCTACGTACACTACAACATCTAATTCTTTCCCACCCCCCATTCAATATTTCCAAATCTCCTCAAAATTTATGTTTCAGATTTCTATCAAATTAATTATTTTTTATATATTTATTAAAACAATCCATGATTTTACTTTCTCTACCTCCTGATCTTCATCTCGCAATGGCTTAATTTCACCGTGTTGTTCCCGCATATATATAACTCCATTTTCCGTTTTAATTCATCACATAAAATCCTCTTGCTTCAGACAAGCTGCAATATTACTAGATCATTCTCTGCATAATTCTTTTACTCTCTGTCTAATCTGGACAACCAGTGCCATACAATAGTTGCTTTGTTCCAAAATTATATAATTTATTTTATAAATTTTTAAATTAATGATTAATTATCTATTAATAAAAATTATAAATATATTAATTAATATTTTTAATGGATAGATATGTATTATTCTTATACAATTGAGCTCTTAGAACGGAGGTAATATATATTTTTACTTTTAATTAATATATTTTAAAAAAGAATGTTAACCCTTTTTGCGTAGTGAAATAGAATAATAATTAAATAATGAAGTTAACAGTGGTTTAGAAGATCTAAATTCAAATATTATTGATTAAGTTCCGTTGTGAGCATTGATTGTAGCACGAGATGATGGCGGGATCTATGATCTATGTTGCACCATTAAAGATTCCGAACAAGATTCTAGGTTGATGAGCATGGTGAAATGATGATAATGCGTGCAAATGCTGTCTGTGTCTAATATAGTGGCATCGTGTATCCTTTTTGGACTCCAAAATGCCTCTGTGGGACCCACTACCAATTTGTGGCCAAAATTAACCTCTCTTCTTCAACATTTCACCTTTTCTTGCCTTTCAGTTTTCAACCAGTAACTTACCAACTTTAGTAACTCGCCACATTACAAAAAATTTTCATCTGCCCAAAGAAATTAAAGATCAAATAGGGGATGCGTCATTTTAAAGTGTTCATTGAGAATATTGTTTGCACATTCACACGCTTTTTGTTTTAAAAAATTAAGATATAAAGTAATCTTTACATATTGTTAGTTACTTTCATTGTTTTAAAGAATAGACTGATAGCTGAGTTGATAAAGTGTAAGCTCTCGAGTGCAATTATATACATTTTATAAAATAAAAATTAATAATAAAAGATTAAATAATCGCAATTCACATGTGATTTTTTTGTCTCAAGAGAGCTCCTTAAGAACAGGTGAGGGCTCCCATCTTATAGATAGATATTTAGATATTTTAAATGTGTTAGTTCCTTAGGTATAGGCTTATGTAAAAAATAATTTTCTAATATTACAAATAGTTAAAAGTTTCACATTATTTTGTTTTTTTTTTTAATTTTAAACAAGTTTTGATAAATAGGTCAGCAAGGGAGAACAGTATAGCATACATGAATGGACTTGAGTTGGACCTGTTATAATTTTAAAGCATGATTTGTCCCTTCGAATTAGATTAATGAGTTTTACAAACTTTTTGGAAAAATTCTTTATAATTTTGGTAAGAGACTTATAAAAAAAATTGTGCTTTTAATTGTGTCCTTGAACAACTTTCATGGGTTATACTTTGTTGGTAGTTTTGTAATTTCGGTAATATGTGAAATGTAGGTTTTTGTTATATTTTGGAGACTTATAATAGTATATCTCACATAAATAATTTGGGTTAAACATCTCTTAGGAGATAATTTTGTTCACAATCCTCAACAAACACAATTGATCATGCACTGTTTAGACAATTTTTCTCTGAACCCCATTTAACACCTTTCATAATGGTCAATTTGAAATAAATATCACCTTCGAAATACGGGAAGAAACTCCCCATTGTTTAACGGGGCACAAAAACTCAGACCCAAAGGATCTGGTCTCAACCAATGGAATTCTAGAACCTTGTAACACCCAACTAGGGTGCAAGAAAGACCACATCAATTGTACATTTAATACCAACACAGTGGGACGCCCTTTGAGTTATGTTCTTTGGCACAAACAATAATTATTTTTTTTATAATTACTTCAATAATTAAATGTAAATATTCTTAACAACTCCCCATTTTTATTGAAATAGTTAAGTTGAAAGTTGAAAGTTGAAAGTTGAAAGTTGAAAGTTGAAAGTCGAAACGTATCAAACTAGGCAATGTTTTAAAAGTATTTTTGCGTGCTTACCATTTCTTTTGTTTAAGATAGTACCCACCATATAAGTTGGCTCTCTGGTTTTCTGCTTTACATATAAATATGAATATGAATAGATATGGAAAGTGGGAAGAAAAGGGGTTTAGATTTTTGGGGCAAAAAAGAAGAAAAAGGGGATTTGCTTCTTTTTGAAGTTGAGGATAGGAAGAGAGAGGTAAGTGGAGCAAAGGAAAGATTAGATATTCCAAAAAATAGAGAGAGGGGATGGCCATTCATATAAGTTTAACGGACAAAGGAAAAGTGGTCACCCTAACTCAAAAGCAAGCCATGGTGAGGTCCATTGTTTTGTACATAACTCCATTCCCCACTTTCCAACAATAAAGCCACCTGTCCCAATTCTTTCCACGTTCACAAGTTACCTCCCTAGGATAAGAGTGAACCCCCTTTAGTGTCACTTTCACTTATCTCCCACTTTATCACACAATTCATAAGCTTGACTTTTCTTATCAATTATCATCTCCAAAGTCTCTTATAATAATTCATATATTACAATTCTTAACTCCCTTTGCTATTACATTCTAATCAACCGCCCTCCATCAACTAATATAAAATTATACCAACTTAATAATTAAAATTATGTTTTTATTTTTATTCAAGTTTGTTTGTCACTCACCATTATGTTGCTATTTAGAAATGAGGAGACATTTGGATGTGATTAAAATGGGGTCTCGTGAAATAGATTATTTCTATGGGTCTAGAAAAATAATTAAAAAGAAGACGCACTACTATATATAGAAATTTTAATTGGAGTAGGTGGAAGAGGTATTCTCTTAACTTGATGTTTTGAAACTACGACGGTAGGTTGAATGACGTGCTTAAATACACAAGAGAATTTTAATTCTAACATTTCAACGTAAGACCTAAAGAGTGTTAAGTGGGACCTAGTGGTCAAGTATCTACATTAATTTATTGAGCTAGAAAAGATATAGAGTTTAGCCAAAAGCAAGGCACTAGAAGGGGTTGTAGCTGTGTGGTGGAACCATTCACACGTAGTTTTCTTCATAAATTGCTTGTGGGGGGTGGGGGATTTGGATTTGGGTGAGGCTTAAACTTCTGGAGGCTTCTTAAGCTTCAATGTCAAAATAAATCATGCCATGTGTTATACGTTTTAGCATTCATTTTAAATAGCAGAATGTTCTACCTGCTTCTTGGTTGGTTGTTAAAATCTCATTCAACCAAACTCCTATAGCTTCCCTTCTAACGTGTATCTTGCTATATTGATTAAACTTCTAAAGTGTTTTCTATTACGTTGAATTTTAAATAATTTATTATTTAATGATTTTTTTATTGAGTATATGCTAATTGTTAATACGTTAGAGAATTCAAATTCACTTATAAACTTTATCATTAAATTAATTTTATAATTTTATTATTTAATAAAAATTAATACTTTTTATATAAAAAACTTATTGATAATTTAAAATAAAAAATCTATAAATTTGTTTTTCTATTAAAAATATGTATTAATATAACAATAATTTAAAACAATAGGGAGGAAGAAGAAGATAGAGTAATATATAATTAGGAGAATAAACAATTTTTTTTTTATTTTTTAAAATGTTTATAAGAAATAATATATATATATATATATATATATATATATATATATACACATATTAAAAAGATGTCTTTTAAAATGTTGATATTGAGGTTTTTTTAAAAATATGTACTACTTAGGGACGTGTCTTTGTCTGGTTATGGTTACCTCAGGATAAGTCAGTCACACTAATCTAGTACGGACAACCTTATACACTTAGCACATCCTAGACGTGAAAATTCAATATTAACCTTCAATCACCACATGTCACTAGCAATCATAACAGTGACTCAGGAGCATTCATGGCAGCTAATAACGGTTAAAGACAACAATGAACACCATAAAGGATGTATTTAAGTAGGGTAAATACATGTTGAGTTGGGTTGAGTTTAGGCAAAATAAAGGCTCAATCCAATCATAAAACTTTGGATTGACTTGTGTTAGATTTTCACATTTTTTTTTTCATTAAACTCAATCCAACACAACCTGTCCTTGAACGTATTGGGTTAATTGGGTCACAATTTTAATTTTTTTTAAAATTTTTTTAAATAAATTTAAAAAAATATTGTTTTCTTAGCCTTTTTAGGATATTTTAAAAAAATAAACTATATAATTGTTATAAAATGAAAATAAACAAAAATTATAGTCACAAATTATATATCAAAACTAAAACAAATTAAAATTAACATAAACTAAATTTTCAAGCAATAATAACTAAAGAAACATTTGTTTAAACTAAAAGCAAACACAATTTGTCAAACCTAGTCAAGTCATTCAAATAAATACAAACTACACAATTTGTCCAAACTAAAAAAATATAATATAAAAAGAAACACATATTTTTAAATATAACAATATATAACAATTTAATATTATGACTAGGTTGAGTCTCGGGTTCAACTTAATGAACCTGTGACCCAACTTATAGTAACTTAGGTTTGATTGGTTGGATCAAGTTTCACATAATCAAAGAAAAAACCTAACTCAATCTGCTTGCGTTAAATTGGATTAAATTGAGTTTTTGGATCACCTAACCCAATGAATATCCATATATTTAAGGCCACAATTAAGACCTTTTAATGCAAGTTAATTATGTAATTTCCAAAAATTACGGAAACTTTTCATTCTAATAACACATTAATATCACAACTTGAGTTCGAAGTCCTACATGTAAATATATCATGTGGCATTTTCTCAAGGATTATCCTGGACTTTGCAAATAACTCAATATTATTATAAGTATTGTTTTTCTTCAAGTATACTTGAGAAAAAAATTTATTATAAGAAATAAAATAAATTAATAATGATTATAAGATTAAATTTAATTAATAGTGTTACTTGTATTGATTATTAAAAATAATAAAGTGTTTAAACTTTATTATTTTTAATATATAATATAATTAATACTATTAAATTTAATCTTATATCTATTATTAAATCTAATTATCTTAATTATTATTTTGGATAAATAATGCAATGAGATAATTAAATTTAATTGTACCGTTATTGTAATAAATAAGTTTTTTTGTTACTTGTTTATATATATATATTTTTTTTTTCTTGTGAATTTATTTATTCTCAGTTTCTCACGATATAATATTTTTATGTTTGTCACTGTTTGATTATTTATAAAATTCGTAGTTAAATTGATAAGAGCTTATCTTAGTCTCTAATAATATGACTGTGGTAGAATGGAATTGAATAAAATTAAGTAAAAATATTAAATTAAAATAAAGTAATAAAAATATAAAATGTACGACTAAGTTTTGAAAAATTCCATCCATTTCTTTTCTTTTCCCATTAATATAACTCTCTTGTATAATTCTTTTTCTCCCTTTATTTCATTATTATTTACCTTTATCTAATTAACCAGACTTATATTGTATATTTCCATAAAAAAGTTGAATTGTGGATATTGTCTATTGTTTGTGAACTTTGCTTTTCTAAAATGTTTTCATCATGAGATGGTATCATTGTTCTACATGCGTATGTTAGTTCAAACTTTTTTTTAATTATATAAGTAGATTTATATTTTTTATGTGTTATGTCTAAACTTCTTCTATTTTGAAAACAGTTCTAAGTGTTTTTTAAGAAGCAAATATACTTTAAAAAATGTAATTTTTTAAGAATTACTTTTTAAAAATATTTTTTTATAATCATGTTACTGTACGAAGTCGAATTATTCACTTTTTATCAACGACCAATAAATTTAATTATATGCACATATTCACGCTTTTATTACATCACATTCATTGGAATAATTCAAATGAGTGACATATATAGTTTCTCAAAGAAAAATGTTAAAAAAATGGATAATTAATCCAAAGAATTATCAATACTACATTTAATTTTCTGTATGGATAACTGTTACACTCATAATTAACGTTGAAATAATAAATAAATGATTAATATTTAAATGCTTGTTTAAAATGACTTTTTCATTGTTACTTCACCGAATGACTGTATTTTTCATTAAATTTGTATAAATTAATAACAATATATAATTAAAAAAAAATAAAAAAATAATGATTTTTTTGAAATTATTTATAATTTCTTCTTTAAACTAAGAGTATGAGTTGTTTAATCATTATTTAACACTATAGAAGCACCAAAGGTAAGTTGCATATATGTTGATAAGGAAATTTCAGAGTCCACCATTTGATTTCCATAAAAGGAAGTATCGTATTCTTGTTGAACAATTACCCGACTCTGTTTGTGGTGAAATGAAAAATGAAACTAAATTCTTGATACAAATCTTGTGTGCTGGTACAAAATCTTCACTTCACTCGTTTCTATCTAAAGATAAGGAAATTATTACCCTAGCTTTTCTATTTGAGTATCAGCTAGTTTGAATTGAAACATGTTAAAAGCATAAAAATCTTCACGTACTTGAAAATTGAATTATTCTATGCATGCTCCATTGAGGAATAAGGTATAGGTACGTTCATCTTATCTTTATACAACGATGATGCGATTCGATAGGGATTTACAGGAATATGGTGCAATTTAACTTTATATTGTAATAATAGTAACAAAGTCTGATATATGCAGTTCATAGATAAATAATATATAGGATCAATGCAGGTTTTTACGACTTGCTAATATATTCTTAGACCATATTCAAGTGAAATTTTTTTTAAAAAAATATATAAAGTGAATTTTTTGAATTAATAATAATATTTTATTAGATTAATTTAGATAAAATTTATTAGTATAATTAAAAATGAATATTTGATGTAATGATGTACTCAGTTAAAAGACGTGGTTATTAATTAAAACTAATAATTAGTTATATTTTAAGTAAGAGAAAAAAATTATAAAGCATAAAAATATTAATATTAAATATTTTATTTTTGAGAGACCTAAAGTAAGAGTTTAATTTTTTATTACTAGACCAGCCTCAGGTATTTAAGTTGTAAACTTTTAAGGTAATTTTGTTATTAAAAGATAATTCAATTATTTAAAAGTATTTTTCAATTATATAAATCACCTTTAAATCACAACCAATTTGATCCTTAGCCCAAGTATTATATTTGGATATTTATTAAAATTCCCTTTTGGGGAGAAGGGTGGATTATATTTGGAAGATATAATTGAGTTAACTTTTTACTCAACAATCAACACAATCTAATGACAACTATACACAAATTTAACCATATCATTAGTCAGTAACTAAAAATAACAAAATTACTCACATATATGAAACATAGGTGCCTTATTTAAAAATACACACATGCTTTCTTTATACTCATAAGTATTCATGAATAGATGCAAATATTTAAAAAATATTTTTTAGAAGAAAATTTATCTAACAAATCTTTTTATTTTCTATAAAATCTAAAAATAAAATTATAATATTTTTATAAGATTAATTGGTCTAAAAATAGATTGATCTAATATAGATACAAATATTTAAAATAAATAAAATCTTCAATTTATGTTACTAATTTTTTATAAAAAATATTTATGAATTATACACTTTTTATAAAAAATAATATTAATAATAATAAAAATTGAAAATTAATATTTCAAGTGATTCATTTAAAATATTATTATTATTAAATTAAATAAAAATAATATCTTAATTTAGTGAGTACCTACAAATGCAGATACTATTATGGTTATATCCATGTCCTTTAAATTATCAATGCATATATTTTTACAGATTTATATTTATATCTATATATATAATATAACATAATATAATATCAATAATTTAAATTAAAATAAACATAAGGTTTGGTATGAGATTTATTATAAATCTCCTCACATTTAGCATTTGTATTTAATTCGGATGAATAAAAAAGATAGAGGATGAATAATAAAAAATTAAAATAGTAAAAGTATAAATAATCATATCAATAGTAAATATTAATCATTTAAATAAATAATAAAATAATTAATAAATAGCGTTGAATAATATTAATAATGAATATAAAATAATAAATATTAGTAATAAAATTAAATAATAAAAATAATATATAATAATAAATGCCATTAAATAAAATTAATAATAATAAATATAAAATTTTAGTCAAATAAACTTATAACATAGTCAAATACATTTTAACTAACCATAGTTTAAAATTCTTTTAAGATTATTTATTTTTTTGAAAATTTTATTTTAGTTATTTTTTTTATTATGTTATTTTTTAATTTATTTAAAATTTTAAAATAACTAAATTAAAATAGTAAAGGCTAAAAATTGTAAGTATCTTTTTGTTAATCTTTTGAAACTATATTTAGCATAACCATATTACATCCTTATCACACAAGTCATCTAGCATGAAATATATATGTATAGAAGTAAATTCTCACATGGATCAATTTGGAAGTGGAAAAACTTGTATGTATCAAGTTATAAAAGATTAAAATGAAACTTTTAAAAACATAAATAACTAAAATAAAATTTTAAAACTTAATCTAACAAAACAAAAAAGCACTAAAATATAATGATGAAAATTAACATTTAACCTATTTATTTTTTTAACTTTACCAAGATGATAGAGAAAAAAGTAATGATAAGTAACATGTAAAAATAACATTCCAAAAAGAAAATAAATATTAAAAATGGTAAAAAAAAGTAATATCAAGAGATTATAAAAATGTCAATAAGAAAAAAAGTTAACTGCATCTTTAAATTGTAAATAGTAATTTTATAAAATAGATAAATTGTAATTAAAAGAATTTTGTTTCCATTTTAAGTTATATACCAATTTATAAATTTTGATTTGTTTTAAACTATTTGTCAGCTCTTATTTATTTATTTATTTATTTATATATATATATATATATATATATATATATATATATATATATATATATATATATCAATTGTATGAATTAATAAATCTTATATACACGTCGATCCACTTAAGAGATAGATCTCTCCTATCAATACTTTTTCATATGCAAAGATAAGTTTAAGGAGCAAGACTCAAAACCAAGAACATCTGCCATGCTACACTGAAGCATAAAAGAAATATTTTATCAAAACAATTAACGTAATTATTATTTTTTATAAACATATAAGCTATACCTTAAGCAATAAGTAGTTTAAAATAAAAAAATTAAGAGTAAACAATACCTCTCTAGTTTTTTTATACGATCAAAATTTAAAATATGGTTTATTTTTAATAAAATAAAATATAAAATGTTTCACGTATTAATGTTTTTTTTACCAAACTATCTTTAATTGAAGTCATTTCTCTCATTTCAATAATGAAATGCATTATTTATATTTGGATATAGATATCTAATTTTGACTCTTGATGGTGGAAAAATAATTATTAATTAATGAAAAATTTAATGTTCTTAATTAAATAATCAATATTTGTTAATCTTTCTATGAATTAAAATAATAAGGATAAGAGAGAAGTACGTAATTATAGTATTTAAGTAAATGATTTTTAATCACAGCAATTAATATAAATTATAATTGATATTTATAAAATTTATAAATTTTTCCTTGACCAATAAGTAAATTGAAAATAATAATGAACCGTATTTAAATGACATTAATGTCTGAATCTGAAGGGTGCAGTGAGTATGAGGTGAGTATGAATTAGTAGTCCAAATTGTCCAAAGTTGAAATCTGTCACATTTACTGCATGTTGTTGAAGATTGTTAATGCTACCTCTCTCTCATGGCTCATGGCTCATGGCTCATGGCTCATGGCTCATGACCCACACCCTCCTTCAAACATAGATATTATCTCATACAACCATGTGTAATAGTACTACTTGTTAACTCATATTTCCTTCAACACCCAAAATATTCTCCTACGTAGAATCCCAACAACACAAGCATAACATTAGAACAAAAAAACATAGTATATTATAGTGCCTTGTATTTATTTTTACACACCACCAAAAACTCACCATGGCCACTACAATATTCACTACCAGTACCACAGCAAACAAACAGACAGCTTCCTTTTTCTTCTCTCTCTCTTACACATATAACACAGACTCCTCCACCCACTCATTATTCTAATCTAGTTTTCTGAACTAATCCTTCACTCCAACAACAACAACAACCCTTACTCGTCACAGCACCATTCTCTAAACTCCCTTTGTGGCTTGTGTTTCGTGTTTGTTCTTCTTTTGTCTGCATTTGTCCCTCTTGATTTGAGCCACTGCCCTCAGCACACCCTTTTCACAATATATTAATATTAAAATACCAACAAAAAGAGGGTGGTGGGAGAAGAAAAGTATAGCAAGACTTGCACTGTACCATTACCAAAGCCACTTTTTGTCTCTTGAATTTCTTTTCCTTTTCCTTTTTGTTTTTTCTTTGACTTGTTGATTCAAGGTGGGTCTTAACTTCTTTATCAAGCTCAAGAAGGAATGGTTGCTTAGTAGTTCTGTGAAATTCAAACTCCATCATGGATCTCGAGTCTGTGATCCACAGGAACAGAATTAAGGTGAGGCTAAAGCCATGCCAGTGTGTGCGTGCGTGTTTGTGTGTGCCATGTGGCACTCTGAGCCAGCTAGCTTATATTGTGGGATAAGAAATATGTTAATTCACAATCTTTGGTTTATGATTGTTAATCATCATGGTCATGGTGATGTGATATTGCAGGAAGAATCATGGAAGACTGTGTTGACTTTGGCTTATCAAAGCTTGGGGGTTGTGTATGGAGACTTGAGCACTTCCCCACTTTACGTTTACAAAAGCACTTTTGCGGAGGATATTCAGCATTCAGAGACCAATGAAGAAATCTATGGTGTGTTGTCTTTTGTGTTCTGGACACTCACACTGATTCCACTGCTCAAGTATGTGTTCATTGTGTTGAGAGCTGATGACAATGGTGAAGGAGGGACCTTTGCTCTCTACTCCTTGCTGTGTCGCCACGCCCGGGTTAGCTTGCTGCCTAACACTCAGCTTGCGGATGAGGACTTAACAGAGTACACCATAGAAAATGAAACTGTTCCCATCGATAAGAAAAATGTTGGGTTGGGGTTGAAGAACTTGTTAGAGAAACACAGGCTGATGCAAAAGGTGCTGCTTGTTCTGGCCTTGATAGGGACTTGCATGGTTATTGGGGACGGTGTGCTCACACCAGCAATTTCTGGTATTTGGAATTTCTCAATTGTGATGACAATACTGTGTGATTTTGGTTGCAAGCAAGGTTTTAAATCACAGTTACTGTTATGTTGTGATTTTTTATATATTGCAAGAAATTATTGAGAAACGCAACAATTGCGGTTGCAGACAGCCCAAAATCCTTGACATTACTACTGAAATTACAGTAACAAATCCTTGACATTACTACTGAAACTAATATTTTGGTTGTAACACTGTAAATATATGGAGTCTTGGTAACTAACTCACTTTGTGTGGTTTTTGTTTTTCTGCAGTTTTTTCTGCTGTATCAGGTTTGGAGCTTTCCATGTCTAAAGAGCAGCACAGATGTAAGTTAGATTATAAACACAAAAAAATATTAGTTTTTTCTCAAATTCTCTTTGCCTTCAATTTGTTTTTCTTCTTCTTCTTCTCCATGAACCTTGAGGGTTATGCTACCCACAGAAATCTAAAGATTTTGATATAGATTTTTTGGCATAATAGTTGAATAGATTTGAACATAATAAGAGAAATGGAGAGGGGGATAGTTCTCAGTAAAAGTACCAAAGTCCTTGAATTTCTAAGGGTACATAAAATTTCTCAACTTTTGATGCGGTACTATTAATCAAGTTTATGTTCTAAGAGAGGTTAAGCTTTAACTGCCTGAGGGTTATTTACAGCTAAGCAACAAACAAGTCTTGTGGATAATTGGATTCAATTTAAGAAAGTGTCCTTTTTACTTCTCATTTTTTTAATATACAATAAGATTCTTTATTCAGTCATCATTTTTTTTATTGCAGATACCATATATCTAGCTTACAATTGCAGATAACACTATGGTAAAACGTTTGAATTTTTTCCGGAGAATTTAGCTTTAATGAGTAGGTTTCAAATCGGTTGGTATCACGAACAAAATCGATCTCGAGGGAATATGTTCCCACAATAATTTAGAAAATTAGAATAATTCTCGTTTTGTATACTATTTTGTAATATTTGATACTGCAGTTATGTTAGCTGGCTTTGCATTCCCTTAGGATGATAGGATATTTTTGCCCCCTCAACGGCATATATGCTGTAAAGATATTAGTGAATGGTGAAACTATTCTAGTCGGGGATCAAATTTGATTTGTTTAATGCATGAATAAGGTCTGATTTGAACCATCACAGGAATATCAATTAGTGGACAAAAGGGGAGAACCAAAAGACAAGGGCATGCACAATTGTAGGTCCTCATAAATATTAATCAAGGGAAATTTCTTTTCTTTGATCAAATCCGAGTCGCTGTCATGATAAAACATGTATTTGAATACGTAATTGATACTAAATTGATTAGAATAAAAAAAGTATGCATGAAAAGCGTGGTTAAGATATGAACCCTTACCCCACTATTCAGAGATTTTAAGTATAAAATAGTAGTTCCCTTGTAAAGTTGAACTTTCAAGAGGTTATGATACGAAGCATTATGGTTTTGATGAGACTTCATTAAATCCCTGCGGTTCAATCCAAAGCAGGCATATGATGGTATGTGATTGGATATAAAATTAGGTATGTCCACTATTAGACTAGTCATGAACAGTGTCTGCAATTCCACTACTGGTAATAAATAATGATTATCAATTTATGGTGCCCCGATTAATTAAATTTAGACCTAATTCTGTCAACTTAGAAAAAATTGAAGTTATTGAAATACTAGAATGAAGTCACCCTAATCATACTTTTAATATTGACCTTACTTTTGTCTCCTTGAGTATAATTTGACATCTTATCATTACTATCGTGTTCAATAAAAAATCATTTGAATCACTACTATAAAAACTTCAATTAACAAATGTTTCTTATTCACCTTAGTTACTGGATTTACAATGTTCTCCGTAATTGTCGTTAATTGTTTATTGGTTTCGCTTTCAAGTAGTCATTGTGATACAGGGTAATAATAACACATGTCTCCTATAATATGTTTTGATAAGTCCACTGGATGATTTATTTACCAGCAAGTAAATTAATATTCTTTTGATATAAGTGTCAGTCTCTTCTCTGAGCAATCAAACAAACTGTAAGTTGATGGTTAGTATTCATTTGTTTTTTACAAGAACGGCACTGAAAATTAAATCTAGATTTCGTATAAACAATCCAAAAGTTCCACCACTAAGCTAATACTAGTGGGTTGCTAGTGTTCCTTATACTACAGTATATGTTCTTCAACAAACATTAAAACTAGAAAATTTTCACTAGTTGTATTTTCCCTTTTGCTTCCACCCTTACATTGGAGCTAATTGGTTAATGGTTATGCAGATGTGGAGGTTCCAGTGGCTTGTATAATACTGATATTTTTGTTTGCACTTCAACATTATGGCACTCACCGTATGGGATATCTCTTTGCACCTGTTGTCTTGACCTGGCTACTATGCATCAGTGCTATTGGTGTTTATAATATATTCCATTGGAATCCACATGTTTACGAAGCTCTTTCCCCATATTACATGTTCAAATTTCTGAAAAAGACCCAAAAGGGAGGATGGATGTCATTGGGTGGGATTCTATTGTGCATAACAGGTATAGAGCAAGTGTAGCAAATTGTGTAGTAAACTGCGGTGTGCTTGACATGTGCTTTAGCTTTCTCTGATACTATCATTTTTGTGTTTCAGGTTCAGAAGCCATGTATGCTGATTTAGGACACTTTTCACAATTGTCAATTAAGGTACAGGAACTATGATCAGAATTTTTACTTCTTCAAGTTGATTGCACCTTCTCCAAAACGCAACTATACTTTCCATTTGCAAAATATAAAATAGCCAAGCTTGTAAGCATTGTCTCATCGTTAATTTGATGTAAATGACATCTAATGTTTTAAGCATAAAATAATTATACATTTATTCAGAAAATTTTGGTGTATCGAGTCAGACAGAACCAAACCAACATCTTTCAGGTCAAAAGTAAAATGCTACATGAGCCAAGATGAAAAATATAAGCTGGTGGCAGTTGAAAATGGTTCTTTATCTCTCTCATGCTTTCTGCATATTCGTCTTGCGTTATGCTTTTTGTTGACACCATTCAATACTTAACATGCATGTACCTTATGCAAACCGTTCTGCTAGTTTTCATTTTTTTTTTGTATAGGAAGAAATTTCTCTGCATTATTTACAACTAATTAAATTGGACTTTTTTAATCACTGATAACTGAGTATTGATACATATGGATGCATCATTCATGGATACCATACTTCGGTAGATGGTTAATCAGAAGCCGATGAGTGGTATGATAATTTATAGTTCTAACAAAAAGTCATTTACCTGCAGATTGCATTCACCTTTTTGGTATACCCTTCTTTAATCCTAGCGTATATGGGACAAGCTGCATATCTTTCAAGGCATCATTCCCTTGAAACTGACTATCGAATTGGGTTCTATGTATCTGTACCGGGTAAGTTCTTTGTGATCTTCTCTATAAGCACATATTCAAAGAAAGAACAGTCTTTACTTTGTTGCATGACTTACTTTTCTTTTTCCTCATTTTCCAGTAAAACTTAGATGGCCTGTTCTTGCAATTGCCATACTTCAAGCTGTGGTTGGAAGTCAGGCAGTTATCACAGGGACTTTCTCAATAATCAAACAATGTTCTGCTTTGGGATGTTTCCCAAAAGTCAAAATCATACACACATCATCCAAGATGCATGGCCAGATTTACATTCCTGAGATCAACTGGAGTTTGATGTTGCTTTGCCTGGCTATCACAGTTGGATTTAGAGATACTAAACGCATGGGAAATGCAGCAGGTACTCTATTTCTCCATACGATAAATAAAATTTGGTCATGATTGAAGTATTTTTAATGATCATGATTAAATTTGAAATAGTTTTAAGAGTAAATAGTTTAAGTACTATCAGTGAAAAGAATTTTACCGAAGCATCTACCTATAAACTATTATGTTATAATAACTTTGCAGACTTTTACTATAATTAATACCAATCATGACTATGATTGATTGACGGTGCAAATTTTTTCAAGCTGATAGAACATAGAAATTAAACTCTATCTTTAAATGATCTTTTGTTTTCTTTCCTTTAACAGGCTTGGCCGTCATAACTGTCATGCTGGTGACCACTTGCTTAATGTCTCTAGTTATAGTCTTGTGCTGGCACAAGAACACGTTTCTAGCAATTTGCTTCATATTGTTCTTTGGCTCCATTGAAGCGCTCTATTTCTCAGCATCCCTCATCAAGTTCCTTGAGGGGGCTTGGGTCCCCATTGCGCTCTCCCTCATCTTTCTCATAATCATGTATGTCTGGCACTATGGCACAATAAAGAAGTATGAGTTTGATGTTCAAAACAAGGTTCCAATCAATTGGCTACTTAGTTTAGGCCCCACTCTAGGCATTGTCAGGGTTAAGGGAATTGGCCTCATACACACTGAGCTTGTATCTGGGATCCCAGCTATTTTCTCTCACTTTGTTACCAATCTACCTGCTTTCCATGAAGTTGTTATCTTCCTATGCATTAAGTCTGTCCAAGTGCCACATGTTAGACCTGAAGAAAGGTTCTTGGTGGGTAGAGTTGGCACAAAGGAGTATAGGCTTTACAGGTGCATAGCACGGTATGGCTACCGTGACATTCACAAGGATGACGTTGAGTTTGAGAGGGATCTTATTTGCAGCATAGCTGAATTCATCAGATCAGATGCATCTGAATATGGCTTAGGATTTGGGAGTTTTGAAGAAGATACAAAGATGACAGTTGTAGGGACTTCAGCATCAAACTTAGAGGGTGGAATAAGGATGTCTGAAGATGATCAACAAGATTCTGAAATGGAAGGCTCTTCAGAGTTGATGGAAGTTAACCCTTCTCCTGAGAAAGTGAGGAAGAGAGTGAGGTTTGTTGTGCCAGACAGTCCACAGATTGATTTGGATGCAAGAGAGGAGTTGCTTGACCTAATGGAAGCAAAAGAGGCTGGAACGGCATTCATATTGAGTCACTCATATGTTAGAGCAAAAAGTGGATCAAGCTGGTTCAAAAAAGTTGTTATCAATTATGGATATGATTTCTTAAGGAGAAACTCTAGAGGACCATCATATGCTTTGAGTTTACCTCATGCATCTACCTTAGAGGTTGGCATGATATATCATGTATAATGAGTTTTGGCTATAGTAATTATCTAGTTTAGTTTTGTAACTAGGGAGATTATCTGGTAGGTCAATCTTACACATGATCATGGTGGCATTTTGTATAGTGACATCCTCCAAGCTTCGTGACAAGTGCTGCCGACCTGTCGCATTCACCTTTTGTTTTGTATTTTTCTGGGTACATAAATAAGCTGTCTGTAGGGACTAGCACCCCCAATGTCCACTAAGCTCTTTCTTGTCCTGTTGTTCTAGCTTGAACCTGAAATGCAGATCAAGTTGAGATTTCAACGGATATTGTAAAGAGTCTTTTGAATGAAAACAAGAAAACTCAATGGATTAATATCTATGATATATATAGTAAATAGTATAGCTTCAAATATGACAAATTTTGGTTTTATTTTCTAAAATAGTCTTCCTTAACATTTACTGATGAAGTGACAAGCATTCACAGATGACAAGGCATGTATTTACACATGAAATGTCATATGTTATCTCTGAGTAATTGTAACGTAATATATATATATATATATATATATATCTAAAAATAAATAGATTTATAAGAACCAAAACTATGAAAAAGACAATTGAAGGGCTAAAAATAAAACTAGGTAAAAACTTATATAAAGTAAACTCAATAAAGGGTTAATATTCCGGTGGCAATATCTATCTCTGTATGATGTTAACATCTCAATTATGGTGTTTATTATAACTTGATATAAGAGTAGCATCTTTGTCTCTATTTGATTGATGGTATATTAAGGTCAAAATTTGAGAAAATGTTAGTGGTCCAAAAACAATATCCCTATTCGAGAATCAAAATAAAAAATTGTTTAAAGGAAATATTAGGAATTACTTGATGTATGAAGTGTGAACACTTTTAAGTTATATGCATGTTTTTTAACATTTCAAATTCTAATGGGACAAATTTTACTATATCGCACACTGTTCATGTCCCAAATCCCTGTGTAGATAAGCAATGCATGCACATACTTATTCAGGCGTAACTGATGTGTTGAACAGTGGAAGATGTAAACATTGTTAAATTGTTCGAACCTATTGATAATTATTTTATGTTAGAAATAAAAAGCCAAGGGGTTTACTGGCCTTAATATATAGCTTTCTATATTTATATATACAGTATTTTTGAACTTTTGTTGAACTTGACATTACTGAAAGCAGCACAAATGTGCTATTCATTTAGCTTTGTATTAAGTGGCAATTTTAAGCAAAATATTCTACTGAAAATATTGTACCTAATATAACGCGGGTAATGAAAGCAATGTATTTTATAGCACTTTAACATTTTCTTTTTCTAAAGAAAAAGAAAGGGAACTCTTAGAGTCTTAGATTCCTAAACACATTTTGGCAATCGCAATTGGGAATCTTAAAAGAAAGATAGATGATGCTCTTCGTTTCTTAAGTTTTTCTCTTTATCTTTTTCTTTGTTTAGTTATCTATCACCACTTAATTTCTTGGAAAACTTTACTTTGTATTTTCTGTCAGCGAGCTTAGTTTTTTTTTTTTTTTTGAAACAGTCTTAATTACTTTGATTGATTTATTCAATCACTTTCATTAGGGAAATTCAGGTTTTTTTTTCTTCTTATTTTTGATAGTTTGATGATTCATATGTTGTCATTTGTCTTAAAAGATATTTTTAGTTTAATCAATGGTTGACAAACCCTCTAATACCTTAGCATAGGTAATAAATGCTCGATTTTGAAGTGATGTGATTTAGACATGCAGATAGAAATGAAATTGTTTTTATTATGTAAATATTTCAAGACTCCATTTTGGTAAAAAAATTGGATATGAAGCAATGGGGCCTCTAATTCTACATGTGCAGGCATTACGGCACCAAATTCATTCAAACTTCAAAGTGATGATGATTCACCAAAAGGCTTCACATGCCATGATTGGTAATAGTTACAAGTAGCGTAACTTAGACGATACTTGACTAAGAAAAGAAGGTGAGTTTCTATTTTGACCACCAAAGACAACAACTAAATGAAAAGAATGAAAATCAGATTCGAAAAACTTGTAAAAGAAAATTCCTTAAATGACAGCACATTAACAAAAGCATCAACCTGTTCTTAATATTGAGTAGGAAATCTAACCAAAGAAGCACATGATTAGCAAGGTGACATGCATGTATTCTATTCATGTAAGAAAAAGAGAGCATGAAAATTAAAAAGAAAAAAGGTAGTTATCCCTTGCTTTGGTGTTTGTAATTAATTTGATGGAACTCTCTTTTATGAGTCATTGTGCAACACAATATTCAGTATATTGGATCCGTAACATTTTGTTCATTAACTTAAACTTGCCATCTAGCTAGGAATAACATGGCTTAGCTACAATGCAAGTAGTTAGGCATAAAATGAAATAAATTAAGGAATTTGTAATGGTTTATACATTGATTTAAGACAAATTAT
Source organism: Psophocarpus tetragonolobus (assembly GCA_037954015.1). NCBI lineage: Eukaryota > Viridiplantae > Streptophyta > Magnoliopsida > Fabales > Fabaceae > Psophocarpus > Psophocarpus tetragonolobus. The sequence continues at coordinate 30,082,928 of CM075696.1, read as the reverse complement.
ATTTTTGTATATATCATATGCTTGATTTGAAACCACCTTGAGGGAACATTCATAGACATTGAAGTCTGAACCGTGATCCGGATGATTTATCAAATCTCGTTATAAGCCTATCCTAGGTCGTCTTGAATTTTGAGCAATTGCTTTTTAGTTAGTTATTAATTTGCCTTATCTTAAATTTTATTGTTGAGGTTACCAAAAATTTCATTGTTGAGACATTACTCATATAAAATTTTACATTATATTAATACTGTCAAATCATTAATAAAAAATGAAAAATAGAAGTTCTGTTTAAGAAACTAACTACCCCTTCTCAACTCTAGTTTTTAACTATTTTATTGTTTATCTCAAAATAATTAATTTTTAAAATTTTAAAGTTTAATTAATATTCCCAAAATATATTTTTATTATTATGTATATGAACTTTAAACATTTAAAAATACAAAAAGAGGTGAAAATTTTTCATACATAATATATGTATTTTTTATCACAGATAATTCAGTTTAAATCAAATAAGATTATTTCATATACAAAATTCTTCTTCAAATATTTAACACGAATATATATCTAATATTAAAACTCGACATTATCACTTAAATTATAACAATTTCATGCTAATTAATTCATATCAATAGAGTGGATATATAAATTAAGATTTTGAAATTGATCCGTTAAACTTACAAGTTCATGTAAATTTTGGATATTTTTTTAAAAATTTGTATAATTATGAAAAGAATTTGAGAAAACTCTTGTATTTTAAATTTTTAGTTTTAATTTTAGATTTTTAGTATTAAAAAAATCTAGTATTTTTAATTATTATAAATAGGAATATATTTAGTATCATATAGGAGAATTTAATTAAAAAATGAACAAAAAATTCTTTTGATTATATTTATTTTTTTAAATCTTAAAACACTCAAATACCGGTCTATTAAATTTGTAAATTTTAGTGGCCAAACACAGAATTAAAAAAAATCTATTTATCTAATAGACTTATCCATCCCGTTTAAAATATAGATTTTTCTTTGTACGTCTATACATAACATTTTAATAATAACATGTTAACACATCTTGTGATATTCATTATTCAACCCCGAACACATCTTGTGATAATTTCATAAACTACTTCATGTAGATCAATAAATTTATTCTAATATCTAATGTAAAAAATGGTATGTGGTGGCATATTTGTTGGCTTACCCTTGGGAGTGGAGCCAAAGCTGAAATGAGAAACTTATATAAAGGCAAGCGTGGTGGAACCACTTGTCGGGGTTAGACTTATAAGCACACGAAAATCAAAAACACAAATCCATATGATTCCATCTCACTATCAGTTCTAAATTCTGTCTCCTCTGCTCTCTCTGCCAAGTCTCTGTCATCACTACAAGTCTTGTTTGTTTTCTATCTCCTTAATCCTTACTTTTTCTGAAAAGGGTGGGAACTAGTTTCATTTCATGTGAAGAAGAGTAGATGGTTGCCCTGTGGCTGCTTTCTCTTCCTAAAATGCATAGCTTATATTAGACATCCAACATCCATACACAAGTGATGTGTCACTTATGAACATTTTACATTTGGTTTGCTCTTAACCGAGGAAAAAGAAACAATGAGTAGGGGTTGCTCTGTGCTTCTTTTTGGTTTTGTACTTGTGCTTTGTCTCTTCTCTCCAACTTCAGCCACACCCCCGCCTGCTAGTGAGTGCAACAAACTCTAGAGTCTTAACTATGTCCTCCATGAGTTAAATTTTCTTCCCATTTGAGTTTTCTTGCTCATGAGTTAAATTTTCATGTGACATGCAGAAGTTGTTACTGGGGTTGTTTCCAATGTGGTTTCTGCTCTTCTTAAATGGCTATGGTCACTAAGTGTAAAGTCCACAACCAAACCTGGTAGAGGTAGAGATCTTCCACTGAGTTCTCATTTTCCTGTTTCCCATGTTAGTGGAATGAGTTTAAAATCTTTACATTGTCATAATGGAAAGCAAAGTTTTATAAGATCACCAATTAGAAATCATCTTTTGTGTGGTTTTTAAGAAAGCTATTATAAAAACCAACAAAGTTATTATAAATAGTAATTTGTGATTGAATGATACAATAAAAGTCAATTACATTGTTAATGCATGTATTATTTACTTCTATTCTCAAAGTGCTAAGATGTTGGTCTTTCATAATGAGGAATCATTTCTCAGTGCAGCAGAGTCGCTCCATGGTTAAATTTGAGAGTGATTACAATGTGGAAACAATATTTGATGGAAGTAAGCTAGGAATTGAGCCACACTCAGTGAAAATATCTCCAGATGGTGAATATCTTGTACTGGATTCCGAGAACAGTAACATCTACAAGATCTCTGGCTCAATGTCCCGATGTAAGCTACATTTGCTGAAATTGTCTAAGAGCTTGATAATCTTTTATTTAAAATCTCATTGTTCTTTGTTTTTTATTGGTTAGCATATTGATTAGTATAGAAGATTCCAGTGCTTTGGTATTCTGGCTTTCATTGTCTTCTTTATGCCAAAGTACTTGATTCAAAATTCAAGCACGTCCGTTAAGAATGTGTGTTGTTTGAGTTTTACCTTGTACATAGACTTTGCTTCATTCCCGGGCCATTTTTTTATTCTACTAAAGATGATTAATGAGCTTTTGTTAAGCGGAAGCCTCCACTTTTTAAAGTACAACATACCTTTAGTCACCCCCAAAAGTAAGTATAATATGCCTACATGATATTGTGCAGTCTTTTTCTTTCAAATAAATAAGGAACACCTAGAGAATAAAAACGATACAAATCTTAAAACATAGAAACACCAGTTTGGCTTCTTTACCCCACTGTAGTCCTTTACCTTTTTTGTTGGTTCTTCTTGCTTTATAATATGTAAATGTCACATTCATTAAAATTTAATTCTGTAACCTTAAGTTTCTTGAAAACAACTACACCATCTGTTAGTTAAAAATAAAAACATACGGAAACAAACACACACAATTGTTATGTAGGCTTCTGAATTAGATTTGTTTAAGCTTGTCATTGACGTGATTAGTTAGATTTCGTCAGTGTCCAACTGAGTACTTAATCTTTGGAGTGCGTGAGTCAATATGACTACATAAAACGTTGCAAACTATAGTATCATTAATAGTTAACAGGTAACCAAAGCTTCTTTAAACAAAGTCAAACTCTACGTTGTCAAACATTTAAATCTAGTTAATTGAAATCCAAGGAAAATTTTACTAACAAAAGAAAAAAATCCAAGGAAAATATGATAGCTAATTTATAAAGAAAATACTAATAGGTTTGAGATTTTATATTTTTTAAGCGTCATCCGCAATGGTTTCCTAATTTGTTGATTTTGCTGTGATGAATGTATTGAACCACAGATAGCAGACCCAAATTGCTTGCGGGATCAGCTGAAGGGTATACTGGACACATAGATGGGAGGCCTAGAGAAGCTAGAATGAACCATCCTAAAGGGCTTACAGTGGACGACAGAGGGAATATTTACATAGCAGACACATTGAATATGGCCATCAGAAAGATCAGTGACGAAGGTATATGTTGAATATTTCCTTGGACTCTCAACCTGCTTAAGAATTAAATGAGTTAACCAATATGCTGAAATTCGTAAAATACAAGACCATCTATGTTTGTATAATTGTAGTATACTTAACCTCCTTATTTCCCTCTCTCAATGGATTCCATATTTCTACCTACTCTCTAGGAGCGAGAAATTATTGTATGATCCTTACCTTGTAATTCTGACCAATCTTTATGTGACATGATATTAATATTTGAAAAATATATAGTCACACATCATGTGAAGATTGGTCGATCAAGTTGTCTCCAACCATGTAATACTTTTTTTATTGAAAGAATAATGGAATATTTACATAGCAGACACCAAAATTATTTTATGGTCCAATTCCAGTACTATATGATTCCGGATAATATCTATGTGACATATGTCACTCGTGACTTAATTTTCTTAATTAGCTTTATGGCATGCCTTTTGTACAGGTGTTACCACCATTGCAGGTGGAAAATGGGGCCATGCAGGAGGCCATGTTGATGGTCCAAGTGAGGATGCTAAATTTTCTAATGATTTTGATGTAGTTTATGTTGGAAGTAGTTGCTCTCTTTTGGTGGTGGATAGAGGAAACCATGCAATCCGAGAGATCCAACTCCATCAAGATGACTGCACTACTTATGACGAATATGACAATAGTTTCAACTTAGGTATGATCCACCTGTAATATAATTTCCATTATGTTTATTTGTATACTACTTTAGAGCATGTTGATCTCCAAAAGTTACGCATTAACATTATAGGAATAGTGGTGCTTATTGCTGCTGGGTTCTTTGGCTATATGTTGGCATTGCTGCAGTGGAGGGTGAGGGCAATGTTTTCTTCTCCAGATGTAAGTAACACTTGTTAATTAATTTCTCAAGTAGCACTTTGTCCTGAACCAACGTGACCAGTGTGATAACCTATAAATTTCAAAATAACAATTGGTTTTTAGGTATAAATTTCTTCCTTGGTCCAAGTCCTAAATAAAAATAACCACTTGTGCTGAATATATTTTCTGTTCTTGATCATATAAAACATATGTTTATTAAACATGCTATGGTATTGGAATGAATTATTCATGTATTGACAATTAAAGGTGTACATTTTGCATTCCATTGTTATCTAGTCATAAATAATTTTCTAAAATAAAATTGTTAACATTGTAAAACTTTATACTAACCCTATGAAACTCATAGTATAAACTGAAGAAATATCCTAATTTTATTAAATTTTCAGGATCCAAGAGTTCCTCCAAGGAAGAAAGGAGCACCATTTGTAGCACAGCAAATGCAAAGGCCTCCTCCTCCTCCTCCTACAAAGTCAGTCAGGCCACCTTTGATTCCAAATGAAGATGAATTTGAGAAACAAGATGAGGGCTTCTTTGTTTCTCTTGGAAGGCTATTCCTAAACTCTGGCACATGCATGACTGAAATTTTGGGGGGCTTGTTCTCTGGATCCAAAAGGAAATCACTACAATATCATCAGTATCAGCAGCAGTATCAGTATGCTAACAGACATCCTAATGCATGGCCTATGCAAGAGAGTTTTGTCATTCCAGATGAAGATGAACCTCCTTCTATAGAAACTAAAACACCAACACCAAGGGAAACATATCCTATCATGACCAAAGAGCTGGAAAAACCACAGCATTTCAAGCCAACTAGGAGTTACTTGAACAGGTGGGAGGGTGGTAATTATGAAGAAAATCAGCAACTTCAACAACATCACCAACAACAGCATCCCAAGTTGCAACATCAACAGCACCAACAGGTCAAACTCCAACATCAGCACCAAGTTCACACACGTTATTCTTCCAACCCTCAAGGTTATTATGAGCAGAACTGCGAGACAAATGAGATTGTGTTTGGTGCAGTTCAAGAGCATGATGGAAGACGTGAAGCTATGGTGATAAAGGCTGTAGATTACGGGGATCCAAAGTACAGTCATCACAATATTCGTCCCAGATTAAACTATGTTGGCTATTCCCATGGTTATTAAAAATCAGTGATGATTTCGTATCATCAAAGTGATAGAACTCCTGTACTTGGCTAAATATTTGAAGAGAAAGTAGTGCTCTTGCTTCATTTTCTCTGACTAGACATGTCACATTAATTAGTGTTGCAATCACAAATCAAAATCATAAGGAAGAGAAAGAGTGAGACAGGGAAGAAGAGGACACATTAGTCCTGAAAAGTTTCTTCTGAGTAAAAAAGCTGTAAAAAAGCAAATCTAACTACAATTATCTTTTAATTTACAATCAGATTAGATAAATTATTAAAAAATGAAAAAGGAGAAGAAGCAAATTCAAGAAAGAGTAGGATTTATGAGGAGATTAGAATTAGATTTGCCTTTAATTTTTTTTCATTAAACTAAAAACCAAAGGATGTTAGTATTTCAGAGAAATCAAAATACAAAGCTAAAAAAGCAACAACAAAAAGAAAAAATGTGATTATACAATCTCGTCACAAATACACATGATACGGATTTTATTCGCAACCAATTATATAATATGTGTTTATTAAAGGTTAAATTATTTTTTTTATTTTTAAATTTATTTTATAGATTCAATTTGGTCCTTTCTTTTTAGAAGATTGATTTAAGTTCCTTATTTTTTAAAATATGTTCTTACTTTCTTTATTTTAAAAAAAAAAATCAACTAACCGTCTTATTTTTTTAATATGAATTCACTTTTTACATAATGGACTATAACGTCCCTATTTTTTTGAAAATGACTAAAATAAACTAATGTTAGAAAATAAGGAACCTAATTCAAAATTTTAAAAAGGAAAGGACTAAAACTGAGCTATTTTTAAAATAAAAAACTAAAATGAAACTACTAAGTAAATTAAGAGAAAAAAAAATTAAACTTTATTAAACCAAAAAAAAAAATCTTCTCAAAAACATGAATGTTAATGAAAAAAATCAGTATTTTTTATAATTTAAAATGGAAATAAACACTGTTATATCTATTAAAAAAAAGGTAAGTTGTAGGGAAAATGAAAATTTCAAATCTAACCGTTTAAAAGCACGACCATATTCATGTAAAAATTGAAAATGTAAAATTATTTTTTATCTAATGAAAAGAGTTTGTGCATATTTTTTCTGTACTAACTATTGTTTCTTTTTCTTTACAGATAAATATTAGTTATAAATGTATTAGTTTTGTTAATGAAGAAATTCAAATTTACAATCACTTTCTCCCTTCTCTCCACATGTGAATTTTGCTGATAAATCAGGCCTTATTGAATGCAAAATTATTCTCTTCTCTCTCTCTCTCTCTCTCGTAAGCCATGTCCTTTGTTTTTATTTTGAATTGAGTTATTTACTTTAAAATAAACCAAATCTTATTAGAGAAGTGACTCATAATATAAGCTTTTACTTTTAGCACCTTCCATTGTTATTAGCACCTCTTAAAAATGAAAAAAATATCTAAATAATCTCCTTCTCTTTGCACCATGCCTCCCATCATCATGTCTACGCCCTCTTCCATAACATCCTTCCCTTTCCCACACCTCCTGTTGAAAAGCCTACCACACTGCTCTAGATAGACTAATTTGGATTATATAGTTAATATGATCTAGAAACTATCTGGTGCAACGATCATAGATTTCAAATCACTTTATTAAGAAGTATGATATTTTTTTATGAATAATAAAAGGGAAAAGTTGAAAATTCAATACTATGATAAGTGTCAATAAAAATTTAGTAGGTGCCAAAGAAAGTACTCACTTAGTTTTGGCTCACCTAAATAGAGGCTAAAAAATTTACAAGACTAAATGAACAATGATAAATCGAATTTCTACTTGAATTTTCACCATGATTAATATTTGTTTTTAAGGAAAGAATTGCATTTTTATTAACAAAACTCATTTTTTAGTGTTTATTCTTGCTTTAGATAGGTTAAGAAACGGACATAAAAAGGGCAAAATTGGGCCTTTTCAAAGGAATTATTAAATATCTAGGTCAACATGACCGTGCTCCAACTCAGCACAGTCGTGCTGAGTCGACATAACCCAAAAAGTCAGTCAGAAGAAGCATAGTCGTGCTTAGAACCAACATGGTCGTGCTGAGAAGCAACATGGTCGTGCTAGGATCACGAAGTTACAAGCACGACTGTGCTACCTTATTTGGGAAAGAAGTCATTAAAATAAGCATGATGATGCTTAATTCCAGCACACTCGTGTTACGTGGACCTCGAGAAAGACAAAAAAATTCCAAATCCTCTTATAAATAGGGGAGAAGAAGACACAAAGGGGATTCCCCTTGCCTCAGAAAAATAGTTAGGTCTGTGACCTAAGGGTGAAGAACGATAAGGAAGCTTTGGGTTCGACGTAATTTAGAGTACTTTATACAGTAATTCTTTATCCATTTTTATGTATTCTATTATTGAAAGAATATTTGGCTCTACATTAACCATGTGTGACTAAGCCCCTTTTTTTTGGGTTGTGATGTAGCTTTTTGTAATTTCTCTTGAACTTTGCATAATTGTTTAGTGTCATTCAATGTTTAATTTACTTCTTTGTACTACCCTCGTATATCCCAATTATTCGAAAATAGTCACAACCACTAATATTTGAATATTAGTTGCACATTAATTGCTTGAGCAGTCATAATCATTGATATTTGAGCAATCAATCTAGGAAGAAAATATGTTAATGAATTCTTTTTACTAATATCTTAATTGTTTTAAATGATCACTGATATTTGAATTATTGATATGTGAAACACATAGGGCTTTATACTAGTAAAATCGGCCAAATTCATCGGACAAACCTCTGATTAGGTAAAAAGGAGTGTTAATTTGGAATCTTGCATGATAAAATTGGATGATAAATTTGGATTATAGTGTGGTGTGCATGATCAAACCACTACAACAAACTGTGATAATTTATCATTATCGTTGAATGATAAATAATAAGATTGCTTAGTAAAACAAAACAGAAACATTGTAATGAAATCACAATCTTAGGACTTAACTTATTGCATTTCAAACCAATATTCTCTCTTGTTTTACTATCTACTCTAGTTCCAAACCAGTATCATTCACTAATTAAACATCACTCTCTTTCATCAATTGCTCTTTTATCTCTGAAATTGAATTAATTGAGAACAAGATTTTGTCCTTAAGTACAATATCCAGATTTAGGTCCACTATTACTACTACATAAGATATGTCTACCCTTAAGCGATGATATTTTTCACATCAACCAAAAAGACTAAAAAATTCATAGGGCTTACTAGTTAAGGCCAACCTATAGGTTTTAAATTTAAAATTTATATTGAGTTGGAGTTGAAGTTGAATTGAAATTGCTTTAGTCGTGTAAACGATGTCTTGCGTGATTAAGCTAGATTCAAAATATTATAATGGCCAAAAGGCCAAAGATGCCTTGATTGAGTTGAATATACACTAATTGAGGTTGGGTACTTGGCTAGATCATGCCCTTGTTGAGGGTCATGTGTCCTCGAACATACATAATTTTTACAAATTAAAATTATCTTATAAAATGATAGTCCCACAAAAATCAATTCCACCGTCTTGTTGAATTTGTAAAATTTGCATAATTCTTGTTAATTATAGTAACTTTTTAACTTTATTAGTTCCCTGATCTAATTATAATCAACAAACAACAATTATTAGCTTTTAAAGTCACTCATTATTAAGTTTCTTTTATACTCTTAATTTATTGTTAACTTTCCTTTCGTTCAATTTTACAAAAAATTTCTATAAATTGATGATTTAATTCTAAAAGAAGAGAAAAGTATTTTAAATAAAAATTATTCGAGTGAAAATGATAATAGACAGATGAAATAGATAATAAAATACTCCACTAACTATGTCCTATATCTTACAGAGTGAAATAACACAATAATAATCTATACTTTTGGATTTGGCATGTGAGCTCATATTATTGGCTAGTTTTCTTGTAATCACAGCTGTGAATGCCTCCAAGCCATACACAACTAATGAGTAATCAATGATTTTTATTTTGGCTATGATTAATCTGTGATCAACAAAATAAATTAGAACATGTAGCGCAATCAATAGAAACCATAATGCCTTAATGAGAATGATTAATTAAAATGCTTTTTCATAAAATACTTTTTATGTACATATATTTCTGAGATCGAAGATATCGTGGAACTATCACCAAAAATAGAAGATACTCGTGGATCACAAAGTATCTTCTCCATACATATTGACTCATCAATTATTCTATGTATTAATTAAAACTTGAGAAGCAATCGAACATCAGTAGAAATATATATATATAGTCATAGGTAGTGAAGAAAAAAAAAGTGTTAACATGAATTAAAGTTTTTTTTGTTTGTTTGTTTTTTGTTGAAGGGTCGAAGATAACATTGAAGTTTATTTTGGATATTATACTTTCCTCATTAATGACAATGAGTGACATATTTGCATTCTTTCCACCTATCTTCCTCTTTAGTCGTACGTATTGTATTGTATATAATAGATTTCAAATTCCATGTAAAATTAAAACCCTATTCATGATAAGGAAATGCAGTGTATACCTTGGAGGTTTATTTTGTCCATGTCATCTCTATACGAGTATTATTTTGTTTGATACGTAAAAATATAGAAATACCATTCCATTATTCAAACCTGAGTCCTACAAAGACAAACAAAAGGTAACTTCTTTTAAAAAATTAAGCTAAGAAATAGCTATTCCTATAGGAAAATATTTATTGTCCATATATATTTACAATATTTAATTAACTATTAATTTAATTCTGAAATTTATTCCATATAAAATCCATGTATATTAACTATCAAATGTAAAAATAGGAAATAATAAAATAAAATAAAATAAATATGAGAATTTGACCAAGACTAGTTAGTTATACTATTTCAAAAATTATTATTTATTAGTTTCTTTTAAGGAAAGAATGCGGTTGAGTTTACTTAATTTGAAAGAGAAGTTTAACTCCTGAGTTAGAAATTACTATATCAAGGTTGACTAATCAAGTCATCTTTACCATTATTAATCTGATTACATAACATGAAAAATCATTTTGGTATTTGAAATTTAAAACAAAAATTAATCCTTGAAATTAATTTGATTTTTGTATTAATATTATCTATTTTTAAGTTTCAGTGTACTTAACTCTACTATATATAAAATTGAAGATTAATATAATTAAGATTAAAGGAGAGAATGATTCACAAATATAAAAATATATTTTATGTCATAAATTTTTTAACGACGTTAATTAAAGAATAAAGATTAAAAATTGAATCAGAAAAAAAATATTTTTAAATTTTAAAGATTAAAAGTGATTTTTTGTAAAACTTTAGGGAGAAAAGATTTATTTAAATCTTTTTATATATAGATACCATTAATCTGAATTAAAATATACGTATATTTCATAATCTTAATATGTTTTAACATTAGAAAACGCGTCCTTATTATTCTAAAAAAAATGCGTCCTTATTTAACCACTTTATATACTTTCATAAAGGACACACTTATATGTATGTGTAAAGCAAATTGAAAAAAATAAGTGAAAAGTAGGGAAAAAATCTAAGTAATTGTGGCGCTTAAATAATGTACTTACACTTCAACATGTCTCACAATTAAAAATGTTAAAACTGTTTATTTTTAGGATTATTTTAAGAGATTAATTATTATATAAAGTAAAAAAAAATATACTTAATTACAACTTTTTATAATATTAATTAGTAAAATTAACAAATTAATTATAAATAAAGAGTTGGGTTTGAATGTCAAATTAACTCTTATTTTAATTTGTAAAACTGATTTTCTATAGTAAAGTATGAGTTTGTTTGAATAAGTTTTTCTAAAAGCATTGCTTAAAAAAGTAATAAAAAATCTTCATAAGTATTTTTTAGAAAATACGACTAATATATAAAAATTATTTTATATAAATCTTTTAAAAGAAGTGAGATTTTTAAAAATTTAATTGTAAAAAGTGTAACACCATTTAAAATTTTATAAAAAAATTGTATTGACTTTTTCGTTTGTAGATTTAATCCTAAAAATACTTTTGCAGAAGATTACCTTTAAGACCCTATATATACTAATACAAACCAATTAATAATTTTTTTTTACTGCAACCAATTAATAATCTTTTTATATATATATATATATATAGAACCAATTAATAATCTAAGAAAATGTTTCCTTAGCTTGGTTTTGTCCGTGAATACCTGAACGCATCCCATAATGAGATTAAAATGACATCTTTTATTTTTATTTGCCTCTTCAATTAAAAAGACTTTAATATTTATATACTAACAATTTTATACTTTTATTTATGTGGATTTTAAAATATTAATTTTTAATTTAATAAATTAATTATATATAAAAAATCATAATTAACTATTAAAGTAAATTTTTTCCACTAATAATACATAAATCTTATAAAATGGTCGATCAATAATAAAAAACTCTCTTCTTTAAATATTATTTTTCTTTCTCCTAATAAATTCAAATCGAAATAATATTATAATATATAAATATAAAAATCATTTTAAATGGGTTTAAATAATACAAGTGTAAAGATTTTTACATTTATGTTTAATAAAACTCTTTATTTATATGAGTTTTAAATTAAAATAAAATTAATAAATTTATTATAAAAAAAAAGAATTGTTCTTTAACAATTATGTTAAAAAATTTTACACTAATAGTATATATTAATTAAATTCTTATAAAATAATTTTTTATGCTCATTCAATTATCAAATACTATAAAAATATGTTTACAATAATATGCAATTAAATATTATAAAATTATTTTTTAGTGTTACTGGATCACGATTGAATTCATAGCTCTTTTATTCCAAGAGATTGTTCCGCGGGATCAAAATTTAGGTTCTTACCACAAACGTAACATATATCATCAAATGAGCTACAATTATTGGGTGAAATTGACTTTATAGTTAAAGCTAGAAAAGAGAAATAACATATCTCAATTAGTTACGATAAGTGAGAATATATATGGTATTTATTATTTACGTTTTACCATAATCATTATTATAAACACAAAGTAATAAAATCTTGAATATCGTCATCTTTTAAATATCCAATTCCAAAATATTAAAAAATTGGTGTCATACTAGAAATCTAAAATCTTGATTTTTTATATTATTTTCTTAAAAATTATACTAAAAAAATTTACATATGATAAATTGATGAAGTTTACAATATTTATGTTAAAGGCCAAACAAAAAAAAAAAATCGGATTAATTTTTTGGATGCATAATTTATTTTTAATTAAGAGATCTAAACAGTGAAAAGAAAGTCAAACACATTAATATTAAAATAACATAAAACTGCTTGAGAGTGTAGTGAAGACGGGAACCGGTATTTCCCGGTGCCAGTTACTCTGCACCCGTTACTGATAAAAGCCGAATTTCCGTGATTCTGTTTCACTCTCAAAACCGTCACCCTATTTATTCATTCACTCCCAAACCCAAACAACAGAGAGAGAGAGAGGCGCTGAAAAGTGAAAACCCAAACCTAAACCCTTTCTTTCCGGCGACGATGACAGTCTTACCGGCGCCGACTATCACCGGCGCCGTCGAAAACGACAGGCGGATCGCGTTCAGCAAGAGACGCTGCATGTCCTTCTGCATGCCGTGCTTTCCCTCCGAAACGGCGTCGTCGTGTTGGTGGAATGATCTGCGATCGCCGGCGAAAAAGGATCCGTGGTGGTGCCGCTACTGGAAGAGTTTCATTCGCCATTTAAACAGAAGCAACAACTACAAGAGACCGTGCTCCTTCCGCTACGATCCTCTCAGCTACGCGCTCAACTTCGACGACGGAACCGCCGCCGGAGACGACGATTGCGGATACAAAGGCTTCTCCGCGCGCTTCGCCTCCGTTCCGCTCACAGAGAAAGCCATCGCCGTCGATTCACTTGAGGAGCACGTGCAGACGGTTGCGAAATTCGATAACTGACCAATGAGGCACCGTTAACGTGCGCCTAGACCGGAATATTGCGCGGCGTTGTTCATAGTTAGGTTTTTTTCGCTTGCATTTTTCTTTATTTCGTGTAAATTCAGAAACAAAACAAGTATAAGAATAATACATTTAGCTGTTTTAAAATTAATTTCTCTTTTTCAATTTTATAGTAATATCTATACTCATTTATATATATTGCTTCCTTTTGTATTTTTTTTCCTTTCTCCATTTTGCTTTTTGCCTTGCTAATTAATTTCCTTTACATGTTTTTTGTTTTTTTCCAAGTGTATAAGTATATCTTCAATGGAATGTAAAATAACTTTTTATTATGTGACGTTAAAGTATGCGCAGATAAATTAAAAGCTTTTAGTATTTAATTTTTTAAAATTCCAGTTAAAAAGAAATTTTTGAAGTCTTTGTTCTGGGTAATCATTTTAAAATTTCTTTTTAAGTGGATTTTTAAAATGAATTCTGACAATATCAATGATGGTAATTTGGATAGTTATGTAGGAGTATTGAGTATATACTAATTTATCTGTCTTCATTTACATTTAATTGAAAATATAAATATTTAAAGTAAGTAATAAATGAAAAATAAAGAGTTATAATTCTTAATAAATGAGATTAATGTATTTGTATTTTTTACGTACAATCATTAAAATGGAGAGCAGACTATTGACTGAAAATATTCCTCTTAAAGATACTAAATGGTTGCATTGACTAAGATCACGAGACATATAGAGTCAGTAAAATGCTATATCTAACATTAAATTAAAGAAAAGGACGATCTGATTTAATTAGGGTGTTGGAGAGAAAAGAGCAAAAAGCTGGGAAAAAGGAAGAAAAAAGAGTTTGCAAGCAAGAGCGCACTAAGAGCAACGTTGGAAATGTTGGACTTTGGGCATTTGGTGTGATGCCCAAAACTGTAAAGTGGGAATGTGAACGCCCCAAATGTGTTTAGACTTTAGACATTATTCCTTGATGTGAACGTACATTGATGTCTGATTTGATAAGATAGCAGCATGGAACACTTACACATGAATAGTTCTGTGGTTTTGAATTTTGATGGGTGTGTGTGAAAGTGAAAATTTGAGTCAAAGTTGATGCAGTGTCAAACAACCCAGTCAATGCTTTCTAGTGTGAGTTGAGTGTGCTCTGAGAAATCTATGAGAGGTAATTTTGATGGTAGATTAGATTCATATTCATTCCTTTGTGGCAAAAGGTTGTGCCAATGCAGTTTCACTTTCTTCGTTGTCATTATTCCAGTGCCTAATTCCATCATCCATCTCCACCATTCCTTTTTATCTTTCAAGTCAAATATGCCATCAATTTTGTCTTTCTTTCTCAAAGCCTATTATACTATCATTTTCTTTTTTCAATCACCATCGTCCTACCTTTTTGTCTTTCTCTCCTATTATTTTCATTAGAGTCAATCTCAATTACCCACAACATGGAAGCCTTTTAAGTTTTAACATAACATTTGCACAAATTAATTTGTTTAAAGCAGGTCTTTTGAAAGGAATGTAATTAAGTTTAATGTCCATGTATAGTCACAATTCAATCTTGAGCCACTCTTTAAGATTATTCATTGGGAGTCAAGTGCTTGCTCAAGTTTAATTTTAGTTTACTTATCAAATGAAGGTGGAGATTCTTATTTGATAAGAAAGCCATCTGGCTACACAGCTACGTGCTAAATATGGGGAGTTTCAGGATATTTCATATCAACACGTTGATGGTTTAAATGCTCTATTTGGTGGAGAGACATCTGGGCTATAGAAAGCTCATTGTCAGGGGTCTCTGGGTGGTTTGTTAACAGTGTCAAAAGGTAGTTAGGTGATGGGAGTAACACTTTATTTTGGGAACATAATTGGTTATGTGGTTGTACTTTGTGTTCGCTTTTTCCTAAATTGTATCATTTGAAAAAGTTTAAGAATGTAACAATTAAAGATATGGGTGATGAATGGTATCCTCCATCAATTTCTATGTGGAGTGGGATTGACATAGGAGGTTATTTGTTTGGGAGGAAGAGGTGCTCTCATCATTGGAGGAGTACTTACAGAGATCGATGTTGGTTCATCATCAATGAGATAGAAGTAGGTGTGGTTGCATAGTGACAACAATCAATTCTCTGTTGCAGGTGCTTATAAGGTTGTAACAGGTGGAGCTGACCATAGTAGCAGGGCATCCATTGATCCCATTCTATTTAAGCATTTATGGAAGAACAGTTTTTCATCCAAGGTTTTAACTTTCTCGTGGAAACTTCTGCTAAATAGACTCCCAACAGTGGATAATCTACTGAAGAAAGGTGGCATGATTCAACATAACTTGCAAATTTGTGTCCTATGTAAGGATCATACGGAGGATTGTAAGCACTTTTTCCTTTCTTGGTCATTTACCTTTGTGGTATAAGGTGCTGAAATGGATTGGGATTCAGACAACTCTTTGGGCAAATCTATTTCAGTTATTTCATTTGGGTATCTCTTGGGTGGTTGGAAAGCATAAACATAAATTTAGGTTCTTGGTCCACATTGTGGTTTCTTGGTGTATTTGGATATCTACAAATTCCCTTGTGCTTAATAATAGAATAGTGGAGTCTCTAGATATTTTGTATGTCATCCAAGTGGTACCTTGGAAATGACTATGATATAGGTTTGGTTCAATAGGGACTGTTTTTTTCAAATTGGTGTACTAATCCACGTCTTTGTCTTTTGAAGTTGAGATACATTATACAGTAGTCTTAAGGTTTCTGTCAAGGCTAGTTTTTGATGATGTACAGTCACGTAAAACATTTTGTTTCATTCTTTTGATATTTTGCTTTGTCTTAAAAAAAAAAAGAAGAATTGAAATAGGTTCTTTTTTTTTAATTATTTATGATTTTTTTATATACAAATATTGATAGTGTTTAATTAGTGTAAAATTATTCATTTATGATAAGTTTGTTAACTTTACCAATTAATACTTTAAAAATCATATAAATAAAAAAATATGATTAAATGTCAATGTAAAATTCATTTTCAATATCTGTGTATACTAATTAAACTCATATTTATATGATTTTCATGTGTTTGTGTTTTGTTCCACATCCCGTTGGTTTGTCTAATCTTTCATATACGACCGCTAATTTTGTCTAATTCTCTAAATATAGACTAAGGTTTTGTGATAGCTGAAACTTCTAAAGTAAATTGTAAAACAAGTTCATTTAGGGTAAGAATTTCGAGTTGTTTGCGAGTTTTTCAAATAAAATGAGTATAATAATAGTTTCTTCAAATAAAGTTTTTAGCAATAATTTTATTTTAAATTTAATTAATTAGAATTTTGAAAATGGGAGTTTCTTATTTTTTTAATTATTAGACCAAAATTATACATTACTACTTTAAAATTTAAAATTGACATGGTCTAATTATCAGACCAAAATATTAACAATTGAAGATGTCTTGTTATAAAGGTATTATGATATTTAAGTTAATTAATAATAATTACTACCATTATATGTTACTAAAATAAATGTTATTAATATATTTTTGTGACATTTTATAAAAGATGTGTATAGTTTATGTTGCTATAGTTAGCTAACACCATCAGGCCAATAATGCCCTTTACTTTAGGTTCTCTGAAAAATTAAAATGAATATTTTTATTACTTTTATATCTCTCATTTTTTTTATTATTATTTCTCACTTAAAAAATAATTCTTCATTAATTTTAATTAATAAAATATCTCTCAATTGATAGTATCAAATGACAATTTTTAAATTTATTAATTCTTATCAAATTAACCCAGTAAAATATTAGATTAACATTTTCTACATTCCATACGATGATCAATATATTTTCTTTTCATTTTTATTATAAATATTTCTTAAAATACTCTTACAATTATGTTTTTTTTCAAAGATATATATTCTCTCTTGTCTAGAACTTTTTTTAATTTATCCACGCCTAGAACCACACCACTTACCTTGTTCCAAATTTTGTTTTTGGAGTTATCAACTACTATTTACTAAGAATTAAATTTATAACAATAAAATTTATTAAATATTCTTAAAGTTTCAATGCATACAAATTTAGAAGATTTAACTTTTATTTATTTCATCATCATCATGATTTCATCATATCCTTCTGTCAACACCAACCTTCAATAGGATTCGAGCCCAAATCGCATTTGTTGAACAATAATTGCCAAATTTACATTCGTCATGTTTACCAAGAATTTTGTTTTTTGTTATAATTGTTAAATTTTTATTTTTTCCTAAAAAAATTATATAATATAAATATCTTAAAAAAATTTAATATATTATTTTTTATCTTATTATATATCTTATGATTGAGTAATTTGTAATATTTTTCCTTTTATATTGCCCACTTATTAAATATATACCATGTATTAATGTTTAACCTCTAAATTAAACTATTTAAAATGGTAAAGTGTTAAAATTATTTATAAAAATTAAATTAGTTGTTAAATGACATAGTTTTAAAAATATTTTTAACAATTTTAGATTATCAAATTTACGTATGAAACAATTTTTCTCAAATAAAATTAAAAAATAACATTTAATATTGTCCTTCTAAATTTAACTAGCAGCAAAATTTTATTACTTGCCACATTCATATTTTATTTTTGTGTAACCCTCATAATTTTTCAAGCATGAGTAACTATAACTTTATATTTTTTTATAGATTAAGTGGTGGTTGTTAATGTGTTAATTTTTTTATTAGTAAAAGAATTTGAATTCATGATCTGTTCCTCTTCCATCTCTCTACTTTACTTAGACCAACCTTATACCTCTTTCAATTCTACAAATTATATTATTTTCTTTCTATTTAATATATTATTGTATCTTTACTTCTTCTCATTTGTCTTGTTCTCTCAAATTACACTCATTTTCTTCCATATTATTCCTTACCATTTATTTTTCTTTACTATTTTTATTTTAATATTTTTCAAAAGATTTCTTATGTGAATCTTATTTCAGTATACATAAAGGTTCAAATTATGTAAGTGAGAGAAGATTAACTATGAGAACATTCTAATTTCATTTCATTGTACAAAAAGGTAGGTTAATGTCTATGACCTTTCTTTCTTTTGTTTTTCTTTATATTTCAAATTGTCTCTATTTATTTTTTCTTTCCATTCATGTTAAATTTGTGATCTTTTTCAAGTTCAAATTTAATGGTCTGAATTATATTATTAAATAATTAAATGATTAAATTAATCACAATAATGATATTTAATAAATTATTTAATTAATCAAATTAATGATATTTACTAAATATTAAATTAATCACATCAATGATATGTATTAAATATTAAATTAATTACATTAATGATATTTACTACTAAGATATTAATGTTTCAACGTTACTATTATATTATTTACAATGGATATATTTATTTAAATATTAAAATTGATATTAAAATATATTATATTAAAATTATACCTTTTTATTAATAAAATAAAAATTTATTATAAAAATTCCGTACCTTTGTATGTTCAAATTTAATTATTTAACTTAACTAACTTAAAATATATTTCACGAATATGATATAATGTGAATATTTTGTAAGTATTTTTTTGTTAAAAAATGTGTTATATTAAATAACATGAACACTAAATATTCTAATAACATAAAATAATATAAAAAGTTAGATATAGTTAAAATTTAATTATGTGATTAATATGAAGTTAACAAAATTAACACTTCAATTATATCATAAATTAAAACTAATATCCTCTAAAGATTAAAACATAATTCTAAAATAAATTTTAATTTTTATAGTATATAACTAAAATGATTAAATATGAACATATAAATTCAACTGCACGTAAACAAAATATTCACAATAAAAAAATGAATACCATAATTTAAATAATGATAAATGTATATTTATCTTATTTTGAATTTATATATTTATATATTTATATATGTGTTACATTACTATTTTTATTTATAAATAATAACTAATAATAAAATTTAATAAAATAAAATTTACTCGATAAAAGAATAATCAAGTATCTTCCTTAATTTAATTAATTTATTTTAATATATTATTATCTATTTTAAAATTAGAAATTTTATTTATGTAAATATTTTAAAAATTAAATATGAATATAAAAATTAAATAATCACGAGTTTAAAATTTAATAGGAGAGTAAAATAAGGTAAATTTCTAAAAAAAAAGAATTGTGACTTTTATTGAACACTTGGTTAACATAATTGTCAACATAAATTTTTTTTGGGCAAATAAAAAAATACAAAAAAAAACATAAACACTAATTAAAAACATCAACACACAAATATATTTAAAAAATAAAAAAAAATTGTAATTTTCTAAAAATAACAATTATGTAAATAATAAAATTCTTTTTTTATAATATTGAAACTAATAAATAAAATATTAAAAAATAATTTGTATACCTTAAAGATAAAATAAATATTTAAAATTATCTTAGTTTTGTATTACAGTGAGTTTAATTTATAAAAGATCTTAGTTACTGAGCATACGTTTTATATCTTTCATCATGTTACGATAATTATTAGTGAATAATTCAAATTTCAAAAATCAAAAGGAGTAGATGAAAATTAAAAAAAAAAGTTGGTTAAGAATTAATATTGTTTTAAATCTTTAGAATCTAGATTTAGATATTTTATTAGTTTATTATTTAAAACAATTTAATAATTTATTTCTTTTTCTAGAGATTAGAATGATAGTCATATTTGAATTTTATATTTCTATTTTATTATATATAAAGTCAAAATGTAATGAAAATTAGCGTTATGTATTTCATCAAAGATGAGTGTGTAATTTTGTTACGCAGTGAGAACTATTTTCCAACACTTGCATTAGAGTTATAGTTGAACAGACACAAACTATTCAAGATCTTTTAGTACGCCAAGGTTTTTATTTGAATTTAGAAAATGAAAAGTCGATTACTAGAAGTGAAAGAAAATGAACTCAAATATAGAGAAAGACTATGAGCATGATTCAATTAGTTCTTGCTCTCAAGATCAAGGACAATATGTTAAATGAGGCTACACCGAAAGCTTTATGGGAGAAGTTGAAAAACATATATGCATCTAAGTTGTTAACTAATCATTTATGTTTGAAAATGAAGTTCTATAAACTCAAATGAAGATGAAAGAAATCTCCACGACCACATAATTATTTTTAATCATCTAGTATGTCAATCATTATGTAGATGAAAAAATATCTAATGAAAAAGTCCTACAAACCTTTAAGTTAGACACTCCTTGTAGGAAAACATTGAAGTTGAATAATGTGACAGTGATTCTAATAGAAAATAAAAGATGAAAATATTGTTAATGAAGTTAATCTATTCATTATGGAGTAGTGTGATTGAGGGAGGAGTCATTCATGGAGACAATACGTACAAAAAGAAATATCATAATCAATGACATCATGAACAAAATATCAGTAATGTGGAGTGTTACTACGGTAGAGAAAAAAGGTCACATCCAACCAAGGTGCCTTGAGATGAGAGATGACCTAAAAAATTAAGATCTATCAAGACAGCTGATGACAATCCCTATACTAGTGTGGTCTAAACATCTTAAGATAAAGATTTATATTTGACAACTACTAAGGAGACTATTAAATCAAAATGGATAGTGAATTTTGCTACTTTAAAACACATTTGTAGAGATAAAATAACTTTTGACACTTTGAAAACTAATGGAAGAAATGAAGATTAAAGGCATTGAGACTATTAGAGTGAAACTTCACAATGACATAATCCAAACTTTTGAAAATTTGAGGATTTGTACATTTTGCTATGCAAATGTTGTTGAAAAATTTGAGTATTACAAATTAATTTGTAACATGTGATTTTAAAAGCACATTAAAATGTTGATAGTCGTTGATCAGTTTTATTATGTACTAAATTTAGTCTTTATTACACATTAAATATAATTAATTCGTAATCAAGCAATTAATTACATTTAATAATTTTTAATATAATTTATGTTTGCGATTACTATATTCATTACTAGGTGCAAATTTAGAGCACTATATATAGGGTATTTGTTTCACTATTATAAGTACCTCTAAGCTTTTTTTTCTCTACTTCTCTTTGGTTCTCATGTTTATCTTGATAGTTCTTTAGTCTCAGATTGCTTGAGAGGTTCCTATTATATCCTGAGAGACTTACGAGATTACCCGAATAAGTCTTTTAGGATAGGATAAGTCTTTTAGGACAGTGTCCAACACGCCATGGGAAGATAATTTCTACATCTTTGCTCTGGAGGTCCAACGCACCTTTGTCGGATGTCTCCAAAATTGAGGCTTTTGCTGGACAAAATGTTCAACATTGGCAGGAACACATCTATGCTAGATCATTGTTAGATGCCTACAAAAATATACAAGAATAATTCTCATATCTCATGTGCAGCTTTGAACCCCACCTTTAACAAAAATAATTATTTTTGTAAATAACCAAAATATTTTATGCCTCAGTACTTACCTGTGAGAAATGACAATCCTCCTAAGCCTAAGATTAACTTGGCTGAAAGAGATGATAATTTTGTTGCGGTCATTTTTCTGGTAAATATTGTGACCAATGTGAGTAAATATGTGGTAGACTATGGGGTTACCAAACACATATGTGCTAATATAAATATGTTTTTCTCCTACACTCTTGTGGAGGATGGATAAGAACAAGTTTTACTCAGTAATCCTAGATCTACTCTAGTTTTGTGGAAAGAAAATGCTCTTTCAAAACTCACACTGGAAAGCACTAGCTCTAGGTGATGTGCTACATATGACTACCATTAGAGTAAACTTAGTCTTTGTGGAATTGTTAGGAAAGGTTGGGGTAAAAGTGGCTTGAGTCTAGCAAGATTGTCATGACTAAAAACAATGTGTTTGTGAGAAAGAGTTATTTAATTAGGGTGTTGTTGAATTCTAGCAAACGTACCAAAATTAACTGTAGTATAATAGTTTTATAAGTAAGAGTGTCAATCTCACAAGGAACAATTTAAATTAAAATTCAAAGTTATAATGCTCACTAAGTATATATACATAGTAATGAATTTAATCATGTTGGAATGTAGTAAGATAAATTAAAACACATAATAAGAGTAACATGCTAAATGTAATAAAGATAATTGATTGGGAGAAATTGGGATTGAATTTCATCTATCTCACTCATCTGTATTCTGGATAAATAAATAGATATAGCATTTGAAACAATTGATATTGATGCCACATACAAAAATCATTTATACTGATCTCTCAAGTAGAAAGTTCATAAGAAAAATCTCTTAAATATTGATTCCTCAAATATTTAACAGATTATATGTTATAAAGCAATTGATATATTGAAATTTATTCCTAGTAATGCAACATATCGAGTAATTTTGTTCAGAGCAGATTCTCAGAAATACTTTCCAGTTAATTCCAAAAATCAAATTCAAGAATCTATTGATCAGATAGAATCAAGCATTTAGAAATAGAACGAAATACCAATATCAAATGAAAAAGGAATTACTATATATAAATAATCACTAGACTACATTTGAGTTCGAATCGATTACATTTAATCCCAAAAAGGAGATTAGCTACTCATGGTAGCCATAAGAGAATCAGGAATGGCGAAGAATTGAAGAAAACAGCTTTCGTAGCTCTTCGTTCTAGCTCTCTACCCGAGGTCCTATATATTTCTGCCTATAAATGCACTCCCCCCCTTTATTTCTCGTTTTCGACCTTTTCTAAGTGATTTTTTGCTTGAGCTAGTTGATTCTCACTCAAGCAAGAAGAGTACTTCATCTTTAGAAGGGTTCTCTCGCTCAAGCGAGATATTTCTCGCTTGAGTTAGAATGCCCTTGAAACAACATTGCTCTCAGGTCAATTCTCGCTCAAGCGAAAATGATATGGCTAGCTAAAATTATCTTGCTTGAGTGAGAATGCCCTGATGAACCTCCCTTCTCTGGATAAATATCGGTCAAGCGAGAAATCACTAGCTTGAGCGAGAAAGTGGCAGATTCTTTTCTTTTTCATTTCTTCACAATTCTTTCAATCCATTCATTCTTTCATCTTTGATTACCTGAAAAATTAATACAAAAATGGGATCAAATACCTTCATTTATAGCAAGACTTAGAAACAACCATTTGGATTCAATAATTCTTAAATTAGGGGCAATTAACATATAATGAATACAATTAAGATCATAAAGTGTCAAAATTCTATATAAAAATTTAATAACAGTTGACACTTATCAGGTGTCTTTGTACTTAACATTTTTTAAGTGATTAATGAAAATAAGACATTTGTTTCTTCTACTTATATGATTGATTCTTATGATATGTGGTATGCTATATTAGGACATGTTAATTCCTCATATGTTGTTAAATCATATCGACTATGCCTAATAAACTTGCATGATAAATAAAGTAGGAAATGTGAAATATCTTAAAGTGTGGGGGTGCCTAGCTAAGGTTATGTTACCTGATCCCAAGAGAAAGAAAATAGGACCTAAGAATTCTGATTGCATGTTTATTGGTTATGCTGAGCATAGTGTAACCTATAGGTTTCTTGTTATTAAGAGTAGCGTACTTGATTGCAATACTGTCATAGAGACTAAGAATATTGAATTCTTTGAGGACATATTCCCTTTAAAATCTAGTATATCTACTATCTCTAATGATAGTACGATAGTGAACCTATGATTGAGGACTTAAGGCGTAGTAAGAAACAAATGATAAAAAAATCTTTTGGTGATGATTTTTACACATATCTAGTTGTGGATAATCTTTTGAGTTTTTCTGAAACTATTAGTTCATCAAATGCAAACCTTTGAGAACAAGCTATTAAGATTGAGATTGATTCTATAAAAAAGAATAATACTTAGAGTTTAACAGACTTGCTTGAGGGTGAAAAACAATTGGATGTAAGTGGATCTTTAAGAGAAAGTGTAACTTTGATGGATCTATAGATAAATATAAGACTAAATTGGTAGTTAAATGATTTACTCAAAAGGAGAACATATATTATTTTGATATCTTTGCGCTTGTTACTAGGATTTCCTCTATTAGAGTTTTGATAGCATTGTCATTTATTCACATGTTGTTGATTCATCAAATGGATGTTGAGACAACTTTTTTCAATGGTGATTTAGAAGAAGAGATTTCCATAACCCAACCTGAGGGATGTTGTTGAGAGTTTTAATGATTACTCTACTTATGGAAAATGCATCAGTTGTATTGTAGTATAGAACTGATAAAATCATGTCGTCTCCTCAAAGACTTGGAAGATCATTTAAAATTTCAATAATTTCTTTATAAAATATTTTATGAAAATTTAGATAAACAAAACTGAATAATTGAATTGGAAAATAAATTATATTTTTGTGATTTTTAATAAATAATGTTAATAATGCAAGATGATTAAGGATTTGATTTACTTTATAACATCTGTAATTACTAATTCTTACCTGAGTTGAATTATCTATTCCTGAATTGTCAGAGGTTTCTCTATCATAATTCCTTAGCAATGGAAAACTAAATTATTGGAGTTTCTCAGATATATAATTATTTGACAAGCTCAGAACAATTATTAAGTTAGACACACAAATCTTATATTATTCCTAAGTGTAGTCACCATATGATGAACTTCTTGGTTCTATAATTTCATGTATCTTTTGATAATAGAAATTAAATAGATTAAGAACAATAAATATAAGGAAGATTCAAAATAGGTAACCAAAACTTTAAATACAGATAAGAACAGATTACAGAGTATTGGTCATTGCATCAACCCTTGATAATCTTACCTAGATAGGTCCACCATGAACTATTTATAATAGAAAAGAAGAATTGTGTGATACATCCGAGACCCTCTTTCCCTTTCACTCCTTCTCCTACTTATAGCCTTCAGTTAGTGGAACTTCACTTAGCGAAATTAAATTTGCTGAGCGAAACACTTTTTGCCATGATTTTGCTAAGCGAAAATTGATTCGCTCATCGAAGCCTTGATTCTTTCCATAATTCTGAGAGACTTCACTCAATGAAAGTTTGTTCGCTAAGTGACCTTTGTAGTGTAATTCTTCCTTTGGCTCAGCAATTTGAGCTTAGGTTAATGGTTCTTTTATGTCCTTAGGCTTTGTTAGTCAAGCTTGGTCCTTCTACCTTCTAAATCACATAAACCAATGTTGGAGCTCTTTCGTTAGCATTATATCGTTGCCTTCTGCTCCTTGTTCAAGCTTATATTAAGGTGAGTTTCACAATAAATCCAAGGCTATTTGCACAATTTCAATACTCTTTTGGAAACAAAACTTGTTTATCAAATATTTTGGATTTTTGTTAAAAAGTTGAGTTATACAAAATATTTTCTTCAATTTCTGGTCAGATAAGTGTCCTAAAAGATATTGATTATTACACAAAATGAACACTTATCAAATGTGTGATTCCTTGTCAAAAAACAAAGTGTGTAAACTCTTAAAATCTTTATGTGTTTGAAACAAACACCTAAACAATGATATGAAAAGTTTAATGAGATTATATTTGCTAATGATTTTTGTTCTAGTGATTTTGATAAATGTTGTACACTAAACTAGTGAATGACGAATGTGTCATTATATGTTTGTATGTGGATGACATGTTAATCTTTGGTACATGCAATGATATAGTTTTTGAAACTAAATCCTTCTTAGCATCCAAATTTGATATAGGTGGGACAAGGGTAACTTAGGAGTTAAAGTCACAAGGAAGAGAGATAGGATAATTCTATCCCAAGAACATTATGCGGAGAAACTTCTTAGGAAATTTGAATATTATGATTATAAATCTATGAGTACCCCTTATGACACTGACTCTCAACTAATAAAAGATAGAGGAGAACCAGTTTCTCAATATGCCCAGATTATTGGGAGCTTATTGCACTTGATTAGTTTCTCAAGATCGGATATAACTTATGTAGTAGGTAGATTGAGTAGACACACTCATAATCCTAATAAGGATTATTGGGAAACACTTGCTAGACTCATGAGGTATTTGAGAGGTACCATGGACTATGGTATTGAATATAGTGATTCCCTCTGCACTAGAAGGGTACAGTGATGCTAACTGGATCTCTTATTCACATGAGAAAAAATCTACTAGTGGCTATGTATTTACACTTGGTGGTGGTGCAATTAGATGAGATCAGCCAAACAAACTATCATAGCTAGATCAACAATGGAATATGAGTTTGTTACTCTAGAAATGGCTGGCATTGAGGCTGAGTGGTTGAAAATTTTTTTGGGTAATATTCCTTTAAGAACGAAACCAACACCATTAATGTCTATGCATTGTGATTCACAATCAACAATAGTTGTAGCGAAAAATAAAACTTGCAATGGCAAGAATAGACATATACAATTAAGACATAATGTGATAAAGAAACTATTAAAGAATGGAATAATCTCCATATATTTTGTGAATTTAGAAGGAAACTTAGCAGATCTTCTAACGAAATCCCTAGCAAGAAAAATGATATTAGAAACATTGAGAGGAATAAGACTTAAACAACTTGAAAATAGACAATAATGGTAACCTAATCTTTGTGATGGTAGATCCCATAAAAAAGGTTCATATGGGTAACAACAAGTCATTTATCAGTTTTGCTAGCACTAAAATTGATATCAATTAATTTCGTTTTTTTGGGTCCCTTCTTATGATGTGAGAAAATGTTAGATGCTGAATTAATGAGAGGTTAAAATTTATAGTTAAGCTTTATGAGAAAGCTTGATATTTTATAAAGTTTTTAATGAATTTTATATCTCTTATGGAAGGTATATGATTTGCAATATACATTTCTTGAAATCACCTATATGAGTCTCAAGTGGAACGACTTGCATGAGATATTGACAAATATCTAGAACACTCAAGAATATCGGGCAGTTAGATGACCTAAACGTGCAACACAACAAAAATAGCGAAAGATTGTGGTGGTATATTATGATTAGTAGACCATTATCATATACCACATGTTTTTAGTTCATATATCATTGCTACACCAACTACATTGTGTGATAAGTACTAGTCTAGGTCTGATTCATATAACATAGCTACAAAGGTCTGATGAAATACATCTCATTTGAGAACCTAACTAGAGATTTGTTCTTTTCAAAAGTTTCATATGCTTTTGTAATATGTGAGAGATTGTTGAAAAATTTAAGTATTACAATAGGAAAATTAATTTGTAACGTGTGGTTTTAAAAACACATTAAAATATTTATAGTTGTTGGTCAATTTTATTACGTATTAAGTATAATTTATTCATAATCACGCAATTAATTGCATTTAATCATTTTTATTATAATTTATATTTGCAACGATTATATTCATTGTTAGAAATACCTTTGAGTTCTTTTTTCTCTACTTCTCTCTCACTTTCCCTCTAGCTTTCGTGTTTATCTTGCTATTTCTGTAGCCTTAGATGCCTAATAGGTTCCTTTGATATCCTAGGAAAGTTGCAGAATAACCTGGATAAGTCTTCTAGGACAGTATCCAACATGTCTCTAGAAGATAATTTCCATACCTTTATACTAGAATTATTAACAATGTCATCTCATTAGGTGAGATGACATGACAAAGATACACATATATTGGTTTAAATTAGGGAAGTAAGATGTACAAGGGAAGGAACTTAGTGCTGAAGGGATAGAAAAAATATTTTTGCTACGTTGGAGGACAAACTTTGAGAAGATTTTTTTTTTTAAATGAGACACTTATTTAGAAGTTTTAATTAAAAGATGAATTATTGAAAAATAATTCAAATTTTAAATTAAATGGAGCTGATGTAAATTCAAAAGTGTTGTTTAAGAATTCATTTTGTTTTAAATTTTTAGGATCTATTTAGATTTAAATATTTTATTAGTTTATTTTTTAAAAAGTAATTTAAGGATTTGTTTGTTTTTTTAAAAGAGCAGAATGATATAGTCATATTTAAATTTATATTTCTATTTTACTCTATATAGAATCAAAATGTAATGAAAATTAGTGTGGTGTGTTTTATATAAAAAAATCCTTTTAGTGAGTAGGTAATTAATCTTGTTACGTATAGAAGAATAGTTTTCCATGGTAATAATTATTGAATTTAATTAATATATTGGTAACATATGCTCTCAGCAAAACTAGAATAATTTCAAGTCAAACTTCACTAGGTTATTTTCTAACTTAGTCTCGATTAGAATATTTTCAACTTGATTTTTGGCTTCAACTAGAGTAATTTCACCTTGGTCAAAGCATCTTCTTCGCACCCTCAAATAAGGTATTTTCAACTTGGCTTTGGTTAGGACATTTTCAAATAAATCTTGACTGGGATATGTTCAGCTAAATTTCAGCCAGAACTTTCACCTAAGCCTCAGCCAAAACATATTTAAATCAATCTCAATTAAAGCATACTTAATTGAACTTCATTCAAAGCAAAAGCAACTTCAAGTTGGCCTTAGCCAAATTGTCTTCACCTCAACTTTAAGAAAATTTAAGAAAATTATCTTTACTTTAGTTTTGCTTAGAGCATCTTCAACTTAGTATTAGCCAAAACACAATATTTTTAAAATAAGACTAGTGACCGAATTAGTAAAGAATTAGTTCATGATTCATAAGTTAAACTAGTGATTGAATCGGTTTTTAATAAAATAATATTTTTATTTTTAATATATTATAATAACTATCAAACAATGTTAAACAAAAAATATCATGATATTCATAATACTAAAATTTAAAAATATCATAAATTATACATACTTCACAAGTCACTCATCATAAACCATAAATCATAACATATAACAAAAATTAATATTGATTGTGAAGGTACTTATGAAATAAAAAAAAAAGAACTCTTACTAAATGCAACCTCATTTGCTAAGTTAACCTTTTTTCATTAAATTTGGAATTAAAAGTGGTTAAATTAGAAAAAAAGGAGAGATATTTAGCAAGATCCAAAATAGTAAAAAAAAAAGCTTTTTGTGAGTGAGACAACTAGTCAAATCAATTCTATTGAATTATTTATTTAATCAGTTCAATTTGTAAGTAGTTTTAAGACTAATTAAAATAAAAAAAGAAATTAATTCCAATTTAAGCGATCACGTAAATGTTAATAGTTAACATGTCAATTTTATTATTAATAGAAAAAATTTGAATTAATTGATTTTTTCTTCTCACATTCTCTGTGTGAACATTGATACTAAAATCAACCAATTTAATATGATTATTTTTAAGATACTGACAAAAACTCTCCAAGTTTTCCTTGTTGCCTTGTTGGAGTGTCTTCAAGTAAACCTTAACTAAAATATCTTCAACTAAAACTCAATTAATACATTTTTAAGTTAATCCCGGTTAAATTCTTAAATTTAAGACCCATGGAATAAGGCTAAACTTAAAAATATTTTTATTTTTTATATGGATCTTCTCATATAATATTTTGAAGTTTTTTAGCCTTGAGTCCAAGAAGTATTTTTGAAATATAAATTAACGTTGGGTAAAATCAACAAAAGTATTTACGAAAAGATATGTAAGCATTAAGACGAAGGAGGAATGAGTAAAATAATATTTATATAAAACGAAAAATTGATGGACTTACTTGGAAGTTGATAGTGATGATTACGCGGCAGCAGAGCGTGAAGTTGATTTTGTGCAGCATGCACAGTTGTACTCTCACCGCAGAATCTTTGAGCCAACCAACAAACGTTACCCCACACCTCATCTCTATAATCTTAATTTATTCGTCAAACCCCTATTGTTTCTTTCCTTTTTATTTTTCGGTTCCAAGGTTGTTTTTTTCTATTTAATCAATGCATTGAGATTGAAGAC
The DNA here is from genome assembly GCA_037954015.1 of Psophocarpus tetragonolobus. Classification (NCBI taxonomy): domain Eukaryota; kingdom Viridiplantae; phylum Streptophyta; class Magnoliopsida; order Fabales; family Fabaceae; genus Psophocarpus; species Psophocarpus tetragonolobus. The sequence goes on along the minus strand of CM075696.1, from coordinate 30,052,625 downwards.
ACATTTGACTTTCATTTCACATGAGACCAACTTCCATTCCTATCAATTCTTTCCACCAAGCTACAATAATAACAACACATATGTCACCCACCGCAACCAATCCATATATAAAATGGGTAACTAACTATTTGTGCTACCCTCTTCGTTCATCTCACCCTTGTCTTCTCCTTTATGCTACCCTCTTTTTTCTTTTCAAACTTTGATACTATATCATTCTTTAATGTTTCCATATTTTCTTCTTGTTTCCCACTTTTTCTACCATGATGATAGCTGGATTATCACTATAACGGGATATAGATAATAAAAACAAATGAAAACGCTATCCACTACATTAAGACACGCGTCAATTTTGCATATATCGAACTACTTCGTTCGTACCTTATCTTTCTCCCTTTAACCCAACACCTCTCGATAGATTAAGTGCTTATGTGTACATCCTCGATTTCACCTATGTATTTAGGTTCTTAAAATGAAATTGAGTGTCTCATACGTAATTACGTATACCTCAAACAAACAACACTACTACCCTGTGTGGCATATATAGGGTTGGTTGTTAGTCTATCAAATCATTATAATACTAACGCTGTGATTAGTACATGTGAATAATGAAAAAGAAAAAAAATGAAAAGATGAAGAGAATCTTCCTTATATGACTGATAGACACTATTGAGAAAGAAAAATACGAGGGGGTGTCTTTTTAGAGTAAATGATGTATACATGTAAACATTAAAAAAATTACATATTATAATTATATTTTTATTTTTGTTCTACCTATTTATGTTCTAGATATAAAGTTCGTACTACATCCGTGTCTGTCTATTATTTTCCGCCAATTTATTAACCTTGCACTTCCATTTGGATGGAACGAAAAGGATAACCGACATCTTTTGTTATTGTCTTTGATTCTGTTATTTGTCTGAATAAAAAGAAAAACCATAGCCACAAAAGGCAATGTATACCATTTGAAGGGATAAGTTAATTATATTATGGCAGATGCTGTTATACAAGCGATACGATAAAATATAATGTCTTTATCAAATAAATTTAAAGTTCAATTTTAACTCTTAAAATTTTCTATCTCCAATTTTAACTTACATCTCTAAAATAATTTTAATTACACTTTATAAAAAGATAAAATGTGATTTAGATAGTAATTAAGAAAAACCAAAATATGTTGTACCCTAAAAATAACAAATTAAAAGAGCAATGTTAACATTACTTTTTGAGATTCACATTTTGAAGGGTATAATCATCTATCTATTCAGTAATAACTTTTCCTTGCTTTTCACTTTATATTTGACCAAATTTATTACCTTAAATATGGAAGAAAAATTGTTGTCATTACTGACCTTATTGAAAAATAACATAATTAGTGTAGTCTCCTAATAAAAAAGGAACAACTAAAAAATTTATACATTTTCTTTCTACATAAATTCTCTAATTCCATTTTATATTTATTTTCTTTCCAAAGCAGAGTGTAACCAAATGGGACTACTAGTATCCTTCTGCAAATCCATTATCACTTTCTTTCTGAACTGGACCTATTGATTATCATTATGATTGATATAAGATAAATCTATTTTTAATTACAAAACGTACACATGAGAGATGTAAAATGGTCCCACACGTTTCAACATAGCAAATGTTTTGAATCAAAACTCATCACAAGGAGAAAAGATTCTATGACGCCAGCTTTCATGGATCCCACTATCAGTGCTCAACTGCCTATCCTAAAAGATATTACTAAAAAAAAAAAAAGAATGAAAAGGTTTGCATTCCACATTTCACCCTCTCCAAAAAAGCAAGTGCAGTGGCAATAATACAGAAAAAGAGATCAGACAAAGCCAAAAGCCTTAAAAAAAAAGCAGAGAAAGCAAGTGCACTTGGCACTCGTCATGATCAAGTTGACATACTGATGGTAAGAGAACAATGACACAGAAAGAGACAAGTCTGGCTTTGAAGCAGGCTAGAATCCACAACCAATTTCAATAATCAATTACTGTAGATCTGTCTGTTGTAAATTATTATGAGAAAATGATAGAAAATTGTTGGACTATGGGGTTAATAAATCTAGCAAGGATATCTTGATAAGTCTAATTTAGAGGTGGACAGAAAACTGGTTTGTATGGGTTCTATACCTGGTTTGAAAACTAGTTAGTGCCTTGTCATATAGTAACTAGGATCGGTAAAATCTGTTTTCCAAAAAACTAAAATGAACTAAACCCAATTATTATAAATAATTCGATTCTTAAACCAAAAGAAGATCTGTTTTAGAAAACTAGTTTAAAATTGAAATGCCTTTAAAACACTTGTTTGGTTTTAGAAAACCAGTTTGGAACCACATTGCTTTTAAAAAACCAGTTCAAATTATTTAAAAAAAATTTTAAATTGAACTAGTTTCAAATTAATTTTTTTAAACAATACATTATCTACAATTTTATAAACACAACCACAACAGTGTGAGAAACTTAAAAGGCATTGTTTTTCTAACAAGCCCCTTTCACAGGGTGTGTGCAATGTTAAGTTTTTTTTTTTTTTTTTGTGCTTAACGTAGTGGGAAACTTATAACATGAATGTGTACAATGTTAAGTACGTCTTTTAATGAATGTTACTAATCCAATCTCATCTCTTACACTTGATGATGATGATGTTCCTTTAACCAATTTTGTGTGCAAACAAGTGTTTTCATCATTTGTCGAGTAAGAGAACTACAATATGAATTAAAAACTCTTCCTCCACTACTAAAGGCAAATTCAGAGGTCACAATAAAATACAAGTATAGCAAGAACATCTTTATCCATGATTACAAGAATTGGAAATCGACTGGAGTTAAGCTTCCACCAAATTAAAACATATAATTCTCCTTAAGTTTGCTCTAAAGATTCATTTAGATATTTATCTATTTCAACTTTAGTAGACACATTTGACTAAAAATTGGTCATAGTCATAAAGATAATTAACACCTCCTTTACTTGGTTGAGCCTCATGTGAGCTAGCCTCAAGCTCATTATTGTTACCACTATTTTATTCTTTAAGAAGTGATGTCAAACTCAATTTCACTTTATCTTTCAATTAAATGCTTCATCACATGAAAGCTTTGTGAAATTAACCGATTCATGAATTTGAATTTGTATCTTGGATGTACACCAAGAGCAATCATTCATGGCATATTTAGCTTATCAAGATTGCTCCAATACTTATCATGTTTTGTTTTCATGATTTTAGCCATTTTTTTACACTTGAATTCACGTTAATAATCATTTATTTGATTTTTCCTTCCAATTCCAAATGCCTCATACATGTACATAAAGACTAGTAACATAAGTTGAACTTGACATTTTTACAGTGACCTCATAAAACAATTTAGAAAATGGTAAGATTGAAGATGCAAGTTCTCAATCACTACATTAAGGAACATCATCCCCTTTCTTGGTGAACTCATTGGTGTATTTTTTGTCTATTAGTTCAAGTTCTTCAAATACCCTCTAATGTTTTAATGCACCCTTCAACATTAAATAAGTAGAATTCCATGTGATTTCCACATCTAAGATAGTTAGGCCTTTATATTCAATATTTTCATCCTCAACACATTCCTTGAATACAACCAACCTCGAAGGGAAAGATTTGACATATTTGACAACACCATACATTCTACTAATATCTTTTCATTGTCTTTGAATTCACCATCCGCAATCAAATTGAAAATATAGGCACAACAACACATGTGAAGATAATTCTCATTCAAAGGCAATCGATGTCAAGACATTAGCCTTGTCTTTAGATATTTGACTACAACATCATTTGATGTGGTATTATCTACTATTAATGAAAAGACATGAGTCAATCCCAACTACTCAAATAATGTTCAACTGTCCTAGCCAAATTCTTTTCTATGTGACTGACAAAAATTTAAGATCTTTTGCAACTTCCAATCCTTATCAATAAAATGAGCCGTCAAACTCATGTATTTCAAATTCGAGGATGAGGTCCATGTGTTTGTGATGAAGCAAACCCTATCATAGTGTTCAGAAAGATAAATCTTCAACTTTGCTTTTTCTATAACCTAGAGTTTAAGAATATCATGTGCCAAGGTAGTGCGATAGATGACAATTAAAAAAGGTGTCACGATGCTTAAAAACTCTTGACAAGCTTCATGTTCAATAGTCAAAAGGAAAACTGTGAAAAATGCACTTTCTAAAATAAAACTAATTCGAAACCAATTCAATTTAATTGAGTACTATTTAAATTAGTTCTAAATCAGTTTTTTAAAAACTAATTTTCTAAAGCAATTTTTCTTCTTTTTTTTTTTTTTTTTTTTTTTTTTGTTTAAGAAGATCGAAAACCAGTCTTTGTTTTGCACAACCAAATAATCCGATACAAAATTTAAGGCTTTATCATTTCGACCTATTTCTTGACATCGTATGAAATATGATCACATACACTAGGGAACTGTATTTAATTAATATTTAAAACCTTGGACAAATCTAATTTCATCAAACTAAGGAGTCCTGAGATCTGTTTGATAAAAAAAAGAGATGTGTTTCTTATATCCTCTTAAAGTACAATCATAATACAGCAATCGTATGGCACAATCAGTCATCACAAAGTCAAAATTAGCACACCAAAATTTTTTGAAATTCTAAGGCAAGGGGGAAGGTTTAATCAATGGATAGAAACGAATTTCAAGTGAAATAAGAAGAAAATAAAAAAAAACTAAAAAACAAGTAGATACCTTTCATTCCCCTTCTGTTTCCCTCTTCCTTTGAAAATCTGTGTTTAGATAAGATGGCATTGGCATGCCCATTTGAGGATCCAAAGTAGGTAATTTCCCCTTCTTTGGCCACAACCAGATTTTGGACACAGAAAAGCTGTCACCTTTACTGACACTACTAATCTTCTTTCCTTCCACATCCCCTTCTACCGAAAGCCTCCCATCAGCATGTTCCATTCCTTTGGTGAGCCTTGTGACTTGACCCTTACTTTCATGGTTCAAGGCCACCCTGAGGTCTGAATTTCCAACCACATATTGGTAAGACCCCATTGAGAAACACCTTCTTGCATCCAAATTACTGCTACTTGTCTCTCCCACTTCACTCTCCCCACCCTCCACATTCATCTTCTTGAATTTACCAAGCCTCACAGGGAAAACACCTTTCTCCACACTTTCAGCAACCACAACTGCTTTCTGTCTAGTACTGAATCCATTCTCCCCATTACAAGGGCACCCCTCATCATCCCTCAGATCATCAAAATCAAATATAGGATTCTCAATAGAGAATCCAGGAGTAAGAAGTGTTCCTCTACAAAGAGGGCATGTGGAGTTTGACAAAAGCCATGTGTCTATACAACTTATGTGAAAGGCATGGCTGCACATAGGCAACAACCGCAGCTTATCCTTCTCAGAAAACTCACACAAACAAACAGCACAGTCAAAAGGCTCTTTCAGCCCAACTATCTCCTTGTACTGGAAAACAGGAAGAGCATCAATGAAAGCTTGATCCAAGCCAGAGTCATGCAGGTGGAAGAGCTGCTGCAGCTGCCTCTGGAGAGCATCAGATGTGGAAATTTCTTGGTGTCTGTTAGATTGAGCAGAAGCAGAAGAAGATGGGTGCTTTATGAGAAATCTAACAAGCAGATGGAGGAGACCAGATATGAAAAACAAAACAGCAAGAACCACTATGATAAAAAGAACAGCAGGACTAATTCTAGTGCCTGAAGATGGTGGTGTTGAAGAAGGCACGGACGATTCCTTGTGAAAAGCAGCACCGGGAGGGTAAGGGGGTGAAGAAGAAGAAGAAGAAGTCAAAAGGGGTGGTGAGTAGCTCAAGTAGCCATCTTTTTGCTGGATTTGAGGCCTAACCCATGCCATCTTCAAATGGGTATGTTCAAAAAACAACCTAGGATAAATGCTTTCTGACATCTCATCTCATCTCACAGATCACAAAGACAACACAACCATGTTCCTAACCCAACACAATCATAGTCACATCTTGACACCTTAAACACTTGAAGTGTTTTAGTTTACACTCAAACTAGGGACACATACAAAGAAGTGAAGTACATACATCTAGATGTGTGTGTACCTTACCACATACAAAATAGTGATGTAGCAATAATTTTTTTCCCCTTTTTGTTTTTAAGCACACGATATGATGTTGAACTTGAGCTGAACTCACCTAACAGGTTTAGGAGGTGGTTCACTTCAGCACTGGGTGTGAGGGGTTGAATCGTGTGATGCTTTGAAGAAATGCTGTCTAGAGAAAAGTGAAATGTGAAGAGGTTTCTAAACGGATGTATCTGTGTGTGATAAAAAATGCACAAATTGCTTTGTGGCTTGAGAAGGAAAGAATCCAAAGAGTGAAAGTGGCAGCAGTTCCCGAAGTGCGAGGTAAAGGATTACAGAAAGATTCACATAAATTCTAATCACACTACCAAACATGGCGCGTGTCCATCTTTGCCCCATATTAAAAATCAACCATAAATGCATTAGTAGCTTCGGAAATTATTTTTAAAAAATAGTTAAGTTTTTAAATTTCAAATTCTTGATATTGTACAATTTTTAATTAGATTTACAACTTTTTTTTTTTTTAAGAATTAGATTTACAACTTATGCATCAATAACGTTAAATATGTTTGATTACTAATATTTTCATATTTATAATACCTAAATCTTTTTTGGTTTACTTAACGTTCTTTATTTTTTGTGTGGATATTATCGGTTTTTATTGATTAATATAATTTTCAAGTGAGTATTTAATGACATACTTCAAATGTAAACCAAATATCTACTATTTATTATTGCACTTTTCCTTTTGCATCGAAGTTGTCACGATTTGAAATCAAACACATATAATTGTATTTGTAAATGAAAATCCTAATTTAAATAGGTTTTATTTATTAGGTTTTATTTATTATTTTAAAATACTTAATATAATTAGTAAAATTGTTAGTTATCACTGTGTCACATGAATCACAAAAATTATATACTGATGTGATATCTGCTATTAAATAATTTTGTGTTGGTATTTGTTGACACACCAACAAAAAAATGTCAAATGAACGAATGTTTTATCAATTTATTAATATATAACATGAATTTGAATATGTGTGTTGTTAAATACTTATTTAATAGTAATGTAAAGTGATATTTTTCTATGAATTTTGGACATCAACAAATTGTGTTTTGGGAAATTTTAAAACATGTTAATGGTTGATGAAGAGTTGAGGTTGAGTTTATTGAAATTTTTCCTGTGAGCATCGAGCATTCAGGAAAAAAAAAGAAAAGAAGAGCGTTAATGAATTGGGATTAATTCAATTTGATCATTTAAACTGTTTTCCAAATTTAATTAAAGTCCTAATTTCTTATGTAATCTTCACCCTTAATTAAAAACCTATTATCTTAACTAGGAAGAAAGAAAATCTCTATGAGTAAAAATTTCTAAAACACATTCATATATCAAACTTTTTTCAACGTGCAGACTAAAATCCATTCCGAGAGAAGGCAATAAGGTCAAGAAATATGATGCTCGTGATAATTTTAAAAACAAAAAATCAAAGATTGTCAAGATCCATAGAAATACACTAAATCCAAACAATTGGGATTTGGAAAGACATATAAATAACAAAATAAAAACAAAAGAAAAGTTGGAGTGAAGAAAAACAACATTAGGTTTATGAGCAGAAACTTGAGTTTCTTCCAAAATAATTAGGAAATCAGATCAACAGTTAGTCAGTGAGTTACATGAAGGTCCAACATTGAGAAATCTAGTGTTCAGTGCTAATCAATGAAGCACTTATGAACTTTGTAGGGTTGGATAAGGATGAAATTATTCAAGTCCAAACTTTTAAGTCTATCAACAAAAAAAGTATTATCTATTAATTTATAAAAAAAATTTACAAATGACCTAGTACTTAATTTTTTCAAATTACTATTGGGTTGACATGCGATTATATATATGAATTTTTTCACACTCTTTTGAAATTTTTTTGTTCCCATAAGAATTAAAGATTTATAACTCATGCATTATTTTTAATCAACTAAGTTAGATCATTGACTTTTTTTAAAACATTTGATATCATGGATAAAATATTATTGTTTTTAAATATCTTAATATCAGATAATATTTTTTATGTAAAAAATATCCGGTAATATATTTTTTTTAAAACAAATTAATATTATAGGCCTGAATCCGAAATAAGATGTCTATGAATTTATGTATAACAATAAATTTCTCTCATTACAACATCACCTAATTAACACTTAATTTGGTGGTTAATGTTGTGATATGATCCCTACTTTTAATGAAGTATCTACATTTTAGTACAATAATAAAATAAAAAACATGAATATACAAATTTAACAAAACTAACACATTCTATCTAAACAATAAATAGGATTCATAACATATTCTCTATAGAAGTGTGTGAAATGAATATGCAAGTGTGATATCACTCTTAAAAACTAAGTTGAACAAGTTGTACTATTGAAAATCATTGCATAAAAAATAAGATTAAAATAAGAAAAATTCCCACTAAAATTAGAATAAATTTAAGCAAATAATTTTTTTTCTGAAAAATCTTAATACCATACAGCAATTTCTTTGAGGGAAAATTAAGTAAACTATATAATTCAAATGAGTGACACAATTTCTCTCAAAATACAATTATGAAAAATCTACGACATTACGAATTTGCATATTATTGTTAGTCTTCCTGTTTGATAAATAAATAAAGTTTATTTTTTTTTCTGTTGGAATTCAAATAATAATCGTATTTGTTGAGAAACTTAAAGTTTTTCTTGAAAGCATTTCGAAATATACTAATAGCTTATTACTATATTTATAAATAATTTTAATATATGCGTAATAACCAATGCAACTCGCATGAGCGTAACGTTTAACTTTCTAATTACTATAGTTTTTAGGACACGCTTGTTGGTTACTGTAGTCTAGGGATTTCTTAGTGGAGAAGGAATCATATAACCCTTTCTTAATTATATAATCTTAAATCTTCAATACTACGAAATAGTCCTTCTTTTGGTTTAACAATTACGTTCATTAGTTAGTGTATCACGTTAAATTTGATTTCACAGGCAAGAATAATCTCCCATTAAGTTGAATTATGTTATCCACTGTTGACTTAAAAAATCTCAAAGGTGAAAACGTGATAAAAATCAAATTTGCCAACTAAATGGTTTTGAATTTGATTCATATTAATGATTGATCCTTTTCATAATTAGGTTATATGTTAGTATCACTGCAAATCAAAATTGAGGATTGCGATATGTCATTATTTATGTACATTAAGATATGCCATGCTTATTTACTTATTAGTCAAAACAGGGGCAAAAACTAAAAAAAAAAGGGATACCTTTTAACTCGTGTTTATTTTACTTATTATGTGTATCTTCTGTTAAGTATGGTAAGAACTAGGAAATTAATGTGTTTTTTATTTCCTCTCCAACTTAGGCTTATAATGAATTCATTTTTATTTTTTTTAGATTTTTAAACGCTTTCTATTTAGGATGTTGCTTACAAGAAACAGTTATTTGGATATGAATACGAGAAAATAGTGCCTAATTCTTAAAAAGTTGAGTGAAGACTTTTGAGGGCAATTACAAATATAGTTATTGGACCATTTTCATTGAATAGGAGGAGAGTTTTTAGTGTGTAGAACAAGGATGTTATGCAACATGGTCCACCAATGCCTTAGGTTTCTCTCCATGAAATAATTTCTTGTTAGCTAAATTCCTCGAGCAAGTAAACTAACCATTAGGGTCACTATCTACAGTGAAAATAAGTCGAAAGCAAACCAATGCCATTAGAGCTTTAATTTCTTATATTCATGATAGTGGCTTGCTCATTCAATTAAATCATATACAATTGTTTATTTCAGGATAGTACTTCAACAAAATCATAAGTTTGTTTACTTGATAATATATAAATAATTTAATGATTTGGGATTTCTCCTTAATAAAAAAAACCTGCTTTCTTTATACTATTTTTAGTTAACGGGTACGATATGGTTTAAGATATTTTTATTTTTTAAATAATTAAAAATGATTAAAATTTTATTTGAATTAAGTGAGTAGATTTTTTTTTCATTCTTTATGTACATTTAAAGTCAATTAAAATTTGCATAAAAATATTATCTAAACAAAAATCCGTAAAATTAATACACTAAATCACTAGTATCATTGTAAAAGAAGTTTAAATTGTATATGAATGCTTATATTTAAATTTTATTTTTACTATTGTATAAATTATTTTTATACATAAAACTAATTATTTACATATATGACAACACCAAAATCTTTTAATTATAATGCTACCATAAAATTTGCCTAACAAAGTAACAAGAAGCTAAAAGCAGGTTCTTCTCAAAAGTCTTCTGTCTTGCTACTTAAATCCCCAACTCAGCAAAAATGTCCTTTTTTATATTTAACAATAGAAAAACAAACTTTGTGGTTTTAATTTAACAAATTTTGTTGTTTTCGTTGTTACGTATTTTCAAAAAACAAAAAATTAACACACTGCCACAAATTTTGTTATGCATTTTAAATTCAAAATCCCTACTTAACAACAACAATAATATTTTTGTTAAAAATACAAAAATAAATTTTATTATGTATATATTTTTCATGTAAAATATATACAAAGAAAATGTTATTTTTGCTGTCTGAGTTAAAAAATAAAAAGAAACATAAACTTATTTGTATTGGGGGTATTTTTGTGAAAAAAGATAAAACTGAAAACTGTGGGTTTTAAATAGTAAATTGGTGGTGTCAATAGTAATGGATGTAAAGAACATGCGCTTGATAAAGGTATAAGACCTCAAGTTAGTAGTGAACCATCTTGAACATCCATAGATACAATATACCTCCTTTACTAATTGAATGTACCTCTTTTAATTTAATTTTTGTTATTAGGTATACTTATTTAAGATAATTTTCCCCTCAACCTTCCTTGGGCTAACTCCAAAAGTTTTGTTAATCCTTCCCAAAAAACAAACAATATCATTCCTAATAATAATAAGCAAATGATCTAGATACGATCACGTTTTATTCTCCTTACAATCACGTTTCTTACTGATAGGCTTTAGATACGATCAAATTAAGTCTGACTTAAATTTACAAAACTAGTTTATAAAATAATATTTACATCTCATTTATAAACTATTATTTGATCAGTACATGCGAGACTTAGGTTTTCTTTTCAATACATATTCTTATTAACTATTGCTGCTACAATTTCAATTTCCTTTTCTTTCTTGTTTGTATTCTACAGTTCATTATTACTCTCTTTCATAGTATTTTCTTTCTACTCTTATTTAAATATAAATTTCACACACTAATCACAAAATTAATAATGAAAACAAACTTGATATGTGTGAAGAGCAAAATAATCATGTATAGCTCACGAATTACAAGAAAAGAGATCGGCGACCATGACTCAATATGATATTTCAAATAATCAGTCAACATTCATAAGGGGCATCAAATTCTGGATGACATACTAATTTCAAATGAAGTAGTGGAAGATGCATGTAGAAAGAATGAGGGGTTGACTTCTATGAAGGTAGATTTCAAGAAGGCATACAACTAAATTTGTTGGAAATATTTATGGAAGACCATGTAATGCATGAGGTTTGGAGGCAAGTGGATAAGCTGGGTGAAGGAATGTGTGAGTTTGACTTCAGTCTCTATCCTTGTAAATAGCAGTCCTACAGAGGAGTTTAGGGTGGGAAAAAGGCTTAGACAGGGTGATCCTCAATCACCATTCTTGTTTATTATAGTAGTGAAGGACTTAGGCAATTAGTAAAGTTGGTAGTAAGAGATGGGTAGTGGAAAAAATACAATGTTGGAAAAGAGATGTTTGGTGTGTCACATCTTTAGTTTGTAGATGATACGTTGTTGATATATAGAGTGGATCAGAGTCTGTGGTAATGATGAAAGCAGTCTTATAGAACTTCAAGTTGATATCCAACCTTAAGTTAAATTTTCACAAAAGTCATCTTATTGGTGTGAATGTTGACAAGGTTTGGTTAGGAAAAGCAGTATCTCAATTGAATTGCACGGTGGGAGGCTTGTCATGTAAGTACTTGGGATTGCCGATTGGAGCTAATCCATATAATCAAGAGATGTTGAGACCAATGGTGGAAGTGGAGCGGAAGAGATTGCAGAGTGTTGGCAAAAATTATGTTACTCTAACTAGAAGGGTGATGTTTATGAAGGCGGTATTGTTAGCACTACCAACTTATTTTTTGGCATTCTATAAATCCCCTAAAGGTATTATATCAAAACTACATGTTTTATTATCTAAATTTTATGGGGAAGGAGTGAGGAAGTAAAGAAGGTGACTTGAGTTTCCTTGGAGAAAGTCTGTAGAAGGAAGGAAGGAGTGAGGAAGTTCAATAAAGCGTTGTTGGGGAAGTGGCGATGGCAATTGTAGGTAGAATAAAAAAGCCTCTGGGTTCAACTGCCGAAAGCCAAGTATGGGCAGGAAGACGAAACTAAGGAATCTAGAAGAAATCAATACTCTAGTCGGTAACAAGGGCATTGGGAAATTCATGTTGGTGGGCACACAACATTAGGTAGAGTATTAAAGACGAGGCAATATCACTTTTAGGAAGGAGGTGTGGGTGGAAAATCAAAGCCTGAAGGGGGAATTTTTTAGACTCTTTAGAGTTTTGGAGTACCAAAATGCTTCGATAAAGGATATGTGAGATCAGGAGGGAAATTGTTTGAGATGAGGTTGGTGTAGGGAGTTATTTGTGTGGGAGACTGATCAACTGGTTGAGCTACAACGCTAAATAGGAATGGTGGTTTTTGCAGTAGAAGTGTAAGATGGCTTAGGTGAGGTAGGCGAACGGGTCATAACGTTATACAATATCATCGACATATAAGGTGTGTGTGGTGTGGAGAAATTACAGAATCTACAACGCATGTATTTTTATCTTGTAAAGTGGCTAATAGAGTTTGAGATACAGTATGCGAGTGGTGGGGGTGTGTGCAGTGCTACCTATGTCTATCCATAGTCATTCGGAACAATTCGATTCATTCGTCAAAAGGAGTAAGAAAACAAAGATCACTTGAAAAATATATAGTATTCTGTAATTTGATAGTTGTGGAAGGTGAAAAATGAAGCAATTTTCATAGAAGTAAGTTTAGAGGTTTAACACATAGTCCTAACCACACAAACAAGCTCCTGTAAATGATATAAAAGAACTTTGCTAACATCTCATATGTTGGTAAAATAAATAATGAAACCATACTATGCATTGAGTAAGTGAATGTTTTAGTTAGAAGTATACGGAATTCTTAAGTCTTTTGTATGATGGAGTTGTAATTGTTTTTTAAGAAGACATTTCTTATATCTTTCTTATTTTTAATGATAATTTTATTGGCTAAAAAAAAAAAAACTTGATATAATTAAAAGTAGGCGCGGGAAGAGTGAGTACGGAGTCTCTAAAATATCTTCTTCCTTTTAAGTTTGAAGTTACCACCAAGGACGTGCATTTATTACAGGACCACAAATAAACTCCTTGCTGCTTTTTTCTGACACTGCATATATAATTCCGCACAAAATCACGTGCCCATTTAACATAACATAGACATGCCCACATAGCATAAATTTAAAAGTGAATTATTTGCAGCTTCAGCTTTGTTATCTGTTGCTGTGACACTGTTAAAAGTCATAATCGAACTGAAGTGCAAGGTTTAGTTGCGTCTTTAAGAGGGATGGGAAGAAGATGGTCGTTCTACTTGGATGTGCTGCCAATTGTGGTGATTATAGGAAACCAAGTAAATCTTGTTGGGTTACTCACACTGTACAAAGCAGCCACGCTTCAAGGGATGAACGAATATGTCTTTATTGCATATTCATCTGCTATTGCTACCATTATACTCTTTCCTATCACTTTTCTCACTAGAAGGTTCGCACCTGCTTAATTTATTGCAATTCCATACTAATGTTCTTCATCTCATGTTTTTCCATCTCCCTTTCTAGAGCAAGACTGCTTCCTCCACTTAGCTTCTCCGTCGCATCCAAAATCACTCTCCTCTCCCTCATAGGGTAATGCCATTTCTCCATAACATATTCTTCATTTCTCACTCACTCTTGCTACCTTTTAATTAATTCTCCTCCAACTCCACCCAATTTTATTTTCCAAATACTCTTCTTTGGTTTTCCAAATTCAAATTGTAACCAAATTACAAGCTTGCTTTCCTCCTCAGCTACTACCTGTTGCTTCTGCTTGAGGCTATACTGCAAGGAAATCAGGAAATAAGTTCAATAAAATAAGAAAACATCTCCAAATTATGGCTTTTTTACCAAGGTAGGATCAAGTTTTTCAAAAAATATCAAAACAGTGTAGTTCGACTGTTAAATTACACTATTTCAGTCATTTTTCTGCTCAACACTTATTTTACTTTTTTCTTATTCATTTTTTTACTTACCATTCGTTTTTATATTTTTTAAAAAATTGACTTTGTTTTTTAGTTTTTAAAACTATTTTGGAAACCCAATAAATTTTGGTTCAGAAACTTATTGCTCATTAGTCTAAAATTGTTTTAGAAAATAGTTTTTTTTTTTTAAAAAAAAAAAAAAAAGTTAAAAGGGAATCGGTTCCACCTTTAATTTATTTTGATACTCAGTTTCTTGATGGCCATGAGTTGCAGAACTTCAGCTCAGATAATTGAGTATATTGGCATTAGCTACAGCTCTCCAGCACTTGCTTCATCAATCAAGAATCTGGGGCCTGCTTTTACCTTCATACTTGCAGTCATCTTCAGGTTCACTTCCCTTAATTGGTTTCTAAATTATCCTTGATAATGAGAGTAGTTATGTTATATTAGGAGAAGGGACATTCCAAACAGCCATGCACAGGAAGGAAGAGACAGCACACTAACTAAATAATGCGTTATGTGCCTTTTCAAGTTTTGATATTATATTTTTAGCAATCTTCTTTATAAGAATAATAATTATATTTAAATAATTTTTAATTTTTTGTGCATGTGTATATTATATTATATATGACAAGATGTATTATAAACCATACCTTACTCATATATGCTTTTCATGGAGGCAATGATAAATCTAAATAGTACACCTGATAGTGGTGAAAAGATGCAAGACCATTTTAGAGTCCTGCACCACTTTCGTGCGTCACAAAAAACTGATAAAGGAAAGGTTCACTCAGCATTAGAATTCATGCCTATATATAATTAAGATCTTGAGGAAGTTGTTGCATCTGTTTAATTTGCATCTAATTCATGAGGTGGTTGTAGATTTTAAACTTCTGATATATATATAGTGTTTTAACTTTTAACCATCTATGCACTATGAAAGGATATACTTGAATCTATTATATAATGCATGTCCACTTTATTTTTGTTATCTCTTATCCTCTTACCATGCATTAGGATGGAAAAGATAGTTGTCAAAAGTAGAAAAACTCAAGCAAAGGTAATGGGAAGCATAGTATCAGTAGCAGGTGCATTTGTTTTGAGTTTGTACAAAGGCCCTTCAATCATCAAAGCTCATTCCCACCTTTCATCACCACTTCAACAACCAATTAGCTTTCTTAAATCAGAGGATGCAAATTGGCTCATTGCTAGCATTATGCTGACAGCTGAATGTTTTATAGTTTCAGCATGTTACATTGTGCAGGTAAGGTTGGAATTTGTTATATTCAGAAATTAATTAAAGTGCATGCATGTGCTTGATAACCATTAATTAATTAATTAACGATTTCATGGAAAGGGAACGGATTCAGTTATTTGGTGCGAAAACTTCACTATCATTTTCACTCATTTTATATCATTGGATTAATTTAATTTAAGGATTAAAATTGTCCCACAGTCCGCGTGATCTAAAATATTTTATTTTTTTATAACAGTTAGTTTTTCAATTGTTTTAACCCAGATAGATGGTAGAAATATTTTTAAGTATTTTGACTCAATTTAATACTGTAATATAAAAAAGATTTAGTACTATATATTAATCTATAAAAAAATTATATTATATTAATTTAGTACTATATATTTGGCTATAAAAAAATTATAATATAAAAATATATTCTAAAATGACACGTGACATTTTTTCATTAGTTTGATTTCTTATTTTGTTATTGATTTTTTATGCTAATCTTTTTTACATTCATCTCTCTTTGATATTTTATACAAGAAACTCGTATAAATTCACTAATCAAGTAGCTAGTATCTATCTATCTATATATAATATATAATATATAATATATATATATATATATATATATATATATATGAAAATGTAAGAAAAAAAAAATCAAATGATGTCCATTCTAACTATGAAACAAGTTTTTCCACATACTAAATGATCAAATTGTATGAACGAAACATTTGTTATATAAATTGTTATGAGAAAAAGAATATTTTAAAATACCTAATATAATTTTAATCATTAGATTAATTCAAAGATATAAAATGAGTGAAAGTTATGCTCCAGCTACTAAATCCTTTTCCCCTCAGAAAACATATAATGTAAAAATGTATGGATCAAGAGAAAGAAAAGAGAAAAAGATGTAACAGAAAGTTGTTAGAGAAAACAAAAGAGAGAAAATGAATAAAACTAAAAAATAGATATTACTCAAATGAGTAACTCAAATTTTATATAGTACAGTATGACTTATATAGAAAATTCTATATCTCTATTACCTTCTATCTTTAACATCCCCTTTCCTGCAAGTTGGAAGTGTAATTTATCATTTTCAACTTGAAATAAGTAATACAATACAAAATAGAAGAAAATACAATGCAACAGAATAAAAAATACATCAAAAAATAGAATCAAGAATGTCAAGATAGGCAACCAAAACTTAACTGTTAAGCAGAAACTATTCTTTAGAGTTTAATCATTTGATAGAAACACAAGTTAATGAAATGTTTAACCACCATAAGGTAAAAGCTAACAATCAAGAAAAATGTTTAACCATCCATAATAAAAGCTCAACATAATAATGCTTAATCACTATGGACAGAAACATATATCAGAGAAAAATTTAATGAACCACACTAATACAAGTCTGTCTGGCTTCAAAGAGATTTTTCCACAAACTCCTTGTGCGCAGAGTTTTAATGTACTAAACTAATCAATTACAATTCGTAACATCTTTCAATGGAAATATTTTGGTAGATACATGAGAAAGACCCATAACCTAATACCTTAAGGTTTTGGGTTGAAAGTGGTGTCATGTTCTCTTATATATGGGTTCGTGTCCCATTGTTGTATATCTCTCCGGTGTTTAACCTCTTCGGTCTGACCCAACAATCAAACCACAAAAATATGGGTCAAAACCTAAATTTAGAATTAAGCAAATGAATATGCCAAAACTCAGTTGTTAGTGCTTCAAGAATTCAATAAAGACTAAAATTAAAGATTATAAGGAAGAGAGAATTTGCACAGTGATTTATACTGGTTCGGTCAACTAGACCTACATCAAGTTTACAGACTTAGCCTTCTGCTAATCTGCTTTCCACTAAAATCTCAGTATATGCAGAACACACATACAAATTTTAATCCTGGAAAGATTTAAACCACAAAAAGAAGAGACTTCATCTTGCACCCCACAAGAGTTTGCTACAAGATTTCCCAACAATCTCACTCAAGAGATTGTTAAACTTGTGCAAAATAAAAAAGAAGGGTATAGAACAATATCACCTAAAGTGAAGAATGCCCAAACTGAAAGATTAAAACTCAATAGAGTCTCTTCCTTGAATTTTTTAAATGAAGCACCTTCAAACCATAAAAAATGGGTATAAATCTTGGAGAGAATTATGAGAAATCGTACAAGAGAAGCAAACACCTGATTAGATTGATCAAAATTGTTTTCAAAATGCTTTTATATTAGTTTTGATGCAGGGTAATCAATTACCTACTTGATTATCTGATATCCTGCACAAAACTGGTCCAAAGTGTTTGTTTTCGGAAGTAATTGATTACTGATTTTAGGTAATCGATTACCACAAAGAGCATAAATTCCTGATCTCAAAAATTTTGACAGGGTAATCGATTACTATTTTTCAGTAATCTCACACACAAAATCCCATTTTTGAAGTTTTTCCAACATAACCAAACCTACGTAATATAACCAAAACCATCCCAAACACATTCTGAAGTCTATCTAAAATACACAATAAAAGTACCACACCTATAAATGTGTTTGATACCATAAAATTGATTTAAGAGCAAAAGTAGAGAGAGAAAAGTAAAACCAAAACTTCATCAAATTTCTATGTAGTTCCTTTGGTTCTAACAATCTCCCCCTTTTTGGTTTTGATGAGGCAAACCAATCTTAAGCTGAGTTTCATTCTTTTAGTACCATTGCTTTTGAATCAACACACTTGCGAATTGTAGCAATATCTTCACCATGACTTCTCCAACAAGGCTTCTACAAGTCTTCTCTCCCGTTTGACACTTCAAACAAAAAGGTGAAAAAGACAAATTGCATATAAAATCAAATGAAATGTGAGGGAAGATGAAATAGTTGGGAGGGTTTAATTCAGCAAGATTGAGATCCAATAATGTAGTGCAAATGCTGCAAAAAAACATTAAGAAAATCTGCAGAATTATGCAGAAAAATGCTACATAAACAGTCCAAAAAATTTGTAAAAAGTGAACATCCACAGTCCTGCAAATATAAGATATATATCTACTCTATTCCTTATCAAACAGAGTTCAAGTTAGCTCAAATAAAATCAATTTGTAGATAGTGAATCAATAAAGAAATCAGCCAAAACACAGATTCAGAACCAAGAGTTAAGCTTTCATTAATGATTTAAATGATATTACAGTGTAGCACGGTCATTACAAGAGTAGAACTTAATTAGGTACATCCATGGATTTTGAATTTTGACATTAAAAAGTAAACATCCAAGAGGCTGAGTAAACAAGTAAACCTAAAAACAAATGCAAAGAAGATAAACTGAAAGGCAATTCATAAACAATTCAAGTCCTAAGATGTCCAATCCTAAGATGAAGATGCACAGACAAATCTTAATCCTATAGTCCAAGGAGAAGGACATCCAACAAATCCAATCTCTTTAAGATCGATTCTAAGGAGTCTTTTATATCCCAAAACTCTCTCTCCTAAGAAGTTCTCAATTCCCCCATTTGCTTTAAGATCATCTCCTCAAAAGGAGTTAGCACCTTTGGCTCCACAAACTCATCTTCATCTTCAGCTTGCAATTCTTCCTTTGTTAGCTAGCCTTCATCAGTTTTAATCAGTTTCATAATCTTCAATGCACGGTCTTTAACAAAGTGAACATCCCTAGTAAATTCTCTTGCTTCTTTGAGGTTTCCATTCTAAACTTATCCAAAGCTTTTGAAATAAAGACTGAATATTGACATTTCTACTCGTTCAGACGACGAGTCTTCAACATGTTGTCCTTGATGACATCCACCCAGTTAACCTTGATGTTGTTCTTGATGGCACACATCAAGATCATGTCTTTCTTTAAGATCTAAGCATGGTTGCTCCCACGAGCAGCCAGTATCCAAGCAATAGAGTAGTGCAGCAGTCTATCATCTACTTTCATTCCCTTGGTGTTAAATACTATCTTTTTCTTCGGGTCCTTTCTCACATTCCTACCTGATTCCCACTCATCAGGTTTAACTAGCATTGATTTAAAAACTTTCATTTTCCTCTATTTGACTTCATTCTCTTTGAGGTCATCCACACTCATACTGATTCTAGTATTTGCAATGCCACCAACAGTCAATACAATCTTCTTCTTCTTTACCTCAAAAATTAAATTTCTATAATCATCCTGTTTCAAGTT
Source organism: Psophocarpus tetragonolobus (assembly GCA_037954015.1). Taxonomy (NCBI): domain Eukaryota; kingdom Viridiplantae; phylum Streptophyta; class Magnoliopsida; order Fabales; family Fabaceae; genus Psophocarpus; species Psophocarpus tetragonolobus. The sequence goes on along the minus strand of CM075696.1, from coordinate 30,032,809 downwards.
TGAGTAGAAAATTCTAACCAAATCGAGGTAAAATTTCCTTTTGAGTTGAGAAAATTTTGACAACCCTTAGAACTCTAAGTCATCATGAAAACTAAAGTCATTCTCAGTGAACCAAGAAAAGATGAATACCTTCGAAGAGATTACTTTCCTACTGGCATAGCTTCTATTGAAGTGGTTCTGTTGCTCCTGAGATGAGAACCACTCATAAGAGTATTCTCTAGTTTTGGCAGTAAAGCCTTGAGCAGGACGCTTTGGAGATGGCTTCTTAGGAGTGAGCTTTGGCCTGAATTCCTTTCTTGTGGCTGTATGCTTTACCCTTTTTCTTTAGTTAGGACTACCCTCTTCCATTGTTAGGGTTTGAATGGAGAAAATTTGGAGATTGAGATGAGAGAAATTGAAGGATTAAGAGGATTTGGGTTGATAGAGAACCCTAGCTTCTTTGGAGATTTTAGAATGAGTTGGATTCGTGCCCTTTTGATATTTAAACTTAGAATGGAAAATCTGATGCAAGTAATCGATTACTGCTTTTGGGTAATAGATTACCACGAGGTCTGGGACTGATTCTGAAAAATCCAGCATCTAAGGCAATCGATTACCTGCAACGGCAATTGATTACTACAGAACAAAAATCCTTGATCATGCAAATTATGCCATATGATTCCAATCTATCATATGTTATGCTTCTAATGCATGAATAATGATCAAATGGATTCAATTTCAACCAATTCATGCAATGACTTATTTTATAACTACCAATTCATACAAATTATGCTTTTTAGGATCAATAAATCATAGTTAAATTCACAGCTCATGGGTGTTTACTATACCAAGCTCTCTTCTGAGCTTGTAAAACCTTTCTCTTGGTAGTGGTTTTGTAAATATGACAGCTAGCTGAAACTTCGTCTCTATGAATTAGATTTCACAATCTACTTTTTCAACATGATCTCTCAAGAAGTGATGACGAATCTCTATATGTTTTATCTTTAAGTGAAGTATAGGATTCTTCGTCACACTTGAGAGGTATCTTGTTGATTGCGATGCCAAAGTCTTCAAGTTGCTGCTTTAGCCATAAGGATTGAGCATAACAACTCCCAATAGCTATGTATTCAACTTCAGTAGTAGATAAAACAACACATGTTTGCTTTTTACTGGTCCATGATACTAAAATATTTCCAAATAAATGACAAGTTCCACTTGTGCTTTTCCTGTTTAACTTGCAACCTGCAAATTCTGAGTCAGAAAAGCCAATTAAGAAAGGATTTGTACCTTTGGGGTTCCATAATCCCACATCGAGAGTTCCTTTCAAGTACTTCATGATCCTTTTTACTACAGTGTGTGATTCTTTTGGTGCAGCCTGATACCTAACACATAAGCAAACACTAAACACAATGTCAGGTCTACTAGTAGTTGAATATAGCAGATAATGTATGATTCCCTTGTATTTGGACACTTCTACTGAATGTCCTTTCAAGTCAGCATCTAGATAGCAGTTGGTTCCCATTGGAATGTTGGATACTTTGCACTCTCCCATATCAAATTTCTTGAGTAGTTCCTTTGTATATTTGAATTGATTAATGAAGATTCCTTTCTCCATTTGCTTGACTTGCAAGCCTAGGAAGAAGTTCAGTTCCCCCATCATTGACATATCAAACTCCCCCTTGCATTTTGGAAACAAAGCCTTCATAGAGAAATGTGTTAGTGGAACCAAATATAATATCATCTACACATACTTGAACCAATAGAATATCTTTACAAGATCTCATAATGAATAAAGTTTTGTCTACCTTTCCTCTTTGAAAGTTTTGAGACAAGAGAAATTTACTTAACCTATTATACCATTAACTCGGAGCTTGTTTAAGATCATAAAAGGGCTTTCTTAAGCTTATACACATAGTGAGGAAACCTGTGATCTACAAAATCAAGAGGTTGTGAAACAAACACTTCTTCATCAAGGAAGTCATTCAAAAAGGCACTTTTCACATCCATTTGATGTAGTTTAAAGTTAAACACACATTCAAAAGTGAAAAGAAGTCTAACAGCTTCTAATCTAACTACTGGAGCATATGTTCCACCAAAATCTAAACCTTCCTATTGATTATAGCCCTTAACTACTAATCTAGCCTTATTTCTGGTTATGGTTCCTATTTCATCTAGTTTGTTTCTAAACACCTATTTAGTTCCTATGATGTTCACACAACTCTTATATGACACTTGTTCCTAAACATCATTTCTCTTAAATTGATTTAGTTCATCATGCATGGATAACAACCAAAATTCATCATTCAAAGCATCATCCACTCAAGATGGTTCAATTTGAGAAACAAAATTCATATGTTCAGAGAAAAGATTTAGAGAATGTTTAGTAGTGACTCTCTTCTCAATATCACTAAGTATGCTGTCAAGGGAGAGATCTCTGGGTGTCCTCCATTCTTTGGGTAGAGGTTGAGCTTCAACTTCCACTTCATTTGAGACTTCTATTTCCTCTAAGTTAATGGTGTCTTTTGACTTTTCATGAGGAGTATAAGTTGTACCTGCATCATCATATCTACCAAGGAAACTCCCTTTTTTGGGGGGTTAGATTAATCAAATACAACATGAACTGATTCTTCTACACTTAAGGATCTTTTATTAAATACTCTACATGCTTTACTACATGCAGAATATCCTAAAAATACTGCTTCGTCTACTTTTGTATCAAACTTGCCAAGAATATACTTATTGTTCAAAACAAAAAATTTACATCCAAATACCCTCAAGTGAGATATTTAGTTTTCCACCCTTGAACAATTCATATGATGTTAATTTTAAAAGTGGACAAATTAGAATTCTGTTAAGAACATAATATGCAATGCTCACTACACCGGCCTAGAAGTACTTAGGCATAGAATTTTCATTAAGCATTGATCTAGCTAATTCAATCAGAGATATGTTTTTCCTTTCCACCACCCCATTCTGTTGTGGTGTTCTAGAAGCAGAAAAGTTATGATCAATGCCATGTTTTTCATAGAATTTCTCAAACTCCTCACTCTTAAATTCAGCACAATGGTCACTTCTCAAGAACTTAATTTTCAAACATTTTTTATTTTGGATCCTTTTGACAATTTTAAGAAAAACACGGAAGGCATTATTTTTGACAGATAAGAAAACTACTCATGTAAATCTAGAATAATTATCAATTATAACCAACCCATATAAGTTTCCACCTAGACCTACAGTTCTAGAAGGACCAAATAGATCCATGTGTAAAAGTTCAAGTGGTCTAGTGGTAGAAACTGAATTAATGGATTTAAAAGATTTTCTAAAGTATTTTCCCTTTTGACATGCATTACAAAGACCACTTTAGAGAACTTTAAGTTAGGTAAGCCTACAACAAGATTTTTAGATACAATTCTATTCAATTGACATACATTGATGTGTGCAATGTGTCTATGCCCAAGTGATGATAAATCATCTCTAGATGATAAGCATGTTATGTTTGATGCAGAATGATCAATGTCAAGCACATAGATGTGTTTACTCTTATGCCGACAAACAAAACATGATTTTAAAGTTTCTGTCACACAATTGACTTATACTAAGCAGATTGAATTTGAGATCATCAACAAGTAAAACATCATCAATCTGAATAGATACCAATGCTTCCAATACCAAGAATTTGAACTTTATTTTTGTCTACATAAGTGACAAAACCACCTGTTTTTGGTTGTAGGGATATGAACTTGCTTCTATCTCCCATCATGTGCGTTGAGCATTCAGTGTCTTGGTACCACATGGACTTCGTTGCTTTAAGGCACACTTGTGGTTCAAGTTAATTGCTCATTTTGGTACCCAAATGGAGTTGGATCCATTTGCATTAGTAATAAGTTTGGATCCTTTGAGAATCCATATGTATTTCCCACTTGGAACTCCAATCCTCCTAATAAGGAAATTATAAGTAGTATGTCCTTTGTGAAAATAGTAATGACAAGAGACATAAGATCTATAAAATTTTCTAGAATTGAAAGTATTTTTGAAAGCCTTTTTCTTGGTGGTATTATGATATCCAAGACTATCTTTTGAAGATATGTCATGTTGCTTTCTCAAAGAGCATCAATGTTAGCACTCCCTATATTGAACTTAGAAAGTGGTTTTGTAAGATATTCCACTTTACCTTCAAGCACTTTTCAATTAGCACAATTAGAGGATGAAGCATGATTGCAACAAGAAATTATTTTTAATTTCAAATTTTCATCTTTTAAAACTTGCATTTCTTTTTGAAAGTCATTTATACTAGCTTCATAAGCCTTGATCTGCTTTTTGAAACCAATATTGAGGCGGCTTATTCTTTTAGCTTCACTATGCAATTCAACAAAAGCTTCTTGGAGTTGGTCATAACCACAAGAAGAGTCAGAATCAAAATCACTTGCCTCTTTTCTCTACTTTGGCTTTAGCCATCAAGCAGAAATTAACTTCTTGGTCGCTTTCACTTTCACTTGAGGAAGTAGTGGAAGCATTGTCTTCCCAAGCAATGTAAGCCTTCTTCTTCTTATTCCTCCTGAATTTTGATCTAGGTTCTTCATTGTTCTATTTTCTGGCTAGGGAAGGGCAATCAGCTTTCATGTGACCTGTCTTACCACATTCAAAGCAAGTTAACTTTGGAGAAGTTGTATTCCCCTTTTTTGATTGCTTTCTTCCACTTGAGAACTTCTCTTTGTTGTTGTTCTTCTTCATGAACCTTTTAAATTTTCTTACTATGAGACTCATGTCCTCAGATTCTGAAGATTCACTCTCAATGCCTTCACCACTACTTGATTGATCATGAACTTTGAGTGCTATGTCTTTGCCTTTCTTTTCCTTTTGTTCTTCTTTTTCCATTCTAGCCATATCCATGTCATACTTCCTGAGTTTTCCAAAGAGTTCAGCATTTGTCATGATAGCTAAGTTCTTTGATTAAATGATTATTGTCATGTTGGGTTGCCATTTGTGGTTGAGAGATTTTAGTATCTTCACATTCAACTTTTCTCCCTCAAACAATTTTCCAAGTCCTTTCAGATGATTGATTATATTTGTAAATCTTTTCTGTACATCTATGATTGTTTCACCTTGGTTCATGCAGAACATTTCATATTCTTGGATCAAGGTATTCTTTTTAGCCTGTCTTACTTAAGGTGTATCTTCATGGGTGACTTGAATTAGATCTCACGCTTCCTTAGCAGTATTGCATGGTGATACTCTAGAAAACTCATAATTATTCAAGGAAGAATGTATAATATTTAAGTCTTTTGAATCATTCTCAACACGTTATATTTCATCAGTAGTCCACAATTCATATGGTTTTTCAATTATTTTATTTTCAACCATATATGTACGAATTTTATAATCGGTTACTATAACTTGCCATATGCTTCTGTTTACAGACTCCATAAAAATTGTCATTCTTACTTTACAAAAGCATAATTTTCACCAATGAATAATTGTGGTCTGTTAATAGAGACACTTTTGCTAAAAGGTAGTTTGATTCCCTAACATTTTCAAAAAAATATGGATCGATATAATCTTGAATATTTCTCAACATCCTGCTCTAAGACCAACTGTTGAGTAGAAAAATTTTGAAAAATAATTTGGTGATCTATTCAACTCCCCTTTGAGATTCCCCCCTAGGACCAACAGAAGGAGATGAAGACGATGCAATCGTTCATCGACGAGTGCAGACTCGATCCGTCATAGGTCATTCTGCTCCACAATGTGAGCGGTCGCAAACTGTCCCACATCGTCCGGTACTGCTTCGAGCACCTTCGCCTGGTGAGAGACAACGACTCAAAGGAGTTCGACAAGCGGTTCGTGGCGGCGTTGAGCGTGTACGAGATGAAGGAATTGGTTCTTGCTGCCAATTATCTCAACATGAAGAAGTTTCTTGATTTTCTTTTTGGTAGCACAAATCAAGTAAAAATTTGGGAAAATCTTATACAAGAAAGGAATCTATAGTTTTCTTGGGAACAATTGAAAGTTTGATGAAGCAACACAGAGAAAATAAAGGGATAAGAAGAAGCAGCGGGGAAAATACTTTGATACCACATGAAAATGCATGGATCAAGAGGAAAGAAAAAAAAGATGTAACAGAAAGTTATTAGAAAAAAGAAAGAGAAAAAATGAATAAAACAAAAAGATGGATGAGTAACTCAAATTTTAGATAGTGTAGTATGACTTATATAGAAAATCCTATACTTCTATTATCTTCTATCTCTAACATATAAATTTTATAAAGTTTATGCAGATTAAAGTCTCATTTCATCATTTTACAAATTAATAACTGAAAAAACATCCATTATTATATTTTATTTTTAACTTTCATGTATTTGTATGGTAAAATTATTGTAATATGCAGGTGGATATTCTAACAGTATTCCCGGATGAAGTAACAATGGTCTTATTTTTCAACGCAATTGCCACCGTCGTATCTACAATTGTAGCTTTATATGCAGTGCCAAACGCAAGTTCCTGGAAAATAGGATTTAATATTTCATTAGTCTCCATTATTTGCGCTGTAAGTTACCTTTTCTAACTGCTTCTGCACTAAATGATAAAAAAGTAATACACTTTAGTTTTTTATTATATAGTTTGAAAACGATAAATAAAGAAAAATATATATTTTTAGAATCAGACATATTATAGAAAAACGAAAGGTACGTGTAAATTTGATTGAAGACACGTGCATGTGTTATTCTCTATTAGGGAACATTTCAGAAAGTGATTGGGAATATACTAGCCACCTGGGCACTGCGCCTAAAGGGAGCTGTCTATGTTGTTACATTCGCGCCACTCCAAATTGTTATTTCTGTCGTCATGGCTGTTATATTTCTTGGTGACACTCTTCATGTTGGAAGGTATGAATTATTTTTCCAAGAGTTGAATTTTTGTTTTTACTTCTTTTCAGTGATTTTCTTATTATTACACAAAATTTAAGAATATTTACTAATGCCTGATACTTTGATAGTAAAAGGGTTTCATGTTTGTCATTGTATTTATTAAAGAAAGCAAGAAAAATATATATTCATCTCATGTTTTTTGGTGAAAAGAAGACAAATGAAAAAGAAAAGTAAAGAAAGGTAAAAAATATGACATAAATAAGGCTCATATGGAGAATGACTGTATATACCATCTAAAAGCCTTTTTTAATCAATCTAGAAAGTTTTTTCTGTAATATATAGTAACTAATTATTTTAATTTAGTTTTTTTATAACTAAAGAACCTTGGTTCGAATTACTTATATAAACAACTTCTTCTATATAGATTTTCAAGTTATCTAACTTTAAAACTTAATTAAACAATTTTATTAGAGATGCTGTACTTAATTAGTTATCAGCCTATAAAAAAATTACTTGCTTATCAATTTGTAGCTTTATTTTGATCTCAAAGTCCATATTAATTAAGTAATTTCAAGATTTTAAATTATGGTAGTAGACTAACATTTTTTTTCCCGAAATAGTCAATAATATATGAAGACTGTCCAATGGTTGTTATGTATTAATTAAAAACATTTTATGCATTATTTTACACAACATCACCATGCATAATATTTTTTATCTCTTTCATTTTCACTAATTAAATATTTACATTAAATTTGAAAATCATAGTTACCTTAATTATTATCTATTTAAAAAAATATTAATTTTATCAATAACTTTCATTAACAAATATATAATTAAAAAAATAAACTTATGAAGCATGATTTCTTTTATTAGTTAATATTTTGCAGTAATGGAGTCCTAATCTAATTGAATAATGTGTCATAATCTAATAGGAGTTAAAAACCGTATTAAGAGATTTACAACAACTTTGACACTCTCCTTAATGAATTAAATTAGACTCGTTAACACACACATATTATATATATATATATATATATATATATATTAAATAATTAATCTTAATGATTAATTTAAAAAAATTGAGTAATAAGGTAATCTTATTACTTTCAATAGAAGGTCACTTTATTATTAAATTTCTTATCTTCTCTCTATATGTGTATATATATGGGAGAGAATTCATTTAGTCTAAGAGTAAATTTAAGAGATTTAATCTCAATCCTAATATTTTATTTTCTTGAATCTAATAGTTAAAATTAATTACTTATAACTACTATTAGATTTTTAATAAAATAGACTGTGAGAATTTAGAGTAAGTTTCTTAAACTTATTATTAGAATAACGAGATCTTTTCCCATATATATATATATATATTATATACAATTTTTGTACTTAAAAAGGTTGATATAATTATGAAGATTATTGTTTCTACGTTTTGCAGTATTATAGGAGGCATAATAGTATCGATTGGCTTTTATGCTGTGTTATGGGGAAAGATAAAAGAGGAGATAGAAGAAGATGATGATTGCCGGTTATCACCAACTAGTGAGAACGTTCCTTTATTGCAAAACAATTAAACTGTAACTTGTGAAAAGAAAATAGATGGCTCTGTTTAAGAGATCATTAGTAGTAGAATGCGACAATTTCTATTTTTAATCTCAAAATACCTACTACAACAAACACGCGACAATTATGATGTTGTGGCAGGGGCTCTCCACTTATCGTGCATTTATCACATGACTAATAATTAGAACTATATTGTGAAACATCATATATATATATATATTATTGTCAGAACTCAGAAGTGATTGTTATCGCGTTTTAACTCTTAGAATCGTTCTATCCGACGACTCTACTCTCCCAGATTAGTAAACTCGAATGTAGAATCAAATGGTGATCAAACTTGGAGCAAACTCGTGCAGACTCGGTAGAATCGGTCATAATGGTAATTCCACGCTCGAGTCCATGAGTCTACTTTGTGCGTTTTGCATAAAAGGTCATTCTCTTCTATTTCTCCATTTCCAATTTTCAACAGAATGAACTCGTGTTCCAATGTCTAGGGTTTTCCTCTATTCGCATCTCGACGTCCGTCACACAAGCTTGCGGCCACACCTCTACCTTCCTCAGTCGCGCGCACCTTCAAGAGTCGTGCAGTGGTTCTCCCTTCTCCTTTATCGTGAGTCATGTTGCTCCCTCATTAGTGCACTACCCTATTTTCTCCTCTCTACTCCTCCTCCTTTGCATCCTGAGTCTCTGACTCTAACCCCCCTGCTTTCTTTCCCAACACGAGCCTATTAGGTTTCGTCCCCTCCGTCTCACCCTTTCAAGTAAGTCGTATGCTCATTGCTCTTTGTTCTGATTCTAAAATATTCAAGTCTAATTCTGAGATAAAATACTCATTGCTTTAAATTCTGATTCTCATTTTGAACTTATGGTATGTGTTGAAATTAGTGATTTGATTCTGATTGGTTAGTGAGCTGTATTGTTTTAATTCTCATTGCTTTTTGAAATAGTGAAGTCTCAGATAGAATGTTTATTGCTTTAATTATGATTCTGAAATAGTGAGTTGTATTGATTCTGATTCTCATTGCTGTGCTCCAATTCTGATTCTGAACTTATGGTGTATTGATGTGTTGAGGTTAGTGATTTGATTCTGATTGGTTAATGAGTTGTATCGTTTTGACTTTGATTCTTATTGCTCTCTGAAGTAGTGAAGTCTGAGATAGAATGTTCATTAGTCTGAATTCTGATTCTGAAATAGTGAGTTGTATTGTTCCGAATCGTGATTCTGATTGCTCTGAATTTCTGATTTTGATTTTTATTGCTTTGCTCTAATTCGGATTCGGAACTTATGATGTATTGATGTGTTGAAATTAATGATTTGAAATTATTAAGTTGTATCGTCTGAACTCTGAACTTACTGAACTTATGTTTTATCGGGAGCAATTTGAATTTTAAACTTACTATATGAATGAGATTTTCATTTTTTTATGTTTTTATATGTATTTATTAATTTTTTATATTGTAGTATTTATTATTTGTTTTTAAAATGGTAGACTTTTAGGATTCAAGTCTACCAAAATTTCACGAGTTTGTATAAACTATCGAGTTTGATAACATTAATTAAATTTATTTATCCAAAATGCTACAATTTAAATATAAAGGGAAAGGAGAGTGACCTTGTAAAATATCAACTTAATTTGTTGCTCATGTTTTTCTTCTTCATACACTTTTTATGTTAAGAGTTTAAGTAGGATGTTAATGTTCTTACTAATTGAATTCTTATGTTACTCACTTTATTGTTTAGTGGTGTTCATTGGATTTAATTTTGACTTAATTTTTATCCGAAACTTATGAAATAATAATTATACATGTGTTTGTTAAATAAATCCTTCTCTTCTTGTTGCTTCTTTCTTCTTCATCATTTTCAAAATTATTTGCCAGTAAATGTTCAGAAGCAAAATGGAAAATCTAAACAGTGATATTCATTGGATTTAATTGTGTCTTAATTTTTATATGAAACTTATGAAATAATAATTATACATGTGTTTGTTAAATAAGTCCTTCTCTTCTTGTTACTTCTTTCTTCTTCATCATTTTGAATGTTATTTGCCGATAAATGTTAAGAAGGAAAATGGAAAATCTAAACAGCTTCAAACATGTCTTCATGATGACAATAAAATAAGAGTTTAATTGATATACACTATCTGTATAAAAAATTTTATACTGATATTCAATCACAATTTTTTATCTATGATAAATTTTTTGATTTTATTTATTATTATTTTAAAAATCACATAAATAAAAAGTCATGATTGCAAAATTCGTGTCTAGTAATAGCCAATTAATGATTATTTTTAAATTAAAGAGGTTGATTAACAAGTGAAACAATAATTAACGGTTAAAAAATTTAATGATTTTAAAAATTAAAAATAAAATATCATAATTTAAAATAAAAAATTAAAAATAGAGCACACAAATATAATCAAATCTAAATTAAATGACATTGGAATAAAACTATGAGCTACCAACTTGATCTATTGTTAATAGTTGTGTTCAATAGTAAAAATATATATTAAAAAAGTTAGCTTTTTAAATGAATTTTGATACTTCCTAGATTAGTCCTTATCTTATTTAGAGATATATATTCTAAAAAACAGTATAAATTCTGTGTTAGAATTTACTTTTTTAACAAAAAGCTGTTCTGTTTTTAGAAATGTTTCTATTAAAAAATAATTTTATATATAACAATATCTTAGTTGTTTTTTGCATTCCTAAAATGTTTCTGTTCTCTCGTTCGCCAATCCTTTGAAATGATGTCTATGTCTTCATATTTTTTGAAATAAACTTTCCCTTTCTGGGATATAAACAAGAGATTAAATCTATATATTTTAGTGTAAAAAAACTTTATATTAATTATTAATTATAATTTTTCATTTATTTTATTTTTAAAATATTAATTAAAAAAATTAACAAATTTATTATATATAAAAAATGAGTTTAATTGGTATACACTGGTAGTGTATAATAATTTTTATACTGACATTCAATTACAACTCTTCATCCATGATACTTTCTTCATTACTACTTTAAAAGTCATCTAAATGAAAAGTTATGATTAAATATCACTGAAAAAATCTTTTACATTGAAAATGTATACCAATTAAACTCATACAAAGTTTTAAGTATAGTATAGACAATTAATTATAATTTTTTATGAGTTTAATTTATATACATTGTCAATGTAAAAGATTTTTACACTAACATTCAATCATGATTTTTCATTTATATGATTTTTAAAATAGTAATGAGTAAAGTCAACAAATTTACTATAAATGAAGGATTGTGATTGGATGACAGAGTAAAAATATTTACAGAGAAACAGTATATACCAATTAAACTAATAAACAAAATAAAACATTCCAACGGGATGGAAAGTTTGAAAACGAGGGATAATCACCCTATTCCACTAACTGAAGAAATAATATAACCTTTTAGAAAAATGCCAGCACACATTTGTTTTTTAAATTACTCGTAGTCTTGTTTTATTTTTTTTGGACATACCGACTCTTCTAAGTATTTGATGAAAAAGTATTTAATGCAATTATCTATTTAAATTTATTTGAAACCACTAATAATACGCATAGTTTTTTTTTTATTGTGGTGCACTTTTATTTTTTAATTATTATAATATAAGTATTTTATTTGTGTGTGTCTATATATTATGTAAGTGCCTGTGTATTTTAAATTGATTTCATTTATAAGTAAATAATTTATGTAGTCATTTTAAATTCAAGCAATTTATTATAAAAAATTGTAAAATAATTTTACCTTATTATTAAATAATAAACACACAAACACACACACATACATATATATATATATATATATATATATATATATATATATTATGTAATAATTGAAATTTTTCTAATTTTTAAAAATTATTTTTCTAAAAAACTTTTCCTTTATATTTATCGTTTTGATTTGGGGTAATTAATGGTTGAGTACAACTGCAGAAACAAAAAGAAATGTATTTTGCTATTTTCACCACTCTTTTGCTAACCACACTTCATCAGTATTCGTACTTAGTAGTACCAGGGTGTATATAGTAAGTATCAAAACAAATTGATTTTTGGCCAATTTATCAAACAAAAGTCCATTACAAATTGTACGGTTCATCCATGCAAAATAAAATAAAAAGAGAGTTTAATCCATATACATTTATTAGTGTAGAAGAGTTTTATTTTAACAGTTAATTATAATTTTTTGTTTAAATGAGTTTTAAAGAATTAATTATTAAAAGTAACAAATTTATCCTATATAAGTAATTGTAATTAACTGTGAATGTAAAACTTTTTATACTAATAGTATATAAATATTTTTCTAAAATAAAAATAGAAATATAAAAAATAAAAAAACAAAAAGTCCAGATATATAAAAAATAAAATAAAAAGAAAAGAAAATTGATAAGCAGCATCTGGTTTTCGTTAACTCCCTTGGCTCTTCTACTCCATGTTGTCCTTCCACAGCGGTTAACAGAGCTGATTTAAGCTCTTGATCAAGTCTCCCTAAATCTATTTAAACAACACTTTAATAAATTTTAAAAACTAGTTGAGATAATGCTTTAGAAATATAAAATAAAATAGATTTTTTTATTAAAAACCAAATAATAAGAATTATTAAGAACCAAAAATAAATTTGTTAATTTAAAGAAATTAAAAACATGTTTCAGCCTATTTATTATATAGTACCACATATGAAACGTAATCAAATCATGCAAATGTTTGAAAGTTGTAAATTCATGACAACTTTTTATGATAAAGTCACATGAAAATATATAAATTAATTTATGTCATAAAAATATACATGGATGAAACTATAGCAAAATTTACATGAAAGAAAGAAAAACAGAAAGATATTATGAATTGAAAGCTTCCATGAATACAAATTAACATACTAACAAGTAATAAAAGGGTTCAAGAAACTGTTTTAAACTGAATCAACTACTGAATTTAACTATACTATTTATAACTAATTTTTTCAATTAATTTTTTTTATAAACCAAAAAATTTTATTGATAATGCAAGTAAAAATAAGTGAATACAAGGAGTGTCACCCTACAAATTACAATAAAAAAACCATACTATGAGTTCAGTCTTATAAAACTGAATTGTTAAAAATAAAAGTTTATTTCATGTGGTTTTAAATGGTTACATTCGATGGTAAAAGAAAAATCAATGAAATTTATATTTCATCTTTTATACAACAATAGAATATGTACAAAAAATTAATCGACACACCTGTGGTAAACAACATAGTTCTGTGGGATGTGCGGTTTGCCAGAACGTGAGCCACAGGATTGTTTCATTGTCCACATCTATGTGGTAGACGCTCACTGTGTTTAACTCTGAGCCTACACACCTGTGATTCACACGGTTCCCACCTCCAGCATGTAACCACCACCCCACGGAAAATGCTTCATTATCTTTTAATTTGTAGATTCATGGTATGAATTCCCTTATAGTCTTATTATTTTCATTGTTTATTAACCGAGAAATGTGGAACTGTCTAATATTCTCCACTGGTAAAGTCACGTGGGTTTGAAATTCATAACATGAAATGAAACCAGACATTATAAGACTATGTAAATGCACATAAGAAGATCTCAAGTTCCAATGTTGCTCATTATTCTTTATTTATATAAAACTATTTTTAATCCAAAGGAGTATATATGTCTATATATATAGATATATTTTATGCATTGTATTATTGTTGGTCTAGAATTTATAAAATGGTGAAGCAAAGCATTGAACTGATATATAATAATTCATTTTAATTATTACTTATAGAATCTGTACAATGAATAATTTATCAGTTAAGTTTAAATTAAAAAAATAGTTCAATTCAATTCACTTTTTCTTTTCAAGCTGAACTATAATCAACCCTAACAAGTAACAACTAATCATGATTTGGTTAACAATGCTGCTGGATTTTGATAGTAATTTGAGAGTTTGCTCTATTTTAGTTGTCATCTTTAGTTGTTAGATCATCATCAATTGAGATTCAAAGACAGTACTCCACCTTATTCTTTCTAAAAATCATGTTGACCATAATTTCACTTCTTTGATTTGCATAACTAAGAAAGAGACAAGTTTCTTCATCTCATTATAACGAAACTCGTGAAAAAACTCACAATATTTATGAAGAATTGATAAAACCCAAGACAAGAGAAGATTTAAGAGTAGAAGCAAGCAATAGAGGTTCATACAATTGAAACCCATAAATATAATTGTTGAAAGAAGAGTTGAATTAAAAGCAAAGGAATATGAGGAATTTTAGGGTTAACTAAGAAGGAGAAAGTGGATTGAGCTAGTACAGCCTGAGAAGAAATATAATGAAGAAATTTTGAAGGAATTTTATGCAAATGCCTCCCCTTCCAGAAACACTGAGGAAACCTTGTGCTTTTGGGTCAGAGGCGTAACTGTGAAATATGACAAAGACTCTATCCATAAATATTTAAAGGCAACTTTTGCATTGGATGAAATGAATTTGACACTATGCAAGAATGACAAGAAGAAATCAGTTTGATCCAATACAGGTTAGCACTGCTCTTTGTGTACATGAGCATGAATTAAGGTTGGGACCTCTGGGTAAGCTTCCTACTATAATACAAAAAGAAAATTTCATGACTCCGACAAGAATTTGGACAAACTTCATCTTGTCAAATGTGATCCTCATCCTCCACATCTCAAAAATCAATATGAAAAAGGCAAATTTGATTTGGTGCATTATGAGAAAATTGAAGGTAGATGTGGCTACTGTAATTGCAAATGAGATGCAAAAATTTATTAAATCCCAACCATACTTTGAGGATGTAGTGAAGTCACCGGGTTCCTTACACTTATTATTGTGCTCTACAAATACCAAGGTGTTCAAATTCTACCACATCCTAGTAAAAATATCATGTCTCCCATAAATGCTTCATAGGTTCACTGCCTCAACCCATTGGACAATCTGTAACGACTTGACCCAGAACTTGAATTACAACTTGCACCACACTCTCTAACCCAACCTAGTACAAATATTGTTGTTCTCCATTATTTCATGGAGTCTTACTTTACACAACTAGAGCAACAAAATCAAATGGCTTTCACACATTTGGGGCAGAAAATGGCATCTAACCACATGGTTTATACTTCATTGAATGATTCTTTTATAGGATGACAATCCATTAGTATTCTGGTAGCACTGACTTATTTCCATGACCTTCACTAAAGCAATGCGTCTAGTATGTCATGTGGCCTAAAGATATGTTTGTTTTGCAGGGGAGTGGCTCAGCAGGAAGCTAACACTAAGCACTAAGAAGACCAATAGCAAGAGGGTGACAATGAAAATGAAGAGCAAAGTAAAAAGGAAAATCAAGATGAAGATGAATGTGAATATGAAGATAACGAGGAAGAGGAAGATTAAACTGCTTCAAACAAATGAATCAATAACCTTTTAATTTCTTTAAATTTAGTTTAATTTATTTTTTAACTTTAATTTTAGTATTTTGCTTACTTTCATAACTTGACTTGTTTCAAACTTGTTTGGATGATACTTCATTGATGAAAATGTGTGGATGATAATTTTAAAATTGGTTTACTTCAATGACATCCTGATTGTTTTGAGATTACTTTGAAAAATTATTTCTTGAGTCAGGTGGCAATTTGTTTTTGAATTAATTAGAAGATGATTTTTTTTAATTAGGTGTGTTACTTGCTCTAGAAATATTTGATATTTTAAAAATACGTAAGTGATTGTTTTCATTTTTGTACATTTGTAAATTTAATAGGCATGACATGAACATGAAATTGTTTGAAATAAAAAATATTAACCTAAGTCCTGTGAGTAAGTAAATCTTAAACGGTTGAATTAGTTGAGAACCATTATTGTTTACATTGATTTATTTTGTTTGAGGTCAAATTATTATTGACACATAGAAAGGATAAAAACAATTTTCTTGAAAAATTAAGTAAGTAGCCAAATAAAGCAAACCTAAAATCATAAATTTTCCTTGTCAGCCATTTGATCCTTAACGATGTTTTTTTCTATTGACAAAAAGAAATCTTGAACTAAATAAAAACAAGGAAATTTGTCCATACCTACTAGGTAAGAGAATAAATTTTTATTTGAATATATGGTTTCATACAAGTTGGGGGTATTGCAAATATCCATGAAATATGGAGTGGCTACTAGAATTACAAATAAAGAAAATTGCATTTCTCACTGCAATATCTATGAAATATATCTTTCAACCAAAGAAGAATTCAGATGTAAATAAAAAAGGAAAAGAAAGAGAAGGTCAGTATAGTATTGAATAAAATTACTCTCTTACTTAAGTGGGCTTTTATTTTTTGAGAAAAGTCATGATTCCTTGAAGTCCAACCTCATTACAACCTTTGAAGTCGTTAGTGATCAATGCTGATTATATAAATAAAACTTTAATGAAAACATATAACAAAATTTATTTTGTTTACTTTAGTGTTTGGATTGAGAGAAACACTCACCTTTGTGAAGATCAAATACTTAGAGTAAATATGAATGTTCTTAATTAAAAATAATAAATCGTGATTGGAATTTCTTGAAAAGATACTCCGTGTCTCATGAGCTTGCTTTGGTTATGAACATAATTTATGTAAGGCCCTGTTCGGGGTGGTTTTTGGTTTCTAGTTTTAAAATTTCTAAAAACAAAAACTAGTTTTAGTTTTAAGTTTTCAAAATTTTAAAAACAACATTGTTTTTGTTTCCAAATTTAAAACATTAGTTTCAAATCTTAACCAAAACACTAGTTGAAGGTAGCTACCGTTGAAGGTGACAGTCGATCATTGGCGATCGCCAGTCGGAGGTGTGGTTGGTGACCGCTGGTCGGAGGTAGTTGCCGATGACCATTGGTCGGAGGTGACTGTTGGTGACCGCCGATCGAAGGTAGCGACCGGTGTCCGTGGTCGGAGGTGACGGTCGGTGACCGCCGGTCGGAGGTAACGGTCGTGACCGCCGGTCGGAGGCGGCGACCGATGATCACCGATCAGCGGTGGCGACCGTGACCGTTGGTTGAAGGTGGCGACCGGTGATTATTGGTCGGAGGTGGCAGTCGCTGATCGCCAGTTGGAGGTAGCGGCCAATGACCATTGGTGAGAGGTGGCGGCCGGTGATCATCGGTCGAAGGTTGCGGCTGGTGACCGCCGATCAAAGGTGGCGGCCGGTGATCGCTGCCGGAGATCGGAGGTGGCGGTTGGTGACCGACAGTTGGAGGTGGCCGTCGGTGACAACTAGTTGGAGGTGGCGATTGGTGACTGTTAATCGGAGTGACGACCGGTGACTGTTAGTCGGAGGCGGGGGCTGGTGACTGCCGATCAGATATGATGACTGATGATCGTCAGAGGTGATGGTCAATGATGACAAATGACGTCAGGTAATGAATTTAAATAAAAACAGAAACATAAATCTAAAAACCAAATTTTATTATTTTTAAAATTGAGTGAGAACTGTTTCGAAAATGAGTTCAAAACCAAAACAGAACCATCTTTGCTGAACATGTTTCTACTTTTTAAAGAGCTTGTGATATGCATAAGGATAAAAATTAAAAAATAATTATTCCAAAAACCATGTCTGAACATAAATTTATTTTCTTCCACCATGCATTCATCTTGGATAATTTGTTTGAGGTCAAACAAAATTTAAGTTAGGGGCATTGATAAGTATCAATTTATGTAAAAATTTGTGTCTTTATGACACTTATCTAATCAAAATTTAAAGAAAATATTTTGACCCAATTTTATTATAAAAAAAATAATTTATAAACATTTAACTCTTAATTTATTGTGTTATGAAAATATTGGATCCCACTTCGGAACAACCCTTAATTGTGTAGAGCACTGAAGTGTTACAAACTGATGGTTCTGATGACAAAAGTCCTGAAAAAAATAAAGACCAAACTTCAATAAAGTACATACTATTACATGACTTATCTTCCATTTATAAAGTGTCATCATCTATGTTTTCATTAACCTATTTTCATTATTTTCTTGTTTATTCAATTCTATTTTTTTTAATAACTTATTACTTTCAAGTTAGATAGATACATAAAACGAATAAAAATCTACATCCATTCTTTTGACACAGCATATATAATTCCGTACTAAAACACGTGGCCACTTCACATAACATGGACATGCCCACACAACATAAATTTAAAAGTGAATTATTTGCATCTTCAGCTTTGTTTTCTGTTTTTGCTGTTGTCGACGCAATTCAAAGTCATATAGTTATCGACAGGGGCACGGGCACAAGAAGGGTACTGGCAGGAGTTATTATGTTTCCAAATTTATAAAATAATTTAAATTTTTGTAAATAAATTATATAATTTTATAATATTTAAAAAGTTTAATTGATATAATAATAATATAAAAATTTTTACATTAATATTTAATTATAATCTTTAATTTATATTAAGTTTATTTATTTTATTAATTAATATTTTAAAAATAATATAAATTAAGAAATATAATTAAACGTTATTGTAAAATTCTTTTTCACACATAATATATTCAATTAAAATAAATTATATATAAAAAATAAAAAAATAAATAAAAAACATAATAAATAAATGTGATTAATAAAAATATAATAAAAAATTATAAATATTAAGAAAAGTACGATTTTTATATATAATATAATTATTTAAATTTTTTCATATAAAATAATATATTTTTATCTTGACTGTTTTAAATAATGTTATTGGCTCCATTATGAGTGAATTGCAAGGTTTAGTTGCGTCCTTGTCTTTGAGATTGAGAGGGATGGGAAGAAGATGGTCGTTCTACTTGGATGTGCTGCCAATTGTGGTGATTATAGGAAACCAAGTAAATCTTGTTGGGTTACTCACACTGTACAAAGCAGCCACGCTTCAAGGGATGAACGAATATGTCTTTATTGCATATTCATCTGCTATTGCTACCATTATACTCTTTCCTATCACTTTTCTCACTAGAAGGTTCGCACCTGCTTAATTTATTGCAATTCCATACTAATGTTCTTCATCTCATGTTTTTCCATCTCCCTTTCTAGAGCAAGACTGCTTCCTCCACTTAGCTTCTCCGTCGCATCCAAAATCACTCTCCTCTCCCTCATAGGGTAATGCCATTTCTCCATAACATATTCTTCATTTCTCACTCACTCTTGCTACCTTTTAATTAATTCTCCTCCAACTCCACCCAATTTTATTTTCCAAATACTCTTCTTTGGTTTTCCAAATTCAAATTGTAACCAAATTACAAGCTTGCTTTCCTCCTCAGCTACTACCTGTTGCTTCTGCTTGAGGCTATACTGCAAGGAAATCAGGAAATAAGTTCAATAAAATAAGAAAACATCTCCAAATTATGGCTTTTTTACCAAGGTAGGATCAAGTTTTTCAAAAAATATCAAAACAGTGTAGTTCGACTGTTAAATTACACTATTTCAGTCATTTTTCTGCTCAACACTTATTTTACTTTTTTCTTATTCATTTTTTTACTTACCATTCGTTTTTATATTTTTTAAAAAATTGACTTTGTTTTTTAGTTTTTAAAACTATTTTGGAAACAATTTTGAAAACCCAATAAATTTTGGTTCAGAAACTTATTGCTCAGTAGTCTAAAATTGTTTTAGAAAATAGTTTTTTTTTTTAAAAAAAAAAAAAAGTTAAAAGGGAATCGGTTCCACCTTTAATTTATTTTGATACTCAGTTTCTTGATGGCCATGAGTTGCAGAACTTCAGCTCAGATAATTGAGTATATTGGCATTAGCTACAGCTCTCCAGCATTTGCTTCATCAATCAAGAATCTGGGGCCTGCTTTTACCTTCATACTTGCAGTCATCTTCAGGTTCACTTCCCTTAATTGGTTTCTAAATTATCCTTGATAATGAGAGTAGTTATGTTATATTAGGAGAAGGGACATTCCAAACAGCCATGCACAGGAAGGAAGAGACAGCAGACTAACTAAATAATGCGTTATGTGCCTTTTCAAGTTTTGATATTATATTTTTAGCAATCTTCTTTATAAGAATAATAATTATATTTAAATAATTTTTAATTTTTTGTGCATGTGTATATTATATTATATATGGCAAGATGTATTATAAACCATACCTTACTCATATATGCTTTTCATGGAGGCAATGATAAATCTAAATAGTACACCTGATAGTGGTGAAAAGATGCAAGACCATTTTAGAGTACTGCACCACTTTCGTGCGTCACAAAAAACTGATAAAGGAAAGGTTCACTCAGCATTAGAATTCATGCCTATATATAATTAAGATCTTGAGGAAGTTGTTGCATCTGTTTAATTTGCATCTAATTCATGAGGTGGTTGTAGATTTTAAACTTCTGATATATATATAGTGTTTTAACTTTTAACCATCTATGCACTATGAAAGGATATACTTGAATCTATTATATAATGCATGTCCACTTTATTTTTGTTATCTCTTATCCTCTTACCATGCATTAGGATGGAAAAGATAGTTATCAAAAGTAGAAAAACTCAAGCAAAGGTAATGGGAAGCATAGTATCAGTGGCAGGTGCATTTGTTTTGAGTTTGTACAAAGGCCCTTCAATTATCAAAGCTCATTCCCACCTTTCATCACCACTTCAACAACCAATTAGCTTTCTTAAATCAGAGGATGCAAATTGGCTCATTGCTAGCATTATGCTGACAGCTGAATGTTTTATAGTTTCAGCATGTTACATTGTGCAGGTAAGGTTGGAATTTGTTATATTCAGAAATTAATTAAAGTGCATGCATGTGCTTGATAACCATTAATTAATTAACGATTTCATAAAACGTGTACAATTTTAAAATTTTATAAAGTTCAAGCAAATTAAAGTCTCATTCCATAATTTTACAAATTAATAACTGAAAAATATCCATTATTTTACTTTATTTTCTATTTTCAAATATTTGTATGGTAAAATTATTGTAATATGCAGGTGGATATTCTAACAGTGTTCCCCGATGAACTAACAATGACCTTAATTTTCAACGCAACTGCCACCATTGTATCTACAATTGTAGCTTTATTTGCAGTGCCAAACGCAAGTTCTTGGAAAATAGGGTTTAATATTTCATTAATCTGTATTATTTGCACTGTAAGTTATCTTTCTAACTGCTTCTGCACTATATATAAGTCTATGATAAAAAATAATACACTTTAGTTTTTTTTTTGGGTGAATGCTAAAAATGAATTATTATAGTTTGAAAACGATAAATAAAGAAAAATATATATTTTTAGAATCAGACATATTATAGAAAAACGAAAGGTACGTGTAAATTTGATTGAAGACACGTGCATGTGTTATTCTATATTAGGGAACATTACAGAAAGTGATGGGGTATGTACTAGCCACCTGGGCACTGCGCTTAAAGGGAGCTGTCTATGTTGTTTCATTCACACCACTCCAAATTGTTATTTCTGTCGTCATGGCTGTTATATTTCTTGGTGATACTCTTCGTGTTGGAAGGTATGACTTACTCAAATTTTTCCAAGACTTGAATTTGAGTTTTTTTACTTCTTTTAAGTGATTTTCTTATTATATTACTCAAAATTTAAGAATATTGACTAATATATGTTACTTTGATAGTAAAGTGTAACCTAAGTTTTAAATTTATTTTAGAGTTTAATTGGTTTCATATTTTTTCATTGTATTAATTAAAGAAAGCAAGACAAAATATGCTGCTATATAATTTTTTCGAACATATGGCAAAATTTATTAACTATATATAATTTTTGTACTTAAAAAGGTTGATATAATTATGAAGATTATTGTTTCTACGTTTTGCAGTATTATAGGAGGCATAATAGTATCGATTGGCTTTTATGCTGTGTTATGGGGAAAGATGAAAGAGGAGATAGAAGAAGATGATGATTGCCTATTATCACCAACTAGTGAGAACGTTCCTTTATTGCAAAACAATTAAACTGTAACTTGTGAAAAGAAAATAGATGGCTCTGTTTAAGAGATCATTAGTAGTAGATTGCCACAATGTTTATTTTTAATCTCAAAATAAGTACTACAACAAATAGGCGACAATTAAGTGATTACTTAGACAAGCTAGCTTACTTTTAGAAAGCTTTGAAAAAAGTTAGATTGTGCTTGAGATATTGATGGAGTAAAACATTATGATGCTGTGGCAGGATCGTGCATTTATATTTCACATGACTAATAAGCTAGATTGTGAAACATCGTATATATATTATTGTCAGAACTCAGAAGTGATTATTTGTATTTGTCCAAAAAACAAGGATTCCAAAACGCTACAATTTAAATATAAAGGGACGTGACTCTGTAAAATATCTGCTGAATTTGTTAAAAGGATATCTTCTTCCTTTGCAAATTGCAATTGGTACCCCACAGTTGTAGATATTCATTTCCATTTCTTATGAGTGGTGTAGAGAATGTGTATTTTTTTGACACCATGCTGCCGTACGTGTTTAAACACGTGCAAAACCTGTCTTTATCAAATCTTGTTGCTTATGTTTTTCTTCATATACTGTTTACGTTAATCACTTTTAATATTGTTCAGTGATGTTTATTCTATTTAATTGTGACTTAATTTTTATATGGAATGGTCACTGGTATGAAATAGTAATTATAAAAGTGTTTGTGAAATGTTAAATAATGCCTTCTGTTCTTCTTGCTTATTTCTTCTTCTTCCTCATTTTTCAAAATTATTTGCAAATAAATGTTTAGAAGCAAAATGGAAAATCTGAACAGCTTCACCCACGTCTTAAAGAAGACAATAAAATAATAGCAAAATTCGATGATGATTTTTAAATTAAAGACGTTGATTAACAAGTGAAACAATAATTAACGGTTAACAAATTTAATAATTTTCAAAAATAAAAATACAATATCTAATTTAAAATAGAATAAAATTTAAAAATAGAGCACGCAAATATAATCAAATTGATCTGAATCAAATTACTTTGGAATAAAACTATGAGCTACCAACATGATCTATTGTTAATAGTTGTATTCTATAGTATTTAATGAATTTGGATATTTCCTTGGTTAATCCTTATCTAATTTAGAGATATTCTAAAAAAGATTATAAATTATGTGTTAGAATTTGCTTGTTCACAAAAAAAAAAACAACCCTGTTCTGTTAATTTTTAGAAAATTTTCTATTAAAAAATAATTTTATATATAACAATATTTGAATTGTTTTTGGTATTCCTTTCAGAAGATGTTTCTCTGTCATCTCGTTAGCCAAACCTCTGAAATGATGTTTACGACTTCCCAGTTTTAAAAATAAACTTCTTTCCATTTCTGGTATATAATAAACAAAACAAAACATTCAAACAGGATGGGAATTGGAAAACGAGGGATAATCAATCTATTCCACTAACTGAAGAAATAATATAACTTTAAACATCTTTTAGAGAAATGTCAGCAAACATTTTTTTTAATTACATAGTCTTGTTTGAAAAAAAAAAATACTCATGAAGTGAGTGAGACTGAATTTTTTTCTCTTCCACTGGAAATTTTCAGTATGCAGAAAGTATTTACACCCTTTATTTGATTTTTGTGTGCATACTGGTTCTTCTAAGTATTTAATAAAAAAGTATTTAATGTAATTATATATATAAATTCATTTGAAACGCTAATAATACTAACATACTTTTTTTTGTTGTGGTACACTTTTATTTTTAATTATTATAATATAAGTATTTTATTTTGTATTTTGTTTGTGTGTGTTTGTGTATTATGTAAGTGCTTGTGTATTTTAAATTGATGTCATCTATAAGTAAATAATTTATGTAGTTATTTTAAATTCAGTATAATCAATTTATTATAAAAAATTGTAAAATAATTTTACATTATTATCAAATAATAATGCATATATATTATGTAATAATTGAAAGTAATCTAGCTTTTTAAAATTATTTTTGTAGAACAAAACTTTTCGTTTGTATTTATCGTTTTGATTTGGGGTAATTAATGGCTGAGTCCAACTGCAAAAGCAAAAAGAAATGTATTTTGTTATTTCCACCACTTATTTGCTAAGCACGCCTCATTAGTATTTGTACTTAGTAGAACCGGAGTGTATATAGTAAGTATGAGAACAAATTGAATTTGGGCCAATTTATCAAACAAAAGTCCATTACAAATTGTACAGTCCATTGATGCAAGATAAAATAAAAATAGAAATATAAAAAATAACAAAACAAAAAAGTCAAGATATATAAAAATTAAAAAAAAAAGAAAAGAAAATTGATAAGCAGCATCTGCTTTTCGTTAACTCCATTGGCTCTTCTACTCCATGTTGTCCTTCCACAACAATTAACACAGCTGATTTAAGCTCTTGATCAAGTCTCCCTAATCTATTTAAACACCACTTTAATAAATTTTAAAAACTGCTTTAGAAATATAAAACAAAATATATTTTTTATTAAAAACCAAATAATAAAAATTATTAAGAATAAAAAATAAATTTGTTAATTTAACAAAATAAAAAACATGTTTCAGCCTATTTATTATATAGTACCACATATGAAACATAATCAAATCATGCAAATGTTTGAAAGTTGTAAATTCATGACACCTTTTTATGATAAAGTCACATGAAAATATATAAAGTTTATGTCTACATAGATGTGACTAGCAAAATTCAAATGAAAGAAGAAAATGAGAGAGATTGCAAATTCAAAAGCTTTCATGAATATAAATTAACATACCAACAAGTAATAAAAATGTTCAAGTAACTGTTTTAAACTGAATCAACTACTGAATTTAACTGAACTATTTATAACTAAATTTTTTCAATTAAAAATTGAATCAAACTATACCATGAGTGAGTCTTATAAATCTGAATTGTTAAGAATATCACTTTATTTCATGTGGTTTTAAATAGTTACGTTCGATGGTAAAAGAAAAAACACCTGTGATTCACATATTAATTTATTTTTTTAATTTATTTTTTTAATATATTTAAATAATTATAATAAAATATATTTAAAAATAGGTCTATGGCAAACCTCTTTCTTCTATAGGTTTGAGTTCCTTAATAATTTTCCACCTTTTTATATTTTCTTTTTTAAATAATTGTTAAAGGTGTAGCTAAGTTGTGTGCTGCTACATTTATGACAATCATTCCAAAGCTATAAAATAGGTCATCGAATCTTAATAGCAGTTGCTGAGAATCTTTTAAAACATTTTATTTGATTAGTGCTTAATTTTAAAATTGGGTCGAGGAAGATTTAACAAAAGGCATGGGCTTAGTTCGTTTAGCATCATTCTTTTTTTAAAAATAGTTTTCAAAATTAATTTTTAATTTTTTTTAAGAAAGAAAAAAAGTTATTTGATAAATGTTGTTTGAAAATTGTTTTAAAAATTATAAATAAAAATAAATTATTTATATGTACGAAAATATCATCGATGCAAAAAAAAAAAATATTTCATCATTTTTTTTTATAAACAATCAAAATTATTTTTAAAATAATTTTTTTAGTTTTTAATTATTAAAAATAGTTTTATAAAACTTCTATCAAATAATTTCTAACTTTTCCCGCTACTTAAATTTTTATAAACGTATACAAGAAAACTTAAAATTAAAGGGATTTTGAAAAGAAAAAATAAAATTTTTAATCTTAAATTAAAGAATTATATATCTATAAAAAAAATTAAAACAAATCATTAAATTTATGTTATTATTGTTTTTATTTTAAAATTTATCAATTAAATAATAATATTATTAAAAATGAAAATTTAATATCTTCATTGCATTCACAATTCACTCCCAATCAATTTGATATTATTTTTCAAAGAACTGTATCCCAAATTGTCGATTGTCTTTTTTTGTTTTTTTTGTCAATGACCACAAGTGAATTGTTTTATTATTTAGATAAGGTATTTCGGTTTCAAAATTCAAAAAGGATAGAAGATTAGAAATTGAAGAAAAAAAGTTTGGATTGCGTCATACATATAAAAATTATACAATAATAATGTATTTATTAATTAATAATATTATAAAAATTGTCCCACTTAGAGTATTTTATATATAATGCGTATCTTTTATTTTATCTAAATTATCATTACATTAATAAATTTAAATGTTTAAACTTAAAATATTTATAAACAATTAACTTAATTTAAAATTTTCGATAACAAATTATTTAAAAACTCACACTACACGTCTACTTTACTGGCTTTTTCAATGAAGAAAAAGCTCACGACAATAATATCTTTTACACGGTACTGTACGCGCATGAGTATTATACTCAAATTCATGTTTATTAACTATGATAAAAAAAGTTAATGTTTATTAACTTGAATATGTGATGAAAGTATCTTTTATCATCATTGTCGTTCGTATATGCCATGGTGGGTCCGGCTCAGGCATAATTTGCCGTTGCTAATGGAAATATTTTATGAGGATGTTTTCAGAACGCAATTATCATTTATCAAGAATATTATATAATATCATTAAAAATGGTTATGTCCTCGATTAGGTAAGCTATACTAATAAGAAAAGAACTCATATTTGATATGCAAATTTAGTAGGATGGCCTCTAGAGAATACATATTTTCTATAAAAATAATTAAGACCCACTTCCTCCTATTTCTGTTATAAACAACAAAAATCACATATCTTATTTATTAAATATAAACAAATTTTCTTAATTATATCAATTGTAAAATACTAATCATTTAATTGAAGCATTTTAATTTCTTATATCAAATTCTAGCCGAGCTAGGAGTAGCTACTCTGAAATTGGCATTAGTAAGTGTTGGCTTACAAAGACAAACTTCCTTATAACTTGATAGACAATTGAAAACAAACCATAATAAGGTTTGTTTGAGGTGAGTGACACAAAAATTGAAGTGAGAGAGAGATGGCAAGCGGATGGTCCTTTTACAAGGATTTGGTACCAGTTGTGGTGATTATAGGCAATGAATGCAATGACATGGGCTTACTCACACTCTTCAAAGCAGCCACACTACAAGGAATGAACAACCATGTCTTTGTGGCCTATGCTTATGCTGTTGCTACCACTGTACTCCTTCCTGTCACCTTTTTCCACAGAAGGTTGCCAATTGCTTATTGCAACCATAACAAAACATATTTGTCTCACCACTTACACTTGAATGATTTTATCTATTACCATGTATGTTTTCTTTTTCATGTCTCTTTGCAGATCAAGACTGCTTCCTCCACTTACTTTCTCCATAATATCCAAAATAGTCCTTCTTGGGGTGATAGGGTAAAGACACTTACTTCACTTCACTTGTAAAACATCACTTGACAGGCCCTTTTACTATAAGTTTTCTCAGTGTTGTTGTTAAGTACTTTTGGTCCAAGGTTTCTCATGAATCTACAATAACTTGTGGTTCTTGTTTTATATTTTGTTGTCCATGTGTTGCAGAAGTTCATCTCAGATACTGGGTTACGCTGGCATTAGCTATAGTTCTCCAACACTTGCTTCATCAATTGGCAATCTGGTACCTGCTTTCACCTTCATCCTTGCTGTAATTTGCAGGTTCACTCTCATTGGTTAATTATATTTGCCAAATTCTTATTAAAACTAACTTTAACTTTTTTCCTACTTTAGGATTTTATATTGTATGCTACGTAAATATCTCGATATTATTAATAAGCCTGCGTCATACATTGGTAACTGTGAAAAGATGAATGATCAATTTAGAACG
The DNA here is from genome assembly GCA_037954015.1 of Psophocarpus tetragonolobus. Classification (NCBI taxonomy): domain Eukaryota; kingdom Viridiplantae; phylum Streptophyta; class Magnoliopsida; order Fabales; family Fabaceae; genus Psophocarpus; species Psophocarpus tetragonolobus. Next base: position 30,004,728 of record CM075696.1, on the reverse strand, counting down.
CCATCACTTCATTAAATATTTTCAGATTAACGGCAAGCAATCAAGGTTTCATTTTCGTAGGAGGTACAAAGATTGATTAAAGAAAAGTTAACTGTCTCTGAACCAAGATGCTAATTACTATTCATCACCATTATTTGAGCTCACGCATGTATGAATCTTCTGGAGGGAAAAAATACTTGAAAGTGAATAACTACACATTTCTTTTAATGTGGAACTGGAATTAATGTTTCGTTCGTGGATAAATAAAGTTCTACCTTTTGACACGATTAACTAGTCCAAAAGTTCAACATAGGTGTCCTTATTCATCAGATCAATGGTAGGAATTAAGTTCAATGTGATCTTTAAAGATTTGGTTCTAAACTGTTTGTAAGTGCTTGGCATTAACCATTGTTTATGAATATCCCAGTCTATTGTACACTTATTTTGTTTTCTATTGTCCTCTTATTACTGCAATACAGAATGGAAAAGTTAGCTGCCAAAAGTAGAAGTAGTCAGGCTAAGGTAACGGGAAGCATAGTATCAATAGCAGGTGCATTTGTATTGACTCTCTACAAAGGACCGTCAATCATCAATGCTCACACACTTTTTCCCTTATTAGTTCAAATTAACTTTCTTAAATCAGAGGATGCAAGTTGGGTCATTGGTGGCATGCTTCTGATAGGTGACTACATTCTGGCTTCAGTATGGTACATTTTGCAGGTAGGTTCGAGGTTGTCTAAATTGAGAGGTATAGTTTAGAAATTAAAGTGGATAATTTGGTGATTGCTGATAAGATCATCATCTGTGTAGAATTTTTTAAAATACAAGCACAAGATCATATGGATATGGGAATTTGGTTCCTTGATTTTCTCACTACTATTACTTGCACTTTACTTTCAAAGATATGTTCCTTACTTTAAAGGATCCAAATCCTTCTTGGAATCATATTTCTTGTTACTTTATATGGAAAAGCTTTAAAAAGTTCTAAAAACTTTTAGTTCCTTTGCAGGTGGACATCTTGAAAGTGTTCCCGGATGAACTAACTCTAGTCTTCTTTTACAATGTGACTGCCACCATATTGTCTACAACTATAGGTTTCTTTGTAGTGCCAAATGCCAGTGCTTGGAAAATAGGACTAGATATTTCACTGACATCCATTGTGTGCTCTGTAAGATACAGTGCAAATCGTTGCTGCACTTTGACCAAAAAGATACTCTTTTTTCATGCTTGTGTAGTTTTATTGATGACACGTTTTTGTTTTATGTTAGGGAGTATTTGGAAAGTTAATGAGCAATGTAGTTTATGCTTGGGCACTGCATGTAAAAGGGCCTGTCTATGTAACATCCTTTAAACCACTCCAAATTGTTATTGCTGTTGCAATGGGTGTTATGTTCCTTGATGATACTCTTTACATTGGAAGGTATGAAAGATACTTGCAATCTTACATAATTGTATCTGTTGGCATGTGCTTTAAGAAATAAATCAAGAATGAAAACCAAAACAAGTGGTAATGGAGGTGATTAAAAAATCTTAGGGTGAAAAAAGATGAGTTAGCTAATAGGAAGAACCTTGGTAGTGTAAAAGAAAACGATAGAGATTTGAGAATGATTGCTGGTGTTAGGTGAGTTTTTCATGAAATAGGTGAAGAATCCTCCCTTAAATAACTTACTTTTTTACTCATATCTGATGACTCAATAATTCTGTTCACGCTACACACTTGCCAGAGACTCCTAAAGTTTTGTGGCATTAGGTCAGTCCTATTAAGTGTAGGTCAGCTGCATGTGGCTGGTTCTTGTTTGGACAATCTAAAATCTCTCAAGTGTCAAGCCTGAAAGGAATAGGCAATTACTCAGTCAAACTGTCCAATTTCCCTATCTGAAAACTTCCAATGCAAGGTAAGTTCTTCGTAGTATGTAGACAATGTCTACATTGATATAAACAATAAATAGGTAAAACAGATCCTCAAACTCAAACCAGCTTCTTTTTGACAATTTTCTTGCCGATTTGTGCTTTTCCACTGACCAAAGGCTATTTTAATTAGCTAATAGTAATATAATTTAGATCCATTATAAGCTCAACACAATATTGACATAAAATGTCCTTTATGAGAAACTGCACAATTTAATGACAGTTGTTGAAATGTTCACTGTGTACATTCATTTTATCTGCATTTTGCAGTATAGTTGGAGCCACAATAATATCAATTGGCCTTTATGCTGTATTGTGGGGCAAGGCAACAGAAGAGATAGAGGAAGATGTTGGTAGCCTGGAATCACCAACTACTGAGAATGTTCCTCTCTTACGAAGGCATGGAACTGAAACGTCAGAAAGGAATGCTTAATTGACAAGTACAAACTCCTCCCCACTCTTAACATTATAAAAGGTAAAGAACCCATTTTCTTGTCACAGAACAGCAAAGTACACACGACTGAGGGTCAAAAGCTTTGGTTCCCTTGTCCCCTAAGATGATCCTTTGTTGCTTGTACCAGTTGTTGACTTGTTTCCCTCTAAAGTAAAATGAATCCAAGATTTTCAGTATATATAACAGTGGATGGGATTGCATTCAGTTTAAGTTCTTTTTTGTCTCCCTTCACCAATGAGCTAGGGTGGTAATACATATGAATTATAATGCTGCTACTTATAATATACATACTGTAGGTTTGCCTTAGAATGGAACCAATAATGTTCTTTCCACAAAGCAGGAGCAACCTTTCTTCCAGTGTTTTATGGAAAAGATGACATTTGTTTGGAAGTCTGTCAATCTCAACATGAAGATGTACTTATACGAATAGTATAAATGTATGTTAACCTGTTTATAGAAGAAAGTGAAGGTTGACCAATATCATGATGCTGCATAATTGACAGATTAACATTGCCCTTTAAGTATGTGGTGTCTAAAAATGTACCTTGAGCATGATTGTCTGTGTGTTGTGTTCTCCTGATGCAGAATCAAAGAACTCTGAAAAAGAGCAAGAGAACAACGTAGAACAATAAGTAATTGAGTATTCAAATGCATTACTCAATCTAGTGGTGCAAGGGTGGTCCAGACTTGAAAAAGTTGCTTTGTAAATTAACGCTTATAAATCCTTAAAACAATCCACTAAAACGCTATTTTTGTGAAATACTATATAAACTAGGCATAAGCCTAACAATTAGAAGCTAAAGTGGTTCAGTTCAGTAGTTAATTCTCTTTTGGATACAATATTATTAAGGATTCCAATAGTAACACGTAAGAGAGGTTTTACGGGATGCAAATATGGCAACGCACCTTGGGTTTTCTTTTTATTTTTGTTGCTTATATGATTTTTGCCCTATATTTTAGGCTTATCACAATTCTTTGTTTTATATGTATGGCTTTATGCCTTTATCTTCAAATTACATTTTCTATTCTAACATGTCCCTACCAAGTTGCAACCTTGGCAATTATGCAACTCTGTCACCAAGACCAAAATTATGCCACCTTCTTTAATTCAGGTATCTCTATCTTGTGCCTAATATTTTATTTTCAACACACCAAGCCTTAACTTGAAACTAGTTCTTATCACATCCTTCATTTTCCCATTAATCAAATTTTTGCCAGACTTGAAGCTGAGTAAATAGTGTAAGCCAAGTAACGAGTTTCCTCAAATGGTCTTTCATTAGTCGTCCATATGGACCTCTATATATGGACAATTAGGATTTCTTTTTTGTTACCAATAGTGTGGAAATATTGCTCATATGGAGGTTCAGAAACTTATGAAAATTAATAAGTAAAAGTCAAAGCAAAAATTCATATTACTATAAGCTAAAATTGGGTGAAGATAGTTTCACTTTGAGATATTCACTTTAAGTATCTAAAAAAATATTAAATAATTTTTTGTGATTCGTACAAAATATATCAACTTTAAGATATTTATGTACCACTTTCTTCCATGGTTGAACAAGATTAAAAAAAATCATATTTTTAAAGTTTTTATTTTTAATTAATTAAGTTTAGAATAAAATCATTAATATAATTAATTGGTTGTTGCTGAAAAAAATAATTTTTAATTATAATAATCATCGTTGAATAAAATTATAGATTAAAAGTCAATTTTTTTATCATTATCATATTTTATTATGTATATATAGGATTATTTAAAGGAAATTATAGTATTATAATAAAATTAATTCTGTAATGAGATGGGTGAATTAAGAATTATAAATTTATCTTGTTTTTAAAAACTTTTAGAGATGACTATAACTACTAGGTAGGTAAAATGAGGTCTATTCATTTGTTGTAGATATGATCCTTCGGCAGAAACATTTTATTGCTTTTTAATCATGCTTATTAAGGTTGATAAAGTTTTACCTTCTTTAATCACTAACGGTCTATTTTCAAAGGCAAACAATTCAACAGTTTTTCTTTTTTTTTTTTTTTTCCGTGACCTATATTAATGAAAAACAATGTAAGTCATTGATATTTAATTTTATAAGATTTGATAATATAAATTTAATTAACATGAACGGTTAACTTAAAAGAGTTTTACATATTTTATCATCACCTTTTATATTTCATTCTAATTTTTTTTATTTATATAATTTTTAAAATAATAATTGACAAACTCAATTGTAAATAAATTATTGTAATTGAATATAAATATAATTATATATTAATTAAACTCGTATCATACTTAATATTTTATAGATGATGTAAAAAAGAATGACACTTGAAGTTACATATTTGAGAAATGCCAGCCTTACTGACACTTTCTTTTAGACACATACACTTTTTTCTGTAATTAATTAAAATTTATTAAAAATGATTAATTTTAATAAATTTTTCATTTAATATTTCCCTCTCCTTATTTTCTATGTTAAAATACGAAATAAGTAACTAATAGTGAAAAGAGTCCAAAAAAAAAAATAAAATCCCAAAAGAGTGGCTAGGAATCTAGGATCTCTCTCCCCCATACGTGCTCAAAATCTAAAAGTTATGACATATTTGTTGTACAACATAACCGTCATGGATAGCAAATGATATGTCTCAGTTCCTCTATCTACTAAAAACAACAAATCCTTTCCAATAAAATATTTGAGGATACTTGGATATTCGCATGTACACTTGTGGCTCTTGTATTTTGAACAATATTAAAAAAATCAATGGAATATATAGAAATCAAGAGAATGATGACAAATCACAATGCAAAATACTATCTGTCTCTAAATATAAATTTCTTTAAAAAAATTCTTTTTAAATTATCTTTTTATTAATTAGTTTTAAATCAATATGTTCTTAATTACTTTAGAATAAATGTTATATATTAATATGTAAATTCACTCTTTCTCTTTTGAAGATTGAAAAAAAAATTATTAAGTATAGCAATTAAGTGAAAAAAAATGTGAATTTTAAAATTTTTAAGAGTAATTTTAGAAAAATAACATGAATTCTTAACAAATTAAATATTATTAATTATATTAACCAATATTTTTTTGAAGAGCGTGAATTAATTAAAAAAAAATATATTTGAGAAGGGAGGAAGAGTATTTTGCTTGCGTAGTTCATTTACACATAACCCTTAAATGACATTTGCTAATTGAATAGGCAAAATAGTAATTATTTTTGTTTGAAAAACCCCTTCACATTATAGTCATGACAGAGGACACATCAATGTGATGACTCTGTAAAAGTTAAAACAGTTTGGTCTTTCTTTAGAGAAGAAATGAGTATTTTGTTAGTAGTATATGTTATTTTGCAATTGCTTATAACTATTAAATGTTTTTGTGTGATTGATGAAGTTGTTTGTTGTGTATAAGAATATGCATTTGTGATTGATCTTTAATTGCTAGTTTTGTCTTGTGTTATCAACATCATTAATCTTTAACTACATGCATTCATCTATATTAACTAAACAATAATTAATTTTGTAAATGTCTTTATCGCTTATCTCACTGCCCAATCATTTTCTATTATTGAAACATACTACATTTTATGAAAAAAGAAATTCATCCATCAAGTATTAACCCACACAAAACATGGGTCATCTGTCTGGCTATGTTCATATGGTTAGTTGATATTTCTCAGTCATTCGAAAAAGGAGTCTGCCTATAAACCCACTTTAACATATCAGTCTCAGCATCCAATTCTGATTAAAGAAACAGTTATGAAAATGGTCTATAGAAAACGTTATCTTATTTGTCCATTTGTACACTTCCTATAGAATTATTGATTGTGCCATGTGGTGGTCTTTCACGTCGTGGAGCCGTTTCCTCAATACAAATAGATTTTTTAGAAACTGGCACAAAGCACAAAAAGTCAAAATGAATTTAATTTTTATCTACTAAAAGTTTAGGACTCCATTTTAGGGTAAAATATGCTAGACATAGTTCTTTTCTTTCACAAAAACATTCCATTTTAGTCTCCTGTTAGTAGAAACAAGAATTATATAATTGAATGATCAAAAGAAGATGATTTATTTTTAATGACTAAAATTAAACATGATTCCAATTATAAGAGTATTCATGTAATTATGCACAACTGCAAAAGCATATCAATTTATATAATAATAACATAACCTTGTAAAGTGTTATATAGTTATTAGTGGGTGTCTCAAAGACTGAAGGCAAACAGAGAAAGGTGTGTCTCTGATGGATAGAAGGTACTGTTACAAGGATTTGCTGCCTTTGATGGTGCTTGTTGCCAATGAATGCAACAACACAGGCTTGTTCATTCTGTTCAAAGCAGCCACTCAGCAAGGGATGAGTAGCTTTGTCTTTGTCGCCTATGCCTATTCTGTTGCCTTTCTTGTACTCCTTCCAGTTACTTTTTTCTACCGAAGGTTTGCTGCAAACCTAAAATGAACATGTTTTTGAGTTCTAACTTCTAACTGCAAGTGAAGTTATATTTCAATCATTGTTTCTATATCTCTTTGTAGATCAAGAGTGGTTCCTCCACTCAGTTTTTCCATCCTATCAAAAATTGCCCTTCTTGGAGTCATAGGGTAAGTAAGTGCCCAAAGTTGTTAAGGGCTTTTGGAATTACTTTTCTTACTTACCCTCTTCTATCTTCCACTTGGTTCTGCTAACTTTTGGATTTTTATGAGCATGGATTGCAGGTGTTCATCTCAAATTCTGGGGTATATTGGCATCAGCTATAGTTCTCCTACACTCTCCTCTGCAATTAGCAACCTCACTCCTGCTTTCACTTTCATGCTTGCTGTTATTTGCAGGTTCACTTCCCTTTCTTGAATTATATGACAATTTTTGCTTTATTATTTTTCATTTTTCTATATTAATATTGTTTAGCTTCTATAAGATTCGTATAAATTTATACGGACAACCAATAATCCTATAATGGTATGTGAGTGTATGCTCTATGTTAAGCCTACTTCGTATCTACAAAGAAAATGCAAAATTAAAGCTCCATATTATATGGCAGAAGTACATTCCTGGCTTATCTGTTTCATTATTGAGAATGAGAACCCCACAGGCACAGCTTTTCCACATTGACTTTACCCTTTTGGCATTTTGTATGATGATAATTTAAATTAAAGAAAGGCCAGCACAATATATTAATGGCCTTTGATAATGATATACCTTTTCTATCACACTTCGTTATAGAGTAAAGTAATTTCAGTATATTGTGGAGCCAGGTATATTTATCCAATAATAGTGTACTAAAAAGGGATTTTCATTTCAGTAGAAAGTGCATACAGGAAGAAAAGTAATATTAATTTAATAAATTTAAACTAGAATACTTCATGGTTTGACTCACTTAAATCAAGGTTGGATGTATTTTTATTTTCCTTACTTTAGAGAATCCATGGAGTGTGTATAAGAATATGAATTTAATTAGAAAACACTGAATGTACCAAGTTTTACTTTCACGTCCAATTACAGAATGTAAATTGTTGATTATAATAATTACTTAATTTTACTAACAGGAACATTCATATTTTTTGTTTTTTCTTGTCCTATTACCACCACAAATTAAGGATGGAAAAAATAGCTATGAAACGTGGAACTACCCAAGCTAAGATATGGGGAAGCATTATATCAATATCTGGTGCATTTGTTGTGACATTCTACAAAGGCCAATCCCTTATCATCGCCGATAATTCCCATTCCATTCAACTTCCACAATCAAATGCCATTCTTACTTCAGTGGATAGAGATTGGGTTATTGGTGGCCTTCTGCTGACAGCATGCAATATACTACTTACTGTATGGTTCGTTTTTCAGGTATAAATTTATTGTTGCTGTGTCTGGAAATGAGTTAACGACCAATTTGATCCTTAAAGTGTTACCTTCTTTTCTAAGTGTTTCTCAAAATCAAACAAATTAAATAGTCCTTAAAATATTAGAAACCAATGTAATTCCTTGAATATTAAAAAACCCTTCAAATTAGTTTCTGAACTTCACTAAAATACATCAACTTAGGTTCTAAACTAACGAATATTTAATATTTAGAGATTACTTAAATATTTTTATTACTTTAGGAACTATTTAGGAGAGAAGGTAATAAATCTAGGACGAAATCGATTTATTGTTTTGAAATAGTCATTAAAGTAATACTCAAATAATTTTAAATTCTGATATTCATTTTACAGGTTGAAATCTTGAAGGAGTTCCCAGATGAACTAACTATGGTCTTCTTCTACAACTTGTGTGCAGCCATTGTAGCTTCAATTGTAGGTTTAATAGGGGAGAAAAATTCAAGTGCGTGGAAAATAAGACTAGATATATCTTTGATCTCTATTGTTTGCACTGTAAGATACCCTTGAAAATTTTTGTTGCGCTTTTACCTAACAATACACTAAGGTTAACAAAATTTATTGATTGTGAACTTTATAATCAGGGAATATTTAACAAGTTCCTGAGTAGTGCAATATACGCCTGGGGAATACACTTAAAGGGGCCTGTATATGTAGCAATGTTCAAGCCTCTCTCAATTGTTATTGCAGTTGCCATGGGTGTTATGTTCCTAGGTGATACTCTATATGTTGGAAGGTTAGGTTTTTCAGCTTTCGCATTTGATTATTCTTTAGAACATGGTGAAGTAATTAGGAAAATGGACGTAAAAAACTAGACTTGCAGTGCTGGTGGTGAATTTGTTACTCATTAAAGAAGTCAACAATGTTGTGTCAAACAAATTAATTCATTGTCATATTACTTACTCTGCTTCTTACTCATCTAGACTGGAAGGGCTAGTGCCCATGTTTCCCTAACCAAAGATTTATAACTGCCAATGAAGCTAAGTTAGGTCTTTTTATGCAGAACTGCTAGATCTATAGAAATGGAACATATGAAGACAGTTAATATCTTCTCTCCACCTGGAGTTATCAACTCTTTGTAATTTGCTTGCTAGTTTGTTATTTTCCAGTTTTTCACCGATCAAAATGCCATTTTAATCAATACTTAATGTGGTTAAAACCCTAAATGTTCCAAAATTAGTTCAAATTTCTACTGCTTCTGGTACATTTTTGTCCTCGAAAAGGAACAAGCAACTTCAGTGGATATATATCTTGTCCTTATCATTTGCATAACATTATTCTTGCATTCTGCAGTATAATTGGAGCCACAATAATAGCAATTGGGTTTTATACTGTAATGTGGGGCAAAGCAACTGAACAAAGGGAAGAGGAGAAGGAAGAAGATGTTGGTAGCCAGGAATCACAAATTAATGAGAATGTTCCTCTCTTGCAAAGCTATATAACTGTAAATTCTACAAAGAAGATAGATGGAAGTGTATAGATGATGGAGTCACCAACTATTGAGAGATGAGAATCAATGCTCCTCTCCTGTGAAGCTATAACACTGTAAATTCTTAATAGAAGACAAGTGGCAGTGTATAGAAGACAAATATAAAGTATAAACGGTTTGCACTTCATTAGTCTTGACAGTCTAGAAAATCATAAAGAGGCAATTTTTTGTTACAGTACAGCATTGCATTATGCGGGTCAACTCTTTGGTTCCATTGCTCCCTAAGTCCCCAAGTTGTTTATTACCCCTTTGCATGGAAGATTTTCAAAGTGATTCACTGGACTAATGACATGAGAATACATTCAATGGAAGTTCTTTTTGCTGTGTCCTTTCATCAAGAAGCAAGATTGGGGATACATAACCAGCTATTAAGTGGTAAAGAAAACTATAAAACAAATGCCTTGATAAATCCTTCCCCCTCCTCTTTGCCTCCCCAATTAGCACTTCTCTCATAGTGTGGATCCTCTACTGCTGCAATCTGCTATGGACCATGCATGCCACTTTTTGTTTTGGATGTTTTTTATGTTTTCAAGTCATCGGATCATAAATTGCTGAAGTTATTGAATGCGTTGTAGTGCTGGACGTGTATGCAGAAAAGGTTATTCAAATTTAATTACTTATGTAAACGTCATATAGTTGCAGAACAGTAAAGTAATTAGTAATTAGAAAATTACAGTAGTTGTTCATCTATTTCATTTTATTTCCCAAATGTCCCAGGAACTTTCTACAGTTATAGATATGCAGTGTTTGTGTGTGTGTTTGTAAAAGGAGACCAACTTATATCCTAAGAGCTTTACAAATTTGTTGACGTGGCTTTATAATAGAGAGTGAGATAAATTGATGTGCCAATTCGACATTGCATGATCAATATTTATAAATTACAACTTGGAGGATTTCTTGGGTTCCTTTTGCTAGTTACTTTATCTCAAAAGAAAAATTTGTCTCCTCGGCAGTGATGTCACAAAAGAAATATATACTAGTATTTTATAGTTCAAAATGTTAAAACATTTAGGTCAGTATAGAGGGAAGAAGAATTGGATAATAGTTTAACAAGTACACGCCAATCCAGTCGTAGTTGTGCATCACTTATTTAATACTTAACTTTCCAATGTCAAACAACTCAGGCTTACTCCAACACTGTCATGCTTCTTTTTCTATTTCACAGACTCTTTATCCTCAAAAGCAACATGTCACGATGATATAAAATTTGTTTCTATTAACATCATATGAAAATTGGCTTCCTTGTGTGATAGATGAACCAAAAAGTACAATTTATGTTAATTAGACAAAGAAGAATTTTCCACCAAGAAATGTCTCATCTTTTCATTGTAAAACTCCCATACGCTAGCAGACAATTACTACTTCTTTGTGTCATCCCTGGTAATGTATTATCATTTACCAGTTCCAAATTGCCCGTAGACTAATATACAAGAATTGATGGCGTAGTATGCTTGATTTGACCAATGAGAATTCAAATATCACAATTGAGGATAGCAAAATATCCACATTTTCAGATGTCTGTATGTAAAATCTGTAAAAGATAAATAGAGTTAGGAATGGGTATCAACTTGTTTTTAAATTAGTACACATTAAATACATGTTATAGTAAAATTAATTAAATATCTTTTTTTTTTTTGTTACCTTAAATATCTTATATTAATATATAGTTTAACCCAACTTATTTCTTACTTATAAATTACTTTTAAAAAAATTAAAACAAAAAATATTTATATTTAAATTTTTAAGGAAATTATTTTATAATGTAAATTTTTATTTTATAAATATATTTTTAATTATACAATAAAAAGATTCATTTACTAACAACTTTTTATTTAAAAAGAAGGTTTTAAACTAAAAATTAAAATTCACAAATAATTTATACTCATTTTTAAGTTCTAAGTTTTTACTTTATCTTAAAAATAAATCTTAAACTAAAAATAAGTTGAGTTAAACAATATTTAAATATATAAATTGAAATATATTTTTACTTACATTCTATTAACTATAACTTTTACTTTACATCCTTCACTTTAATGTTTCCTTTATTAGAATTTTTCAGTCTTGGCACCTCTTACTTAATATAATTATTGGTAATTAGGTTATGATAATACTGAATTTATAATGACCTTCCCATAATAAAAATCAACTAAATTATTATTAAAACAGAAGTTTGCTAGATAAAAATATTAAACTACTTCCACTAATATATTAAAAAGAAAATAAATAAATCCTTACATAAAAATAAAATTTTTTTCTCAAATTTGGATATTTCTATACACTTAGTGGCAATCAAGGATATATTTTCTAAGACGACTACATTCTAATCAAGTTAAAAAATATTTAATTAATAAATAATTAAAGATATGTTTAGATGATTTTTTTTTTTGGAAATATTTCTAACAAAAAACCTATAAAAAATTTTTTAAAGAATTTATTCTTAACTTGTTAAATGACGTTGATTAAGACAGGTCAAGAGGGTTGGTTGGCTTACTCAACCACCTCACTCTTGGATTTTGTTAATTAATGTTATTAATTATCCAAAATGAACCTCTAAATAAAATTTTATCAAACACTTTTATTTTGATAATCAACACTGATCTTTCAGAAAAACAAACTAATTAAATATTTTAACGTTAAAAAATTATCGATGATCAATTATTAGGATTTTCTTAGCTTTTGTTCCCGATCTTCTTAGTTTTTTAGTTTTTTAGTTTTTTATTTTGTTTTAAAAAGTATTTTGTAAATAAAAATGTGTTTGACTAAATTATTGTTATTTGATTTTTTAATAATTTTTAAAACAGTTTCTACCAAAAAATAAAAACTGATTTTAATTTATGTTTCTATTTTTATTTAACCTAGTCACATATCATTACTCATGGTCACGTGTAACAATGACCATTAATTATATTATATTCACTTGTCAACCACCAATGGATTGAAATTGTTGGATTTCAAATGTAAAGATAAAGTTTCATTGCGATAGGAATGGAGGTATTCAACAATATATATAAGTGAAGGATATCTACACATCATAATAAAAAAGAAAGCGATTCATATTAGTATTTAAACTTCTAGTTTTGTTATACTAAATCTTTAAATTATATGAAAAAAAATTATATATTGTTAACTCTTTGTCAAGCATAGGAATCTAGTAGTATAAGGTTGTATCTATAGAGACTTGGTTGATACTTAAAAGATTGATATAATTTTTATTTGTTAACTGTTGATATAATATAAAATTTGGATTAAAAACTACAAAAAACAATAAATTAACAAAAAAAAATATAAACTTGTAAGAGAAAGACGGTTTTAACACAAATGGAAACTAGTAAGGATCTGACTCAGTAAAGTATTACCAATGCATATATAAACATTTAATCATGTTTGAATCACTCGTAAAAATACTCTAATTCTAATCCCTTATAAATAGGATCTAAGATCATTTAAGTTATAAGTTATCAATCTCTTGGATAACATAAATCAAATAGTTTACTTTAAGAAAAAGAGTTAACAATAATAAATATGTTTTACTCTTATTTCTAACAAAAAATCTCTTTAGATGTTCTTCTCATTTTATGATTCAAATATATTTTCTAATTGCATTCAAGATATAAAATAAATGAAATATAATAGAAATAAATCATAGAGAAGAGAAAAACACAAAAATTAAATGATAAAATTAGATTAAAAATCAAAATATACATTAGTTAAGTTTGGTTACATCAAATTTCCAACTAAATAGAAACACAACTACTCATGAAATAGATAAGCATCTGAACAATGGAAGAAAATAAAAGAAGAAAAATAGAACATGAAGAGAAACTCATGAGCTCATGAATACATCCCGGGTCAGAGGAAGTGAAGTTCCTTGCTTTGAGACAAAAAAAACCCTTTTATAATGTTTGAATTTTCTTATTAAAGTGACTGCATGAATGTTAACTATTTGGCAAGTGTATAGAAGTATATTAGAGTTATCAAAATGAGTGGATCGACTCGAACTGACCCATTGGACTCACAAGAAAAAATGATCTCGACTGGTCTAATCCATATTTTATTCGGGCTACTATTTTCTAAGTCTAGTCTGACCCTGTAATGGGTCACCAGAGCAAAACAAGCCTTTAAAAAAAATCATATCACAATAATTTTGGACTAAGTAAGAATAAGATAAATAAATACAACCATAACATATATAAACAAAGCAGTGGAAATAAATCTCTCTATCTCGCAAGAATCTATGAGGAGCAATAACAAAATATAACACTAACTAATCACTAATCTCACAAGATTTTAACTAATCACTAAAGAAATAGTTCCACTATTATCAATAAAGAGTACAAAAGAGTTTTAATTAAGTGTCAAAAACAATATTAATGTCAACACCAATAAAGCAATAAGCTTACAAATAGAGAATAGGGAAGATGAAGACCCTTAAATACATTGTTGTCATACGAACTGAACATATCCCAACACAGAAGTCTTTCAATGATCCGAACGGTTAGAATGGAGAAACATACATTCTGAACATGCTGTCCAAAAATCAGCCTGATCCAACGGTAAACAAATTTGTAGTGAAGAATTTACGATTGCAGCTCTGTGTAAAGACAAGAATAGTTTTGTCTCTCTGGTGGGGTTTCTTTATTCAACTCTCTGTCCTACAAAACACCTTCTCCACTTGAGTTAAATAAGATATATCAAGTGGGCTTTTCAATTTGGATTTTTTCTGCACATAGGAAGAGAGTCCAATACGCAACAATTATGAATTAGACTTACATTGTATAATGGAACGTTAATAGTAAAATTGTATAATAGGTTGTCCCTGTAATTAGTTTTAGTTTATTACTTATTATAATTTATAGGTTTATACTTTATAATATATAGCTTATTATAATACGCTGTTACTTTATACTTTATAATATATATATATATATATATATATATATATATATATATATATATATATATAAATAAAGCTTATTATACATATGCAGCGTTAATAGATTATTTATAATACATTATAATTTTATACTTCTATATTATAAGCTTATTATATATATTTTATTTAAAATATATTATTAATTACTATAATATTATTAATATATTTCTATTTTTAATATATATGCATTTTTATTCGGGTCAATCCGACCTAAGTTCGTTTATAAAGTTGGGCCAAATAGGTCGAGCCAAAAAGGTTCACTTTTATTTTAGCTTTTTTTTTAGAGTCTAGTCTAATCTATTTTGTAAGTCTGTGGACTGATCCATCTTGATAACTTTAAGTATATCTAATGAGTACAAGGTTCTGTTTGAAGAGACTTGTTGATACTTGGAAAATTTATATAATTTTAACTTGGTAACCAATTATATGAATTTTTTACTAACAACTAAGAAAAGCAATAAACAAACAAGAGCATAAATTAACTTGAATAAAAGGGGGTTTTAACATAAATGGAGAACTAGTTGAGATTTTACTTCACTAAAAAGTTATTCATGCATAAATAAACACTAATCATGTTAATTACTCATGTTTCTATCATTCATAAAATAATGCAGCCCTAATTCTCATGTGAGTAAGGTATAAGCATCAATACCTTATATAACCTAAATCAAATAACTTACTTTAAGAAAAGGATTAATAATGGTTAATGAGTTTTACTATATCCCTAACAATATATTCATTGAGTACTCTTCTCATTTTGTGATTCAAATAATTTTTCTATAGCATCCAAATTGTAAAAGAAACAAAAGATATAAACATAAAAACAAAGAAAAAAAGAGAACACAAACATTAAATAATAAACTTATATTAGAATCAAAATATACACAAGTTATGTTTAGTTACATCAAGCTTCAACTAAGGAGAAATTTGACTACTCTCCTGGAGAGAAGTAGCATCCCAAATGAAGGAACATACAAAAAGAAGGAAAATGGATGATGGAGAGAAACTCACAAACTCTAGAACATGCCCTAGGTAAAATAATTTGAAATTATATATGTTGCTTTTAGATAAAAAATCAATTTTAGTGCTTATATTTTCTAATTAAAATGTCAGTACGAAATTTCACCATATAACAGTCTCATTCTTACTTTTACATAAAAAAAGAAAATAAAAATCTTAAATAAAGAAAAATTAAGATAATTGATATCATATGCATATGAAATTATTATATATATATATATATATATATATATATATATATATATAAAACAGTTACCATATATCCATCATTATATTCTACAATAATAAGTTATAGGTAAATATTTTAAAACTATCTAAATATTTTTACTATATATAAAACTATTTTTGTTATAAAATATATTAGTAATGATATATATTAACATAATTTTAATATTTATATATTGTTGAAATGGTAAACTAAATTGAAATTGTATGAATATTTTCATTATACACATTTAATGCTACTTTTTTTGTCCTAATTATAATTAATAAAGTAGTTAAACTAGTTAGTTTTAATAAATTATATAAATATAAATTTTATACTAATACCATTTCTTTGAGTAGTGGTTACATAATGTTACTACTCATGTTCAATGAGTGAATGCACGATGAAAAAGTTAACAATAAATTAAGGTATAAAATGACGAAAAATGCTAGATATTAATTAAAAGTTATAAGAAAAAATATTTAATTAGAAAGTGCAAAATTGAGCTAACATATTATTTTTATTAAAAAAATTCTCCATTTAACTTTAGCAAGTTAACAAGACCCTAAAAAGATTTACCTTTGAATAGCTTTAAAAACCAAACTTGAGATTGTTGCTTATCGATAAAAAAAGAACAAAGAAAACTCCAATTTATTGCTTATAATTAATATACGACGATTCAAGTTATAATAATTTATGCAACATATAATAAAAAAATAGTATTTTTAATAATTTAAATAAATATTGGAAATTATATATTGTATATAAATTTTAAAAAACAAATATTAAGCATTATAAAACTCAACCGACATTATTAATTAGTTCATTTTCTTCTCGAGTAAAAGACAATATTAAACATAAAAAATAACTCATCTTATATAAGTTTTTTATAAGCAACTCAACTTATATAGGTTAAGTTATAGTTAAATATAAATTTTCTATTAGAAATTAAAATAATGATTAATCAATTTTAGTAATATATATTTCAAAAGTTTGTATCTAATTTAATTATTTTTATGTTTTAAACTATTCAAAATACTATCTATAAATTAACTTTATTTATAAAATTGGTAAAATTTATTTTTATTTATGATGTAAATATAAAATAATTATATGTTAATCATTTCTCTTTTTCGAAATTAAAAAAAATTAAATTTTTAAGATAACCTAAATTCGTTTCAAAATTTTAAACATAAATTTCTTATGCAATCATTTCTCTTTTTTGTAAATTTATAATGATATATTTGTCTTGTAGATAGCACAATTTTAACACTAATTTTCGTTAAAGAATAAGTTTATGATTGATTGATTATATAACCATGACAAAAACCTTTGTTTGAAATATGGTATTATATAAATAAGGATATGATTAGATTTAGTAGAAAGGATTGGCCTTTCAGAATGTACAAACTAATATTCAAATTCCCGCTAATGTCTAAACAGCAATACATGTGGGAAACCACTCTTCAAGTCTATTAATTTTATTTCCCTTTCAATATTTTAGTCATTTTTTCTACTTTTCTTTTGTCTGTCTTTATCTTTATTTTATTTTAATTCATTTATATTTGCCCCGTTTTTTCCATGCTTCGATCTATTCCTTCCTTAAAAAATATTTTTTAAATACATGCTGAGATCAAATTAGCTTAGCTGTCTAATTAATATTTAAAGTATATTTATGTTGCTCCACTTGTAATATTTAATAATCTATTTCATTTTTCTTTAATTTGTCCTTTGCCTATTTTGATTTTTTGTACGCTCAATTTAAAATGTTTTCAAAATTTTAAGCAATATGCATTGGTTATTCATTGAATTGTGATTCATTTGCGCGCACACGGCATTTCCTATAAAATTCTGTGATGCAATCCAACTAAAAAACAAGTCGCGTGCGTTAGTCTTACATGAAAATGTCGTTTAAGTCTTAAATATTTTTTAAGTTTTTTATTGTTTACTAAGTTTATATATATATATATATGGTTTAGATTAAAATATAATTGATAAATTCCTCTATCATAAATATAAAATATATCAACAAAATATTTTTTTAATAGACAAAATAAATTTTAAAAATATAAAATGGGTTCTCTACTATTTTTCTCAAACCTAATAAAATATGATGAATAAGGAGTAAATTCTGAAAATAACTCACGAAATATGTTAGAAGTGATTTGTAGGTTTTTAAAAAATATTTTTCAGTATGTTAGTCTCTAAATTTCTTTTTAATATTATATGTGTTAGTTTTTAAAACACTTTAAGTAGTGTTTTAAAATGTCTAAAAATATTATCTAAATTACTTCTTAATTTAAAAGATCGATTAACTTGCACAACAATCTAATTATTAAAAAACTAATCTATCTAAAAATTTTATTTAAGATTTAATTACTAATCCCTATTGAGGAATCTAGCATTAATTGGTAGTTTACTCAAAATATGGCAGATCAAAATGGGATTGGTTTGATTTACTGTTCCACCATTAAAAAATTCAAACCCTTGCATTTGGGGTACAGGAACATCATCTACGAGTTTTCACTTTTGAGCAACTCCCATGCTAAACTATTTGGGCGTTTTGCTCGTGGCTAATATAATAATACGTGAGAAAACAATTTATATATTGTTAGTGTAAAGTTTTAAATTGTTATTGTAAAAAGTTGTGTAAGTTTTTTTAACTAAAATCATGTTATGATTAATTGACAATTCTTTTACGCTAGAAATATATAAGTGTTAAACTTATATATAATATATAGCGTACTATTAACATTACACTCTAAAAAGCCTTAATTCTACTTCATAAACACACAACTGCGTTTATTTAAGCTGGTTTCAATATTTGTACACAACAAAAGATGTTGTTTTACACACTACTGTTACAAAATTAATGCATGCACAAATAGGGATCTATAATTTAATTTTAGAGTTTAGAATTAGGTATCCATAATTTCAAAGACCATATTGATATTGAGCTACTTTATGAAAAAGTTTTGGTGTTCAAATTTTGACAATGATGCGATTCTACTTTTAACATATTCGCGGATAAATTAAGCTAATCGATCATACGCAGCCCCAAGTTTGTTTTGGGTCTTGTCGTTTCTCTGCCAATTATAACATTGGAAAAATCTACTATTAAGGAATTTTCTACAATATATATGGACAGAGGATATAAAAACGAGTCAAAAACATGTTTATTATATTAATAATAACACGTAGGAATGTTTCACCAACAATCCTATTTGTATTGTTATATATATATTGCACATCACAATATTGTCGACAATTAACGAAGGTACAATTGTACAAAATATGGAACGAATGTTCTTTGAAAAATTAGGTTTTTGACATTAATGAAATAATTTATAAAGTGGGATATGAAAGAGAGATAATTTTGGATAAAAAAATATGTTAATTTTTCTAAAGAAAGTTATGTCAAGTTATTAGCTAATAGAAAGAGGTAGAAAATATTAAAAATAAAGAAGACAGATTACCAAATCACATGCACAAGACAAGACCTTCGTTCTGTTTTAAAGAGAAATTTATTATTTTTAAAGCTTTGAAGGTAAAAGCATTGAAACTGAAAAGCTAGAAATTTATGAATTATCTAATTTAATTAAAAATGTTTGATAAACATAGCTAATAAGCTAATTGATAAATATTACATGAAATAAAAATATATATTTAATTATTTTATATTCATTTATTTATTTTTGATAATTTATCATCTTAAAATACAAGTCAATATTTTTTTAATTTTTTGTTATAAAAGAATGGTAAATATTTGCTTATTGTACTTCTATTATTTGAAATTATTTTTGATAAATCAAATCTTCCCATTTTATAAGAATTATAATTTAATTAAATAAATTCATATTCCCTTCAAACCGAAATATAATTTGATGATTTGAATGAAAAATAAGACAATTTCTAGAATTTATTTCATTGAAATTTGACATATTGAATAAAAAATAATAATTAGAAATAGAATATTAATTAATTGATGAATTATTTTTGGATAGTATTATTAAATATATAGAATAAAAGTAATTAAAATTAATTTTTTTTACAAACAAATATTAGTTGTTAATTTGTTAGTTTTTATTAGGAGGGGAATTTGAATTCATAACATCTCCTTTTTCCTGTAAGCATTATGAGTAGACCAATTTTATAACTCTAAAATAATTAAAATTTACTTATGATTTAAGTTTTTTTGTTTTTTTTTGCTTATAATTTTGTCTGAAAATTTATTACTTCATTTATTTTAATATTAAAAAATTAATTGTAATAATATTATTTTTAAAAAAATAGTGAGAGTGATAAATTGAACAAAAAATGATAAAACACAGTACAATTTGTAATATATATAATAATAAATTTTTTACAGGTTGTCTAAACCGAGTAATCTTGGATCTATTTGACTTCATCACTGGTTCTACCGTCTTCTTAATTAGCTCTCCTAAGCCTTCAACTATAATAAAAATAAGAAAGGGGTCATAGGATCACCTTGTTTTAGACCTTTTTTGCATGCTGAACTCCTTCGTAGCACTGCCATTGACTAATACTAAGATTAACAATGAGTAAAGGCACCATTGAATTCATCCAATCCATTTATCCCGAACATAAAATGCTTGAGCATATAAAGCAAGAAAGACCGACTTACAAAGTCATAAGCCTTCTCAAAATCAACTTTAAATACCAATAAGGGCTTTTTATGTTGTTTTGCCTCCTGAACCACTTCATTGACTATCACCATACTATCAAGAAGTTGCCTCCCCTTAATGAAAGTTGTTTGTGATTCATCAATAATGCTAGGCAACACCTTTTGTAATATGTGAACCAAACCTTTACTATAATTTTATAAATCACTCCAATTAAAGAAATAGGCCTATAGTCATTGAGGCCTCCAAGACATTCCTTCTTGGGAATTAAGGAAATAAATGAGGCGTTAAAGCCCTTTAGAAGCCTCTCATTATGATGGAACTCTACCAAGACCTTTCTTATGTCCTCCTTTAGCATGCCTCGAAAATGTTTCACAAACTTCAGATTATATCTATTTGGACCAGGAGCTTTTGAGTCATCACACTCCCAAACAACCATTTTAATCTCTTTCTCAGTGACCTCCCATTCTAGTCTAACTCTTTGGATTTCTGAGAGGCAATTGAATTTCACCCCATCAAATCTAACTCCCACATCCAAAACACTACAACCTTTACTTCTAACACTGAATCATGAACAGTGATACCCTATAGTTGATACTTCCACCAAGTTTATATTCCTAATGAAATCTAAAAACTCATTTATTTCACTCATAGAAGTTCTTGTCAACCCATTTTTACCAATCCTTTCTTCTGGGGATCTTACTTCATTGAAATCACTAGTTACACATCAAATACAATCTTGGAACCATTGTCTATGCTCCAACAGAGATTTCCACATTACCTCCTTTCTAGACAGAGAGCAAGACATATATACATTAACAATTATCCTCTCATTTAGCTATGACTTGAATTTTCCTTTTACTCCAAGAAAGCCCACACCTTGAAAACTTTAAAAAAGAATGAAATCCCTAACATTCCAGACACACAAAAGCCCTCTGCCCGATTGATTGTGGGCACCCCACACCAACCCACATTTGATTCACCCCAAACTGTATAGCATAAACTTCTATCAATATTGGTTACCTTTGTTTCCTGAATACAAATCATGTTAATATCCATGTTTTGACACCAACTGCCTCCCTGGTCATCATTTCTCCCTCCTTTTGATACCTCTTATGTTATAAGACAAAACATTAAACATTATTATTCGAATTCTGACGTCCAGATTCGTACCCATAAGGGTCACCCTCCTCCTATCACATTCATCCAACTCAACCAATTTTCTCACAATAGTCACATTAGGAACCAAACTAGAAGCTCCTATACCCCTACCAAGAATCCACATGTATTGACCTTTAGAAAAGGACTATCAGATATCACAATATTACCTAATTGATCTTGGGTTAAATGATGAAGATCATCTCTTGACAGAGACAAACATTTCCGACCACCACTTGTCATGGAAGGATGGTATATCCTTGAACTCAACCTTCTCTAGGCTAGTAGGAGCACTAGATCGCCCCCGAGAGATTTAACCTTGACTGAAACCAAGCCTTGCAAATAGAAACCTTCCTCTATAGTAGATAATTTCTTCAGATCTCTCAGTTTTCCTATTGCACACTTATTTAACCATTCTGCATTTGTCTCATCTATTTCCCATTCATACTTTCCTTTCCGATTAAGTAAGGATGACTGTAACAAAGTAACTTCCAAGGTCTTGACCTGAACTACCTTTCGTTGCTGAGATTGTCAGTGCCTAATGTTTGAACTCTCCAATGGCTAACCTCTTCTAACCACCCCAGGGTGAAACAAAGGCAAGTTCACCCTCAATTTTATGTTACCAATAAGGATTTGATCAAGTTCATTCTCCAACCTCTTAGGATTCTTCACTTTGAAGAACCATATGAAGCCAAACCGAGCCACGTCATTCCTTCGATGCTGACCCAGGAAGATTTCACCAACCTCCCCCCATCTACTAAATACCTTATACAGTGTCTTCTCGTCATAATCATCAGAATAATGAGAGAAATAAAACATCGCTAGGTCTTTAAGTGATCTCTAGCTAACTGTGATACCACTCTACATCCACCGACGCTGACCCTACCCTACCCTTCTCTCTACCCCTCACTCTCTTTCTCATTCTTAATAATAATAGTACAGACTCTAGATAAAGCGTTGATATTGTACTGTTATCATCTTTGCATTTTTGTAAGTCATTTGAAGTTTTGTATATTTAATTTTAAGGTCGACAAAGATTTATAAAGAATATTATATAAATTAGTTTTCGTTGTTTACCATTACTTGTTTTAGAAAGCAGCAGGAGTTGCCTTTGAATCTCTCAAGAATCAAGATTCAATCCCCTTTTTATCGCGATTGCATGTTGCAGAGTTCCTTACTCGGCCTTGCCTTGGATCAGTACTTGCTTACTAAAGATAATGTGCCTCCTGTTAGAATTTTTATTTTAATCGCCTCCAACATCAATGCAGTGCATTCTTTGTATTGCAAATCCAATAATATATAAAAAATTGGCTAATTTGTCTACATCTTTGTGTTTGTATGTAACCAATGAATGAAATAATGCCAACTAATCTTTATCTTATCTTTTTTTAAAGATTAAATTATAAATTTAACATTAATCATAGTTATCAATACAATAATGGCGTATCTGCTCCTCTAGTTGAAATCAATAAAAAATAATATTAGCAGGCAAATGAGGCAACTAGTCCTTCTCCTTGTGGTGTTTAATTAAATGCTAAATTAATTATAAATTTATTTTATCTTCTTTTCTTTTTATATTTGGTTTTTATCGGAAAAAAATTACATTCTAATAATTAATTAGTTACTACATGAGAAATTATATGTAATTTAATTCTTATCGACGTAGTTTATTAAAACTATTATGACTGTATTAGAGTTTTATTTACATAAGATTAACGAAAATGAAAACTAATATGTCAGATATGGAGTAGAAAATTAATTTAAAACTAAATGAAACGGAAAATTTTTCAAATACTAAATTGAAAAGGCATTGTTAATCAACCAAAAAAAATAAAATCGGCATCAAAAGTACATATATGACCAACTCTAATAGACTAATACGGTTATAACTTTCAACTTTTCCCTCAAAATTATTTAAAAAAATCAACTTTTAACATATATATATATATATATAAAAGCTAATAAAGTAGAGTTTCTTTTTATTTTTGTATAATAATAGATAAAAATGTTATTAATTGTAGGTTAAATTTTGAACTTAACCAATTTTTAGTAATAATGTTTATTTCGCATTTCATAAAAGTTGTGAAATGAATGAGAAAAGAAAGAAATTAAGAGATATAATAAAGACCGTGATAAAAAATGAGGAGGGATATATATATGTAACAATCAAAATTCCTTTTTCAATATATAAGAATCTTTTATAAATATTGAACATATATATTTTGAACAAAAAAGAAAATCAAAGAAGACTAGCTAGCTTTGAAAAACGTGCCTAAATTGAATTAAGACGGCATGAGCCTTGAAGCAACTATAAATACTAGTAGCGTTGGCCACACAATACACACTCAGTTTTTCATTTTGTCAAAACCTGAAACCCAGCATTATTGTATCCTGTGAAGAGTAGCAACCATGTGGTCTGCCATAACATATCCCATTAGTACTCTTTTTACAAATGTTGTTCACCATTTCATCCACAAAGACTTTCATGATGCCGTGGCCAAAATGACCCTAATAGACCGTTTCCTCTTCTGTGTACAATCCTTAATTCATTTCTCCATCTTAATTATTACTTATGATATGTTTTCAGTTGTTCATGATTGATCATCATTTCTCATGTGCATTTATCAAGCTTGTAAATTGTGGTCCCTTATTGCAAAAAACTACAGCTCATGATTGCATTTTGCACCACATAATCTCAAAAAACCTTGATGTTGCACAGATCATAATAACATAAAGTTTTTTCAAACGGGAAAATTAATTTATATATATGATCCATCATTAATTAAATTGTTTTTTTCTTGGCATGGCACAGATTGTGCACTTTTTTGACAAGTTGGGGATATGGCCACGCTTGCCTGTGTTCTTAGGGCTAGTTTACCTTGCCATTCGGCGTCACCTTCACCAACAGTACAACCTCTTCAACGTTGGAACAACACCAGTTGGAGTTAGGTTCAACCCTTCTGATTTTCCATACAGAACTGCTGATGGAAAATTTAATGACCCCTTCAACGATGATGCTGGTAGTCAAGGAACTTTCTTTGGCAGAAATGTTCTCCCTGTGGATCAGAAGAAAAAGGTCCATAATTAATCTCAGCCTCCTATACATACAATTAATTAAGCTAATCATCAAATTATAAAATTTTCATACCATATATATCAGTGGGAAATATATATATATATATATATATATATATGATTTTCAGAAGAAAAAAAATTCGCACTTTTATTAGTTACTTAAATTTTATCTGCTAGTGTTTATAGAATTGATAAGAAAAAAAAAGGTTGAGACTATATTCTTGGCAATGAAATAATGATAAGAAGGAGAAATATTATATTACTACTAGTTTGTTTTTATTAATCAGAAATATTACTAGTAGTCGAACTTACCAAATTTAAACTGTGTGTTGATGTTGTCCTAAACAATTATATATATATATATATATATATATATATATATCGACCTTCTGAAGGAGTTGAATTTGAAAGTATAATTTTTTGTGCAGCTATTGAAGCCAGACCCAATGGAGGTAGCAACCAAACTTCTAGCAAGGAGAACATACAAGGACACGGGGAAGCAATTCAATGTGATAGCAGCTTCTTGGATTCAATTTATGATTCATGACTGGATCGATCATCTTGAGGACACTAACCAGGTCCTTAATATTTATTATACCTTTTCATTTTTAAAAATTATTTTGCAGCCATGTATTTCTTTTTGAGTTTAACAAATATATATTAATAATATAAAAACATTTTATATTAATATTTAATTATAACTTTTTATTTATATAATTTTTATGTTGAAATAATAGTGTAGAAACTTTTTATATGTATAAATATTTTTTTTAATATATATATTTACATATATCGAAAATTGGTAACCTATTCAAAGTCACACTTTGCATGCACATTAGAGAATTATATTAGTCTGTGTCAACTTGGATACAAAAATTATTAGTCTGTCAACTTTGAAATCATCCATTATTAATTTATTACTTCTTTGTTTCCGTACTCATGCATGCACATGAAAATGCATGCACATGAAAAGAAAGTCGCCTCACAAAAAGAAATATTTGTTCTCCTAGATGACATCAAATATATATAAAAAATTATTTTGGATAAAATATATAAGATGTTTTCATATGAATTTAATGGAAGTGTAAATATTTTTTATATACGCTATCAAACAATTATAGATTAATTATTAATTTATTAGGTGTGAAAATATGTTTAACTTTTGTAACAATTATTTTAAAAATCTTGTGCAAATTAAATGATTTTTAATTGCAAGTATAACTTCACAAAACACAAATATTAAAGTTTTTTATTTATGTTATGGTGTTTGTGTGTGTTTTTCATGGTGATAATCAACATTATATGTATTTATCTTTTTCTTGGAAATGTAGATTGAACTCACAGCACCAAGAGAAGTTGCGAGCCAATGCCCACTGAAGTCTTTCAAATTCTTCAAGACAAAGGAATTTTCCACTGGCTTTTACGAAATCAAAAGTGGAATGTTGAACATTCGTACACCGTGGTGGTAAGATTTTTTCTTTATTTTCTTTTTACACGATAGCGCTAACAAAATATAAAGATAAAAGTCTGAAAACTCATAATACGAAAAAGAACATAATAATTAATAACACCTCTTCTGCCTGTTCTTATGTTTCCATTATTATTGTGGGTTATCTAAAATATGATTAAATGGAAATTTTGAAATGAAAACTATTATGTCCACTTAATTAGCTATATATGCTTAAAAAATATTTAAATAATAATCATACCATAGGTTTATTCACGGTAAAATCAACTTCATGGTTTAATTTATTTTTAAGAGGAGTCGTATTTTAAAAAAAAAAAATCTAACCAATTATAAGAAAAGCTTCTTTTTTATATAAGAGATGTGGAAGTTTCTTGTCATTGTCTGTTTATTTAATATTAATAACATTTGGGAGCTTTAGAAAAGGTATATTCTTTTGGGTGGGTTGAAAGGTGAAAGTGATGTGATCCATTACAGCTTGTTTGTCCATCCTTGTACAGTGTTCCTATTATTGGGGTGGGGTACGGTGTTGTTCTGTAATAAAATACTTATCTCTTCGTTACACAAATTTGATTCAAGGGTATTTTTAGGTTTATTAGTACAATTTTTTTACTTATAAAAAAGGGCAGTTCAATTAAAAATAAATAAATCGCCTTCACATATTAGATATTGGAATTTTGCAGATTCTAACTAATGGAGCTAGCGGACACGCATTTAAATTAATTTATGCATGGAAAAGTATTGAGCTAAAAGAATTAAAAAATAATAGTGGAACTTCTACAACTTCCGTGTCGTTTTTATGAAGGAGAGAAGATGAGTATCACAAGAAATGAATTCCGTGTCGTTTTTATGAAGGAGAGAAGATGAGTATCACAAGAAATGAAAAAGGGATGGGAGTGAGATGGGTATAAATTAATAACACATGGTATATAATATACTGATAAAACTATATTACGATGCTTTTAAAAAAATAAAAAATAAAACGATATTACGAAGATAATTTAAAATAACAGATGACCAAAATGTTAGCGTCGAAAAGAATTATTAATTATATGGTCAATTCCGTCGCAAAAGAAAAAGTCATATAGAAATTCATGGTTAGTTGTTCACGTTGTTTTTTTTTACATATATATAAAACTTGTCTAATAAAAACAAATTAAACTATCAATATAAATATAATATATAAGTCAATATATGCTAATGATGCAATGCATAATTTTTTTTTATCAATACCTAACAAAACATTATTCTTACCATTACTAAACGTGCAATGTGTTATTCTTTATCTAATCAAATATAATATCAACCAGACCAAATCAAGCAACTACCCATTAATTTTTTTAGTGCCCAATATAATTTTCTAACTTTGCCAGCTTGCACCTTGTAATTTTACAATTTAATTTCATTGTCTGGAATCACTTTGTACGTATATGATGAAAATGACTATAATAATACATGTGAATATAACAAATGAAACAATAAATTTATAGGTATAGCTTCATTAGTTATGAGTTAGGAAGAGCTGATTTATAAATATATAGCTGTGTTAATTAAAATTAACAGTTATATATTAAGTTTGTAGACTGTAGTATCTGAATATATAAGACCTTTATTTATATATACTGCATGTGAATAAAACCTTTAACTTGAATGTATTTGGTTATAATTAAATTAAAGGGATGCAAGTGCCGTATATGGAAGCAATGGAGAAGTTTTACAGAAAGTGAGGAGTTTCAAAGATGGGAAGATTAAGATATCAAAGGATGGAAACCTTCTCCAAAACGAAAATGGAACAGCCATTGCAGGTGATATCCGCAATAGTTGGGCTGGTGTTTCCACCTTGCAGTCCCTTTTCATTCAAGAACACAATGCTGTCTGTGACACTCTCAAGGTATATATATTGACACGTTTCATTATCACACTTAATTAAGTAATTAAAGAGGAACTAAGATTAATATTACATTTGGTCAATCTTTTTCTTGTTGAAAAAAATACACTGACTATATGCATCTTATTGCACCCATTCAGAAACATTACCCTCTCATGGATGATGAAGAGCTTTATCGCCATGCCAGATTAGTGACCTCAGCTGTGATCGCAAAGATTCACACCATTGATTGGACTGTTGAACTTCTTAAAACTGACACTTTGCTTGCAGCCATGCGTGCCAATTGGTAAGACTTTTATGAACACCAAAAATCTCACATTCATTATATTATTATTAATTTTGTATAATTTTTATATTTAAATTCTTTTATTTGAATAAAATTTTAATTTAAAAACTAGAAAAATAACATAATTTTGAAATTCAAAAAGAAAAATATAATTTTTTTCACAGAAAATACATAACAAACAAAAAAGGATAAAAAAACTAATAATATATTATTTATAAAAATAAAATGATAAATTTATTAATTTATTAATTTCTTCTTCATAATGTTTTCTAAATTTTTATACTTTTTTTATATTAAAAGACAATTTATTTTTTGTAAAGAAAAAAGGACTGTGTGTATATGTAGAAGCTTTTAACATATAATTCTTTTTCAGGTATGGATTATTGGGAAAGAAATTCAAGGATACATTTGGGCATGTTGGAGGAGCCATTTTGGGAGGACTAGTGGGTCTTAAGAAACCAGAAAATCATGGTGTCACGTACTCTCTAACAGAAGAATTTGTGGGTGTTTATAGAATGCACTCACTCTTACCTGATAACTTGCAGTTGAGAGACACATCTGTCACTCCAGGACCTAGCAAATCTCCACCATTGATCAAAGAGTATGATAATAAAAATTTATGACATCTAAACTTTTTATCCTATATAATACAATATTTCACATGTGCACTACTCATAAAAAAAAGTAATTTTTAATTCCTTTGAATGCTTAATAACAAAAAACTCTCTCATTTGGTATTATAGAATTCCCATGAAAAATTTGATTGGATTACAAGGAGAAAAAACATTAAAAGAAATAGGAGTTGCAAGACAACTTGTGTCAATGGGTCACCAAGCTTGTGGGGCATTAGAACTTTGGAATTATCCAGAGTTTCTCAGAGACCTTGTACCTCAAAATATTGATGGCACAGAGAGGCCTGATCATGTTGACCTTGCTGCTCTTGAAAGTAAGACAAGTCAACCATTTCTAATCTTAATGACTCTCCAATTGATTATGAATAAGTATGAATTAATCCTATAATATATATAATGCAGTTTATAGAGATAGGGAAAGGAGTGTGGCTAGATACAACCAATTTAGGAGGGCATTGTTGTTGATACCTATCTCCAAGTGGGAAGATTTGACAGATGACGAGGAAGCAATTCAAGTATTAGAAGAGGTATATGGGGACGATGTTGAAGAGCTTGATCTTCTGGTAGGACTGATGGCAGAGAAAAAAATAAAGGGTTTTGCAATCAGTGAGACAGCTTTTGTAATATTCATAATCATGGCAACCAGGTAATAAAATCAATTAGAAGCACCATTTTTCAACAAATGTTCATTTAATTACCTAATTAAGCTTATATATACTTCTCTACTTTATTATAGCCTAAGAGTAAGTATAATCATAGGCTTTTGCGAAATGCATGGTTTTATACAACAAATTTTATTATAATGAATGTAATGTTTTGCCAAATTGCAGGAGGCTAGAAGCTGATAGATTCTTCACAAGCAATTTTAATGAGGAGACATACACTAAGAAGGGATTAGAATGGGTGAACTCAACTGAGAATTTGAAAGATGTGATCGATCGTCATTACCCTGAAATGACACATAAGTGGTTGAACTCTTCCAGTGCTTTTTCTGTTTGGGACGCAGCTCCAAACACTCACAATCCCATTCCTCTATACCTTCGTGTCCCCCATTAATTTATTTGTCTCAATAATAACACATTTCATTAATTCCTCGTTGTAGTTGAACCTATATTCGTGTTTGTAGTTGAGTATTATGCTCTAGCTTTGTTGTATTAGACTCAATGTGTCTAAACTTTACCTTATATGTACTCTGAAGTTTATGTGTTTAATAAAACTAAAATAAAATTGTAGATTTTGTCGTCTCTTAAGTAGTGCTATATATTACTCTGTCCATTTTCTTAATCGTCATGTTTTTGGAATATATATTTTAATTTATTCTTATTTATCTATCATAGTTCAACATAATATTATTTTTTTATAATATATTTTATTATAATATATTAAGAGTTCTGGTTGAAGTGATAGAATAAAATGTGTCAATTATTATAAAAAATGTTGTAGCTAATGCTAGAAACTAATTAAGAAATTATAAAAAATATTTTATTATAATATGTAATTCATATACATTTATAATAAAAAATTCCTCCAAAGATTGTTTAACTTATGAAAAATGAAGTCATAGAAAAAAGAAGACATTAAAGAAGAGAAGTGTGGTGGGGATAAATATAGGCTTCAAGTGTGAAACTTGCATACAATGACATGACGTGAAATTTTGGTGCAACTAAGGGAGGTTGTGGTTTGGTTGTTGATCCCAACCTACTTTATACAAAAAATGAAGTCATAGAAAAAAGAAGACATTAAAGAAGAGAAAAGTGTGGTGGATAAATATAGGCTTCAAGTGTAAAACTTGCATACGTGACATTACGTCAAATTTTGGTGCAACAAAGGGCGGTTGTGGTTTGGTTGTTGACCCCAACCTACTTTGTACTTATTTATTGACTAAGGAGTAACTCAACATAATAGTACTTCTAAGTTTTAATGGATTTTCTCTCACACATTAGCCATTATTAAAATATCATGTAATTTTTAATATATTTATTATATGAGAAAGTGAATATAATTAAAGAATATTAAATATGTTTTTTATAATTAAAGTGAATATATTTAATTTTATATTAAATTCCTCCTTTAATTTTTATTTTTATATTTTTATATTATTATTTCTGAATTTTTTATATTATTTAAAAAAACTCAATGCAACTTATATCTATTTTATTAATAATAATGTTTTCTTAATTCTATTTTTTAATATTATTATTTGCTTCATTATAATATTGTAATTAGCTTTAACTATAAATAAAATGTAAAATATAATAATACGAAAGAAATAAAATAGTGAAGAAATGACTATCTTTTACCTTTTATTTATCATTAAAACTAATTGTAATATTATAAAAAATAAAATAAGAAAAATATAGACATATGTTGTATTGAATTTATTCTTTATTTTTAAAAAAATATAATTAAAGTTAATTATTTTTAAAAAATATAGAAGTAATAATATAAAAAATGTAAAGGTAAAAATTAAAACAAAATTAGAATAAAAAAATTAAAAATAAATTAATATTAAAAAAAATTAATATTTTTTAACTATAATTATTGTCTCCCATAATAAATACATAAAAACTACGTTGCAATTGAGATTCTCATAATTGTTAATACATTAGAAAAACAGAAGTTTTAATGAACAACAATCTATAAAAGAAAATTTATATTGGTTATAGTAGTTATAAACTACAAGGGTAAAACATTAATTATATTTATTTAAAAACAAAAGTAAACTAAGTTTATTTTAAAATATAAATAAAAAATTAAAAATTGTTTTCAAAGTATTTAAAAATTGAAAATTAAATGTATAATTATTTAAAATAATTATAAACAAAAGTTTTTAAATAAAAATGGCATAAAATGAAAACAAAAAATTATCCTATTCTGACAACTTCCTCTCCTGTGTTTTTATGCATCCTAATTTGAAATTAGAAAATTTAGCTCAACTTGTTAAAATAGTATTTTGGACAAACCATTCATAAGAGGACACCACAAATGACTTTTTGAAGTATCCTTTTATCTATAACCACAAACTTTGCAGAGAGTTTTGTCACATTTTTTCCATATAGAAGGTTTCTTCTTTGAACACCAGAGAGTTTCTAACTAGCCAGATATTCTACAAAATAGACAGCCATATTTTATTAAGTATTTGTGTTATCATATTACCTCCTGATTTGTGAATTTCAAGCAATTGTCATATATGTTACTGATATTATGAAGACAAACCACTTGTGTAACCTAACCAACTATAGCAGCTCATCCAGATAAGGTACACCAGTTTACCGTAGAAGAGCAAATGGGCCACTGATTTCAATATAGAAAAATGTTTTCTATATATAAATCAACAATTACTTCATCTAGATAGGGAACATTTTTTTTTCAATTTAGTTGTTGTATTTTGTTTGTGATTTTTTTTTTTTTTGTGTATTTGAATTGTGGTACCTTGTGTCATCAGTAGATTTATTTTGTTTGTGATTTTTTTTTTTTTTGTGTATTTGAATTGTGGTACCTTGTGTCATCAGTAGATTTATTTTGCTGGTAAAATAACTGACACATGCATGCTCGTAGCTCATGGTTGTAGCCACAGTTGAGGCATGTGCCATAACAACAATTATAAATTTTAACATTATTTTTAATTAGGTTTGGAAAAAAATTATTTAACATACCTTTTTAAGATATAACAGAGATTTTTGAATTACACAACAAAGAAAAAAATGAATTAAACTCTTGGAGGTTCGTAGCAAAGCCATTGAACATGCATGAGAAGAAGAAAATAACAGAGTGAACTTATATAATCCTAAAAACAAATTAGGTTTATATAATCCTAAAAACAAATTAGGTCAGTATACGTAAAATGAAATAAAATTTTGTCAGGTGAGGTTTCTTGCTTGAATCTGCATGAGACCATTAGGTGACTGTGCATAAGAGAATATTAGAACCATATGATATTTGTTACAAAAGGTTAATGTGAAATCTCGCCTAGTATCATTGTGTCTCATGTTCTTTTACAAGCATCTTTAAAACAAATTTTATTAATTTTTAAAACAATGAAAAATTTGTCATAATATATTTTAAAGTTGCTTGAAATAAACACGAAGTAGATTAAAAGTACGTAGTTACTAAGATTTTTTTATTTTGAAAATAGCTTGTGATAACCAAAAGTATACATTTATCATGTAAAATAATATTATACTGATATTTAATTATATTTTTTTATTTATATGATTTTTAAAATATTAATCAATAAAGCCAATAAAATTACGATAAATTAAAAATTACAATAAATATAGTACAAATTACACTGACAGAACATGATAATTAAATTTTATGACTAATAAATCAATTTTTAACATTAATTAAATTATTTATTTATTAATCTTATTAATAATAAATAATTTTATTTAAAATTTAAAAGTTATATATTGATCATGTAAAAAGGTTATATACTATCAAAATTGACAAATTTATTATAAATGTGGATTGTAATTGATAATAGTGTAAAACTTTTTATAAGGTTAGTACATAATCTGTTTTGTAATATTCTAAATGTATATTCCTTTTTTATAGCATCTCTAAATTATCTGTTTTGTAATATTATAAATTTTATTTTACAAGCATCTCTAAATTTAGATAATATTTATTTTATTAATATTGTAAATGTATATAATTTTTTTGTTGATTAAAAAATACTTTTGACAAATTATTCCTTTTTTTTGTAATCAAGACTAATATAAAATTTTTTAAAATTAAATATTAATATATCTTGTTACATATCTACTCATATTTTAAAATAATTATAATAAAGAAATACAAAATAACCATGAATTTATCCACATGAACAACATCAGAAAGAACGAAACAATATGCACCAAAAAGAAAAAGAAGAACAAGACAAATAGCATACATGACATCCAAAGAAAAACCCTAAAGAAATACAAATGGGCTTAAGCCCAATAATCCTAACCAAGTGCTGGTGGGTAGCAAGCAGTGCACTGCATATGTTTTTTGCAATTAATT
This sequence comes from Psophocarpus tetragonolobus, assembly GCA_037954015.1. Taxonomy (NCBI): domain Eukaryota; kingdom Viridiplantae; phylum Streptophyta; class Magnoliopsida; order Fabales; family Fabaceae; genus Psophocarpus; species Psophocarpus tetragonolobus. Next base: position 29,970,717 of record CM075696.1, on the reverse strand, counting down.
CACGTCTCCTTAATCACAATGGTTAGAGATAATCAAAATCACAAATTTTCTATTGAATATAAACGCAAATAAATTTAATTAATATACACAATTCATTAAAAAAATTTATTCTTAAATTTCCATTTTATTTTTTAATAATATAATGAATATTCCACTACATTAACTTTCAAACATTTTTTATTATTTCTATTTAAAATTTAAAGAGACACGGATTATTTAAAATTTAAAGAGACACGGATGAAAAAAGAAAAATTTTATTCTTAAATTAATGGTTTAGTAAAAAATTATGAAAAGACTGAAAACTAAAGGATATTCCTTCTCCTTCTGTATATGTTACGATAACATGCAATAATAAGATATAAGTACACACAAAAAAACTTAGCAGACATAATCACATAACGATATATAGTTATACAAATGTTAGTTTAAAAAAAATTATCTACATAAATATATATTTGTAATTAAATATAATTGAACAAAATAAATATTCTTAATAAAAAATTATAATAAAGGAAATAAGTGTTTGTGAAGTTATTATTAAAAAAATAAAAATAATCATTTTATTTGTGACACATTTTGTTAATATAACACCCATAATATGTATAATAACAAAATATTCTATCGTTGTACATAATTTTCTAATATTAATTATAAATTAACACTATCGCCTATTTATAAAAGTTGAATTTTTTCTATACATGTCTATCATTAAAAAACTTACTAACATTAATTATAAAAAATGCTTATATTTTTTACATGAATGATAAATATTTTAGATTTATTACAGTACTTATATTTAAAACTTAAAGGGAGAAAAGAAAGAGTAAAGTTGGAAATCAAATTATAGATTGTTAGATTTTTAGGGGTGTTAAATAACTAAAATAGTTTTGATAAGTGTGAGTGAGAAGAGGAGAAGAAAGAAGAAAAAGGGAACGATCCTCTTTCTCTTTCTCCCTATCTTGTTCTTGGATCAAAGCGAATCGTGATAAAAATGTCGCAAGGGTTTGCGATCGAGCTATACCTGGACCCTGCGTTGGAGAATCAGGTTCTGAAAGCGTGGAACGTTCTGGCAAGAAGACAAATCACGACGCACCTCATCGAAATGGAGTCTCGCCCTCACATAACCCTCTTCTCCGCCCCCTTTCTGGAACCTTCCAAACTGGAATCTGTCCTGAAAACGTTCGCATCCAAACACGACCCTCTCCCTCTCTCCTTCACCTCCCTCAGCACCTTCCCCAACGACGCCACCAACCTCATGTTCCTCGCGCCCACTCCAACCTTCTCGCTTCTCCACTTCCACTCTCAGCTCTGTGACGCTATCAAAAAAGAAGGCATCGAAATCGCCGACGATTACGCCTTCAATTCCTGGATCCCTACCTGCTCCGTCGCCCACCACGTCCCCAAAAACCGCATGTCCGAGGCCTTCTCCCTCTTGAGGGAACTCAAACTCCCGGTTTCCGGTTACGCTTTGGAAATTGCGCTCGTGCAGTTCTCTCCGGTTCGCGAAATCTACTCCTTCGTCCTCGGCAACAATGTAGACTCTTGACCTCTTCCTTTTTCTTTTCTTCTCTTTTTCTTTTTTTTTAATTTTCCTGTGTTATGTTAGGTTAGATAATTAATTGCCTTTTATTGTTTTGGGAGGGAGGTTTTGCTTCCTCCTGAAATTCCGTTGGTGTTTTTGTTACATTACATCGCACCGAATTTGATAGATTATGGAACTTTGTTTATTTCTCTTCATATTATAGTTCCTCACTTGCTCTGTGTTTGTACCAAGAAACAATCTTCATTTTGTTTCATAAGCTTTTTATTCTTCTCTGTCTCCCAATTGACCTGTTCAAAGTGCATGGAAGAGTGAGGTCTGAACTCTCCCCAAGTCAGGTGAAAAAAATGGATTCGCTACTTGCCAAAGCTACTTTGACACTCGAGTTACTCATTGTGGAGAATTCTGGATATGCTCTTAATCAAGGTCTTAAATTGTAGGTGTCGTTGTGATTGCAATTTTTTATAATTTGGAAAATTGTGAATTAATGTGACTGATGCAGCCGCAGTATTGGTTGCAATGCCCTCACAGTTGTTGCGGTCATGATGTTGTCTCCGAGATTTTGATAACCTTAATGTTGCAACCTCAATTGCAGTCATGGACCCCTTATTCAAAATTTTGCTATCTATTTGGAGGAATAATTTATGCCTAGTTTTGGAAACTTTGCTCGATGTTTTGTGGAGATTTATTTGCCTTTTATAATTATACCTCTGGTTAGTCTAACTTCTTGTACAATATCTGTCTTTGTTCCTTGAGAAGTGGGTTATTTTCACTGTTAAATGTTAATTGTTCCTTACCGTTGAAGATGTCTGTAGTATAATCCTGTAGTTTTAGTATCTTCTAGTGTTATCGTTTGAGCTATGGTAATACAGAGTGTTTTGATTAGTTCATGTCACTGTGATGTATATTAATAATGTAAGTTCTCTTTAAGAACTTGACAGTTCTATCATGCTAAGCAATTGTTTTTAGTGAATGTTCACGATCATTCTGTTTTGTGTTTGTCGGATGACTTTGGTTTGCATGTTATTTCATAAAAGAAGAAAATAGTTATTATGAAACAAGAATCTGTTAGCTTGGCCAATATATCATAGTGTTGCTGTTTTTAGTTATCCTAATCTTTCTAAAATAGTAAAGAGTATTGGTATTCCTGTAAAATACTTTAATGTCAAAAATGTTTACTTTGTGGTTACTTTATGGAAATAACCATTTGATAGTTTGATCTTTGATGGTAAAATATAAGTATTTTTTTACTTGTCAAAATCAGTTTTTAAATAACCACCATGGTAGTGCAATAGTGTCATGACGGATTTTTTGCCAACCTCTATTCACAACGCAATTTGTTAAAGGATGTATGCCATGATGGTGCTATAAGACACAATGGCGTGTTCTATGACAGAATTTTGGCTTCTGCTATGTTTGGTCAAAATTTTTATATGATAATTGTTTGTGAATCTAAAGTGTATATATGTAAATTCGCATTTAGTAGCACATAGAATTTCAAACTCTCTGTTGGTGAATAATTCAGCCTTTGGGGACCGTGAAATGCCAACCACCTTAATTTAGGGAGTTAATTATTGGAGGATTTGTGACTCCGTATCTATTAATATGCTTCAGTACTAAGTAATGTTGGTATTGGTTTACATCACTTCTTTAACAATACATGTAGCATAAGCTAAATTTCCGTGAAGATGTGACTTATGTGCTCGTTTAAGATGAAGTCTTGCTTGTACAGGTTCAAAGTTCCTATTTTAGCTTTAATTTGGTATTGGTTAACGTCCATTACTGCTAGTCAAATTAGCCCCTCAAGGATGTAGTGTTGGTATTTTTATTCCTCAGATGATAGAAATTATGTTATGTCTCGATGTGCATTTCTTTTATCTCATTAGTTAGTCACTTCACAAATCTTGAGGATTAACCAATAAAATATATGTTATGTGTGTTAAAGGACTAATTTGAGTATCTATTCCATATACATAGTATAATGAACATAGTGAAAGATTAACGTTATCCTTTATCAAAATAACACGACTCCGAAGAGCTTGCCAGTTGTACCTCTCCAATTCATATGATTGATTGGGTATAACTGTGAAATTGGTATTGCTATGCCCGAGTTAGTGATTGTATGCTAATCAGTTTCGGTTGCCATAGATTTTGGTATATCTTGCCTCGTCCCTCAAATCTTCTCCTGGAGGTTGTTTCTTTCTTGCTCTGTATGTTGAGCCTGTACGAAACGTTTGCGGTGAATGTAAATCCCTGGCAAATGTTACTTTAGTGCATGGTCTCACTAAATTCAATAATGGAAATTTTTTTACTTTATACACCTTATAAACTTGTTTTTTAAAGAAGTTATATTTTTTGTTTCTTTTGCATAACAAACTTTCACAAACATAGTTCTTTTGAACTCGCCTCTATATTTTCCTTTTAATTCTTGCCGGTTTAGTTAATTGGAAAAGTTAAATTAAAATAAGGAGAAGTATACCTTGTACACTTTAAAAACAAAATTATTTTAAAACTTAATTGTTTTTTGTAACCAAAAAGCTTTCTGTAAAATCCGCATGGATCTTTGTCATATTATTCAGATAAATAAGTTGTTATAGTGTCACACCATTAATATATGGAGGTTTATTTCATATTCCAAAGTGATGTAAGTAAGATTCGAATCCTAGACTATTTGTTTAAAGAACAAAAGTCATTTCCACATATCAATCAATGTTATGCTAATGCCACTTAGTCAACTATGATATTTGCCGCGGACCTAAAAAATAAATTATTATTTTGCTACTGTCAAGCTAACTTCAATCATTTTCTTTCCACTCAGCTTAAATGGATGATTGGACATGGGCAAAACAAAACAATATATCTTTCATGACTTGTCAATTGAACTTATAAAGTGCTTTTTGCTTCAAAGTAATAATAATCCGGCACTAATTTAAAACTCCAAATCTTGCTTCAGTTTAAACTCGATTATTGCAAACAAGGTTGCCTCGCTATGATATTTCTAAATCAATGCACCAAAGTTACTGCCATCCTCACTTAACAGGGATGCAAAGGTAATAGTACAGTAGAGGAATGCAATAGCTTATCATAACGCACACATCGTGTCAGAGTTTACAAAATTTGCAAGCTTAATGAAGAAAAAATATAGGAAATTCAACAGCGAACCTCATACATCTACAAACAAAAGCTGTTTGAAATTGAATATAATTGTTTTAAAATCATAAGAATATTTACACATACATGTAAGATACAGCGTAAAATGATATCGGAGACAGCAAGCACTGCTCTAATAAGAATTCGAATGGACTGCGACGGACTACGTTATTATTTGTTCTAACAAACCTACGATTCTACGAATACGAAGCATGGACTTAAAATTGATGAAATGTGAAATGCTAAAACAAGCAGCATTTCTTTACTTATACCAGACAATATGGGTAATTTATGAGAAAAGCTATTTATACAATCATATTAGCAATTATGCAGTAGTCTAAGTAGCATTACTAGCGATTTCCATTAGTAGCAGACGCATCCCTGCTACTACTGGATGCTGAACCATTCCAGCCAGTCAATTAGATAATGGCTCATATGAACTTGAAGAGGCCCAGCACACTTGCAAGCATTCCCGAGGCTGGTATCTCCAAAAAACAAATATACAAGACTGAATTAATGAAAACAAATTTCCTCAATAAATATTGTTTGTAAGGAATTCAAACCTACAATATTTTTTATTCTCAAACTTTTATTAGGGAACGAAAACTTGTAACTCTTTTTTAATCCTAAATGATGACAGTGTATAATTGTTTATCACTCAAGAATGCAAATAAGTTTAACTACACCACATTGGAAACGAGGCAATGTAAATCAGTATTTCTGTCCACATATCCCCATGCCTTCCTATTATGATAATTGATTTGAAAGGGGACTTCCATTCCATAACCCCAAAAAGATTTTAACTAAACAACAGAGAACTCGAGAAAGTTTGAAACTCTTTTGTTAAGAATGCTAAAATATATAGGCACCCATTGTCTTAGTTACAGTGATCATACAGACCACCATGAAAACTGAATTTTTTTTTTTTTCATAGCTCCATTAGAGAATAATCCAATGACCTCAATTAATTGAAAAAATATGGTTGAACAGCTTTGTAAATTGGATTTAGATAATCAGAACAATCAGCCGATTCAAGAAACTAAATAAATGCACTACACACACAAATGTTGCACATGGGTGCCAACTTTGAATTTGCAGAAGGTTATGATCTCTAAAATCATTAAAGAAACAAAACATATTTACCATCAAAATCTTTCTTTAGGTATTTCAATACCGATTATATTGGCCATGCTAAACAGAATTCAGTGTCCTTAGCAAATTATCCCATGAATACTACTTATATTCTTCTCATAGTAACATACCAAACAGAATGGACAATAAATATATTAATCTTAAATTCTTAATTTACAGACTGCATTAGAGAAGTTTGCCTAACCCTTCAGAGTACTCATCATTAATAGGTTAACCAACATTTCTCCCAAATTATGACGTTAGTACTTATCATCCATCAAGCCAACCTAACAATCATTGCATCAAAACAATTTTAGGGAGAACCAATTAATCCTCTCCAATAACATTCTTTTACAGTAAACCCTCAATTCAGTCTTTCAAATCAATGTCACAATCATACCAATCCTCTAAAGATTGAATTACCGCAAAGATCCATAAACTACACATTTACTTTTTAAAATTCAACTGTCAAAATACATAATATGCCAGGAACTTGCATGACAATTTACATTATTGAAGGACTAACATATACCATTGATGAAATACATTGCTATTTACCCTTATTAAAATTAAAACACAATCAAATTCCTAAGGACGCAAAACACCAATTTGTAGGTCTTGTTCAGATAAATTTCTTTATAAACAATGATAAGAAAAAAATAAAGTAACTAAAATTGACTTATTAACTCAACTTTCATATATGTTGTATCATCTGATTATTCCAAAAGCTGAGGTACACGAGTTCGATTTTAGTCTATGTAAAAAAATCAATTTATTTTTTTCTGAGTGTTTATGAAAAAAAATTATACAAACGGGACTTCACCATCCTACGCATAACATTGAAAAAAAACTACTCAACAATCACTTAAAAGGAAGAATGAAATAAAAAAAAATAAAAAGAAAAAATTAAAATTTGTCAAATAAATTTAAAAAATCAATTTATGCTAAAATCTCTCCACAAGCAACTTACACGTTTTTTTGGTAAGTTCGAAATCAAATAAGTTAGAAGCAAAGGCGGCCTTGTGGGCACGTGAGCAACTGCTCAAGATCCTATTTTTAGAGATACAAAATAAATTTATACATTTTTATGAATATTAAAATAAAAAATTAGATAAAATATTATTATATAAACTAAAATAATTAGTCATTACTCAATTCATTGTTAATAAATGACATTGTGAGATTGTGAATTGCGAATGTGGTTCTGACACAACACCAAAGAAAGGAACCAGAACATGTGTCCTTTATTTATTGCTCTGCATGGAACTCCTTCTAATTCGTTAAAAGGTTGAGCTTTTGAAAACAATAATTGCACCCAGTAAACACTAAGACCATGCACGCACACTCATGATAAATATTTCCCAAAACAATATTTGCTCCATTTACATATATATATATATATATATATATAATCATTATGGGTTCTGTCAAGATTAGAGATCGCAAAAAAAAAAAAAAAAAAAAAAAAAATCGGTGAAAATATGTATAAGTCATTGACGGCTACAGGCTGCGCTATTCTTTACCTAGTTTTAACGGTATTAGTACGACTAACATAGCCCGCATATAAATAAAAGCATAAGTCTATTTTTTTTTTTAAAAAAACAAAATTAATAAAGAACTTACCTGTTTTCTTTGTTAGAATATATTTGAATTCAAAAATAAAACTAAAAAATATATTATTTCAGTTTTAAAATTTGAAAATATTATTGAATTTTCATTTTCTAAAATTATTATTTTTATATGTTAAAATATATTATTATTATTATTTAGTAGGCATAAATATTTTTTCATAATTTATATTGATATATATTTTATATGAATTAACTCAAATAATTAAAAAATATTATGAGAGTTATAAGATTAGTCTAGTGACAATATCCACATGTAAAGAGAAAGTAAAAGAAGATATCACATATTTGAATATCTTTACTAACAAAATTAATATATTAATAACTAACATTTATTTATAAAAAAATAATTAAAAAATAGAAGTTTTAATAATATCAATGTAATTTTTTATTTTAGTTATAAAGAATTGTCATTATTTATTATTTAAAATTGTATGACCACCTTACAAATATAACAAATAGTAAATACTCTATTAGTTATACTATATAAATTAAATAAGTACGATATATATATATATATATATATATATATATATATATATTAATATAGTATATGAAATATTTAATTTACCCAATTATCTTATTAAATTTATTTTTATTAAAATTACTTAATTAAGTTTCTTCAAATAAATAAAAATTAGACAAGTTCAAAATATATGATGAAGTAACATTATTAAATATAAATAGGTGGAAAAAAATTATTAGCTACTTTACAAAGGCGTTAAAACCCTGTAAACAGAAAAACACCAAAGTATTATTAGCCTTTATAATTTTATATATTTATACAATTATATGTTTCTTACAACTCGCTAATGTTTAGCCCAAACAATAGATTTGGAATTGTGGAAATTACTAAAAACTTGTATAACACTATTGTAAGCACAGTAACTGAAATAATTTCTCACCACAAATGTTGGTAGAGAAAAAGGTTTGTGTTTAGTAATTTTATATCACGAGAATCACAATCACAATTTTTTTTATGTATAGTAAATCTATTAATTCTATTAATTAATATTTTTAAAAAATTATATAGACATATTGTAATTATTAAAAATTATATAAACGTATTGTAATTCAATAATAGTATAACAGGATTACTAAACATGCATGAAAGCTAAACTAATGTTTGTAACCTGTATGTCGAAAGGTGTGGTAAGAATCAAGCAATCTAAAGCATAAAGAAAATCAAAACTGCAGGAAGTTGAACCACAACTTAGGATGGTGATAACTAAGGAGAACACTATTATTATGTACTGAAGAATTGAAAAGAATGTATAAGGTTTATGACTTTGGTATTTTCTTTTGTTTGGAACTAGATATAAATGTATGTGTCAAAAAAAGCTCATATGTATAAATGTATATTTGATGCAATGGCTAAAATGAAGTTGAAATTAAAACTAATCAATGATCCCAGCTTCCCTTTTGAGCACAGCAAGCAACAACTCACTCCACATATCAACAGGACCAGGCAAGCACCAATGAGTGCAATCATTGTAACCCTTCATCCATTTATTGCCCCAATGTTCCCCAGGGTGGCCATCTGGTCTCATCAACATGGCTCTAGCAACATCCACCACCTCATACCTATGTCCCTTTTCCATCCCTTCATTCCTTGCTCTCTCAAACTCTTCCATCTGAATTCTCCTCATTTCCCAATCAAACTTTCCAAAATCAACCTCACTCTCACTCACAGGACCTGTCCTATTGCAGTACCCCCCAGTGTTCCAAAATCCATTCTCAAAGTGTGCTGGCGCGAAAGTCCTTAACAATGTCAACACTTTTTTACACTCCTTGCATGCATTTATGTGTCTAAAGGCTGTTCTAAATGCTTTTCTTACAGGGAAGTCTGGGTTGTAGGCTGTCATATTTGCTTGGTTGCAATACACACACCCCACTTGTTTTCCACCTTCATGAAGGTGCATCACTCTGAAAAACCAATGTCCATCTGAGATTATTGCATAGTCTAAGTTGGGAAGTTCTTTGGTCCAATCAGTGTCTACCTTGTCTAGTTGCATGTCAAAAATGCTGCTGCCTGTGCCATTCACCATTCTCTCCTCTCCTACTATCAGGAATCTACTCCACAACATCATCAGGCTGAACTCATGGATTGGAAAATACCATTTTCTGAACCTGTCTTCTGAATCTTTATAAACGTCCTTAGGAATTTCACCCTGCAAAGTTTCAAACACCCTTGTCAAACTCAGTATTGTTGCTCCATTAAGTTCAAATCCTTGAGCATCAAATACAGGAAACAATTTGTGTGGAGATTCTCTTACTGTCTCTATATCAGTAATCTCAACTAATTATAAAAATAATATTATTAATTATACAAGGTTATAATGTTTTCAGATTAGAAAAATTGGATCATTCTGACAAAAACACGGTTGGCAACAAGAAGGCAAAAGGTTGGCAGTTCTTTAAAAACTCTTTCTTTTTTCTGCACTGTTTCAAATGTGCTGATACAAGTATTTATAGGCAAAAGATTTGCCCCTTCACATGCTGGAGATAAATGAAAAGTTTTGTCTTTTCATTTGCTATCTAGGAATACCAAATGCTATCTAGGAATACCAAACAACCATTAATGTTATCTAGGAATACCAAATGCTATCTAGGAATACCAAACAACCGTTAATGCTATCTAGGAATACCAAACAACAAGAAATAAAGTTTTTTAATTTAAGTTTTATAACAAATCTCCCCCTTAAACTTAAATACTCTTCCCATTTCTCATTCCCATAAGCCTTTTGCAATTCTCCAGCAATGTGGTCAGCAGTGGCTTGGTGAGTATATCCGCGGCTTGAGCTCGGCTTTCAACATGCTCCAGCTTAACCTTTCCTTCTTTGACTTGTTCTCGGATGAAATGAAAGCGGACGTCGATGTGCTTGCTCCTTCTGTGATTAACTGGGTTCTTTGCCAACTCGATCGCCGACTTGTTATCAACTCGGATCATAGTCCCTTCATTTTGGATCACTCCCAAATGTCTTAATAGATTTAAAAGCCAGACTGCATGACACATGCTCCAAGAGGCCGCCACATACTCTGCCTCGCAAGTAGACAGGGTTACAATGGGCTGCTTCTTTGACAGCCAAGTGAAAGCTGTATTTCTGAGTAGGAATACATAACCCGGAGTAATTTTCCGGTCATCAACATCACCACACCAATCGCTATCTGAGTAACCCACTAGTCGATAGTCATCTGATTTTGAATAGAAAAGACCAAGTGATAGGGTTCCTCGAATATATCTCAGAATTCTCTTCAAGGCCTTCCAATGTGTATAGCTTGGATCCTCCATGAATCTGCTCATTATCCCAACACTCAACATTAAGTCGGGTCTCGTGCTTGTAAGGTACCTTAGACTTCCAATTAAACTTCGATATCTCCCAAAATCAGCTCGTTCTCCTCCATCAAACTTCGAGAGTTTAGTGCCTGGTTCCATTGGAGTAGAAAACGGGTTGCAGTCCTCCATTTTAAACTTCTTTAGAATTTAAAGTTCGTACCTCTCTTGGGATATAAAAATCCCTTCTTCCGATTGCTTTACTTCTAGGCCAAGAAAATATTTCATCAGGCCTAAGTCTGTCATCTCGAACTCTTTTTCCATTACCTCCTTAAACTCCTTAATCAGCTTCGTGTTGCTTCCGGTGAATATGAGGTCGTCAACATAGAGAGTAACTACCATCATATCCTTTCCTGATTTCTTTGTGTACAAAGCATGTTCGTACGGACATTGCTCGTACCCAGTTTTCTTGAAATACCCGTCAATTCTCTCATTCCAGGCACGGGGAGCCTGCTTCAGTCCATAGAGGGCCTTTTTCAATCTCAGCACTTTCTTCTCATCCCCTCTCTTCATGTACCCGAGTGGTTGCTCGACGTACACCTCCTCTTTCAGCACTCCATTTAGAAAGGCCGACTTCACCTGTAGAATTGGCCATTGGTTTTGAGCAGCTAACGATACCAGGAGTCGGATTGACTCCATTCTCGTGACAGGAGCAAATACTTCATCATAGTCTATCCCCTCTTTCTGTCTATAGCCTTTTACCACAAGTCAAGCCTTATAATGCTCAACCTCTCCCTCAACATTCATCTTCTTTTTGTACACCCATTTTACTCCAATGGGTCGAGCTCCTTCAGGAAGATCGATCAATTCTCAAGTCTTGTTGCGTTCAATCGCTCCAATCTCCTCATCCATGGCTGTTCTCCACTTCTCTTCTTGGACAGCTTTCTCAAAGCTCAAGTCTTCAGAGTCAGCCAAAAGACATACAACATGAACTTCATTTGTAGTGTCGTATATTTCCTGTAGACTTCTTATCCTGGGCTGTTGTGGCTCAGTTTCTTCATCTGAGGACTTGGTGGTTGTTGTTGTTGAAGGTACAACAATCTCCGAGCTAGTTTGTTTTTTGACTAGGTTACTCCAGCACCACTCCTTCGTTTCCTCCACATGAACATCTCGGCCCACCACTACTTTCTTGTTAACAGGATCAAACAATTTATATGCTTTAGAATTTTTATCATACCCGATAAATATGCACTTCTTGCTCCGATCTTCTAATTTTGTCCTGTGCTGACTTGGTACTTGCCCATAAGACACACTACCAAACACCTTTAGATGAGACACACTCGGCTTCACACCACTCCAAATCTCCTGAGGCGCCTTTTCGCCTAACTTTGCATGTGGACATATATTTTGCACATAGATTGCGCATTGCACCGCCTTTGCCCAAAACTTCTTCGGCATATTCTTCCCTTTCAACATAGATCGAACCATGTCGAGAATGGTTCGGTTCTTTCGTTCTGCTACACCGTTTTGTTGCGGAGAATATGGAGCCGTCAAGAAATGCTTGATTCCATGTTCCTCACAGTATTTGTTGAACTTGGCAAAAGTGAACTCGGCTCCTCTATCAGATCGGACTGTTTTGATGACTTTGTTTGTTTCTTTCTCTACCATCACTTTGAACTTCTTGAAAGTTTCAAACACTTCTGACTTCTCCTTCAGAAAGTAAACCCACGTCTTTCTTGAGAAATCATCAATGAAAGAGACGAAATATCTCTTACCACTAAATGACTGGAGTTATTGGCCCACACAAGTCGGTATGGATCAGTTCGAGCTGCTTCTTTGCTCGGTACTCAGAGCTCCGTGGGAAAGAAGTCCTCGCTTGCTTTCCGATCACACATTCTTCACAGAACCTCTTTTCAAATTCCATTTTGGGCAAACCGAGCACCATCTCCTTTTCCACCAACTTAGTCAACCCTCCGAAGTGAAGATGACCGAACCGCAAATGCCACTTCATGGCCTCATCCTCCATATCAAGTTGCATGCATTTATCTTGAACTATTTTCAACTCAAGTTTGTACATGCAATTTTTCTTCATTTCTACTTGGGCGATGAGCCTTCCGAGTTTATCTCTCAGTTGTAATTCTCGGTCCTTCATCAGAACCGAGTACCCCTTCTCCATTATCTGTCTCATGCTCAGTATGTTGCTTTTGAGATCAGGTACATAGTATACATCTCTGATCTCTCCAATTCACCCATTTTCCTGTTGATACCAGATAGTTCCTTGACCTTTGACGGTTACTTTCGATGCATCGCCGAAAGAAACGGATCCGGATTCCACCTTTGAAAGTACTTTGAATAAACTCTCATCCCCACACATATGGTTACTTGCGCCGGTGTCCAAGTACCAAACCGAATTATTAGAATAGCTCGGTTTGACCTCAGTTTCTGGAATGTTTGTCACTAGCAGCAACCCTTCATCTTCTTTCTCGGCAAGAAAGTTTGTTGGCTCCTCATTTTTCTTCTCGGACCTACAATCTTTGGAAATATGGCCCATCTTTCCACAGTTGTAGCATTTTACCGAGTAGCAATCCTTGGCATAATGCCCATACTTCCCACAGTTATAGCATTCAATGTTGTTTGTGTTTGTCTGACCACCTCGAGTCTGACCTCGACCACCTTGGGCCTGACCTCGACCACGCCAGTTTTGTTGGCCGACTTGCTCATTTCTTCGTTCTCCTCTTCCTCTACCACCTTGGCTTCTGCCTCTTCCTTGGCCTCTGGTACTTTAAGCATAAAACACATTATCCTTTTTTATAGTCGCCTTCGCCTGGAGAGCTTGTTCAAGGGACTCCCCCCTCTTGTTTTTTCGTCTCTACTCATGTGCTTCCAGGGACCCAGCAAGCTCTTCAATGGTGAGTGTTGATAGATCCTTGGACTCCTCTATTGCGCATACGATGTTTTCAAATTCATCTCTCAATGACCTCAAAATCTTTTCAACAACTCGGTTTGAAGAAAGAATCTCACCATTCTGATTCAGTTTGTTCACCACGGTCTCCACCCGAGTAATGAACTCGGATACGCTTTCGGACTCGTTCATTCTCATGTTTTCCAGTTCGCACCTAAGGGTTTGAAGTCGGACCTGCTTTACTCGTTCGTCTCCTTTGTTTGCCCTTTCAAGTGTATCCCATGCTACTTTGGAAGATTTTGCATTTGCTATCTTCTCAAAGTCGGATTCGTCAACAGCTCGGTATAACAGATATAAAGTCGTCTTGTCTTTAGCTCGAACGGCCTTCAACGCGTTCAACTGGGCATTTGAATATCCTTCTGTGCTCGCTGGTTCCTCATACCCAGTCTCGACCACATCCCAATTATCTTGGGAGCCGAGAAGGACCTTTATCTGCACCTTCCAGTTGTCATAGTTAACGTCTTTCGTCAACTTGGGTAACGGGATGCCATTGGTTAGACCTGCCATTTATCTCAAGTGTTTACACTCAACTCACACACCTCACAAAACTCTCAGTCGCTCCTCTCTCTCTGCCAGCGCACACCGCAGCGTTCTTTCCTCACAAAACTCTCGGTAGCTCTGATACCAAATTGTTGGCAACAAGAAGGCAAAAGGTTAGCAGTTCTTTAAAAACTCTTTCTTTTTTCTGCACTGTTTCAAATGTGCTGATACAAGTATTTATAGGCAAAAGATTTGCCCCTTCACATGCTGGAGATAAATGAAAAGTTTTATCTTTTCATTTGCTATCTAGGAATACCAAACAACCATTAATGCTATTTAAGAATACCAAATGCTATCTAGGAATACCAAACAACCATTAATGCTATCTAGGAATACCAAACAACAAAAAATAAAGTTTCTTAATTTAAGTTTTATAACAAACACTAAATTATTTTATGAAAATGATTTAATTTATTAAATATTTTTTGTAAAAGAGTTCGATTAGTTTTAATACTTTAAAAAAACAAATTATATACGGATATGAAATAAATTAAGTAGTGATTTGTACTTTGCATGATAAAAAGTAATGCAAGATCAATGAAAAAAATAATAATTTTATGGAGATGTGTATGTTTGTTATGATATTACAAGATTTCTATGGATTTGATATTTGAAGATATGAAACAATTAGGGGAAACGGATACAAATTTCTGTGCATAGAAAGTTGCTAATAAAAAAAATCTAATTAATAATAATAGAAACACTAGCTTCACCATACGTGTGAGAATTTATCTTCTCAAAATAGATTGGCTCTGAAGTTTTTTACTGCTGACAAATTCCCTTGTTCTTCTCTCTGCACGAGGGAGTATATTTCGAAGTTTGAAATGTTGCATGTGCCGTAACTTTATTCACTAACTTGTGTGAATTTTAAATACTAATAATAAGCAATTTTATGTACTTCTAATATTACTATGTTTTTTGCTTCAAAAACATATTACTACGTTTTTTAATTATATGAAACTATATAATATCTTGAAATTTTAAAAAGCAGATAATATTTGTTAAACTACTCAATAAATTCTATCAAAAAAATAATCCAAATATATAAATGACCAAATAGAAATTAAGTAGTCACCACTTACTGGTTACTATTCGTATTATTTTAAAAATTAAATTGATTATTCTATTTTAAATTATTTACAGTTTAAAACTTATTTTAAAAAGAGTCTAATTGATATAGACTAAGATTTTTATACTAATTGTCAATAATAACTTTTTATTTATTTAACTTTTAAAGTATTGATTATTAGTAAAATCAACAAACATTGATAGTGTATTAATTAAATTTTTTTAAAAATTTAAATAAATTAGTTAAAATATTTTTTATTAATGATAATTGTAATTACTCAATTTGAGGTGATTTCATATTTTGCGAGATTTAGTTAAAGTATCTTAATATTAAATAATAAAAAAATAAAATAGTAACTAATAAGAAAATTATTAAAAATATTGATTTCTGGAATTAGTCTAATATATAATATTTATGATTGCTGTAAATAAAATTATTGGTGTTAACTGATCATAATCAGAGGCCACATTACAACTAATAACTATTAATCAGTTAAAAAATGCATGGTATATATGCAAATCATTCGCACCACCAACAATAAAGAAGTAAAGTTGACATCAATTAAAATTTGATACGTACAGCCAATGAATCGATATGTATACTATTTTTTCACACACATCTATCTGCATATTAATTATCACGCAACGTTCTAAAGAAGAGTTCTTAATTTTGGTATTTGACAAAACTAGCAAATAAAGGAAATTAATTGAAAGTTAAAAAGTTAATTAAAAGTTGAAAAACTAATTCTTTATATTTCTTAAAATATATTAAAATACACACTTGATAACTTAAAATATTCTTTTTTTTATCCCTACAATTTTTTAAGATACGTAATAACATAATTTTGCTCTTATTGTTAAAAAGGTTAAAAAACTCATATTTTTTATTTTTAATTAATTAAATTTAAAATAAAAAATATTAATACAATTTATTGGTTGTTGCTAAAAAAAATGAATTTAATTTTGAGAAATCATATCTTTAAGAATATATTCATCTTTTTTTTTAAGAACCTGTATTATTATATACATTTGTCTGCAATATATAATTTTTAAATATATAGTATTTTGACCTTATGTCACTTGTAAGAAATTTCTATTCGTCATCAGAGATGGCCTAAGCTAATTACTGAATTAAAAATATAAGATAAAAGTGACTAATAAACTGGTAAATCAGTGTAAAATTATGTGAATGAACATAAACGAAGGAATAATGATAAAAGATAATAGGAAAAAAAAACAAGAAACATGTTTAAAAAAGCTAACAAAATACTAGTAGTGGGTGGTAAAATAAGTTCATTATCAAATAAGCCTAATAAAAAAAAAAATTTTAAGTGAAATGATTTAGAAAACCACTTAAGAAAGCCTTCTCGAACACTTTTTTTCTCTCTTTTTATTTTTCTTTTCAGCTGCCAACACTTCCTATAATTTGGAATTTTGAAGTAGTCACTTTTTGAAAAGCTCTATGAAACTACTATGAGTCTATGAGTACACACCAAATTACTGTCTCAATTATGTTAGTTAAGACAAAAGAAACCAAATAAAAGGTGTTGTAGTAAGAGAAATTTATATGTGGTATCACATCACGTTCAAGCATATTTTCCCTTTCTATTCCTTTCCGTGTCTTTCCTGTGATTTTGTTTACAAGAATCACATTCCCCTTTTTATGCAAGCAAAGAATTTTACCTCCATCAAAAGCCTAAACTGTGTGTTAAGCCAGTGTGCAACGTGTAAAAGAAATATTCACTTCAAAATGGTTCAGTATGGGAAATAATATACTATTACTAACTTGTTTTGGATTTCCCTTCAAGAAACCTTAATCATAGGTTGATTTTGAAGTAACTATTCATTATTTTTTAAGAAATCAAGTTTTGGAACATGTGCACTCCCTTTTAAACACTAAATAAAACAAGCTACACATAGTTTTGAACTATTAGGCATTCATAATTTCAATCAATCTTCACACAACGTACAATTTAGCTTTTTAATTTAAAAATATAACATTCAAGTACGTGTCACATGAAAATTAGCCCTTAATCATCATGCATATAATAATTTTACTCGTATGAGACAAAGGAAAAAAATTTAGCCTTTAATTACTAGAGCTGCAAATCCAAATGTTTTGGTGTTCTTTATACGTTGATAGTTAAAATTGAATAAGTTTGAAGAGGAAAATAGACAGAATTTCTAAATGACAACAGCAGAACCCTTAAATTTGATAAAGTGGGATAGAATTTTTGCAATTACTGTTAGACACTAACCTGTGACAAGAGGCAGAGGAGAGAATCCATATGGTTCCTGGCCACAGAGTCACCAATGAAGGCCATTTTCTTGCCACGAACCATGTGGAGGAAGGTTCTGGGGTCGAACCTTGGAAGATCACATTGTTCAGGCTTCCATTTCCAATTGAGAAAATCATTGTCCATTCTCCCTTGCTTGAAACAGTTTTTGCTTTCAGGGATTGTGGTGCAGCTTGAATTGGTGTAATAGGTTGACGACCCTCCCAAAGCTGGGACCCAGTGACCCTTAGAGAGGTCACACGTTTTCTGTTCTGCCCCAAAAGAAAGTGCACAAATTTCATGTAAGGAAAATTGAGAACTACATAATCAAATTGGTATACAAAAAAGGGTGACCATGATCATGATCAAGATCATCATGACCAAGGTTTTAAATTGCAATCATGATCACAATTGTGTTAAAATCCTTGATTTTGTTGGAAATTGAAAATGTATGAGGCCGCAATGGCGGACCATGTTTTAAAACCTGACTATCATGAATGATGAGTGTGATAATTATGGAACATACCCTTTTGTGGTTTGGATTTGGATGATGAAACATTTGTTGTGATGGTTTGTTCTTTCTCTTGAGTGGGGTTTTCAAAGATGTCATGGCCATGATTGGTGGTGAGAGTCAAAGGCTTAGGATTATAGAGAAAGAACAAACTGAAAACTGAAGCCAATAAGAGAGAGGTTAAGAAAAAAGGCACTCCCTTGGCTATGGTGAGACTCAGATATCTCTCCCTTTTGCCACTGCTATGAATGTGATGCTTGTCCTGAAACATCGTACTAGATGTTCTCATGGTCTTCTCCAACACCCCTCTGACACTACTAGAGAGAGAAAGCTGGGGTTTAGTTTAATGTGTGAGAGCCATGACAATGCAAAATCTTAAATTTTGGTGCCTAGAAGAAAGGTCATGTAACTGCCCTTGTGAAACTTCGGGCTTATTAAATAAAAGATGAGAGACACGAATGTTTTTAATGTTTTATGCTATATACCATCTGTTCATTGCTGATTTGGAAAAACTATCATTCAATCAGCCAATTTCTTTTCTTATTCTATTTTCCTTCAAAAATTTAATTGGGTAAAAAAATTTAATTAAAATGCGGTATAAAAGAATAATATTATTTATCATTTAATTATAGTTGACTTTCTATACACGACTAGGAAACAGGTACACGGCATGTAATTCAAAGAAAGAGGGTGAAAGTAAGAAAAGAACAAAAAAACAAAAACAATGCACCCTTGTATACTCATATTGTATAATAAGATTATGGAGTCACACCTGTATACTTTAAAATTTACCGTTGAATAGATTTTATATATATTTATTACTTTTAAAATCATATTTAGGATTTTTTCTAATAGATTAGAGATGTAAAAATGTTTCAAATCATGTAAAAGAACATGGAATAATATATTAATAGATACAAAATCATTAATGTTTAAATTAATACCATTTGTGTTTTTTCAAGATTCATTTCGGATTTGTTATAGGATTCATCAAAATACACATATTTTTATAGAATAATTTATTATTAGAAAAAAAAAACACTTATACATCATGTAAAAATTTTTATATTGTGCATTAATCATAACTCTTCATATATATTATATGTTTGTTAATTTTATCAATTAATAATTTAAAAATTATGTAAAAGAAGAATGTTGATTAACTGTCAGCATAAAAATTTTTTACACTAACAATGTATAAATGTTAAATTCTTGTTATTAATAGTTAATTGATCATAAAGTTTTTAAAATTTATTATTATAGTTTCTCGAAGTTTGAAGAATTTTGTAGATGAACAAGAAGCTATTAGTTATAATTGTTATGTCTTATACATTGTAATTTGTTGAACATACATAAAACATGTTTCCAAACACATTCTTAGTAAATAATGAACAGATAACAGAGTTCATGGCAACCCTTGAATAAAGAGGAAGCAGAAGTAAGGTAACTTTTTTTTGCATGTGCGCCACTACGTCATGTATAATACATACCCTAATTTCACGGCGTAATTGCTATACCTTATGCAGGGAAAGGTGAATATGGTTTTGTGAGGCCTAAGACTAACGCTACTTTCTCGCATCCCATTCTCATATGCGTGGATTAGAACACCAACACACCTATATATATCCTTTCCGACTTTGACCCTTCTTTTCATGCTACAATGGTTGGTCAATGTTCAATCACCATTTAGTTTTGCACGTTCAATTTCTATATTATAAAAAAACATTACAAATACAAATATAGGATTTCTAAGATCATATAATAAATTCAATACAACTTGTGAGGGTTTCTATAATGTAATGGGTTAATATATCCTTCACCTCAACTACCAATAAGGGAGTTTTGGTTGTGGTTTCAACGTACGAGTACTGAAATTTGAGACCACACTGTGCACCTCCATGAGAATTAGTCCAAAATATGGAAAATCTCTAAAGAAAAAACATAAGAAAGGTTTAGGTAACGAGTTTAATACTTATCCATAACACTCTAAAAGAGTTTCATCTAACAACTAATTACTGATTAATTGTTAGTATAAAATTTTTTATATTAACAATGTATAAATATTTTTCTTTTATTTAATATTTTTTAAGCAATTAAAAAATATAGTCATGAAAATTTTGTACCAGAAATGAAAATTATTCTGAAAAAAATAATATGAAATTATTCATAAATATTATCAAATTTTGTAAAATTATATTAATTATCTCTAAGATTCTATGAAATTATACTACATTTTACTTTTACTCACTAATAATCTAATAATCGGTATAAAAAACTTACTCTTCATCTTATAACTCGTTTTCTTATTAAAATTAGTTAGGTATTACATTCCTTATATTTTTTAAGAAAATAAATTATGTGAATGAAAAGTAAGTTTTTTATTTTTAAAATAAGTGGACCCTTATTTATATATATATATATACACACACTCTTACTATTGAGATATATGTATGCTCTTTAAAGCTAAACTAACTAGTTATATGACAAAATTTTATACAACTTCCTTTCGCATAGTATTTTTATAAACTTGATTTTTTTTTCTTCTTAAATATTGCATTGCAGAATAGAAACCTAATTTGTAAATCATAAACATATTCTCATTTCAGTTTGTGTTATAATCATTGATATCTATCTAAAAGTAACAATTTTTTTATTTTATAAAGTAGTTTTTATCTCAAATTGTGTCTACATAATAACATCTTATGATAATGTTCTTTTTACATTTGTTTATATGAAGATACTTTTATAGATTTAGGTGTGCTTTCCTTTTATTTTCGTTTCTTTCTATTTATCTGAAATATATTTCTCTGTTAACTTTGTCTTATTTTTTCTTTTCTGAATTTTTATATTAAGAAAGTATGTTTTAAGTATTTGTTTCAGATATAATTTTTATTTTTAAATATTTGTTTGACAGAGTTTTAAGTGTGTATTTCATAATTCTTTGTAGTAGAATAAAGATGTCATCTTATTGGAGTTATTAAGTCTAGAAGATTTATTTGTTGGATAAGTAGTGCTTTAAATTGATTAAAATTTAACTATCCACTCTCACAAACACATGTTTGTGTAGGAGGATCAATAGTGAGTGATTTTTATGCTTTTGTTCTACTTTTTAAATTTAAAAGTCAATAATTTCAATTAACAAATTAGTATGTTTTAAATATTAGATTAAAATATTAAAATTTAAAAATTGAACAATTTTATTTAACAAATTTATCAATCTTTTAAATTTAAAAATGAATCATTTTAATCTTTTTAAAAATTTGTTAGGTTTTCAAAATTTCATATGGTGAGCAAAATTTCAATTAATAACTTAGTGGATTTCTAAAAGAATGAAAATCTTTTAACAAACTAAACTTGTATAGGTTTTAAAGACTTTTTTTGGAATTTTTTAATTTCAAATTAACTTTACTATCACAAATAAAAAACATAATAATATCTTTTTCAAAATATTAATATAAATTCATCTTTATTTCTTAGAGTTTAATTGATATACAATGATAACTTTTTATTTGTATAACTTTTAAAGTACTAATTAGTAAAGTCAACAAACTTACCATGAATGAAGAATTGCGATTGAATGTCAATGTAAAAATATTTACACTGACAATGCATACCAATTAAACTATATTTCTTAACACCTAAAACAAATAAGTATTCTTTAAAGTATTTTAAATATTTCTAAATAAATTTAAATTTTCCCATTTCTTTAGTAAATCTAATACAAATGCAATTAACATATTTTTATTTTTATATAACATAATATATAATATATTTAAAAATGTTCATTTTTCTATTTTCCTACAATTTAAATAAAGATCTGTAAACACTAATCTTACACCTCATTAGTTTTATATGTATTTTATGATAAATCAAAAGAAAGGTCTATTTATGATAGTGTGCTTACATGTCTATGGCAATGTCACATTATTATTGCACTAAAATGAATAGAAGAAATTTTAATAGAAATATATAAAATTTCGTACATCTTAATGTTGAATATGTACATCTTTTTTAATATTTAATAGTAATATATGAAATTTAGTATATAATAAAAATAATTTAATTTGTATGCATTAACCATGTAAAAGTATATTACACTAACTTTTACGTCACTTCTTTCGTTTATGTCACTTTTACAATATTAATCGGTAAAATCAACAAACTTGCCATAAATTATTAATTGTAATTGAATGCCAGTATAAAAAGTGTTACACTGATCATGAATACTAATCAAACTCTAATAAAAATATCATTAATAATAATTAATAATTACCATAACATAAATACTTATATACTTTGAAAGATACAATAATTCTTTTGCTAACTATTTACCAAAATGATATGATTTGTATGTTGACAGTTGATTAATGTTATCTTTGGTTCGGCTTGATCCATATCTTTCAAAAAAACATAAATATAAAATAAATTGATATAATTATAATATGCAGTTTAATTTATTTTAAATTTGATGTCTATTATTGCTTTCTTATCAATAAAATTTTTTGACTTATAAAAAATTATGATTTTTGTTTATTCAATTTTTTATTAATTTCACAGTTTACATTATTTATTGTAATTAGAAATACCTCTAATTTGTATGTTGACAATTTATATATATATATATATATATATATATATGAATGAGAATATGAATGTTAATAATTGCAAATAGATATTACACTCATATATAATTCTTAATAAATACTTTTTCTTTCTAATAGCAAAATCATATAAAAATTGTTCATTCATCCTCATGTGTCAACACTATATATTATCTTTTAATTTCATATCTTTTACTCTTTTATCTCTCCTATTTATTTTATTAAAAAATTGTGTATTTTAAAAAATTATGTAATACATCGAATTCAAGAATTTGGATCATCTCCAGTAATAAAACATAACATCCTAAAATTTATATATATTATTTACACCATAAATTCTCTTAATAATTATTTAAATTACTATTATCTATATTCTCAAATACTGAGATATAAAATTTTCATCATAACACTATCAATCTAATATCATACATCTTTTTATGTATTCAAAATATAACAATAATACACACAATCTCTTGTCTACCGAACCTCGTCATCTGGTGAGACTCAGGATAAGTCGCCTAGTGACAGCTGTCACCCAACGAGGATCATGTATCAAATTCTCCTAGTAATAGAGACTTCACTCAGCAAGACACATCATTGGTGAAAACCTATTTATTTCTAAATAGTGTGTACTTTTCTTTGGGCAAGACTTCTCACTAAGAGAAAAACTACAAAAATAGGTTGATAAAGGATAAAGCTCATCAAGTGAGACTTGCCACCTTGCAAGACCCTACAAATAGCAAAACTTTTGCTCCAAAAACCAACCAACCTACTGACAATAAGTCTACATTCCTGTAACATGTATATCATAATTTGCTATCTTTTTACACCATGTTCACACAATTTCTATAAAACATAATGATCATAAACTTAATAACAATGCCTCTAAATTCAAAAAACAGTATTTCTACACAACTCTCTTATATATATTCAACAATAAAATAACATCCTCTGAGGCTTTCAGCCACAATCCGGCATACTTCATTCCAGAGCATCGAGCCTCTCTGCATCATCACTACTATCTATTTTCATGCAAATCACAATCTTCACAGTCATACAGAAAACACAAATATTGCAAGGATAAGCTTACATAATATGCAACATACCATTATATCAGTCATAAAGTATGAAAGTTACACAACATTTATATTCAGCAATCAACACACATTCACTGATAGTAAACAACTAATCAATCACTCTTATGTTTCACTTGAACATAAGCACTCACAACCAACCAATCAAACCAAACACATTTATATTCCCCTAAATACAAGTTTTTCACACAACATGTTCATACACGACATATTTTGAAATATCTACATGAGTTCAGATACCAAGGCAACTTATATCTCTTCCAATTGGCAGCAGACATCTAATCTGCTTGTGTTCCCACCAATTTAAGTCTAAGGAATACTCATCTGTGACACACAGTCGTTGTCTGAGTATGTCCTTTAGGTACCTCTTGCATATCTGGTACCATGACCACAATATAAATGACAGAAATATCTCATTGCATATCTAATATTCTAAATTACATTGACACCTAATGTGTCTCTAACATCAATGTACCTAGCTAAACATATCATCCAAGGCTAAGTTACCCAACTGTAACTACCTACAATCAACAACATCAATAAATATATCATCAACATGCATTCTAGTCATATGTATTACATCGCAATTCCAAATAATACATTGTCATTCCAATAATTTAATTTCAATTATAGAAAATCAATTCAACCAAAACTAAATTATCCTACTGTAATCACCACATCCAATCATCCAATTCAAGATCAAGCAATCACTTTCATAATAATCATAAACTACACACAACACATCATATATCTCAATCTATTATCATTAATTTCCAAGAACCATAATTCATTCCAACCACATATCAATTCTCAATACAAGTATTAGCTCAACACATTACCATGCATTCAATGCAACACTTTTATCACTATGCATTTATAATCAACATATACGTTATTTTAAATAACTCAACTACGAAATCCCAATATACGCTATCTTAAATAGCTCAAATCACAATCAATATACGTTAACTCAATCAACTCACATCATAATAAACAAATATGCTAACATAATTAGCTCATATCACAATCAATAAATACATTAACTAAGGTCCTGTTCGGGGTGATTTTTTGTTTCTAGTTTCGAAATTTATAAAAACAAAAACTAGTTTTGGTTTTAAGTTTCAAAATTTTAAAAACAACATTGTTTTTTTTTTCAAATTTAAAACATTGTTTTCAAATCTTAACCAAAACACTAGTTGAAGGTAGCGGTCGAGACAATCGTTAAAGGTGGTAGTCGGTGATTGGCGATCAAAGGTTGTGGTTGGTGACCGGTGATCGGAGGTGGTGGTTAGTCACTGGTAGTCGGAAGTAGTGATTTGTCATCGGTTGATCGGAGGTGGCGGTCGGTGATCACTGGTCGAAAGTGGTGGCTAATGACTGCTGGTTGAAGGTGGCAGCCAGTGATCACCATTTGGAGGTGGTTACTGGTGATCACCGATCGAAGGTGATTGCTAGTGACTACTAGTCGAAGGTGAGGCCGGTGACTACCGGTCGAAGGTGACCGCCGGTAACTACTGATCTTAGGTGGCAACCAATGACCGTCGATTGGAGGTGATGACCGATAACTATTGGTCGGAGGTGGGGCTGGTAACTACCAGTTGGAAATGACGACCAGTGACCGTCAGATGGGAGTGGCGATCAATGATTGCTGCTAGTCAGAGGTGGCGGCTAGTGACTTCTGGTCAGAGGTGGCAGCTGGTGACCGCTAGTCAGAAGTGATGATCAATGGTGACAAGTGATGTCAAGTAATGAACTTAAATAAAAACATAAACAGAAATTTGAAAACTAAATTTTATTGTTTTCAAAATTAAGTGAAAATTGTTTTAAAAATGAGTAAAAAACCAAAACAAAACCACTTTTAGCGAACACGTTTCTGTTTTCAAAATACATTTCAAACCAAAAACCAAAAACTTAGAACCCCTCCAAATATGACTTAAATTAGTTCAAATCAAAATCAAATATACATTATATTAAATATATAATATTCCAAATTTCTAATAAAATATTTATATATATATATAATTTGAAATAAAAATTAGTTATTTTAAACATTCAACTGCAATATTTTAAAATAAACAAATATCAAATTTTTAAACTTTTAGTACAACATTATATTATTATAATATGTAAATATTTAATTTAAAATATTTTTAGAATATATAGTATAATCAAAATAATAGAAATAAATTTATAATTTATTTTGGAATGTTTCACATATATACATATACATATACATATACATATATATATATATATATATATATATATATATATATATATATATATAACAGCAACGTAAAATAAAATAATAGAAAAAAACAACAATAGTAAGTAACGTGAAGATAAGAATGACAGTATAGCAAAACATGTGAAGAAAAAAAAAATAAAACTTGTCCATAACAAACTAGAATATATCTCTAAGTAAGTAAAATGAAACTAGATAGTTATTAGGTAGGTAACTTAGCAATAATTTAGTGATCTTGCAGCCTATAAATAAGGGTTGCAATGCTAGAAAAGAATAAGCAGAACTTGGGGAAGAAATCGGAGAGTGAGAGTAATAGTAACTAGTGTTTATTGAGAGAAGAAAAGTTCAAACTCTTGTATTATTCCAATTATTAAGGTAAAGGGGATGAGACATTTATCGCTTTTAATTATTATGCTCACTTACTTGTTTATTTTATGTTACTTTTAACTATAATTATTTAGTAAAATGTCTCTAACCTCGTTCTATTTATTATTTTATGTTACTTTTAGTTATAATTATTTAGTGAGGTGTCCCTAATCTTACTTTATTTATTATTTTATGTTACTTTTAACTATATTTATTTAATGAGGTGTCTCTAACCTCGTTCTATTTATTATTTTATTTAGAGAGTATTATTATGTAAAGTATTTATATGATAATTTTTCTCACTTGTTTATTTTCTTGTCTCTTATAAAAAAATGTTACAAAATAGCTCAAAGACAATTACAATAAATGTTATCTTAAATAGCTCAAAATATAGTCAAAATACTCTCTATCTCAACTAATTCAATCTCTTAACTACCAAATCATTTGTCAATTGACAAAAATCAACAAAAGAGTTTCTTTTACCTATTTCTCCATCTAAAAGTCGAGTAAACTAGAAGGGGAAGAATCAACCCGAAGAAATTACATAGGAACCTAACAAGAATCCGAATTTCCAAAAGAACCAAAGAAAATTAGAACTTCCAAAGGAATCTTTTTTTTACGAAAACAATCGAAAAAAAGTTTAGAAAACTACAATTAGAGATATTTATACTTATCACCTCTCAGAATCAAGAGCAATGGAAGAGAGTGCATTTGATTCCGTCAGCCGGAGCTTGACCATGCAAGTCGATATTCCTCACAGCCAAGAGAGAGAATGGTGCGGTGAAGAAGAAACTGCAACAAAAAAGGAAAATTTGATAAAGTGAGGAAGAGATAGTTTTTTTATAGTCCAATGGGTGTATTTAGAGAAAAATCAGTTTCCTACATTCAAAACCCCCTTTTACGATAGCATATTTTTCAAAAAATTCTCAAAACTCAACTAAAACTTTATTAAACAAAATAATGATAATAATTCTCATCTTTTCCCATTCTTCTACCATCATTAATAAGATCATCATACTTCAATACAATTAGTAATTTAAGTATAAACTTAAATTTAATTGTCCCCTATTTATTCTACTAATTTATGACTTATTAAATAAATAGGTCCTTACACAAAACTTCTTCAATTTTCTTTAGTCAAATTTTCAGACATTAGATTTAATAGACACGTGAGATCAATTAAGATTAAAAATTATGAACTTATATTCAAAAAACAATATTACCATATTTATGAATGTTGCATACTAAACTACGTTTGCATCAATTATATATAAAATTAAATTTCATAATAAATAAATACTTTTAAATATTTAAGCTATATGATCATAAAATTAATATTTTCATATTTTATAATAATCTACAATATATTTTATCCTAAAATAAAATATATAAAAAATTAAAAATTAAAATAAAAACAAAAAAAATTAAACCATGGACTAAAATCATGAAAAAATAAAAAATTCAAAAAATTGTAAATAAAAAATATTGACGAAGCAAAATCATAGTTTAATTTAAATTTTAATTATAAAAAGTAAGTTTTGTTATGAATAGTTTAAAATATTATATGATACATAAATTTATAATTTTTAATCTAATTTCAAGATTCATAGACACAATAATATTATTTTTTGAATATAAATTCATAATTTTTTATCCTGATTAATCTCATATGCTTATTAAATTTAATGACTGAAAATTTAATTAAAAAAGGCCAAAGACATTTTACTGCTGGATGGATAAAAAACTTGAATTCACACTTTATTTGTTTCATAATAAGTTTAAAAAAAAATTGTACAGAATCAATATAAAAAGTTTTATTATGACATTTAATCACAATTCTTCATTAGTGATAATTTTATTGATTTTAATGATTAATACTTTAAAAGTCATATAAATGAAGAGTTTTTATTAATCATTAGTATAAAAGAGTACATACTAATTACACTAAAAAGAGTATACGGTTCACTTCACTGAAAAATATAAGTTAAATGATTTATATACGAGTAATATCATATCCAATAGTTAAAGATTAATTCATTAAAATGCAGTTTCTTTGGAACTTAATTTCCAACCATATTAAGATCTGTACAACTAGTTTTGAGAGTAAACATACACACTTTGAGAATAAACAAACATACAGCTAGTGCAAGTAGTGCATGGCCAACATTCTTTGTAAGTTAAGATTTTAATTTGTAGACGCCAATCATTTCTTTTCCCACTCTTTTTTTTTTTTTTTTTTTGTGGGGAGATGATTTCCTTTCCTAATTAATGGATGGTGACAATGTGACATTGAAGAAGTAGTCAGAAGTCAAAAGCCCTCGCTATGAGTATGGTACAAGGCAGCATTTAATGTGGACCTTATCCGAGACTAACAATTAATAGCAATTCAATAAGTGAACACTATAGATGGACAGCTTGAATTGTGCACTGCTACTGCCCAGAAGTTTTTATGGTTACAATATCGTATAGATGTTTTAAAAGTAAAAACATATTATAAACAAAATAACAGTAATATTTATCCGATTATTATGCGGCTTTTCTTATTTATTCTCGTTGAATACTGACAAAACTTAATAGCTTATCATATTATATGATTAGTTTAAAACTTATCCTACAGCTCTCAAAATGTCTTGATGTAAAGTGTGAGCGTTTCTTTGCATACCTTTCTTCCAGTTTTTTATCTATTAGGCAAGTAGAACCATCAGGATCTTCTCAATTACCAATATAGTGAACTCTCCCCCACTTCCATTCAAGAGGTTATCCAAGTGTAAACAATGAACTACTAACGGAGATGGGATAGCAATTGAATATATCTATTTCCAAGTGCTAACAATGAAGTGCTCAGTTCAAGCATCTTAAAAATAAGAGTAATATTCTGAAAACAATTTGGGCTAGCAAACTAGAGGATCGAATAAGAAAGAACAAAAACCAAGTAACAATTGCGTACACAACTACAAGCATGCCTATTTATAGACACATATTCTTCGTGTTGTCTACTAACAGTTGCGTTCATAACAACTTCAACATATAAACATTTTCTTGAACTCTATTTAGGTAACTAGGATCAAAGAACTGTATCTATGTTGAAGATAATTTTTTGCTTGGAAGGACAATATCATGTCTTTTGCCAGACTGTGCTAACTTAGTACAACTCATTATTTCAAAAGGATATCTATACTAATGAACGTTAAAGAATGACGACTGTAAGTTGCAATTAGAAAGAAAGAATTCAAAGGAACTCTACAAACCAAAAAGAAAACGTCGCATGTGCACGGCGATAACAATAAGAGAGAGAAGTGACACATTGGCCATGGTGGCTAACCTGTGCATATATCAATAACCAGAATGTGATAAGTGACAAAATTCGAAAGTCAAGACTACAGCAATAACTATATATGTAACAGAAGTTGAAAAAAAAAATGATTTAAAGACAAACTGGCCTCAAGCCTAGCCAGTTCATAGATCCAATCCTGCCCTTCCAAATGCTCGAGAATGGATTGGGCTGGGTGCTGTTGCAGAACAGTCACAGTCAAACACTTGATGCCAATTTCTCTGATTCTAGGCGGCATTATCACACCTGTTGTTTCAGTTAGATATCTACACAGGAAAAACTTTAACTGCAAGCGACAATCTGGGAGCAGATTCATACAAAACAACTGCATCAGAGGCTCTGATCGCTTTATCAAGTCAGAAATGAAGAGGCACATCGGCAGCAAGGTAGCATCTCTGCTCATTGTCCACGGCTCAACACTTAAATAATGATATCCCCAATTTTTCAACATTTTCCATAATAGCTGCGCCAGAGCAGTCACAACTTTAATACATTACAAATTCTAATTCTAAATTTATACAAATTAAGGAAAACGCATAATTGACCCAATACAGAAAGAAAAGATGAGTAAAGGAAATCTTCCAAGTTCAAACAGAATTCGGCTCACACCGAACAGGAAATAACACCACAAACTAAACTTTCAGGTCAAAAACATATCAACAGAGTTGCGTGGGTCAGAGGGAAATAGAAGTGGCTCACCTCTGCGTTGAATATCCGTGACACTACTGCCATGAAGGTTGTGGCTTGTAACCCAATCTGTCAGGTCCATCCCAACCACCACCATCAGGTTCTTTTCTTTTCAATGCACCTGCCATCTGAAACATCTTCAAATGGTCCTCCATTGAGGCCTGTGAATTGGGGACAGACATTTGCCTCAATCCTGGAGGTAATCTATCATCCCTCCGCTCTGTATCTACTCCACCAGGACCCGAATTAAGATCCAAACTCTGACTTCCCCATTTTCGGCTGTCAGGAATCACATTACTTGTACCACCTGGAAGACTCATAACATATGGGCGGGGATACGTGGATGAAACAACACCACCAGGCCCAACTGGCTGTGAGGGCATGGTAGGAAAGCATAGTCCACCCACAGCTGATGAGTCCATAAAAGCTGTTGAGCAACCAGAAAAGGAATTTGAAGAAATCGGAAAATTGGTATCAAATGGAAATCCTGGGTAAGGAAAGGGCGTAGTAGGTGGATAAGCAACGGCTGGAGAGGACGAAAGCACTGGTCCCCTGTAGATTTCAGTACCAAAAGGAGTGCTACCTGTTGGACCCATTATCCGTTGCGCCCCAGCACCAGGGACATAACTCTGCTCCCCTCTACCTGACAGAAGTGGTGGGACAGTAATTGCAGAATAAGAATTGCCTGGAGGAAACCATGCAGAATAATTCCCAAATTCAGCATTGTTTGTTCTCGTGCCATGAACAGCAGTTGGGAATGGTACAGTACTTTTAATCTGCTGACTACGCGCTGCTGGAACTTCACTGACAACTTCATCAAGGCCAGGCCCATTATTTAAGTCAAAGTCTCTTGAGACACTTCCTCCATTAGATAACCCACTGGACAGTGAAGGCTTACTTGGTAGAGAAGGAATATCCAGTTTGCTTATAGAAAACGTACCGCTTTCAGGAGTCTCGTCAACTCTGTTTAAATCGAGATCAAGTCCCACAGTGTTACGTTCATGCGGTCCAGCATCTACTGAGGCACGCAAACCAACATCCTCAAAACATCTTTCATCTGCCACATTTAAATCAAAATCTAAGGGAGGACGACCTTGTTTGATAGAAGTGACATCAACAGAAGCAATATCATTAGTGGTGGACGGTATCTCAGCATTCTTCCTAGGTTCCGCTGGTCGAAATGCACTGGTAGCAGCAGATCCCTTCCATCCAAGCTCCCCCTTAATCCGCAATGGGTTTTCTGGTAGAATAACCGACCCTTTGGCAGCAGATGCCACTGTAATTGAAGCATGAAAACCCCCAGAGATGGATGAAATAGGAAAAGGCAATGGGCAAGGAACATGAACTGCAGATGATGTTGTTGGATCTTCCTGTCTAGCAATTTCCCCTTGGCTTACTTCATCAACAGGAAAACCTTCATTTAAATCAAAGTCAAGTCTAACAGTTGTATCAGACTCAGCAGCAGAGCATGCATTCCTCTCTCCTGCAACCTCGGATTGATTTGCATCCAGCTTTCGTTCACATGCTTTGGACACTTCATTTTCTTTCCCATTCATTGTGGGTAAATCTGCTAGAATGGATGAGCCAGAACACTGACCAATAGCTTCTTTTCTACTATCTTCAGCACATTCATTAACATCATCTGAAACTGAAGTATCATGTTCCATTCGTCTTTCAACAGGTTCAATCACAGCTGACTTCAGGTCATCAGCATTTTCATCCCTGGGTAACATTAAAGCATTACCAGAAGCAGGTGACTCCTTTTTTAAATATATAGACTCAGAGTTTTCTGCAACTGGAGAGCCCTTTTGCACTGGTATACCTGTACCTGTTGCTTTCTCCACACTGCTCTGGTTCTCATTATCCATAACTGAGGATATCTCAGCTTGTTTTTCACCCAATTCATTTTCAGCCTTAACATTCACAACAGCTTTTGAAACCAACATTTTCTCGTTCTCACCGATTTCCTCATTCATGTGATCAACCTTCTGATCATCATCAAAAGAGGAAGTTCTTGACTTCAATTTAGAGTCTGTACCTCCAGGATCTGCATTACTATCCTTTTTAGCTGGCAATATAGATTCAGAAGTATCTTCTTTGGTCTCAGGGCATAAGCATGAACCTGCAACATTTTGTAACAATTCTGTAGGGGAGATATTTATCTGAGTTCTACCGTCACCACATTTCTCTACACAACTGGAGGAAATTGTTTCACCATCTGCAGAATGCCTCAAATCATTTTTTATCTGCAATGAATCAACTGTATTCGAAGGATGCTCTCCAGTTGCCCCACCATCCAACTGTGAAAGAGTGCGGGTAGATGCTTCACCAGAATGTTTGAACTTCAAATCATTGACTGAGCACAATTCATCTGCCGCAGGAGACTTTCTCTCAGGTGATGCCAAAGGTGAGGCATTTTCAGATCTAGATATTTCACCAGCTGCCACAGTGGCTAGTAGGTTCATCCCATCATCTCCATGGGATACAGATGCACTTGCTTCAGAAATTTTGACACAGCTTTCAACTAGTGCATTCATGGGGCTTAAAGAAGCATCGTAAGTCTGCCCTGATCTAGAAACAAATCCAGACGACAAAGTAGTTGGTTTTGATGTTTCTGCTACCTTATCAATATCTTCATTTGCTCTGCATCGCTCGTCAACCATTGGAGGGCCTTTACCTTCATCAACACCAACCACAGCATCATTACCATCACATGCCTCATTCATCATATTTGACACGTGGGTCAGCAAACACTCTGTTTTAGTTTTCACTCTTCTGTCATGATTCTCACTCCTGTCAGCAGGAGACGAAGCTTTGCTGCACACAATGGCTGGTTCTTCAAATGAGCCACTGCTAGGTCCCCTTGAAGGACTGCGACCAGTGTTTGGCAATCTAAGAATCAACCGTTGATTATTCCCTTGGTCAGGGAGTGGCTGGTCAGCCGATTTTTCATGGGACACTCGAGTTGGTGAAACTTTATCAGAAGGTGAATTTCTAGTTGAATTTTTCACAGAGCTGTGCTCCTTCTGTCCTGCAACACCAGCCCCATGTATACCATTGCTGGACTTGCGAGTTCGAGATGCACCACCAGGAATTTTGCCCACACTTGTTGAGACTGCAGTGGAGCTCTTCGCATCTTCCCTGCAAGAACCAATAGTTTTAGCATGTTCACTAGAACAAGATATACTGTTATTTTGAGATTGACTAGAACTGCTGCTCCTCTCCTCCTTGATAGGTGTCAGAGGTAGATCTGCTGTTCCAGCTCCAGCAAAGACTTTACTGTTTTGATCTTTTGGGTTACTGCCAGCTGAGGTAATCATTGATTTAGTTGAGCCAGGAGATGAAGAGGACTTGGACAATGCTTCGCCAGAATTTAACTTGGATTGGGAAATTTTAGATATAGAGGTTTGAATTGTAGAGCTTTTTGCAGCATTATCAGAGGCTCCTCCTGTCTTCCTATTTCCAACATGAGGAGACTCAGAATTTGCTGGCTTTGCTGGCCATGAAACAGCACAGTTTGAACCAGACTTCGAGTCATTCATATTCATTTCAGCTTCCACACGTCTCTTCCACGTGTCCACTAAACTCCTAGCTTTCCTCTGAATTTCAGAATTTTTGTGAGTACGTAAATGATTAACAGACTTTCCAACATTGCATGTTTGTAGTGCATGAAGATTCACCGGAAGCTTATCCAATGCACGAAGCAAAGCTAACAAAAATTCTTCAACAGACTTGTCAGTCTCCTTAGGCATGTTCCCATCACCAATTTTGCCCTTGTGGACCTCCTGCAGCCACTCATCCAACACAGGCAAACCCCTGAGTTGTACAAACCAGCCTAGACAGTCATACCGGTCCGTCAGTGAAATCACATCAACAAGCATTATCCGCCCTGCCAAATCAATTTTTTTATCACCACTATCAGGTTGCATAAGCTGCACCAGTCTTTCAACTCCTTCAAAATCCACAAGCCCACCTTTATCAGTTATTTTAGCAATCTCAGACTTTAACACACTCTCCGATCTAAATTGAGCAGAGTCTCCATCTTCTACCTTAATTAACCGCTCCTTTTTAGATGAATCAGACCCCAGATCACCCCGCTCTCTCTTTTTTCCCTTACCCTGTGCACCAAAGGAAGAACTATTTTGCATGTTGTCAGAACCAGATTTCAATGACTGTGTAGATGTTGGACCATTTAAGGGTTTTGGAGAACGGCCTCCTGACTGCACAGCGCCATGCATTTCTAGTTTTGTCTTGTGTAATAGCTGGTTAACCTCTTCCTGTTGTTCCTGGATTCATTAACAGATAAAAACTGTGTAAATAAAATAGAATCATTACACACAATTATTTGCACACACAAGAAATATGAGAAAACTAACATTAAGGTAGTCCTTATCAGTTAGCCACCATAAACAATTGTTCTCAATGTCATAAACTCGTCGACAGACAAATGCGGATATCCCTGAAGGAAGTTCAACACCCTTACGAAGAAATGCGACTTTACACGGATGGAGTAAGGATGCAGCAGGTGTTTCATCCTTGTGAAAGGAGTAAAAAACTTCGTTTGGAGCAGCTTCCAGTACAATACCTTTAGCAAGCTTCAAATCAGCAGGTCGGTATAGCCAATTTACTTCTAAACTAAGACTTTCTTCTTTATCAAATGTCAACTTGCGAATTATTCCAATAAAAGGAGGGGAGTCCCTAGGTGGCTTGAAAAGTGCACAATCACCAGCACGAATCTTGCGTCCATCCTACAATAAGTATGAATACTGGTTAAACAAAATATATCTACAAATATCCTAGTACAAGTAAAATGCAATGGTTCAAAAGTAATCTGAATCTAGTTAAAAATAAATTAACATAAAAAAAACGAACATCACTGTTATAAGCAGAAACAATATCAGATAAACATGTTAAAGAATGGGTCACAAGACGATATCAAATGCAAATAGCAACATATTACAACAAACCACAAATACATCAGAAAAGGAAAACAGGGCAATTATTATATATAATAAATAGAAATTTAGAATAAGATACCAGACACACACTTCACAAACAAGATTTACAATCAATCATCTTCAAATAAATTTTAGTGAGACCGATGAATTCCAATTCAGTTTAGCCGCTTAAATGTGTGTAATTCATTCAATAATACAGTAGACCCATGAACCTCAGAAAGGCAGAACAATTCTCTAGATTTAGCCCAAAAACCGATTTAAAAAAAAGAAGCCCAGCAAAGGATGTACCAAACCATCAATAAAATAAAAAAAATCACTCAAATTAACAATAACGAATCCCTTATCAAGTCACCATCCAAACAACTAGAGCTTTTAGTGAAATTTCCATCATTCACACAAACACAAACGAAACCAAGACAAGAGCACATTACATGCACAAACAAAACAACCCCAGTAATGCCAACCAACCCCAAACTCCGTAAACTCAAAAACCAAAACCAGGAAAAAAAAAACAAATAAATAAACAAACACCCGCATCTCATCTAGATTGAGATCGACGAAAACGATCACCCGTCAGCGATAACAACCTTCATCATCACAGCAAACAAAAAACGACACGCAAATACAAAAAATTAGGTCAAACCGGGGGGAAAAAAACAAAGACTATGACAGATAATTCCGAAAATTTTTCAATTAAAATTTAGAGCAGCTAATTGTTCAATTAAAAAATTCAGAGAATCGAGAAGTGAGCGGAAAATCCATCGAAAAAGTCATGGGAAAACGGAAACGCAGCTAAAGGTCAATAGCGGTTGAGATTTATGTGTATACTTTGCATATATATTGAGACGGTGAAGAATCGATGGCTACAGCGGTCGCGTTAGCAGGTACAGGCCACATGTGCCGATTGTTTTTCCACTGGTCACCACCGCACCCATGCATAATCCGCCATCTTCGGAGTCGATCCCAGCTTCGTCCCTGAAAAGAAACATCAATTCGAAATCGAATTCGCACGCGTGGTCCTGGAAACCCTAGATTCGTAAGCACCGGCGAAGGGGGAAACCCTAGATCAAGCGTGTCGTCGCAGATCTCCTCCTCCAATCCGTCATCGAAGAAGAGATTTTAGGACTCTGTTAGGTTTCGGTCCCAATTATGAAGAGCGAGGTTGTTCTTCGCTTTCCAGATCGAGAGCGATCGCTCTGGAAATAGCGGAAATCCAGCGATTTTGTGCGAAGGAACCGCGACCGAAGAGAGAGAAAGTGAAGAAGAGAAGAGAAGAGAGAGAAAGAAGTGTGAGAAGAGAACAGAGCGAAACGGCGAGATTTTGTTGAGAGCAAATTTTGGAAGAAAATTTTGGGGATTTTTGTTTCAAGTCTGCTAAAGAGTGAGGTGAGAAAAGAAGAACGAAAGAAAGAATAAGGGAAAGCAAAAAAAAAAAAAACATAAAAATAAAAATATATATTGATTGATGGCCACGATTCCACACCCTAAAACGACGTGGGCCTGCTAAACGACACCGTTTGCTGCTTCCGTTACGGACTCACATGTCTTCTGCCTTGTGCGTTCACTTTACTCCCTTCCTCTAATGTTATGGCACCTTTTTTGGTTTTGTAACATCATAAGATGAAATATAAGACTGTTATTATTGTGGATTAAATATCCTAATATTCATTTTTAATTTCTCAGATTAAATTACTTTTTATTTTACATAACATGATTAAATACGACAATTATAAACACTACAAAATTTTTTCCTTTGAGTATTATCTTTTTTTATTTATTTATTTATTTCTCTATGGAAATATATCATGTGTTATCTTTGCTTTTATAAATAAATAAGAAACCAAATACGGATAATTTTTTTATTTCTCTATGGAAATATATCATGTGTTATCTTTGCTTTTATAAATAAATAAGAAACCAAATACGGATAATTTTTTTATGGAGGACAAAGATTACGTCTAACACAATTTTTTATTTATAGAAATGTGTCATGTGTTATCTTTAATTTTATAAATAAGGATAAACATAGAAAAATTATAATTAAAAAATTCATCGATTATATTTTATAAATGAGAGAAATAAAGAAAGATAGCATAAAAATAGAGATAGAAAAGCATCATCTAAAAAAGAGTTAAAAACACATAATTTCAATCTTATTATTATACTTAAATATGATTTTATTTCTATTCACTAAAAAATATGACTTTAGCAGTTTCTATAAAACATTTTCTACCTTATTTTTATAAAAAATAAAATTATCTTGTGAAATTTTTATTTTTGTTTTAATCTTTAAAATTTTTTTGTGATATGTATAATGTATTTTTTTTCTCGATATGTGGAAAAACTCTTTTAAGTTTATTATCACTTTTTGCATGAACTCATCTTAAATAAACTAAATAATATGGGAATTGAAATAAATATTACATAAATTAAAATAAAATAATAAAAATCAAAACAAGAAAAATAAATTTTATGAATATTACTTTAAAAATTATAAGAACTAAAACGCACATCCAAGAGATCAAATTCGTTTATCCTAAAAAAACAACAGAGAGACCAAATTTGTACTTAGATTCTGTCATTGCTTTAATGCTAACCGCTTTTCTTCTTCTTCTTTTTTTTTGGTATATGACTTATATTTAAATTTATACTTGTAACTATTTGATTATAATCTATCATATTTGCTAGTAATAAAATAACATTTTAATTAATAGCCTCAAAGAGATATGAAATTAACATATTAATATAACTCCTGGATACTTGTGTAATTAACATTGCAGCTACTTAATTGCATGACGTGTATGTCTTTGTTTGATGTATATGGATTAGCAAATGATCCCTCTCCTTAGTTATCTTGGGGTTGTTCCATACCTAAGTAGCATTTCATTATTTTCTGAAAACCACTCCATCTATTATGATTAAGAGGGTTTATAAAAATGTACCATTAAACATATACGCACCCCAAAAAATGAACTTAAAAAAGAGACAATTTGTTATTTAATTTTTATTTATTTTTTGTGGCAATTTAGATGGAATGTAACAGGCTTACTTTAATCAAAGAATTTTTAGGTATGTAGAAAAAGTAAGTATAGCGCTCCCGGTGAATGAAATAATAAGTGTTTTTTTTTTTTTTACTAAAAAGATGGTATACCGACCAATTTCAAATTTTCAATGTTTGGGAGAAGAATTTTAACAAAAAAATAAAATCATCAAAGATGACAATTTTTTCACCAAACTTCATACAAATACATTTTGAAAATTCGAAATCAAAATCTACCCCGATATGGGT
This sequence comes from Psophocarpus tetragonolobus, assembly GCA_037954015.1. Taxonomy (NCBI): domain Eukaryota; kingdom Viridiplantae; phylum Streptophyta; class Magnoliopsida; order Fabales; family Fabaceae; genus Psophocarpus; species Psophocarpus tetragonolobus. The sequence goes on along the minus strand of CM075696.1, from coordinate 29,932,066 downwards.
ACTTATTTGCTAAAAAACCTCTTTTAATAAAATAAACAACTTATTATTTTTCTAATATTTTTCTCTAGATTTTTTTTCTTAAAATAAGTATTATGACTTATTTTAAAAAATAAATCTTATATGTTTATTAGAAAATATTTATTTTAAAAATATTTATTTTCCAGTTATTTTTTAAAACATCAAATAAACTGAAACATTTTAGCTTAAATAACACTTTGATTTCTAGGAAATAATATTTTTTATTTTGTTCCTTTAAAGTTTTTTTGTTTTTGAATTTGGCTCTTGTGTTATTTTTTTTTAACACAAGTCATTGTCCTTAATAAGCACGCTTTAAATGATGACGTGTTTAATGATGATGAATAGTTTTTTACATTTAATTTTGTAGAGGTTACAAACCGTAAAATTTGTTTAATATCTATTCAACAATTTCTATAAAGAAATTGACACATACAAACTAATAAAACCCATCATGGGTGTGACAACGGATGCGGATTCAGGGTTTGGATTTGACCCTAAATTTGGTGTACTTTTAATAAATAGTATGACCAAAAATAATATTCCTCATCTCTATTATGTAATTTATGTATAATTGGGTGTTTAGATAAGTATTTGATTCTCGCCCCTTTTCAATGTTATTTTGATTTTGTCAAGTAAGTATCTTGTTGTGTTTTGATTTTTTCTTTGTTAATGTTTTATGTTAAATATGAGTTCTGAATGAGTTTGATTTCTATTAAAGAACTTAAAAGTGAGTTTTGGAGTGTTACAAACCTTTAGGAAGTGAAATTATGTTAAAATCATGAATGGTCTATCAATTGCTCGATAAGTGAGCATTGTGTTGTTAAGAAAATTAATTAATAAAAAAATTAATTTGTTAAGTAAGTTAATTTTTGTTGAGCGGGTTAAGTGGTTTGGCAAGTGATAAATGGATTTTTTATCTAATTTTTATCATATTTAATATTTGTTTGTAAGAAAAAAATTATATATTTATTGGCAATACTCATTTTTTAGTGTTTATTCTCATTTTAGATGTGTACTTAAGAAATGAGAAAAAAAATTAGCAAAATCAAGTTTTTTTAGAACAATTATTACAAAAGCAAAATTGTGCTAAAAAATGCAATGCTTTCTTTCTATAAGTACGAGAAGATGAGACAAAAAGTGGATTCGCTTTGGTTTCGAAGAAGAGACGGATATGTGACCTAATAAGTGAAGAACAACGAGGAAGCTTTGCGTTTGAGGCAATTCAAAATACTCTGTCAAGTAATTGTTTATTTATTTTATGTATTCTACTATTATAAAGATGTTTAATTGTGCATTGCATATGTTTTGCTAAATCCTTTTTTCTAGGGTTGTAATATAACTCTTTATGATTCTTTCTTGCACTTTGCATGATTATTCAATGTCGTTTAATGATTAATTTACTTATTCATTTTACTAGTTACATTAATTGTTTAAATAGTCATGATCATTGACATTTGAACAATCGATCTAGAAGTAAGTAGGTTATTGATTCGGTAGAATTAACCAAATTTATCAAGCAAACCTCCAATGGGTAAATAGAAATCAATCTTAATTTGAAATCTTGCATGGTCAAACTAGATAACAAATTAGGATTATTGTATGTGTAAATGACCAAACTCACCACAACAGCACAGTAATTTGTTGTCAATCATTGAATGACAAAGAATGAGATTGGTTAGTAAATAGGGGGTAAGAACATTGAAGTGAAAATCACATTCCTAGATTTTAACCCATTGAATTCTAAAACCAATTTTCTCTCTTATTTTACATACTACTCCAATCTGAATCATCACAAGTCACTTACTAAATCATTGCTTCGTTTAATTGTTCTTTTATCCTTTAAATTGAATTAATTGAGAACTAAATCTAGTCTTTTGGGTACAATATCTAGTCTTAGGTCCACTATTATTACTACGTAGGGTACATTTGCTCTTAAGCGGTCTTATTTTATGCATCAACAAGGGGCCTAGATGACCAAATTAGGAAAAATATTTTTCATGAAAGTTTTAGCCCTAAATCTAATCTAACTAGTGTTGTTAAGTTCACTCAAAATTAGGTCTAGAACTCAAACTATGATAAAATTAGTGAGCAAATGTCAACTGTGAGAACTGGGTAGTATATTTGTGTTTGCTCATATTTTTGGCCTAGTAAATGATTGAATTATATCTTGAGATAAACATGAGAATCATAGATAAATGTATTGGCTTTTAAACTATATGAGAACCAACTTGATACGGTTAGTAAAAGTCTACACTCTATAGAACTTAGAAATAAGTAGTATAAAATAAGTGATATGCCACCTCAAAACTTAATAAGTGTTAGGTTAAACATAATACCATAATGAGAGTAGAGGTGCATAATAAGGGTGTGTTTTCTTATATTTATCTTAATTGAATGTATGGATGATGTATGTAAATGAACCATGCTTGAGAATGTGGTTCTTTGTGCTTATCGATAGTGGTGTGACTTGATACCCTTGAGATGAGTGACCTAGCATAAAAGATGTAAGAATGGATTCAGGTAGTGTCTTCTTAATGAGTACCCAAAGTAAAAGGGGTGAGAATAAGACTCATGGGATATGGATAGAGGTCAAAAGGGACTCATAAGAGGTGGACAGAGTTCTAAAGGGACTCATATTAGTGTGTTATATTTATTGTGCATGAACCATAACATTGAGAGGTGTTAGGTCAACAGAACCTAGATGTAAATCTAGATGGTGGAGGTTGGAAATAGTTGAGTGTGATTTAGGCTAGACCTTGGGAGTTTTAAGGACTCAATATTGAAAGTCCCTTAGCCTATATTGATCTTATGGGTTAGGATTGTACTGTCAAAGATCTATTAGAAAACTATCACAATCCTTTTGAAGATATTTTATTAAGAAGTTTTATGGAGTTTCATAAGTGTGTAAATGGTCTAATAGATGATCTCTTGTATAAAATAGTTCACAAAATTCTTTTTATAAAAAACATTTAATAATAAAACTCAATGATAAATAAAAATGTTATAATAGGTAGTGCACACAAATATGTTATACTGGTTCGCTTAAATTAAACTACATTTAGTTATCTTCGAAGCACATCTTGGAAGTTTTCACTATATAACCACTATTACAAAAATACAAGTATTTGTTATGCGACTTCTAACTTACAATGAGTACATAAACCACTTTTGGTTTTTCACTTAAACTCCTGAGTTAAAGCATGAGTACAGAAAGTCACTTTTTCTATCACTAGATATTATTTAAACAATAAGTCAGCCTTGACTTACATACAGACTAAAATGGTTGTTTCTAATATAGGTTTAATGATGTGTAAAATATGAACGCTTGAAGGTAAGCATACCTTAGTAACAATGGACCTAAGTTTGGATATCGTACCCAAAGGACTAGATCTAGTTCTTAATTAATTCAATTTAAAGGATAAAAGAACAATTAAATGAAGTGACGATTTAATAAGTGAGTCATGATGATTCATATTTGGAGTAATAAGTAAGATAAAAGAGAAATTTAGTTTTAGAATTCAATGGGTTAAGACCTAGTGTTGTGATTTTCACTATAATGTTCTTATCCCTATAAGCAAGTCATTCAATGATTACCAATAAATTGTGTTGTTGTGGTGTGTTTGGTCATTCACATAATACTATAATCCTAATTTGTATCATGTCTGGTCATGCAAGATTTCAAATTAAGATCAGATTCTATTTACCCAATTAGAGGTTTGTCTGATAAATTTAGTCAATTCTACCGAAATAATAACCTACTTACTTCCCATATTGATTGTTCAAACATCAATAATCATGACTATTTAAAAATGTAACTAATAAAATAGAGAAGTAAATTAATCATTGAACGATATTGAATAATCATGCAAAATGTAATGAGGAATCACAAAGAGTTACATTACAACCCTAGAAAGAGGGGTTTAGTCAAACATGGGAAATGCACACCTAAACATCTTTTTAATAGCAGAGTACATAAAATAAATAAACAATTATTGAATAGAGCACTCTGAATTGCATGAATCTCAAACCTTCCTCGTTGTTATTCGCCTCATAGGTAATCTATCTCTTTTTCTAAGCTAAAGTGAGTCCCCTTTTGTTTCTCATTTTCTAGTATTTATAAGAAGGGTCTGAACTTTTTTTAATGTCTTTCTCGAAGCTTGAATATCACGGTCATGCTCGAAAATTTTAAACACAACATGGTTGTGCTGCTTTTAAGCACGGTTGTGCTCGTAATTGAGATATTACAGCATGGTTGTGCTTAATTAAGCATGATTGTGCTTATTTTGTCTGACTTTTAGGTTATGTTGACTTAACATGGTTGTGATGAAATGGAGCACGATTGTGCTGATCTAACCCTTTAATAATTTCTTTGAAAAGGCGCGATTTTGCCCATTTTTCTTCTCGTTTCTTAAGTATTTGTTTAAAATTACAATAAACACTAAAAAGTGAGTTTTGCCAATAAATATGCAATTCTTTTCTTACAAACAGATATTAAACATGATAAAAATATGGGTAAAAATTGGTTTAGAATTTACTGTGAGATCCTAGTTTTTAAATAACAGGAAAAAAAGGGTGTGAAGTGAATAAAAAGCGAATTAAAATATAATTTTTGTGGTGATTATTAAATTAATTGGGAAATTCAATTTTATTGAAATAATTCAAAGGAATTAGTTTGATGTGGGAAATATATATATATATATATATATATATATATATATATATATATATATATATATAAATGTTTCAATTATAATTTATTTTGGAATTGAAGTTATAAGAAAATTTCAGTTAGAAAATCATAATAGTTAAATATAACTTCAGTCTCTTCTTCTTTCGCATTTTCCTTTTCACTTTCTCTCTCTCCTCTTAAACTTTTACATCTCTCTAAACCCTCTCCTTGCATGTGGCACCTAGGAGTGTCGAATTCCAGTGCGATATCTTCCATTACTCCTAATTTTGAGAGTTGATTCTTATAGGTAAGTCTGATCGTAATTTCTTGGATCTTTTACCATTTGTTTTTACCTCAATTGTTCCTGTTGAGAGAAGATTTCCTTGAAAACATATTTCTCTTAAATTCTTCCTTGGTTTTAGGTTTCTGTCAAGTTCTTGAGTGATTTCTATGTATGGATTCTCCTCTATCCTTAAAATCATATTTTTCATGGAGAAATAGGTAAGGAAAGCTCTTTTGTTGATTTCAGTTGTAGACGCTCAATTTTGTTCGGATAAGACTTTTAACCTGAAAAGGATGAATAGAAGAAGAAAGTTGCATAAAAGTTGGAAGTTGTAACAAGTATCCATTTTGTATAAAGATATATCTCTCTATGACACTTATTTGACCAGAAAACTAAAGAAAACACTTTGCATAATCTAATTTTATCTAAACATAGTTGGTAAATAAAATTGTTTAGGGTGCTGAAATTGTACATTTAACACGAGACTTATTGTGTCTAATCTCCCTTGAAACAAGCAAGAAGCAAGGAACAAAAAGGAATGATACAATGCTAACAAACAGATCTTAGTGTTGTTTCATGTGAATTGCAGGGTAACAACCCAAACCTCAACCAACGATGTCAATGGACTAGAAGAAGTTTTCGTTTCATGTGGATTGCAAGGAAACATCCGAAACTTCAACCAAAAATGTCAATGGACCCCAAAGAAGTTGTTATTTTATGCAAACTGTAAGGCCATAGGTCAAATGCTAACCAGCAATACCATTGGACCAAAAAGAGTCACTGATTCGGGTGAAAATTTGCTAACCATGAAAGGAACCACGATTCAGAGGTCGTTTAGAGAATCCATTTTCGCTAAGCAAGGCTCCAAGAATAAGCTATAGATTTTTTAGATTCACTAAGCAAAGAAACTTTTGCTCAGCAACAAGGTCCAGATCTTGGCTATAAATACGGGCATAAATTCATTTCGAGGGGGTAGCTTTGAAAGTTATTCTAAGAGGTTATTCAGAAGTTTTTGAGAGAGTTCTGGGAAGCTTTTCTAAGGACTTTTGGGAGAACTTCCTAGAGGTTTTAGAGCTTTTAAGAGGGCATTTCTTGAGGTTTTTCTTGGAATTTCCATTAGGTCTTTCTTAGAATGTTTTCTCAAAGTCCTTCTCTCAACATTGGTGTGTCACACTCTTTGTGAGTTTGAAACCATTTTTTACCGTAATCCTTGTCATTTAGTTTGTTTCATCATCTTAAAATATCATGATGTAATTTTAATTTTTGCTTGTTCTTTATTTGTTAAAAAACTCTACACTCATCAAGCATGTCATTTTCTATATGAACGTAATACTTTTTAGGGATAAAATGATTGATTAGATGTGACATCTCTTCAATACTGAAATTTTAATACATAAGTTGTAATAGTTTGTTGTCTTAAGTCTCATCTATAAAAAATAATCTACTAGTCAAAATCATTTCTAAAAAAGGTTATAAAAATAATCCAAAAAGAATAACTACATAAACTTTGATTGTCCATTGCACCCAGAGATACATAGGAGTAAGAGACCATTCCTGTCGAGCTAAATAAACTAAAAAATAATATCAATCCTTTTTTTGTTACATATAATAGTAATCATAATATGACAATAATGATAATGCACAATAAAGTCCTTTTAAGATGAATATTTTAAAATAAAAATGGTTTGCTTAGTTAATTAGAGGTAATCATTTTTAAGACGAACGTTGTATGGTGTTAATACCTTCCTTACATCTAATCGACTCCTAAATCCAAAATTTGATTTCGTTAACAATTTTTTTTTCTTTCAAAAGTTTTTTTTTATATTTTCCTTGATAAAGATTAGTGGCAACTCTTCTAATTTTTTTTTAATTTTTTTTTCATCATCCTGTTGAGGCTCACATGTCGACATTAGTCAATGGAACAATGATTAGGTAGTTGAGAGATTTGAGCTATTTGAGATAGTAAGTATTTTGACTGTGTTTTAAACTACTTCATATAGCGAGTATTTTGATTGTGTTTTGAGATATTTCAAATAGTGTGTATTTTAACTATACATTTAGCTAACTGAGTTAATGTATGTGTTGATTTATGATTTTAGGTAATTGAGTTAGTGTATGTGTTAATTGTAATATGAGTTAATTGAATTAGCGTGTATGTTGATTATGGTTTGAGCTATTTGAGATAGTGTGCATGTTAATTGTATTATTGAGCTATGTGTGACAGCGTATACGTTGATTGTATGAAGGAGCTATTTGAGATAACATGTGCATTGATTGCACGATGGAACTATTTGAGATAGTGTGTATATCACTTTTGTGAATATCTGAATGATTATTCATGATTTGTATGGGGTTGTTACTTGTGTTAATTGAGTCGTGTGCGCTAAATTAGGGATATATAGACATATATATAGTCTTTGTGATCCTAGTGTTTTACACCAAAAGGATGTACTTAGATAGAGAGTGGGTGTTCATTAGATCCTATGGATGTCAGATATTAGTCAGAAGTATCATATAAGTATTGCCCCAACTTAGTTGGTTGTCAATGGGATTAAATAAATCTCTAACATCAATTGAAACAAAGAGTCTGAGTGGGTCACCTCGATATTTGAATCCAATACGTGTTTTCTAGAAAGCATCAAGTCTTATGGTCTTATTGAGACATGTGCTTATGTTCAAGGGAATATGAGTGTGTATGGCATGATTACTGGTGAATTGTATTATGTTTAATGATTGAACTATATCATGTTAAATTGATTGTTCTCACATGCTTCACTGAATTGACTTATTCTGTTGAGCTTACCCTTGGTGTGTGTGTATTTGTATTTGACTACGATTACCATGCTTTGCACGAGAGTAGATGATAGTAAAGGATCTTAAAAGCAGTAAAATTTCGAATGAGAATGATAATGGTTTAACAGGGACTAGAGAGTCCATTTTGTGTTGTATAGTTTATGTACATAGGTTGTGTGAAATCTATAATGTAAACTTATAGAGTTGTGATTAAGTATAAGTTGTAATTTACTTAAACGATATTGAGCATGAGTACATATGTTTGTATGGTAAAACTAAGTAACTGGTATACTGGATATATGTAATGTTAGTAGTCTATGTATGGTTTGTATGTGAGTATGCATGATGTTGTTAGAGATAAACAAGTCTTAAATATATTAGAGAAAATCGGAAATTATGTAGTTAAGATTCTGTAGGGTCTCACTGGGCGAGCCTATGATAGGTATATTTGTAGCTTTGCACCTAAAGAGGTGTCTCGCCCAATGTAAAGTTATCTCGAGTTGAATTATAATTGGATTTGTGCCCAGCGAGATGTCTCGCCTAACGCAAATTACTCTCTGTTTGGAATTAAACAAGCTTTTCGCCCAACGACATATCTTGCTAAGTAAAGTCTCTCCACTAGGACAATCTGATATAGGATCCTTATTAGGTAAAAATGGTCGTTGGGTGAGCTACCCTGGGTCTCACTAAGTGACAAGGTTTGTTGGACGAGATGATGTAATGTATACCATGACTTAACTATTTAAAGTTTTAAAAAATGTGAGTTTTGGATTGTACTAAATTGATAAATGTGCGCATAATTGTTTCACTTATGTATTTTAAGTAATAAATTATGTGGAAATAAAGTTTTGTCTGTAAGTAACATCGTAGAAAGTGTTAGTATTTTTGGGATGTTACATTTACTCTTATAGAGATGATATGCTAATTTGCTAAAAACTTTACCAGGTGAAGGATGTTCTAATTTTGCTCAATAGAAGGTTGACTAAAAACTACTTATCACTCAAGTTGAGTGCATCTCACTTGGATGTTTCAGAGCTTAAGAAGCTTGACTATTTACAATGTGCTTCGTTCTATATATTGATTTTTAAATATGTCAATTAGTTCATCTCACATCTCTTCATATTTGAGCTCCTTATATATAGCCAATGAAGTTCGTAATTGTTGGGATGTTTTCATTGAGCTATTGTTTTCTCATATGAAGCTTTTTTGTGAAATCTTCTAAGTGCTAACACATAAACATTCTTCAGGCAATTTTTTCATCTTTTACATTCTTCCTGTTTTGACCAACTCCAGCATTTATGCTGATATTGGGTACGTTGATAAATGATATGAACATTGGGATCAAACGTCATTATCTTAATCATTTGAATGTTCTTTGAATAGTGAGTTTTTGTCATTCATCATATAGTTATACTATGGGATGCTCCTTTTGTATAACGAAGCTTCTGTATGGTATATAAGATCTTCTATCTAACATGAGATGTTTTTTACCTCTATGTTGGTAGACTCTTTTAGAAACTTATAGTCAGATGTCTATTACACTTGATAACTTCGAACATTTTGTAAATCATCAGCACATAATCATTGCTTCTTGTGATATAGTGGTTGTTTAGTGGAATTGCTCATGCATTGAGACAATCTTAGAAACAACACATGTACATTGTTGAATAGGAATTTGTGAACCTTCTTATATTGGTTAATGCATGTGACCTTCTTGTGATGACTCCTCATCAACAAGTCTTCCCATGTAGCAAGTTGTGATAGGTCTCTTCTTGTGAAGAATCTTCTAATGCATATTAGTCTTTTCATCCTGTGATGCATATGAATCTTTGAATAATCTTATGCGTCTTCACTTTATTATCATCTAAAGCATATTGATCTTTTCTTATTGATTGATACATATTAATCTTCTTATCTTTTGATGCATATTAACCTTCCAATTCTTTGACATATTTAGACATTCTCATTTTCTGATTAGTTGCATACTTAATTGATTAGATCATTTAGATATCTCTTTTATGAATGTTTCTTTATTATAATATTTGTGTCATATATGTATTTATTTGATTTTCTTATTGTTGTTCACTTGATCTGTTATATATCTTCTAATGTAAATATTAGAAGATGAAACTTAATACTATTTATTATCATTAAAACTACTTAGAATATTTGTGGGAGTTTTTGGTCCTTAGATTTTCTGATCCTAACAAACTATTTCTTTTAGTAATGACAAATATATTAAGATGATGAAGAAGATATAATCAACTTTCATATAATTAGTAACGCATATTAACAATCTCCCTCATATTAATGCATATTATCAAAGCAAGTATAATACAATGATACCAAAGACTAGAGAATAAAATAGAGAGAATATGATCCAGGAAAAATAGAGGAACAGGAGGAATGTGCAGGAGCTTTGACGGCAGCAAAGAAAAATGTTGTCATATATCCGCTGAAATGTGACACTAGCTATAACTTGACATGCATAACATAGTGATGCAAAAGAAATACAAATAATATAGGAAGTACGAGTATAATAAACTCAAACAGCAAGGTGTGAGTTTAATTTACTCTTATCTTTATGTTTAATTTACTCTTATGTTTATTTATGTACTTGATTTTCTTAATCGTTTTTCTTTTATATTTTAATTTAAAATTAACCTTATATATTAATTTAAAAGAATCATTATAAGTATAAAAGTATTATATTTTTTAAAAAGATCTATTATTATAAATTTTAATTATCATATAATTTTGAGGCTTAAATGTGTTTTGACAACCACCCAGTAGCTTTTCAAAATAATTTGTTTTTATTTTTTTTTTCAGTTTCTACTTTTTATAAAAAAATTAACCAAACATGTTAAAAAATTACAATAAATATTTTTTATGTTTAAATAAATATTTTTTTTATATAAAAAGTGTACAAACTCACCGTTTATTATTTAGTGAGTTACATTGTCATGTGATGGAGACCTATCCAAACAGCTTTCCTTGAAAAAAGTTTAAGAATAATTAATAAATTAGACATTTAATATTTGGGCTTTTGTTATGTCTAGTTATTTGTATTTTAGTTTAAGTCTCTTTGATTAGATCAAGAGAATTTAAATTAATATCTTCTATAATTTGAAGTTACACCTATTTTTATTTTTTATTTTTCAAATTCTCATTTTACCCTTAAAACCTAATTCCCTCTCTCTTCTTAAATATCCTAACTCTTTGGTGAGTTCTCACTAGAGAGTTAAGCATTTTTTTACTCTCCAGCAAACTATATCCGGAGAGTAAAATAATTTGCATTCAGATCAATATGCATATGCTCTTTTCAATTATTCCATCCTTTAATGATCAGCAAAATATTCGAGAAACAAAGTTGACAAAGTGAATCAAATGGATGATATGCTTTCGATGTAATGGACCTATTCATCCCTAAAGCACTTGTAGTCACAACTAACTAGGCATATGTAAAGTCTCCATTTCTCATTCAACAAAATCACTTTACATAAAATTAGGTCATCAGATAGAAGCAAAAGACTAAAAATATAGATAATCACGGATAAATCATCTGAACTATGCTTATTTCAGAAATTTACATGAATTTGAAATTTTCTTAACTCTCCAGCGATAACTTGCCAGAGAGTAATAGAAGAGATAAATTGAAGGACATATAAGTCTTTTTTTATGGAAGTAGGTATGGTTTCAAATTATAGGAGGTGTTAATTCAAATTTTTTTTAATAGACTTGCTAGTGTGTGAAACTATACTTTGTGCATGTTTAGATGAATGTTAGCAAAATTGATTTTGGTTAAAAATTATTTTAAGATAATGTGATTTATATTTATATGTTCAAACAAAGTTATGAGTCAAATTCAATGTAAAAGATGTTTTAACTCAAGATCAATTATGGATCCATATAAAGTTATTGAGCCCATTTAATGTCACCACTTTTCTTTAGAAAGTTTTGTTGCAATGTTGCAATAATACCTAACATTTCTTTTTTAACATCTTCAGTGACAACTCTGCAGGGTGCAACATCTTTGGCCGTTCCTGTCAAATGATGTTTTAAATGGTTAACCCCTCCTATGAAACTCTTTCCACAATATTTGCATATAATCTTTGTTGGATCCTCATCAACAGAAACACAATGCTTCCATGCAACACTAGTCTTCATTTTAGTTGCATTTTTATGTCTTCTAGGTAGAGATCCACTTAGTACAGTCACCCCACCTTTGTTGCTTGTAGGCCTTGTGTCTCCTGGTGTTGACATTTTCTTTAAATCACAAAAATAGATAAGTAAGTAAATAAATTATTAGACACAAGAAATAATGTTAACTTAGATACAATGAGCTCCAAATCTTGCACACATAATGTTAACCTAGATATGCCCAACTTATACTTGTACATAAATATGTTACTCCATTATCACATTAGTAACATGTCTCTCGTCTGGTTTTTAAGTTAAGGTGAAAAATTACTATGATATTGTCCCTGTGAAGGTACTAATGAGACTCACTTTAGGCATTTCTTTATAGTCAACTAAAACTTTATAATTGGTTTCTATAAATGATTAATAACTTGAAAATATGGTTCTTGGCAAGAATTTCAATACTATCTTGTTGCTTTTCTCCCTTCTATTATATAAGGAAACAATTTTTAAAAACTCAATTAAAATAATGCTCATATGAAATTATATTTTATTATTTTGTTTAAGACTTCTATACATAAAGGGTTCTCTTGAGAAAGTTGTGGAAGGTTTTGATTTTTGTACGAGACAGAAATTGGTTGTGATATAATATCTGGTTTACTCTAATGTTATAATTTTTGTTGTGGACTTACAAATATTCTTTCTTTTGCAACTAAATGTGAGGGACCTATAATATCATGTTCTTAGTTTTGGAACTCAATTTAATTCATAATAAGACATAATGAAGTTGTAGTAATTAAATATGTAAGCTTCTAAATTTTGAACAATTCTAGCATGGGCATAGTATTTATAACTCCTCTAAAGTGATAAAACGTATAAAGTAAGAAAGTTTTACTTTTCATCTATAAAAGTTTATGAGGTGTTTCGAACTGGAATCAATGGTAGATATATTCCCCATCTTTTATTTTACTTTAGACATTTTCTCACTTTAAAGAGCCTAATGGGCTTATTAGGCACACTAAAAAACTCAAAATGCATTAAAATAATAATTCAAAAAACAAAAAGAGCCTTTGCTTAAGTTATTTTGATCTAATCTTTAGTTTTTTATAGTGCTTAATAGGTACATGCTCATGTTTTGTACAAAAAAAAAAGTTATTTAGTTTTATCTTAAATGATTTTGGTATGTCACGTCACATGAACAAGTGAGTTTCATAACATATTGATTAATTTTTCAGGGAGCATTTAGAAATAGTGTGCTTATCTAATACTCTTGGTGTGTATATTATATATGCCTTAATGCTTTTACACTTCCTGGTTATTAATAATCTACCATTATAAATGTTTAATTTTCTAGAAAAATTGGCTAAGCTAAGCAAAAAATGTCAGCTGATTAATAACCAGGAAAATGTAAAAGAATTGAGGCATATATAATATATGCATAAAATTCTCGTGTACTTTTATAACTTATCATGCACTTATCTCCATGTTTAAATATTGAATTTAATTTGAGAATTATGTTGTCAACATAATCCATATAAATTGAATTAATAAGAAATATAGGTAACACGAATAATCTCTATAACCATTAAGCCACTCACATCAAAATACCATAATAAATAAAAAAAAATAGAACTAGAACCACAACTGTACAAAATATGTCATAATCTGATAAGTGTAATAATACCAAAGGTAGGCTAACTAACACTCAAACCAGTTATATGATTTACTATAATCTAATAACTGTAATAAATTCATTAATTTCTGTTGATTATTATTAATGACTAATTTGATTTCCTCCAAATTGTAGATCACATAGTTTTTCAAATTGACTAAACTAATTAAAAACTTTGTTATTACAACTTACTATTTCTATAAAAGCAACTTTGAAGAGACAAACAATAAGGACCCAAATCTCTAAACTTATGTGCTAAATCTTGTGTGCACTTATGTTGAAAAAGAAGGAAAAAAATACAATACAAAATAGGAGGTATATTTGATTTGGTCAAAGGGAATATGCGAGACAAATACATGAAGAATGGTTGGTTTGGAACTCCTTGTTCCTAATTATTCTTCCTTTGCTACATTAATTGACTTACTGAACTATAAACTAGCCAAGAAATGTGAAAAGTATCATGTTTCTTAATTTAAATTTTGAGAGTAAGAATTTGGGTGGCTAATGATAAATTGTATTGTGAGGTAATTAGAAGAGCAAAAATAAATAAAAAAAGAGGTAGAAAGAAATTCATGTAAAAAATATTTGTGGTTACATGCAAATATCCATGAGTATTTTATAACAGATATTCAATATATTTTTGTGAGGAATCAGGTAATACATAACCACTACAAATATCTGACCTGAATTCTTATTCAAAAGTTTCTAAATAATGCATTTTAAGAAACCACCGATTCATCTTTTCTTAAAAGTAGATTATGATGTATGATTTTTTTATGATAAACAAATAAATCTCATATAAAGTAATATCCCATGTGATTTTACATGTTATTTAGAAAAAAGTTTTTCATAATATAAAATATGCAAGACTCACTTAATATATTAAGTGCTTGATAAGTTTGATTTTGTTTTTTAGTTTTTAAAAAGAGTTTCCAAAAACCGTTTTCTGGAAGAAGAGAAAAAAACTTATTTGATACATGTTATTAATTTGAAAACTATTTTGAAAATGTGAAAATGAAAAAAACTTATTTATATTTACAAAAATGTCATTAATGAAAAGCAAAATACGACATATTCTCATTGTATTTTGAGTTTTCAAAACAAAATTGAAAAATGAAAAGCAAAACTACTTATAGTTGTTCCTATTTTTTAGTTTTTAAAAACTAAAAAAGCAGAATTATTTTCAAAAATTGTTTTAAGAAAAGAGTAAGTTCTTGTTTGGAAACAGTTTTATAAAAATGTTTTCAGTATTTTAGTTTTTAAGAACTAAAAAAATTGTTTGGGTAATATTTTCTGAAAACAGTTTTCAAAAATAGTTCTGGTTTTTTAGTTTTTAAAATCTAAAAAATAGGAACAACTGGAAGTAGTTTTGCTTTTCAATTTTCTATTTTTGTTTTGAAAACTCAAAATACAATAAGAATATGCTGTTTTTTTACTTTTCATTAATGAAATTCTAATAAATATGAGCAAGTTTTTCCATTTTTACATCTTTAAAACAATTTCCAAATAAAACTTGCCAAACAAGTTTTTTTTTTCTTTTCTTACTGAAAACAGTTTTTGAAAACTATTTTTGAAAACTCTTTTCAAAAACTAAAAACAAAACCAAACCAATCAAGCCCTAACTAAACAAGTTTTTTAGTTTTTAAATACTAAAATAGTGAAAAGAGTTTTATAAAACTATTGACAAACAAACATTAAATATCTTTGAATTGTCATTATCTCATATTTTTATTAGAAAAACTTTTGATTATTTCTATTTTTTCATCATTTTTCATTCTCATATATTCATAACATTTGTTTTCACAATATTGTAATGACAACTTAATCAAAATAAAGATACAACATCTCAACTTTACCTATGAATGTGAACAAAATAATATGTTGTGTTTTGCTATCGTAATAGAACACCAAATTTGAATGAAGTAAAAGAGATTTACTCTTCATGTTTACTATTTATTTTCTTAAAATCTAATAGTCAAGCTTCGTTACTGGTTATAAGACTTAGATTTAAGAAAAATAATGGTGAAAGTGAAAAATAAGAATCTTATACTTATACTTGGAGTAAGTGGATCTCCTCCCTATATATGGAAATGCAAATTTTACCAATCAACCGTTAGATTTTAAATTCTTAATAAATAAATCAAGTATATCAAATTTCAAGCAAATTCAAAATTAGTTAGTAGTTCATCATACCACTTAAAACTAACATATAAAATTATATTTAAAAATATGTGAATATACATTACTAGATAACATATCTAGAAAAGTCAAATTATGTAAAATTTGTATTATGTATCAATTAAATTGGTTAGATTAATTAGTATAATATCATAATATTCAATGATTAGATTGGTAAAATTTGTATTTCATAAAAAGTTATTGAGGATGTAAGTTGATTAACTCTTACACATGATATAAATAAATGTTGATCACTTGATCCTTTATCTCTCTATCTCTATATGTGTGTGTGTGTGTATGTGATAGAAATAGTGAAGTATACATAAAAAATTAATATAGTATTTTATAGACTATTGATAATTGCCTAAATAATTTATTTTTACATAGGTAAAATAAAGCAGTTATCATAATTCCTTCTTATTTACGACCTTGTTTTCCTCCCTTTTCATTTAAAATTAGAATTATTTAGGAACTTAGTTTTAATTCTAGATTTATGTATATTTTCTTATTTTAGTTGTTCTCAGACAAGTTGTGAGGAAGATAGAAGAAATGACAATAGATTCGAGCTAATTAGTGTTGTGACAGCTTCTAGGTGCTAAATGATCAAGATCTGATTGCACAAGACTACGAGGCTGAGAGGGGCAATGCTGTAATGATGGGCACCCAACGCCCATGTGGTAGCCGCTCAACACTCACTCAAGTATGGGTGCCTAGCTCCCAAAGTAATGGTCGCCCAATGCTCGACGCTAAGTAGGGCTAATGTCTCTAAAAGCAACACCCAATGCCCACGTCTTTGTCGCCCAACACGTGCAAATAGATCTAAGGTATATATGCATGCTTTTTGTTTTGAGTTAGGGGGTTGCACACCTTACTGGAATTTGATGCAACTAAGCTTGAACTCTTATGTATTTATGTTCTCTTTAATTTAAGTTTATTATTCAATATTAGTGCTCTTATTTATCCTTTGCGTTATTTTCTTTATCTTTAACAAATTTTACTTTTTCAATGAGCTCAAGAGAGAATTTTAACTTATAAAATGAGAAGAACTCCCAAAGGGTTTCATTGCTCAAGGGAGAATAAAATCCATTGACCATCTTAAGCTCATATTATTCATGCGGGTTATTTGACTTTAGATTGTGTGAGAGATCGATAATCTAAAGCTAAAATAGCTCAGTTTCTTACTTGTGATGGATCCAAGTTAAGGATATTTTTATGGGTAATGGGAACATGGGTAGTGAACAAGGTTTTTGAGTTCATTTATGCATTTGAGGGATGATTTAGCGAAATCAAACCCAACTGAATATCATACGTGTAATCGCCATTTTTATTTATTTCCGCCTTTATTTACTTTATGTCCAGTAGTTAGTTAAATTTCATTCCTTTCGTTCATACAAGTAGAAAGTATTGATATTTCTGAGGTTTCATCCAAGTCCTTGTGGGATCGACCCGATATTTATTGGTTACTACATACGACTAGTGCATTTGTCGGTAGTAGTGTAGAAAACTTTGCACTCATCAACTAGATGGTAGCATCAACATATAATATTATAAAATGCTAGTAACAAAAACTACACAAACAAACCATGATTTCTTTCACAAACTATGATGAGTAAATGCACCATCAAAAGTCTAAGTCATGATATGGAAATTGAAAGTTGAGATATTACCAACACAAAACAACCTAGTAATGAGAGGGGTGATATTAGAAAAACATGATTTTTGCAACTATTGTGGGAAAGAATTTGAATGAGGTCAACAAGTGCTAATTTCCTGCAGATTCACATCACAAGTCTACAAGAGGGAAATAAGATGGTCAGGGGTTAAAATGGCCATGCAACAAGATCTAAAGAAACATTCAAAGTAGTTTATTTGATTGTGACGAGGGGTAAATAAATTTAAAAAAAGGGGTTGACTATTGTATGGACAACAACTTTATGGACTCTATGAAAATAACATAATACAACTATCTTTATGGAAGAACAATCTAACTATAAATAAAATATTACATCCAATACAAAAATCTTTCTAAATTTGGAGTAAATCTACAAAACTATTCCAACAGTCTCTTTTACCATGGATTTGGGAATCAATGTGTATCATCAAATAATAAACGTAAGGAAGACAGACACAGTAACCCAAAATAGACATAATACCCCAAGGCAAACAAGGAGAGGTAGACACAACAACAGAGAGTATATGTATATAAGGTAGGCATTATTTAACTAGGAGAGACATGTTGGAACCAAAAGAACTACATTGAAGACTAGTGGAGTTTTGGTTTTGATTTTCTCTCTTTGTTTTTGCTCTTAAATCAATTTTATGGTACCAAACACATTTATAGGTGTGATACTTGTATTTTGTGTTTTAGATTGGCTTGAGAATATGTTTGGGATAGTTTTAGATAGATTACATAGGCTGAGTTGTGCTAGAAAAGCCTCAAAAATGGATTTTTAGGTAAGGTAATCGATTACTTAAAAATGGTAATCAATTACCCTACGATAATTTTTTAGAATTGAAATTGATGTTCTCTGTGGTAATCGATTACCTGAAATCAGTAATCGATTACTCTTGAGAACAAGCATTTTGATCCAGTTTTGTGCATGATATCAAGCAATCAAGTGGGTAATCGATTACCCTGCATAAAACCTGATATAAGAGCATTTTGAAAACAGATTTAACAAATTTTGAACAGTCCAATCAAGTGCTTGTTTCTCACATACGATTTCTAAGAATTCTCTCCAAGATTCATACCCATTTTTTAGGGTTTGAAAGTGCTTCCAATTCAAGATTCAAGGAAGAGACTTCATTGAGTTCTAATATTTCTATTTGGGTATTCTTGACATCAAATGATATTGTTTTGTACCCTATCTATGTTTTTGCACTAGGTTTATAATCTCTTGAGGTGTTCTTGAGATTGTGGGAAAATCGTACAGCGAGGTGTTGCAAGTGAGGCGTTGTGAGTGGTGGGGTGTCACGGTATAACAAACTCTTGTCGTGTGTAAGAGGAAGCCTCTTCTTTTGTGATTTAAATCTTTCCGAGATTAAAATTTGTATGTGTGGTGTGCATGTACTGAGATTTTAGTGGAAAAAAGGTTAGTGGAAGGCTAAGTCTGTAAAGTGGATATAGGTCAGTTGGACCGAACCAGTATAAATCACGGTGCAAATTCTCTCCCTATACTGTTTAAATTATGTCTTTATTGAATTCTTGGAGCACTAACATTTGGGTTTTTGTAGATGCATTTGATTCATTTAGATTTCTTGCTGCTTATATAATTCTTGACACATATTTTCTTGACTTTAAATTTGGGTTTTTGACCTATATTTTATTTTGTAGGTTTAAGTTTTGTTCTTCTTACTCCTTTAGATTAATTCTGAATTACTGAATATATAATTATTGTTAAGTTTTTATTCTATTTTGTTTGAAATCATAATTGAAGGAATTGATTTAATTGGTTGTTTGCCTTAAGGGTTGAATTTTTGGAAACCCGTTTTTGTAAAAGAAGGTAGATTTTGCAAATTTCAAAAAAGGGCTATTTTTGAAAATACTCTAATATTATTGAATAAAAATTTTTGAAAAATAATTTGGTGGATCTATTCAACCCCCCTTCTAGAACCCCCAGGACCAACAATTGGTATAAGAGCGGGATCTTGAGAAATATTCAAGATCATATCGATCTATTTCTTAAAATGCTAGGGAATCAACTACCTTTCAGTGAATGTGCCTCCATTAACAGACCACCATTATTCATTGGTGAAAACTATGCTTTTTGAAAAGTTAGAATGAGAATTTTTATGGAGTCTGTAAATAGAGGCATCTGGCAAGCTGTTGTAACCGATTATAAAATTCTTACATATATAGTTGAAAAA
This sequence comes from Psophocarpus tetragonolobus, assembly GCA_037954015.1. Lineage (NCBI taxonomy): Eukaryota > Viridiplantae > Streptophyta > Magnoliopsida > Fabales > Fabaceae > Psophocarpus > Psophocarpus tetragonolobus. Next base: position 29,912,446 of record CM075696.1, on the reverse strand, counting down.
CCATATAAGTTGTGGACTACTGATGAATTAAAATGTGCTAAGAATGATTCAAAAGCCTTAAATATTATGCATTCTATCTTGAATAGTGATGCTTTTTTCAGGGTGTCATCATGCAATACAGCTAAGGAAGCATGGGATCTAATCCAAGTCACCCATGAAGGTACACTTGAAGTAAGAAGAGCCAAAAAGAACACCTTGATCCAAGAGTATGAAATGTTCCACATGAATCAAGGTGAAATAATCATGGATGTACAAAAAATATTTACACACATAATCAATCATCTGAAAGGACTTGGAAAGTTGTTCGAGGGAGAAGAGCTAAATCTAAGAATACTTAAATCTCTTAAACGAAAATGGCAACCTACCGTGACAATGATCACCGAATCAAAGAACTTGGCTACCATGAAAAATACTGAACTCTTTGGGAAACTCAGGGAGTATGAGATGGATATGACTAGAATGGCAGAAGTAGAACATAAGGAAAAGAAAGGCAAAGGCTTAGCACTGAAAGCTCATGAACAATCAAGTGATGATGAAGGCATTAAGAGTGAATCTTCAGAATCTAAGGACATGAGTCTTATGGTAAGGAAATTCAAAAGCTTCATAAAGAAAAGAACAACAAGAAAAAGTTCTCAAGTGGCAGAACACATCAAAGAAGGGGAATACAGATCCTCCAAAGTTCACTTGCTTTGAATGTGGTAAGACAGGTCATATAAAAGCAAATTGTCCTTCCAAAAAGCAAAACACTAAAGAGCCTAGATCAAAATTCAGAAAGAATAAGAAAAAGAACGCTTACATTGCTTGGAAAGACAATGCCTCCACCACTTCCTCAAGTGAAAGTAAAAGTGACCAAGAAGCAAATCTTTGCTTGATGACTAAAGCTAAAACAAAAAAAGAGACAAGCGATTTTGACTCTGATTTTTCTTTTGATTGTGGTTATGATCAACTCTAAGAAGCTTTTGTTGATTTGCATGGTGAGGCTAAAAGATTAAGCGCCTCAACATTAGTTTCAAAAGAAGATCAAGGTATATGAAGCTAGCATAAATGATTTGCAAAAAGAAATGGAAGTTTTAAAAGATGAAAATTTGAAATTAAAAACCATTTCTAATTGCAATCATGCTTCATCCTTCACTTGTGCTAATTGTAAAGTGTTTAAAGGTAAATTGGATTATCTTATAAAAGCACTTTCTAAGTTCAATATGGGGAGTGCTAACCTTGATGCTCTTTTGGGAAAGCAACATGGCATTTCCTCAAAAGCTGGTCTTGAATATCAGAATACCACTAAGAAAAAGCTTTAAAAAAGACTTTCAATTATAGGAAATCTTATAGACCTTATGTCTCTTGTCATTATTGTTTTCATAAAGGACATACTGCATATAATTGCCTTATCAGAAGGATTGGTATTCCTAGTGGGAAATATGTATGAATTCCCAAAGGATCCAAAATTGTTACTAATCCAAATGGACCCAACTCCATTTGGGTACCAAATAAGCAATTAACTTGTTTTGTAGGTGTGCCTTAAAGGAAAGAAGTCCTTGTGGTACCTGGACAGTGGATGCTCAAGGCATCTGACGGGAGATAGAAGCAAGTTCATTTTCCTACAACAAAAAATAGGTGGTTTTGTCACTTATGGAGACAACAATAAAGGTAAAATCCTTGGTATTTGAAGCATTGGTAACAAAGACTCTATTCAGATTGATGATGTTTAACTTGTTGATGATCTCAAATTCAATTTGCTTAGTATAAGTCAATTGTGTAATAAGAATTTTAAAATCAAGTTTGATCATGAGTGTCATATTATTAGTGATGCATCAAATTATGTTTTGTTTGTTGGCATGAGAATGAATAACATCTATGTGCTTGACATTGATTATTTTGCATCAAACATAACATGCTTATCTTCTAGGGATGATTTATCATCACTTTGGCATAGACGCATTGCACACATCAATTTGGGTCAATTGAATAGACTTGCATCCAAAAATCTTGTTGTAGGCCTACCTAATTTAAAGTTCTCTATAGATGGCCTTTGTGATGTATGTCAAAAGGGAAAGCAACCTAGAAAATCCTTTAAATCCATTAATTTAGTTTTTACATCTAGACCACTTGAACTTTTGCACATGGATCTATTTGGTCCTTCTAGAACTGTAAGTCTAGGTGGAAACTTATATAGGTTAGTTATAATTGATGATTACTCTAGATTTAAATGGATAGCTTTCTTGTCTGCTAAAAATATTGCATTCTGTGCCTTTCTCAAAATTGCCAAAAGATCCAAAATGAAAAAGATCTAAAAATTAAATCCTTAAGAAGCGACAATGGTGGTGAATTTAAAAATGACGAGTTTGAAAAATTCTATGAAGAGCGTGGCATTGATCGCAGTTTTTCCGCTTCTAGAACACCACAACAGAATTAGGTGGTGGAAAGGAAGAATAGATCTCTGATTGAATTAGCTAAATCAATGCTCAACGAGAATTTTATGCCTAAGTACTTTTGGGCTGATGCTGTGAGCACTGCATGTTATGTTCTTAACATAATTCTAATATGTCCTCTTTTGAAATTAACACCATATGAATTGTTCAAGAGTAGAAAACCTAATATCTCTCATCTGAGGGTATTTCTCTATAAATGTTTTGTTCTAAAAAATAAGGATGATCTTGGAAAATTTGATGCAAAAGCGGAAAAAGTAGTATTTTTAGGATAGTTTGCATGTAGTAAAGCATATAGAGTTTCTAATAAAAGATCCTTGAGTGTTGAAGAATCATTTCATGTCATATTTGATGAATCTAACCCCTAGAAAAAGGTAGTTTCCTTGGTAGATGATGATGATGTAGGTACAATTGAGATTCCTCCTGAAAAGTCAAAAGACACTATTAACTTGGAGGAAAAAGAAGTCTCAAATGATGTTGAAACTCGACTTCTACCCAAAGAATCGAGGACACCTAGAGATTTCTCCCTTGACAACATTCTTGGTGATATTGAGAAGGGAGTTACTACTAGACATCATCTAAATCTTGTATGTGAACATATGACTTTTGCTTCTCAAATTAAACCATCTTGTGTAGATGATGCTTTAAATGATGAATTTTGGTTGTTAGCCATGCATGATGATCTGAATAAATTTAAAAGAAATGATTTTTGGGAACTAGTTCCATATAAGAGTTGTATGAATTTCATAGGAACTAAATGAGTGTTTAGAAACAAACTAGATGAAACAGGAACCATAACTAGAAATAAGGCTAGATTAGTAGCTAAGGGCTATAATCAACAAGAAGGTATAGACTTTGGTGAAACATATGCTCCAGTAGCTATATTAGAAGTTGTTAGGCTTCCTCTCACTTTTGGATGTGTGTTTGACTTTAAGCTATATCAAATGGATGTGAAAAGTGCCCTTTTAAATGGTTTCCTTGATGAAGAAGTGTTTGTTTCACAACCTCATGGTTTTGTAGATCACAGGTTTCCTCACCACGTTATAAGCTTAAGAAAGCTCTTTATGGTCTTAAGCAAGTTTTGAGGCAATGGTATGAAAAGTTAAGTAATTTTCTCTTGTCTTAGAACTTTAAAAGATGAAAAGTAGACAAAACCTTATTCATTATGAGATCTTTTGAAGATATACTGTTGGTTTAGGTATATGTAGATATTATATTTAGTTCTACTAACTTATTTCTTTGTGAGGACTTTGTTTCCAAAATGCAGGGGGAGTTTGATATGTTCATGATAGGGGAACTAAATTTCTTCCTAGGCTTGCAAGTCAAGCAAACAAAGAAAGGAATCTTCCTTCACTAAACCAAATATACAAAGGAGCTACTCAAGAAATTTGACATGGAAGAGTGCAAAGCCTCCAATATTCCAATGGGAACCAACTGCTACCTAGATGCTAACTTGAAAGGACATCTAATAGAAGTGTCCAAATACAAAGGAATGATAGGTTCACTGCTATATTTAACTGCTAGTAGACCTGACATTATGTTCAGTGTTTGTATATGTGCTAGGTATCTTGCACCAAAAGAATCACACATGACAGTAGTAAAAAGGATTATGAAGTACCTGAAAGGAACACCGATGTGGGATTGTGGTATCCTAAAGGTACAAATCCTTTCTTAATTGCTTTTCTGACTCAGACTTTTCAGGTTGCAAGTTGCATAGGAAAAACACAAGTGAAACTTGTCACTTATTTGGGAATAGTCTAGTCTCTTGGACAAGCAAAAAGCAAGGTTGTGTGGCCTTATCAACTGCTGAGGCAGAATACATAGCTGCTAGAAGCTGTTGTGCCCAATCCTTGTGGTTGAGGGCATAACTTGAAGACTTTGGCATCACAATAAAAAAAATACCTCTTAAGTGCGACCACACAAGTGCAATAAATATGACGAAGAATCCTATACTTCACTAAAAGATAAAGCATATAGAGATCCGTCATCACTTCTTGAGAGATCATGTAAAAAAAGGAGATTGTGAAGTTCAATTCATAAAAACAGAGTTCTAGCTAGCTAACATATTCACAAAACCACTGCCAAGGGAAAGGGTTTACAAGCTCAAGAGAGAGTTTCGCATAGTAAATGCTCATGAACTATGACTTTAACTATATTTGATTGATTCTAGAATACATAACTTGTTTGGATTGATTAGTATTAAGTAAGTTATTGCATGAATTGGTTGAAAATTGATGACATTTGATGATTATTCATGCATTAGAAGCATTGCATTTTAATAAAATGGAATGGGATTGCATAATTTGCATGTACAGGGTATTTTGTTCTGCAGTAATCAATTAACACTGCAGGCAATCAATTATCCTAGAGGTTGGATTTTTCAGAATTAGTCCCAGACCTCATGGTAATCGATTACCCAAAAGTAGTAATCGATTACCTGCACCAGTTTTTCAATTCTGAGTTTAAAATACAAAAGGGCGCGAATCCAACTCATTCCAAAATTTCCAAATTGATTCCAAGAGAAGCTTCAAATGCGAATATTTATCAAGAAGCTAGGGTTCTACATCAAACTAAATCACCTCAATCCTTCAATTTCTCTTATCTTAATCCCAAATTTGCTCCATCCAAACCCTAACAATGGAAGAGGTTAGCTCTAGTCAGAAGAAGAGGGTGAAACACATAACCATAGGAAGGGAATTTCAGCCAAAGCTCATTCCTAGGAAGCCTTCTGCTCCAAAGCGTCATGCACAAGGCTCTCTAGCCAAAACTCGAGGATACTCTCACGAGTGGTTCTCATCTCAAGAACAACAGGACCACTTCAATAGAAGCTATGCGAGTAGGGAAGTGATTTCGCCAAAGGTATTCATCTTTTCTTGGCTTACTGAGAATTGGTTTAGTTTCCATGATGACCTAAAGTTCCAAGGATTTTCAAAGTTATCTCAACTCAAAGGGAAGTTTTACCCCGATCTAGTCAGAATTTTCTATTCTAATCTAAAGCAGGATGATTATGGGAATTTGATTTCTGAAGTGAAAAGGAAGAAGATTGTTTTGACTAAGGAGATGTTTTGACTATTAGTGGGGTTGCTAATACTGGAATTAGTGCAAGTGTGGATGACCTCAAATAGAATATGGTCAATTACAGAAAGATGAAGGTTTTCAAATCTATGCTGGTCAAACCTAATGATTGGGAATTAGGTAGAAGTGGAATAAGGGACCTGAAGAAGAAGATTATGTTTAATATTGGAGGAATGAAGGTTGATGGAAGACTGTTGCACTACTCTATTGCTTAGATACTGGATGCACATAGGAGATATCATGCTCAAAATTCTAGAAGAGGACATGATCTTGATATATGCCATCAAGAACAGTATCAAAGTCAACTGGGTGGATGTCATCAAGGACAACATGTTGAAGACTCGTTGTCTGGATGAGTACAAATGTCCCTATGCAGTCTTCATGTCTAAAGCCTTGGATAAATTTGGTATGGACAACGCTAATGAAGCCAGGGAGTTTACAAGGGATGTTCACTTTGTCAAAGACCGTGATCTAAAGATGATGAAGCTGATTAAAACTGATGAAGAATGGCTAACAAAGGAAGAATTACAAGCTGAGGATGAAGATGAGTCGGTGGAACCAAATGTGTTGACTCCTTTTGAAGACATGATCATGAAGCAAATGGGGGAATTGTGAGCTTCACAAAAAAGGGAGCTTTTGGGAGATAAAAGACTCCTTGGAATTAATCTCGGAGAGGCTGGATTTGTTGGATGTCCCCTTCACTAGTCCATGGGATTAAGACGTGTCTGTGCATCTTCATCTTAGGCTTAACCATCTTAGGACTTGCATCTTTTGTGTATTGCCTTTGATCTTATCTTCCTTGCACTTGTTTTTATGTTTGCTAGTTTGCCTTTTACATGTTTACTTTCTTTTAATGCTAGAATTCAAAATATGTGTTTGTACCTTGATTAAGCTTGTACTCTTGATTGACTGTGCTTCAATGTAATATTACTTATATAATTAATGGAAGCTTAATTCTTGGTTGTAAAATTGTGTATTGGATTATTTCTTTATTGAATCACTGTCTGCAAAATTGAATTTTACTTGAGCTAACTCGAACCCTGTTTGATAAGGAACAGAGGTAGCTACATATCCTATATTTTTAGGTCCATGAAAGTTCAATTTCTGCAATTTTTCTCTGGTTTATTGGTTCATTATGCAACATTTTTTCTGCAGAATATGTTGAGTGCATAATATGTACTGCACTAGTTGAAGTCTCTTCCTTGCAACATTTAGCCCTCTTAGCTATTTTTTCCTATCATATCACTTTTTGTTATATGCCTCTTGTCTATTTCACCTTTTGTTTGAAGTACCAAAAGAGGGAGAAGACTTGTAAAAGATATGGTGAAGTCATAGGGAGAAGACTTGTTGAAGTTATTGCTACATTTCTCAAGTTTTGATTCAAGAGCTAAAAGCTATGGTTCTAGAAGAATGAAGCTCAGCTTAAAATAATTATGATTATTAGTAAACGTTAAAATAACTTTATATTTATATTTCTCATATAGAATTTAATTTTATATGTTGAGATAACTTCCCTTATACCATATATGGCACAGAAGACAGCTGCAACTGGTAGCTACTGGCCAGTAGTAGTTTTTTAATTTTTTCTTTTTTTTAAAAGGCCAAATTTTATTTAATAAAACCAGTAGTTATTACTGACTTTTTAAAAATATTATGTATATAAATATATTCTCATTATATATATATATATATATAAAAAGATTATATTGCTGTAAAAAAATGTATATAATTTTAATAAGAATTATTAATAAAAAATATTTTATAATAAATTTTATAGTTATTAGTTTTTCTTTTTTTTACAGGATATTATTTTTATTTTAAAAAAATGATTTTATATTACTTTCTTTTTCTATAAAAAATACTTTATTTTCTAAAATAGTTCATTTCTCATTTAATTTAAATTCCTTTTTCAACCCTTCTAGTCCTCTCAAAACGTATAATTTATAAAAAGAAAGTTAATAAACAAACTTCAAATATCATATAATAGTGTCTTGTTTGATGAAATTTAGAAAAATAAATTTAATGATTTTGATTTTACTATAAATTTTATTCAATATATATTTATATTAATAAATCATTTAAATTTTCATTAGTATTTTAAATATTAAAGTTACAAAAACTATATACAATTACATTAATTAATATATAATTATATGATATATGAATTAATTTTTTTATATTTTAATATATGAGGTTTTTTTACAATATATAATTGATTTTTAATATATATATATATATATATATTATTTTTATAAAGTTGTATTGATCTTGGTATTATTATTTTTTGTATAGATTACTAGTATCTTTCACTAGTTTAAGTTTAATAGATATCAGAACTGGAACTTAAGACACAAATTATATCATAACAACTTCAGTTGATCTATATACTCAATGATCATATGAACATTAGTATTAGATATAATTAATGATTAAATTAGAATGACTCGCTACTTATATATTTGCAAAATTTTAATGACTTTTTTAATTGACTATAAAATATGAATTAAAATAGAATAGTATAGGTGTAGATGCCATAATTTCCTCTTAATTCTAATGAATGATAAGTCCAAGCATAGGTAGAAATGATTCCCTTTATAGTAAACCAATTTTTAGTTCTAACTGTACACATTATCGTTTCTTATAAAGAAACCTACGTACAAGAAAGTATATGTGAAAAAGAGTGAGTTTCTTGAAATATGCAAAATTGTTTCTTAAAATTAGAATAAATTTATTTCATCAACATAATCAAATCATATTAAAAAATATAAAAGTTTCAATTTCTTAAAATTTCTTACAATTTGAGCAAAATTTGCAAATGAGTTTCTTAAAATTGAAATTATACTATATTGACTACAAATGTACTAAGCTGACCACAAAAATAATTTTAAAAACTTATTTAAAAATTTTCCATTGGAGATGTCCTAATCTCAATTAATAAAATAGCATGAAAATAAATTATATAAAACATAGCAGTAAATAAATATTTTAAATATATAGTAGTAAATTATATATTATTTTTAACTGTTTATAATTTTTTAAATAATTAAAACTCATGTTATAACTAAAAATATTAAGACTAATAAATTAAAAGAGACAACAGATTAAGAAAAAGGTTTAAACAAAATTCCATTAACCACCAAGTGTATGAATTAAACTATAAAGAATTGTTCCAGTTTAAAATTTTAGTTCTAAATATAATTGTAATAAATATTTGGAGGGAACAACTAAAGATAATCGATTGTTATTTACACCCCAACTTTACTTATACACATCTTTGTTTTTTCCCATAAAATACCATTTTTTTAACCACTCTCCAACGTGTTAAACTTTTTACATATTCAAAATGTACTTTTTTTAATGTGTTAAGATTTTAACACTACTATAAACAATTTTCCAGAATGTTAAATTTTTAAGTTTCAACCATTCGGAAAATATCTGTTGAAAGTGTTAAAATTTAACACATTTCAAAATTTCTTTTTGAAAACCAATTTAGAAGAAAAAATAGTTTTTTTTATTGATATGAGTTGTTGACTCATGTTATTTGCCCTTCTATATATTGATAGATATATTTTTTGTTTTATTTTTATTTTAAAGTATTTCCTACAATATTCTAAAGATACACCTCTATAGCTCTATTTGATATAAAATATTTGTTTGTTCTTTTTTTCACACCTGTTGAAAACCCTACCTCCTCCTAAAATATCACAACAACCCTTCTCTTTCTATAATCCATTTATCTTAAAAATATTTTTTTTTTCATCATGTATCGATTGTCCCTTGTAGAGATAATAATGGATACCCTAAAAATACCTTTATATTGGATACGTAATTACGTGCAAATTGAATATGATATGAGGGGGATCCATATTCATAAAATTATGTGTATATGGTAAGGTATGAATACTATAGAATTCAAAGTTTGCATTGATGCCGGATACTGTTCACCTATAAATAAAATAAGTTTTAAGGCAAAGAAAAATGTTATGAGGCGAAGAAATAAGAGAAGAACACGGGAAAGAATTACAAAGAAGAGTCTTAGAAAAAGACCTCTTGGAGGGAGGTATGCTATAAAAGCCTTTAATCAGAAAATAATACGGCAAATGACAATTATCCCTTCTATTTTTTAAAAACGTAATAAGAAATAAAATTAATCATCGATTTGGTATATTTAATATTACAAAATAATTATTAATTTTAATATTTGAAAATTGTTATTCACTCATCTATACTATTGAATTTATTTAAAAATAATTAGTTGATTATTATTTAAAAATAGTAATAAATTTTGTCTCGATCATAATTTATTTTTATTTTTTATGGCCCAACAAATTTATATATGCTATTGCGTGTCGGATGATATGAATCCTCGGATATATTAGTTATATTAAAAATAATTATTCTTTAAAAATAGTAATAATATTTGTTAATTTATTATTTTAAAATAAGTAGATAATATTAAAATTTTAAAAAAAGGTGATATCTAACACACAATTTTTTATAACATAAAAATTTTATTATATTATTGATAAGAAAAGATAAAAAGGTAAACATAATATAATTACTCATTAAGTTTAATCCGTATACATTGTTAGTATAAAAGTTTTTACACAGGTAAGTTTGTTAACTTTGTAAATTAATACTTTAAAAGTCATATAAATACAAAGTTGTGATTGGACGTTAGTATAAAACTATTTTACACTCTCGGTACATACTAATTAAACTCTTAATTTTTTAATAGAATAATATAATTAATGTTAACATCTTAATCAACTTGAAATTATTAATTATAATTATGGTAACTACACTCCAAGAAATCTAATTTCTTTTATTATTCTCTTTCAATCATATATCTTTTCTATTTAACTCTAATTGGTGGAGGTATAAGGTGACTTAAAGGGGAGAAGGAAGAAGGTGAAGAAAGATTTTACTATGACTCATAAAAATGCAACAAAAACTCTTATTAGTAAGCATAAAGGTACCAATTATTTATTGTCACTCAAATTAAGGTTGAGCATGAATCATATCTATATGATAAATTGATGATCCATTATAAATATAATTTACATTGTATTATAATTTTTAATCCATTCCATTCAATATTATATATATATATATATATATATATATATATATATATATATATATATATATATATATATATATTAATCTTTAGAGTTTGAAAATTTTTTGCCTAATTCAGGTGTATTGTATTTTTCTTCTTTTAAAGCTATTTATGATTTATTACTATGATTATGATATAATACTTATAATTTAGTTTTTAATTTGGAATGTAATAGATTTCATATAGACTAATAGTTAAAAAATAATTTATGAGTTAAATGTATGAAGTTGTGTGCTATTAGAGTCACTTTTCTAATCTATTAATTTTTATTATTTTAATAAAAAAAAATCCAATGATTCGATCCTGTTATAATCAAATTGGGTTGCAAACTCAAAGTAAACAAAATTGAATTTAATATAAACCAAACCAATTGAATTAATTAGACAAAAAAATCCCAGAAATCCAATCGAATATGATGTTTCTCCATCCCTAACTCAAATGTACATAGTATATGTTAATAGTTTATTTTGGTAGTGATAAATGAATGACATAACCCCTCGACGGTTCTAACATGCACAAAATAAGTAAACCTGGGTTTCGCTTTTGGGCAAACAAAAAGCCTTGGAGGGGAACAGTTAATTTTTTTGTATTGTAACTCTGCAAAGTGCAGAGCAGTTTATGGTTAGGAACATGCCTTTTAACACACAAACCAAAACAACCATATTGTAGTACAATGAAAATCCAATAAATGTCACAAGCACTTGGTCCACCACAGCATTCGGAATGCCCTATATATATCATCATGCACGGTACTGATAGTGATAACACGCACACGCATCAGGAACATGCACCATGCAGCCAGCTAGGTACCTCCAATTAATTCACAGGGGTATGTACGTTATTTCATTTTTCTAATTTAACGTTGATTGGAACCAAACAACCAGCATTGTACACATATTTTTTCTCTTCTTTGTCTAAACGTTTAATTTACGGATGTTTTTTCACATCGGATAATCACATGTTTAAAAAACAAGATTATCTAGTAATTATAATGATGACGAGGATGATGATGTTTAAGATGATGATGTATGATGGGTCATACATACTCCACCTACTTTAGAAATGGTATAGCACACAAGAGAGTCAAGGTCCTCACATGCTTTGTCTTTTCCTTCTTTGGTGTTTATGAAATGGATGACAGGCTTGTTTGTGCTTTGAGGCTTTTGAGAAACCCCATAAGGAAGAGAAACCGTCCAAACCCCACGGGTCTTCGATGTTGATGGGGGAAAGTGATTGATTATGTTGTTGTTTTCTTTGGAGGTGTTTAAATATGTTTTTTCAAAAGAGACTCTGAAAGCAACGTTTGGGAGCGTATCAAAAGTACTGTTCTCTCTTTCCTCTTTGTTTTGATTAAGACATAATTGTTTTAATAAACCCTCGCATGAAAAAAAATAATGTATAAATGGAGACAGATGAAAATGTTGGATGCTAGTTAGAAAGAGGAGTGGACAAGCATCAATAGTTCATCGCGAGGCCACATCTACATGTGGGTTACCTGTTATGATTGTGACTCATGTTAATGATAGTCCATTCATTTAAGATTGAAATTTCATCTCATTCTATTTGATAGGGAATATATTACTATTTTTCCTGCTTTGCTTCGTAATTCTTGATTACCTTAATTAATTGTCTTTTAATAATATTATCATTTTTTTCTTTTTCCTTTTTTTTTTCAAAAAGGCAATATTCTTTTTTGCTGTAGCATCATTTGGTCGATTTATTAATTTTCTAAAAGGTAGTTTCTTTTTATGCTTTTATTATTTTTGGGACTGTTTGATACATATAAAAAAAATATTTTAATTGATTGTTTTAGTCATTCTTTTTAGAAATTTCAAAAGAGCATAAATTAATTTATTTATATTTACAGTTATAAAAATCACTCTTTTTTTTTTAAAAAAATATTTTTATATGAAATTAGAAAAAGTAATTTCTGATTTTAATTAATTATATTTTTTTTTCAAATTCTAATTATTTTTAAAAATTGAATCACACATTTAGAAAAATTTTAAACTAATTATTCTTTTTTACAACAAATTAAGGGGTTCATTTTTAGGCACATAGGAATATAAAATAAATGGGTCCATTAATCATGTTGCAAACCTGTAACTCTTCTGAGCCTCATTATAAATGACAAAATCAATTTTATGAGATACATGAAGGTATTATATTCCTGGTTTATTAGTACGTTTTATAATTATTTTTTTCTCAAAATAGAATAAATAAATATGAAGATTTATCCCAAAATATTTTTTTAACTAATTAAATGCATACAAGGTTACTTTTGTGAAAACACATACCTTGTGCTCTTGGTTTTCACTATTAATAAATTTTTTTATTTATCGAAATTTTTTTTAAAGAAAACAGTCTTTTCTAACTCTTTACAATATAATTAATTTTATTTGGATTTTAATATTCAAGCAAATGAAAGATGAAAATCTTTTGGGGCAGAAAACGATATTTTTGTCAAATTGGGGGTTGGATGAAGTCTTCCCACTAAATATATCTAAGTTTTTTTTTAATGTAACCCTGAAAATTTTCATTGAAAAGATCCTTAACAAAAGGCAAACCGGTTTAAGGTGTATGTGTCAATCGTCATTATCACTAGTCTCTTTCCTTGTAATAAACTTGTGGTATAATGCAACCTTGGGTCACAATCTGCTAGCTTCATTTGATGCATCACTGCCAGCATTTTCAGAATTTCAAAGTCTGATTAGATCAATTAACAATCCAACAAGACAAAAAGAGAGAGAAAGTCCGGCATTGTTTCAATTATACGTCTCTTTCTTTCCATTGTTAGTTTTCTTTTATTTTTTATTTGAGAAATATGATCATTCCCATTATGTTTAGCCGCACAAATTTCTTGAACCTATCTTATGCTATACAAAAACGTGAACATCACAAATTTTATATCCTTTAAATGGTGATTGGGCCAAATCAATAACTTCATTAGTCAAATAATTAACATCAAATTCAGTTGTAGCTGCCAAGTCAGGTAATGACTGTCCACCAATGTAAGACCAAAAATAATATGGAAAATTCTTGGTTCATAATTAAGAAAACGTTTCCTTAGGGATTAAGAGTCAAAGCACTAATTAGTTACAAAGGCTACAAGAATCATCAACTAAATTTAATAGTATGACATCTTGCAAACGTAACTGTTGGGAACAAGACATTTTGAACACAAATAAATGAAATATTCCATGACTTCTATCACTTGCCAATGTAAGCATCAATATCTATTTTATCGAATATAGCTACCAACTGGTTTGTATCAATGTGAAAGTGCAAATTAAGATGAGATGACCTCAGGTACAGAATTTGAAGTTGGAGGGGTGCGTGTTTGAGTTAACAAAAAATGGAGGAAAGAGGGGGGTGGTGGAGATTGAAAACGAAAGGTTTTGACCAGTTATGGCAAATGACAAAAAAAATGTAACAAAAATAATAATAAAAATTTGTAGACACGGAACTGCTTTTGATGCTTTCATCATTTACTATATTGCATATATTGATGCATGTCTCTTTCAACAACTTGTTTTACGTTTTAGGGATGTTCCTAAAGTCAGTTCTTTGCCTCCTTGAGGAGCGGTAGCAGATGGCTTTGGACCCTATTGGTGGGCCACCATAAAGGAGTTCATTTGCCACTTGTCTCTTTTTCTGAAAGCCCACTGGGCCAGATCATGCTCTTCTTCCACTCTTCTTTTTTTTTTTTTTTTTTTTTACTTTTTCTTTTGCCTTTTTCTTACCATTCCTGAGACTTATGATGCACATATTGCAAAATCATGATAATGTTGGTTTGTCACTTTTTGGAATGTGTCCCATACTCTATAGTGTTTCCATTTAGCATCTTCTGTATTGGATGCTCTTTGCAGGGTCCTACAAGTGAGTAAAGGTTGGAGGGTGACTGGAACCAATCAAACCATTGGCATAACATAAAAATAATAATAACAGTACCCACTTTGCTAGGGAACTTGATGGTGTCGATAAGATAAGATACACGAATGTGTGCCACTGCCACTACGGCTCAATGATTATTGTGAACACAGGAAAGAAGCAGTGAAAAACTTTTCTTTGGTTGAACATCTTTCAAGGAATTCTTAACATTAAAGGTCAGTGTCATAATCTGCTTTTTTGTCGTCAAAAGTTACTCATTCATCATTCCTAGTCTTGCTGTAGACTTGTTTCCTCATGAATTAGTGATTTTAAGTGTTTAACTATCCTGGTTGTGATGGTAGAGCCAAATGGATTTTGTTCATTTTGATTAAACTACTACCAATCAGGGAAAAAGGAGTATCCATCAACTGGTATTCTGGGCTTATGTAAGGTAAGGTGTTTCATTTGGCAGGTTTGGCTTCGTTGCTCATTGGCTGCTTTAGTTCAATTCTTTGAAAAATTATATTTATACATTGATTGGTGTCCCCCTATATATCCTGGCAAAGAGCAAGAAACTAATTCCTCAAAGTACATATTGAGATCCAATCAAGGGCCTTACTTCTCAACAAATGTTTTTCCAAACACACAAGCCTGAGAATAGAACTCTTCATCACATGCTTATCTGTGAACCATACCATACCATACCATGCTCACTGGTTAGGTCTATAAATTATGTTCTTTTAAAATTTTAATCTGCTGAGTACACAATTTCAGAGGTTTTGCAATACTCCAAAGTCTGCTAGATTTCTGTTGTGCCTCGTCAATCATTGTATTGTTGTAGAGGTTAGGTTTTTTGTCTTCTTGAATACGTACTTAAGCTTGTAATAGGTACGTCAACATGACTTCATATTTAATTTTCATTTTATTTGGAGAGTCATCTATCTATGATTTCAATTTCAATGGCTCATATATGCTTCCAAACTCACTTATATTTGTTATGGCTTCTTGATTTCGTGGCACAGCTTACCTGTAATAATTACCTTTACCCTAAAGTCCAAGTTTGATTTGTAAATAAAGTCAGCATTCAGAAGTCTTATTCAACGTTCACATTACCTTATTCTATGAACATTTCAAAATCTCTCCAACCACGATCAATGTAGTACATAGTTAGTTTGTTTGACTGTCCATGATGTTTTCTGGTGCATTTCAATGAACACTGCACTGAACTTTGACCGTAGAGTCAAGTCAGCAGCCATCAGTTAGACGGGAAGCACTATTGGTCTGACTATATTGCATTTTGTTTACTTTGGATTTGGTGATTTTGCATAGGTTTATTCATGAACCAGTATTTGTTCAAATTTATACAGTCTTTGTTTCTTGCTACCTTTAGCTGATGTAACACTTAACTTCAGATCAGACCATTCCATGATGTGGTAAATGCTTTTTCAGGACTAATAAACCAGAATGGAGAATATGAATGGCAAGCATTAATATTTCCATCTGTGTTAATTCTCAAGTATCATTGTACAATTGAAAAACGTACAAACGACGGTGTAGTGTATTTCTATAAAGGGAGAATTGCAGGTATTATATATATATAGAGTATAGACTATAGAGGGATAGTATGTACATGCTTTTCTTTTTCTGTTTGGGCCTGATCGTAATCACGCAAAAGGTCTGCAAGAATCTTTTTCATTGTTGAGCTGAAAGAAATGTAGGTTTCAATGTTATAGTACTGATTCTCATAAAAAAGGTGCAATAATGATGGACATGTTGAGCAATATATAAGTTGACAAAAGCCTATATATTTATACTGTGTAATATCTTTGATTTCATGTTTGACATGCATCAAAAAATAAATGTAGCTTCCAATGTTCAACGCGTATCTGGTCTGGGGTCATAAAAAGGGTGTGATAATGATACCGAAGGATTAAGAAAGGGAAAGTCCATGCTTGTGCAAAAATTCTGCAATCGTGTTAATAATGGGTACGTAATCGATGAAGTGTAAGTGTTGGTAAATCACCATATTGAGTAGAGACTAGAGAGGGATATGTTGAGTAACATAATTACATAAATATTAAAGATTCACTTTAAACGTGTTTGGTTGTGCGTCCTATATGTGGTTTACTGCTGTTTTAGGCATACAACTAAACTAAACAGTCATTTTAATGCTTTAAAATTTTGGAGCCAACTTAAAAGTTAAAACCTTAATGCCTTATGGTTTCTGTCAAGGCTCAAGGGCATCCGTTTGTACTTCAGTGGGTGAGATTCGTAGACCAGTGAGAATGAAACTCGTAAACATTAACTGTTGTTATGGTACATAATTAATGGAGTGTAAGTGCAAGTAAAATGTAATTGGAGATATAAGAATGGTCTAGTTACCTAAGTCCTATGAAAGGGTAGAAAGATATGGAAGATTCGAATTTACCCACTGGCAAAATGTAAAATGTGCTACAATGAATAGTAATGGACTCGTTAAGCAAAACACAAATAGCAAAAACTCATACACTTAGAATGCATTTAGAAACATAATTCGAATTTTATTGCTTTAAAATTTTAGGATTTTTGCGGTGTTGATTATATTTGTGTACTTCACTTCTTAATTGGAATTTTATCTAGTGATTTACCAATCTGAATGGCATTTGAATTGTCATTGACTGCACTAGTCTGCTTAATACCTTAGCACCTTAATATTAATTAACTTTATTCAACTTTCATATTACTATATTCTGTGAACATCTCTAAATCTATCTAATCACGACCAATCCAATACATAAACTGTTTGACGGTCCATGATATTTTCTGGTGCATTTGAAATAACACTTCGATGAACTTAGACCATAGAGTCAAGTCAGCAGCCACCACCTGAGCAGCCCTATTGCTCTAGTTATGTTGCATTTTTTGTTTTAGCTTTGGTGATTTTACTTTGATTATTTCAAACTAATAATTTAGTGTTCAAATTTCAGCACACTATTTCTTGGGTATAGCAATGACTATTTACCTATCCTCTGGATGGTGTCTCCTATTCATATCCTCTCTATTTAATAAGCATGCAAGCAGTTCAATTTTCAACTAATGGTTACAGCCCTGCTTTTATATTAAACTCTTCAATATGAAAAAAAATAATTATGAACTCAGATTTTTTTAATCACTATCAGGTATGCTAACAATAATACTTAATAGTTTGGACTTTGGATGCTATGTTTTCTCGCAGTATACCTATCACTTCTACTAGGTGATAAATGCTTTTTCAGGAGTCAGGAGTAATAGGAATCCTCTATAATCTCATTTATCTTAGTATAATTAACAACAAACTGTATACACTTATACTAAGGTGTAGTGTATTTATGTTAAAAAGAATTGCATTTTTTGCAGCTATTATAGAGGACAAATGATCTACATGCAGCTTTTGTAGGCACCTGCTCAGAATCACGCAAAAGCTCTGCAATGATTAGAGAGATTCAGTTGTAGTACTGATCCTCATAAGAAAAGGGTGTAATACTGATGTTACTGAGTCATTAGCAAAGGGAAAGACAGCTTGATAAAAATTTCTGCTATCATGTTAATAATGGGTACATAATTGTTGGAGTACAAGTGAGTAAAATGTCTCACATTGAATAGAGGTCGACAAGTTGAGCAACATGTAAAACAAAGACCTCGATGCTGATGTAGTAAAATTTTTAGTTAATAAAAACATCTATTGCAATTTGCAAGAACAGTTTTTCCATTGAATTATGAAATTGCAGTTGTACACTTATACTGTATTTTCTGTACTGGCAGGTTCAGAACTTTGGACGTAGCTTTGTAACTGGGAACATCTAGGAAATATCTTCCTAAACTTGAGATGAAGATGCATATTTCTGTATCTGATTAAACCATAATTCAGTGTATCATTGATGAATGAAGTAAACATGCATGTGGAAGCGGAACATGAACCTTACGGAAAAAGGAAGAGAATCTCTGCAGAGATATTGCCTAATAACTAAATTCTCAAAATTTTGATTATATGCAGTCCAATCAGCCAAAATAATATTAAAATTCTTGGAAGTTCAGCATCAATCAGCCATCAAGTTTCACTATAAATAAATATAATAATATGATTTATTGTGTGGTGATAATTTTACGTAGTATTACAAGATATTAGTTTCTGAAGTGTTCCGATGAAATACTTATAAAGAGGATATCATTGAGAAAATATACTTTTTTTTTAAAGTTTTCTGAAGTTTTGAGAAAAACTAGAACTTGAAGATATATAACAAGAGAAATCTAGGTGTAAAATCGCATAATATTTTGATTGTCTTTGTCCCTTGTTATTTTTCAAAGCTCTGAGCGTAGTTACTTATCATCTTAAAGCATGTTTGGTTTTATGTATTTTTTACATTTTAGATGTGATTGAATTAGTTGTAAATTTCATATTTCAAATGTTATACATCCACTCTCAACTAGTTTTCAAACACACTATTAATCATTTGCTATTGATTTGTGTACAAAAAAATCCCCCAAAACATTTTAATGCCGCATAGAATTAAGGTCGTGTTTGGTTTCACGTAGTTTAGCTGAAGTGAACGTGGATGTGATGCGTTATAATGTGTTCCATATTGGATTCCAAATAAACACCAGCTACATGAATTAAAAAACGTTGATTCAGATAGGCCATTCGATCTAAATCATTGTTTTAGTGGTTTCAGAATAATAATTTATATCAAGCAGAAAAAATAATGCTACATGAAATTCACAAATAGTCAAGGGAATAGAACCTAACTAGTAGCTAGTGTGGGGCAAGTAACCTTATTGCCACGGTTTTCAAGTGACTATAATGACCAGGAAACAGTGGTTTTGGCAAGAAAGGTCATTTTCAATTAGTGTTAAATCCCAATGTTGATATTGTAGAAAAGGACTTCTCAATGGATAGATAAATAGTGGAATCTCATACAGCATCTCAGTAAATTCAACGTCATTCTCCCTAGTTCTTGTTGACTTTCCCATTTCGTGCCATATCATATTATCATTGATGTTAACTAAACAGAAGTTATAGCAATCCCCCTTGGACCAAGTTGGATCAAAAGAAACTTGTAATCTAGTAAGAACAGGTCATTGAACTTGTTCAGACCGTGGTTCAATGGATTAGAGGTGGAATCCATAGGTCAGTAATTAATATTATTAAGTAATACATAATTTTATTAAATAATAAATAAATAGTACATAATAAAATATAATAAATTAATATTATTTAGCCAATTTATTCTTTTAAAATTAATACTACAATAAAGTATTTAATAAAAACAAATTATTATAAACTAAAACTAATTTTTAGATTCCAACATATATATTCTTAAATTATTAGTTTATATATATAATATAAATTCAAAGCTTTGTTATGTCTATATATTTAGTTTACTTATATGAACATACTAATGATTTAGCCTGGTGGTAAGTGGGTTGGCCAATGTGATTTAGGTCTCTGATTTGACTCCATTGAACCATTTTGATAATATTTTGTCATTTAAAATATAATATAATAAAGAGACAGAATACTGACGTGCCCGGTACACAATGTTTTATCAATTTTGAGGTTAACTCATTGTTTTTCTAGGATATTTAAGCCGTCCACTTCGATATTTTTTTTTTAATCAAAGATATCTTACAGGGAAAATTTTGCTCAAAATACAATAGAACTTTCCTTATGAACATTTACCCAGCTGTGTATTCAAAACTTGATCTGAAAATCACTTGTCAGCTATCTTTAAGCATATGCTGAGAACCGCCAAGTGTTGCAGAAAGTCAGAAACAGAACACACATTATTTATATACCAATATACTTAATTTATAACCTTGTCATAGAAGCACGAAAAAGAACAATTGGTCATTTGCTTTCATCAGTAATCTACGATTGAATTTTCTATGTTGTAAAATCGAAAAAGGGTAATAACCTTCAACTCTTCTTTTGTTGCGATAGAAATTGAAGGTGTCAAAAAGTTTATCACAACCCACACATACCGGTCAACAAACTAAGCTAAACTACTTAAGATAACCTTTTAACCATCTAGTCCCTTTTGCTAAATATCCAATTCCATATCCAGTTCCCATCCATGGATTGAAGTTAACAAGATTCAATGCTATCCAACCAATTCCTTCTCCGGGTTGCAGAGCGGTGACTTCAATAAAAGATTCTTGAATAGCTTAATCCTTTCCAGTTCAAAATACGAGTCAAGGTTTACATGTATACGAGAACAGATCTAAACAAATTTAACCAAAAAAAAGAAGATCTAAACAAATTACAAACATCAGAAGTCAATTGCTCGTGTATTACGGCAACATAGGCTAAACCTCATGGTTACGGACTTCTCCGAAGAGCCAAAGCCAATAGATAGCAGAGAGCCGAATCAACAGATGATAATGCAACAATGAGCAATGCAACTAGTATAAGAGTCAGAACAGCAGTCCTCAGCTGCAACGGATTATTAATAAAAAAAAAAAAAGTAATCAACCAATACATTTTATAAATTCTAAAATGAAATAAAAAGATATGATGGGAAGCACTGTGGTGAAACTATATAAATAATTAACTATAATTGGCATACCGTACTACTAAAGCTTGGCCACTCTATGTACTTCAGCTGGCTAGGTTGCTCAGCCAAAAATACAAATAAAAATTTTAGCCCCCTGGAAAAGAATAGATGGTTATTATTAGTAAATATGCTTATAGTTTTCTATACAATTCAATAAATAAATTCTGCTAGCGTTTAATTACAGTAAAAATAGTATCAGTTCATGCAAGAACATTATTTCATTGTACTAATGCAATTTGATGATAAGTTGAAGTTTTACAAATACCATAAGGCATCCTTGATCAATGTTAGCAAAAAGGACTCCTGAGGCAAATCATCATCATAGCTTAGATTATGATCATTCCTTGCAGCAGAGGTAACAGATTTTGTGCAAATATGATTTGCACGTTTTTGTCTTATGTTTATTCTAAAAATCTGCAAACACAGCCTTTAATCTCAATGATATATTTCCACAAGAAACACATGGTCCCATATATTGAAGGAAGGAAAAATTACCTTTTGTGGTGCTAGGGAAAAGTTTCTATGGTCATCAATTCTTGCTGGAAACTTTGACGGCAGAAAAGGAGTACCTTTATGAAGGATAGCTACAATATACATCAAGAAAAATAAAAGTTAAACAGGGAGCAAAATAAGTATGCCTATGAACAAACCAACGCAGTAAGAATAAACCTGAATAGTTCAGTGGCAATGAGGAAAGAATCACCATTTTGGGACTAAAATAATTTGCTAAACAATCATGAAGAATTCAATGCGTGGAAACCTGCATAACCCAACTTGGTTATTATAGGTTTATACATCAATTCATCACAAAATGAAAACCATTTTCCCTCTCATGTTTGTTGTGTTATTTATAAGCAAGAACTGTAACAATTGACAGAAAAGTAGTCATTGCATACAAAAACTAAATGAATAGAGATATTTCAAGCAGATCAGAAAAGAAAGCAAAACAAAGAAGGCTTTGAATTTTGAACTATCATTCTGCTGTCTTTGCAAAAAGATTTTAGGAAATATCTGTAACTCATCATCTTTATCTTTAGTTGTAGCAGCTCCTATATAGGAGTATTTCCGTTTACCAAATAGATTTGAAGTTCAAATATTTGGTTGTAACTTGTAAGCATTACATGGATGACATCAGAAGACTCAACAAGTCTACAAATACTTTTTAAACCATAAGAAACCAAGATCTACCAATGTACAACAGTCACCACAAATATTATCACCCAAGCCCAGCCAATTACACTAAAGGGATACAATAAGGCAATGAACCTGAGCATTTTATAATCTATGTCATTTAACTGTTTCAAATAGTGTCCACATGTGAGGAGAAAGTGAGAGGAAGAGGTCGTGAATTTGAATCCCTCCATTAACAAAATTAACATATTAAAAACTAACATTCACCAACCCAAACAAAAAACATTGTTTCAAATAGTAAGGGGCAAAATCATTCAGAATCTCTTTCTATCACTAATTCACCTTTTCTCTTGTCTACTAAAACGATATCTTTCAGGATACTGTCTAAAAGAATTAGTGGCATCTTATCTTTTATATTATATTATTTAGTGAAACTTCATGTTGGTCCCGATAAATTACTTGGATTCCCTTTTTTAATTAATAAAGAAAGCATCAGATTTCACCCAACAATAAATAAAATATTAAAAACAGGGTATCAAAGATGTGTAATAAACATTTTTCGATAGAAACCATTCCTCCAAGTGGAGTAAGCCTAAGTCCATTCAGGTCTATAGTCGGAGGTCCAAAATTAAGAAGCCTGAGCCATACTGATTGTTCAGTGGTATTTCTGTTTAGTGGAATTGCTATTAGAGTTTGTTAGTATGAGAGTGGTATTTAGGAAATTGCTGATTCTGTTAGGCGGGAGCAAGGTTGGTTATATATTCCTTTTGTAAGAATGATTAGATCATCCTTGGGATCCATTAGTGGATATTCTGGAGCAGAGATATTCCCCTCTTGCTTGGGAGAGCCCTGCTCTCTGGAAACTTGCCTCCCTTTCTCTCTATTCTGTTATTTTCATTCTCTGGTTGCAGGTACCTCTGACACACACTATATCACTTTTCTTGCCCCCAATTTTGTAGACTTGCACTACACACAGTGTCTTTTTTCTAAAAAGAAAGGAATGAAATCATGAAACTATACATATATGCCATAGCTACCTATTTCCACATATAACAATGAGCATCATAAATGAGACAACCAGCCTACTTTTAATTAACATTCAGCTCAGCACATCTGTATTTAATATAAAATGGTTATTATCTTGCTTGAATGATGAAAAGATCCTTCAAGTTAGTTTTTATTTTTCTCCATGCTCTGTCATCTGGGCTTAGCAACTTGGACTCAGTCCAGTAATACAATCTCATTAGCTGCTATCTTTGACAAAAAGGTGGTGTCAGATGTGCAGAACTATAACATGTTTGAAATTGCATAAAACTGGAAGAGAAAAGATCTTGTTGGTTTCCTGTTCAATGCTCTGGTAGTTCAACCTACATATATCGAAGCAGCAACACAAAGTCTATAAAGGGGCAATATGGTTTCTTTTAGGCCTTACTTCCTCTTAGAATGATGATTTTAACAGAAGTCCCACTTTTCTATTTTATCTCTTCTATTGTCATTTAATTAACCCTCAAATGCTCCCCCATTACAATATAAGAAAAATAGAAAATTTATATCAATAAAAAGGAAAAAAGAAAGCGAACAGAGAGAGTAAGGGGGGAGAGACAAAAATAAGAGACCTTAATGACCGATTCAGTAAATTATTGGTTATCCCATAGTACAGTTACGATATCTAGCATAGAGTTATATTAATGGATAGAGCTATTGACTATTGAGGAAACTGGAAACCTAATAATAACTTGCTTTGCTGAAGGAGCAGGACCATGGACATTGGGCATATGTACTAACTACTTTTCCTAAAATGTTTTATCATGTCAATGTCATTATTGAAAATTTGATTGTATTACAACTATAATTCAAAGCTTTAATATCATACGAGAATCAGAATATCCTAGGAGAAGTTGAGATTGGGAAATGACCATGGGGAAAAAGCTAGACAACAGTAGTTGTTGCTAATGATAAGATGGTCAAGACAAAAATGAAAAAAGAGATGAATTATATAGACAGAGGTCTGAGAAGAGTAAGCTACAAACATAATACCTTAACATCCCTTTCTAACTTACAACTTCCTATCCGGCTACTATTCACACCATTTTTTATTTCTAGTTTTACCCCTATTTAGTGTTGTTAAATAACCATCATGACGACGCAATAGCACCAATTTTATCAATGGTGAATGGTGGAACATAGTGGAAGGCTAAAATTATGCCATAAAAACATGCCATTGCGCCACTATAGTGAACATTCCTTCATAAATTCTGTATAGTGGTGACAAAAAATTTGTCATGCCATGGTGCTATTGTGCCACAGCCACCATGGTAGCGGTTATTTAACAACATTGAATAGCGCCATGACATGACAGTTTTTTTTTGCCAATTGCTATTCGCTATACACAATTTGTGAACAAATGTCCACCATGGAGGTGCTATAAGGCGCAATGACATGTTTTTATAGCGGAATGACCTTCTGCTATCTTCCGTCATCTGTCATCATAACACTGCCCCTATTTACTTAGACCCATTGGAATCTTAATAAACATACTATCCCAAGTTACTGTGCAGGATGAATACTTCTTTAGCCATTCGTTCTCAGCAGACAAACATATATCATATGTATATGCCATTATATTTACCATTTGAGTTTGGGTTGAACAGCTAACTTACAAGATCTCAAGCCACCCATCTTTATTTTATTTGTAACATTTATGTTACTGTGTGGGAATTAAAAAAAAGGCAGAACAATGAACGAAAATTAGGCTAAAAGGGGTATTATTAAAACATCCCATAATCCCCATTATAAACTGTCATCCATCAACAATCAAAATTTAGCAAATCCTTGTACACCACTAAATATTTACACCCTCCATAAGAACACAATATACTCATCCTCATTAGTCATTCCCCTTCCCCCACCCCATTTTTTTTTTCATTTCAATAATCCCCAAAAAATAAAAAACCCCGCCACTTGTTGAACAAAACGCATGTTCACGAGAAACTCAATTAACATAACCCACAAGAATCATTGATTACTCAAGAACAGCAACAAGGGCACCTCAATAGTCCATTCTCATTGCACTCCAAACACCTCTTTAACAACCCTTCATCCCATATTAAAAAAAAGACACAGAACAATAACCCAAAATTAGACTAAAAGGGATATATTAAAATATCCTATAATTTCCATTATAAAAATCAATATTGTAGCAAAGTAATATTCAGGAAGAAAGTAAAGCAAGTGAAACTAACAATCCAAACTAAAATACAATCAGCTTCAAATCCAGTGTGCAAAAGTGGACCATGAGGGTGAGATAGGACTTACCACAGAGTTGAAGAGGTATTGGGTCGCCGGAGATACTCAATTCCTCACCTGAAAGAAAAAAAAAACAAAAAACATTCCGGTGAGAGAAAATGAAAACTAAAAAATTAGAAGAAAATGAAAAAATGGCTAACCTTACCTTGGCACCGGCGAAGGTGGAGCCTTTAGAGGAGAGTGACCGGAGAAAATATGACAGCCAAACGGGAGTGGGAGAACAAATGCCTTTCACTCTGGCTTTTTCATTACCCAACCCTCATACACGCCTCACTTACCTTGCTTTAAGCTTCTAATACTATTCCAGACAACTTGTTTTGCAACACATTAATTTTATATTTTTTATAATTTAATTTAGAATATAAAAAAATTCATTTAGAATTCATTATTTATATCTTTTAGATAAGTTGATACAAAATGTAAAAAATTATTCAACTTCTGGATAAGTGATCCAGAATCCACTTAGTTATATGATCTAGAAAACATAAAAAGTACTTAGTTTTATATCAATTGATAAGGAATTCTGAATTTTTTAATTCCAAATTGATTAATCCATAAAATAAAGGTACGGAGAGTGTTTTATGTTTTAGACGGTGTAAATAGTAATTTGGAGTTTTAAAAGAAATTACATATTTTTTTGCCGAATCTGTAATGAAGTAGGCTGACCCGTGAATTTTGATCCATTTTAAGGGATCTACCGGTATATATAATATATTACCTTAATACTTACCCAGTGTAAAAATTGTCATATATCATTTAGTTATTTTTACCCAGTGTAAATTACTTGCTTTAACTTGAAACTTTTGACAAATTATTTTTTTTTTAATTTCCTGCGATAAACTGGAAAATTTAGCATATTTATTATCTAAATACTTTATTAACAGTTACATATTATCTGCCTTGTGCTACTTGTTATGCTAGAAAGTTGAATGTGTTGAACTTAGTTTGTCAAATTTGAATGCTCTGCATGCAAAAAATTATTTTAGGCTCACAAGGTGTAAGGTATTGGTTTAAGGAATTTTGGGATTGGCATAGAAGATTGGATCAAAGAAGGCCTCATAGTCAAATAAAAACAAAATGGTTGAAACTTCAAGTAACAGTTTTACAGTAGTTTCTGAATGGACACGAGCCAAAGCAAAGCACCAACATAATGCTCTAATATTTAATAAGCAAATAACAAGTTAACAATCTATAAGTCTGATCGAGTGTCTAAAATCGTATCTTGCTGGATCTCATTATAACGTGTCAATGTAAGATACATAATTGAAGATGTTGTCAGATTATCAGTGATAATAAGGTCTATACAATTTTACATAAGGATTCAACTTAACAAGTGGGAACATAGCTTTGTAATTTTTACAACACAAATGGATACATGAAGACAAGAAGGCTTACAAATTGTCAAATTTGCTATATTTTCTTCACGACTTGCACTCTTACAAGGGATTGACTAGTACTTCTTTTGCTGATGTAACTGTACAAATCCATGTACAAAAATATGGTTCTTCAGGGTTAACTAGTACTGTAGGTAGAGGTTGTTCTCTTATTAATGATCTTGAGTTCAAACTGAAAATATGATTGTGTTAAAGAAAATTTTATTATTCATGTTAATTTTATCCAATTTAAATAGGATTTTTCACCAAGGATATTAGTTGTCTTAAAAAAAATAAATTATTCTTCAGTATGATATTCGAAGTGGTACCTTAGAAGCCACAGCTGGCACTGTATAGGAAAACCAAAAAGTGCCATTTT
Organism: Psophocarpus tetragonolobus; assembly: GCA_037954015.1. NCBI lineage: Eukaryota > Viridiplantae > Streptophyta > Magnoliopsida > Fabales > Fabaceae > Psophocarpus > Psophocarpus tetragonolobus. Next base: position 29,885,195 of record CM075696.1, on the reverse strand, counting down.
AATGACAATTATGTGATTTCTTAACACTGACATTAATAATGATAATTGCTAGAAACCTGAAGATCTTAATGTATTATATTAGTACTTTGAGATCGATTTGATCTACAATAATAAAGCAATAATAAGACCTAAAAATAAAGTTAACTATTAATCTAATCTACCTATGTTTACTTTTGCGTTAGCTGTCCTGAACATTTTTTCAAACTCAGAGAATATATAGTTTATCAACATCTTAATATTTTGCATCAATTTGTGTGCAAACAAAAATTTATTAAGTTTCTCTATCTTTCAGCTACCAATATTACTTTATATACTTTTTTTTCCCGAAAATGGGAGAGCCGTGTTTATCTCCGGGGTTACAGTGTATTGTTATTATTGCCCTCCCTTCCCTCTTTAGTTTAATCATAATCATTGACTCCCTTAAATATGATATTACAAATCCTAGGATTCACTAATTAATCAAAGGAAAAGAATCTAACTATTAACAGACATGGCGACAGGTAATTTTATACTATAATACTATTGCTGTCATTTTCTACTTTTGGTATGTGCTAATTACTAATTATGAATAGCAAGGAAACAGTTATAGCCAAGACATCAAAAGAACACCTTCACTTAATTGCATTTCAGAGCTTGATAAAGAAAAGACTTCTCAAGCAATGGGTTATCTCATCACATTTCTTGAATTCCTACTTGCGCTCATGGTTGGTACAATCCATCCTAAAGAAATTACAAGAAAATATTTTTTTAGATAATAGTGATATATTACGTTCTTTTCGTCGTATATGTGACATTTTTAACGACACGTGACACTTTTTTTTAACAAAGGTTATTAATAAATAATTTTTTTATCTCAAAATACTAATTTTTTTATCAATGAATATAGTTTAGTTGGTAATTTATGTTGTGTTTGTGAGGGAGAACATGAATTTGATCACCACAAAATACTCTTAAAAGAAATGAGAATGAAAAGCCTAAAATGTGATTAATTTTCGAACAAGTCATAATCATATTATTTATAGAAAAAATAATATTTTTTAAAGATAGAGTAGTTTTAGTTGTTTTATTCTTGAGTCACCTGCTCACTCCATGAGCCATTTCCCACTCTAAAATAATTTGTCGGAGAAGAAGTCTTACATTCATGAATTAGAAACAAGTTAAAAAACTACACGCAATATAAAAATTAAATTTTTCTAAAATATATGAGTGCTATCTATTCAAATCTAACACTCAAACTTATTTGATTGATGGGTGATTTTAAAATCCGAACTAAAATAATGGTTTGGTAATTTGTATGGATTCTTTATAATCAATTTTTTGATGACCCATAAACTTAAACTTATGGGGGACAATTGAAAAAGTTAAAGTAATTATTTGTTACTTTGATTTCAACATGGTTTTGATAGAATAGAAAAGTTATTCCAAACACTCGGAAGTAGTTATTACTTAGTTAGGAACATATTAATATTCAAGGATAAACATTTTTTGTTAAGAAAGTCTAACAGTTATTTGTACAAAAATTTTAGTCGTGGTTAAAAGAGTTTTTGAATGTTTCGTTAATATCATTTGTTAAGTAGTCTACTAGTCAAAATGTGTTTCATTAGAATTATAAGAAAAATGTATGATTTTGATTTTCAATTTATGATTTTGACCAATTTTCTATCTGAGGAAGGAGAAACTTTAAAAGTTTTGTAGGACATTTGTTTAGATTTAATTTCTGAGTTTGTTATGTATGTGTAAATAAAAAGTTTTACCATATCATCTTAGGTGAATGTTTTCAGTGATGAATTTAATAAATAATTTTGCCTTCTTATTAAAAGGATAAATACAGAAGTAGTTATGGCTCAAATTAGTTGCTGATTAAGAAGACTAGGAAAAGGGACATATACCTTCACTGAATTGCAAGTTGATAAAGAAAAAATCTTCTAATGGGATGGACAACTATCAGAATCTCAACCAACATCTCATCACGTTTTTTGTCATCCTACTACTCCATGTGACCTTCTAGTGGATAACAAGTCTTACATTCATAAATTTTACATTCATAAATTAGAAACAAATTAAAAGAATAAATAAGAATATTATTGGACAAGAGTCAGGTTGGAAAGAGATATCTATAATTAATTAATATATATATATATATATATATATATATATATATAAATAAAGAATAGACCATTGAAATTACTTTTTTGTTCTTATTAAGTTTTTGACAAGCGTATATAAATATATTTTAATATATTTCAAAATAATTTTAAATTACTTTAATGAAAATATGTTAATTTTTTTTAGTTTTTTGAAAAAAAATATCTTATTAATTATATTTAATATAAAAATAAATTTAAATTACTTTAAAAAATATCTTGAATTAAATTGTGTTTAATTTATTTATAATGTAAAAGATAGTATCATTCACAGATCTAGAAATTGTGTTTTATTAATATTTATAAATTTTTATCTATGTGTAAATTTTGTTTGACAAAAAAAAATCGTGTATCATAAGTGAGATTATTATACAATTTAATAGGTTAGAAGATATTACTTTTAGTTTCTGATACAAGGAAAAACAAAAATATAATATATAGATGTTAATTAAAATATAAACTATACTTAATAAATTATATTTTAAAGATTTGAAATTTTTAATAAAATATTTTTTAAATATAATTGAATAGATTAAAGAATAATTTTAAATTACTTTAATAAAAATATTCTAAATTTTTTAATTTTTTTAAAAAATTATCTTATTAAATATATTTAATATAAAAATAAATTTGAATTACTTTAATAAAAGTAACTTGAATTATTTTTTTAATTTATTTACTATATAAAATATTTTTTTTGTAAAAATTGTATTTTATTAATATTTATAGATTTCTAATTATGTGCAAATTTTATTTGACAAATAAAAATGTTACATTGAGATTAGTATACGAATCGATATGTTGGGAGATATTATTTTTAATCTTTGATTCAAGAGAAAAAAAATATATCATATAGATCTTAATTAATAAAATATAAATTTTATACTTATTTTTATATTTATATAATTAATATATTAAATATTTGATTATATGACAAAATAATCTTAGTGTATGTTAAAAAATATATTTTAATATATTACAAAATAATTTTAAACTATTTTAATAAAAATATGTTAAACACTTTAGTTAGTTTTTTCAAAAAGTTATCTTATTAAGTATATTTAATATGAAAATAAATTTAAATTATTTTAATATAAGTATCTTGAATTAAATTTTTTAAATTATTTACAATATAAAAGATGGTATTATTTACGGGATCAAGAAAATATGTTTCACTATTATTCATAGATTTCCATCTATGTGCAAATTTTATTTGACAAAAAAAAATCATGCAAGATTAGTATATACAACTTGATAGGTTAAGAGACATTATTTTTAGTCTCTAATCCAAAACAAAAAAAAATATAACATATAAATGTTAATTAAAATATAAATTTTATACTCAATACAATTAAATTTTAAAAATTTTATTTTTAGTTTGATATCTACAAAATTATTTCAATTTTTTATAAAAAAATTACATAGAAACAGATAAAAATATCTTTATAGATAGATATTTTGTTAAATAATATTCAATTATGTGATTTTTTTATCTGAATTATTTTGTTAAATTTATTTTTCTCAAAAATATATGATTTTATTCTCTCAATTATTTTTATTTTTCACTTTTAATTTAAAATATATTAATTTTAATCATATAAATATTCAGTCAATTTTGTAACCGTGTGTGTACAAGATTCTATACTAGTTTATATCTAAAGTATAAACCAACCAATTTTCATTAATTTAAGCTAGTTTAGAATTTTCATTTTTTTTTTACTACATGAACATTAACCAAACCAATTTGATAACATTGTAATGAATTCACGTCTAAGATATCAGGTCTACATATAATCAACAAAAATAATAAAATAAACATAGAAAAAAATATGAAATCATCATAATAAATGAAAAAAGTTAAAGAATAGTTTCAAAAATAAAAATTATAGAATTATGAAATATAAAAAATATTTTTTTTCTAAAATATGATGGATTTTATATACACTGTACTTTAATTTAGTACTAAATCTAAATGAATGATATAAAACTGTACTTTGAATCAACTTTGACCCCATGTGAAAAAGTTGAAACAACTACTTATTATTTTGACCTTCAACATGATTTTGGTACTACTTTTTATTTAATTCAAATTGATTAGATAGGATTTTCTGGAGTACCTATGATGATGTAGGGGGAAAAAATGAATGAGTGGTGAATCAATTCGAAATTATAACACTCCTAACTAAGAGGACTACATATAAGTCAAAAGGGTGAAGACATGTTTGAAGAAATAAATCCACCACTTAAGATGAAACCCAGAAACATATCCTGCCATAATCTTGATCAAGGTCCACACACAAATTCTAACATAATTCTTGGACTGGCACTGCAGAATGGTTTTGGAATTTATACATGGTAACGGTTCAATCGAACTGTTTATCCTTAGCAACATAATGTGGCATGTGGAGTCTTAACTAAGAATGTTCAAGCTGCTCAAGTATCACCTCTCTTAGACAACATGGGGAGGGTGTTGTCTGGTGATTAGGGTGCATGCATGTTTAAGTTTAATTATAGTATTTTGTTACCTTACTTGCATTTAGCATGTTGCATGTTACTCTTGTCGAAAATTTTTTATGCAACTATGGAATAGTGGTTTAATGCCACAAGTGGGTTATGTACTTATGTTTGAACCAAGAGATCTGATTCCTTTTGACTGTTTGATTCAACAAGTTTCCTAACTATGGATATGACTGATTGAGTATTTAGGGATTCAAAATCACTATCCTAATTTGAGTTCGGAAAGGTGTTTTTTAATTTATTAGAAGTATACTTAAACTAATTTTAATCATAAATTTTGTAAAGAAAATTAGTTAAGCATAATTGATAAAAGAATCTCTTGAAGTGCATATATCTATTTAAGGATTGTTATCTTTGACACGTGTTTTTCACACGTATAAACCAAACATCAAATCTCTTGTTACATATTTAAGAAACAAGTTTATTTATCTATCAAGTTAAACTATGCTGATATATCACCATATATATGTGAAATCTAGAATGTTATATTAAACTGAATGAGATTCATTTTATTTTTTGGAGGCAAGTATAATCACTAAGCTGAGAAACGTAAAATTTCTGTTAGCTTAAATTACACTTAAAGGCAGAATCAATATACTCAAACAAGTTTTATATGTTCATAATAACAATATAAGAATTTTGAAATTAAGTTAATGGTTAAGATTTTTTGTGAATGATTTGATTTATCAATCTTATGAATTTTCAGATGTGGAAATTCTAAATACATTTTAGAGAAATTAATGACTAGGAACACGAAACAGATAGCAAATGAATGACGAGAAAATTATTTTTCTTTTTGGTCCTACAGTGTTGGCAGCAAGTCCTAGACATAAACAGTCTGTGGATGGAAATCTTGTTTTAAAATATCCTTTTTATAAATAATAAAAATAAAAATATTATGTTTGAGTAAATTTAAAATTATATTTAATATATTTTATATCCTTTAGAATATTTTTAAATTTTAAAATAATATAAATAAAAATTACTCTTCTATCATAGAAATTCAAGCTAAAAAAATGAGAAGTTAAAAATTCTTAAAAATAAAATATATTAAAAAATAAAACTTCAAAACTATTAATAATATTTACATTCTCAAAAATAATATTTTAATCCATCACACAAACCCTCTCATTAAAAAAGTCAAAAGGATACTAATGTGATGCATAATGAAAGTTTCCCTTTAAACATGTTAACTAAGATTCCGTTCGAGGTGGTTTTTGATTTCTAATTTTAAAATTTCTAAAAACAAAAACTAGTTTTAGTTTTAAGTTTTCAAAATTTTAAAAACATTGTTTTTGTTTCCAAATTTAAAACATTGATTTCAAATTTTAACCAAAACACTAGTTGAAGGTAGCGATCGTTGAAGGTGAGAGTCGATCATTGGCGATCGCTAGTCGGAGGTGTGGTTGGTGATCGCTGGTCGGAGGTGACAGCCGGTGAGCACCGGTCGGAGGTGGCAGCTGGTGAGCGCCAGTCGGAGGTGACAACCGGTGATCACCGGTCAAAGGTAGCAGCTGGTGATCGCTGGTCGAAAGTGGCGGCTGGTGATCACCAGTCGGCGATGGCGACCGGTGATCGCCAGTCGGCGGTGGCAGCCGATGATTATTGATCTAGGTGATAGTCGGTCGGAGTTGGCAGCCAGTGATCACCAGTCGGAGGTGGCGGCCGGTGACCGTTGGTCGGAGGTGGCGGTCGGTGATCATCGGTCGAAGGTGGTGGCCAATGGTCATCAGTTTGAAGTGGCGGCTGGTGACCGCCGATCGGAGGTGGCAGCCGGTGATCGCCGGTCTGAGATCGGAGGTGGCAGTTGGTGACCGCCAGTTGGAGGTGGCCGTCAGTGATAGCTTGTTGGGGGTGGCGATCAGTGACTGTCAATTGGAGGTGACAACCGGTGACTGCTAGTCGGAGGTGGAGGTTGGTGACCGCCGATCGAAGGTGATGACTGATGACTGTCGGAGTGGCGGTCGGTGACTTTTGGTCAGAGGTGATGGTCAATAATGACAAATGACGTCAAATAATGAATTTAAATAAAAACAGAAAAAGAAATCTAAAAACCAAATTGTATTGTTTTTAAAATTAAGTGAAAACTGTTTCAAAAATGAGTAAAAAACCAAAACAAAACCATTTTTACCGAACAGATTTCTATTTTCAAAATACATTTCAAAACAAAAAATCAGAAACTCAAAACCACCCCAAACAGAGCCTAAAATTTGTGTTTCTCGGTTTTTTCCGACCAGAAATGACAAGATATGGTGATGTGAACTGTCTAACTAACAGTCTATTCTAAATTGAAAATCTATGCTAAGTTTGGGTGATCTTTTATAAGTATTTTTTGAGAAAGAAATATATATATATATATATATATAAAATCAAAACAACTTTTTACAATTCTTTTTTAAAATGTGAGATTTTTTTATAAGTTAATTTTTAAAAAAGTTTACCTATTAAATCTTTTTTAATATTTTTTTATATTTTCTTCTACTATTCTTAGAAAAAAATTATTCAAACAAATCTTCCAACAGATGATATTTACAATATGTCAAAGGTAATGAGTCTTAGGTAACACCAGGAAGTCAACAGTCACAAGAAAATAAGGACTGATTATTTTTTACCTATTTCTTTTAAATTAAACGATTTTGTTTTTCTATTTTATCTATTAATTTCTGATGTACTTTTTTCTCTAACCAAGCTCAATAATTCAAGTTAATTTAAACTTTAACACCAGCATATGCAGTGGCAAAGTTTGGGAAACAATATATTTGAAGATAAAATAATTTAAAATATAATATATAAACTAAATATGATAATTTTGATAATACTAAATAAACTAGTAATTTTAAACCCTATTTAAGTATTAATTATTTTCTTAACTAATTGTCTTTTATGATATCATAATTTTTTACCTTATTAATAACAATTCTCGTGTTATTTTTTTCCATAATTTTTATATCTTTATTTTTATATTATTATTAGTTTAAAGTATTTATTGACTTGATTAATAATTTATACTAGAAAACATAGATGACAACCTTTAATGAGGTTTCTCTTTCTAATAACTTTTTTCATCCATAAAACTTAAACCTAAGTAAAACCTTGTTTAAGAAAATTAAATTCAATTTCACTTAAACAAATAATTTTGTTCTTATATTTTTATATGCTATTTATAAAAACAGAGAAAATTTATCCATATTATTTTTTATGAACAAAAAAATATTTTATAAGTTTTCCATCAAAATTAAGAAAGTAATAATTTTTTGTCTAAAATTATAACTAATTTTAGAGAAACTTTTGTAGAAAATACATAAGAAAAATCACAAAACTAATAGAGAAAACTGTCATTAAAAAATCACAAGAAAAAATTGCAAGTTGATGCTATGTTGTATAAGTTTTCTTGTAACAAATTGAGAATATAAAAATAATAAAAAAGTAGATTTGAAAATGTAAAAACTAGTTTTAATTACCAGCAAGATATTGATTAATGAAATGGATAAAGCATAAACAATTTTATTAAATTAGCCAACGTTTTAAAAGAATAACTTAAAGTGAAGTATTAACATAAAATTTTCAATAAAAAATAATAAAGAAAATGATTAAGATTACAATTTTTTTCCGTAAGAATTGAAAGCATAATAGGAGAGTTACAATAAGGTACTCATACCACATAGTTAAATGGCGTTGATATTGAATATGGCATTTGTTTATGCTCTTTTAATAATTTAAAATCGCAAGTAATCGAAGAAAAAATAACTTTAAAGAAGGTATTTACAAATATAATAACAAAATTTGTTAAATTTAAGATAAAAGTAGGCCAAATACTCGAAATATAGTCTATGACTATACCATATCAAGATATACAAAATAAATAGGTTAAGATTTTTACAAAAACATATTTAATTTAATAGAGCAAATTTTAGATTATTTAAAAAGTTTTTTAGATTTAATAATTATTTCATTATATAAGGTAACTTAGTTGGTTAAAGAAGAAAGAAAGTGAAAAAATATAATAAATTTAATTTTCATTATTAATAAAAAGTAATATTACTATAACACTGACACATGACGTATAAAATTTATCTCTGGCAATATAAATATTACATCTTGTAATATAATAATTTATAATGTATTAAATCATATTTTTTTAAGAAGGCAATAAAAAAAAGAAGATATACATTAAAAAAAAGATATGCTTATTTATTTTTTTAAATATCAACCATGTTAATATACATAAAAATTCAAGTTTATAAGCTTATGAAATACTAAATTATAACTTATTGAATAATAATAATTTTTTTCATTATAGATGGTTTTACCAATGATAATGGGAAGACAATTGCAGTTTCAATTACGTATTTTGCGAGGTGAATGTCTTAACTTATGGTTTTGCTAAGTTGGATCTATCTTCTAACCAAGAATATATTATTTTTAATTATGTTCTTGGTTTGTAGTATACTGTTTTTTAACGATCTTCGATATATTTTTAAGGACGGTTTCAATTAATTGATTTTATGTGATTTGGGTTTTTGACCATACCCTTTGTAAAAAAATAGATTTTTCATTAAGTTATAACTAAGGTTATTTTAAACTTTAAAAAAAAATTTTACATCATTAATCAGAACAAATAAATTTGACTTTTAGAATGTCTAGTCAATTTATTTTCACTCTTGGTTCATGTCTTAAATAGTAATGGTTTTAATTTTTATATATTTATACCATTGATAAGGAATATTCACTATCTTCATTGAAGATTAATATTTGCAAACAACTAATTTTCATATTATCTTTTTCTTTCTTTTGACTATTAGTTAATTAAGGTATTTTACGTTGAGTTAAAATCTACCTTAAAAATGTTGATATAAAATAGATTTTAAAGTAGATAATAGTTTAACCATTAGAACTTAAATTTTTTAATAGGTTAACGTTATTTAAACAAAATTTTGCTAAATCTAATTTATTTTTCTTTCAAGTGTCAAATCAAATGGGTCATGAATTTAAACCAACTTATCCTCTACCGATTAAAAAATGAGATTGAGTTGAACTACTTTTGGTTTGGTTTGAAAACTCTAAACTATCCAACCCATGGTTTATTGCTGATTATGTTGGATTGGTCTATTAACCTTTTTTTTTATAAAAATATTAAAATTTGTCATAGATTTTTCAAAATTTATAATCAAATATATTTAAAAAAAGATTATAAAGTTGATAAAAACAAACGACCTATCAACATATATTAGTAAACATGCACTATTTGTTTTATAAAATTTGACTAGAATTATAGCAATCAATCCCTTGCATGTCACAATTTCTTTTTAATTTAGCATGTGAGCTTTAAATTAAATTTCTAACATTTTATGCGCAATAATACAATCTCATCTAAAACTATAAAAGTGTAATAATAATAAAAAAAGGTAAAAGGAAAGAGAAAAAAAATACATCAATTTGATCGGTCAAAACCTAACGGTAAATAAGTTTAATTATATGAGTCAATTGATTGAATATTCAATCTAACTCATTTCACTAGATTATATGGATTAACCCATCACCTCAAACCTATTTTGACACTCATTCTATAATCTTATTAATCTATGATAAATTTTGCTATTAAATATGAGGAGCAAGAGTTAATTGATAGAAAATTATTTTAATTTAACTAATAGTGACAAGATTAAATTGTGTATAAATTTATAGCGAGAATTTTATCATGTATATAATAACTTCATCCAGTTTAAATATCATGTATATATACATTTACCTATAAACTATAAACAAAAACGAAATGAAAAGTTGTTGGCACATTGGGTTCTTTATTTAGACATGAAATTGAGATATCATTTTATTTTAAAATGAGCGAATATAGCGAGACAGATTAGTTGGATGTTTTTTTTTTGTTTTTGTTGGATCTTAAATAAGAGAAAAATGCTATTAACACACTATTACACTCTACATAGATTGAAATATATTGAATACAATAAATTATGTGATTTTAATAATTTTTTTCCTAATTTTTATAGTTTTCAATAATTTCTATCAATAATAAAAATATGTTAAAAAGAGCGTGTTGTTATTATTAATTCCTCCAGATAAGAAGTCCTGATACCTTTGGTTAAAAATAAAACTGAAAATCTAATTCCTAAATATGAGCTTTCAACCAGTCTTCTTAATTTCCTTCTTTTCCTTGACTAGTCATTTTCTTATGCTGTCTTCTTAGACAAAAAAAATGACCTTTGGATCAATAAAGACGATCGGATAATGGACTCCTGGCTTTTTCAAAGAGATCTGCTACTGCTAGTGAAATGATACTATCACTGTTATCATATCTATAATCTATATAATAATTTATATGTTTTATACTGTTGGTCTAAGTTTTATTTAATAAAGGTCAAATTATTAGTATAACGTATCATCATAATATTAATATAGATCTACAAAATCTCTATAGTCTATACAAATCACTTAATTAAGTTGATCAGTATTACCATAATATTAATTAATAACTTAAGTTTAGTTAGTTAAAAGTATTATATTGATTAACTTAATCCTAAGACTTAAATTTCTTTTTCTTCTAGTACATAACATTTTTTTAATATATTTTTGCATAACTAATCGTAAATTTACACCCTAATCACACTATACATATAGATATACAATCAACTGATAATCTAAGATTGATCAGTGTTCACTATACACTAAAGTGCAAGACATCATTATAGCAATATAGTATACTACATGGATCTTGGGAGTGTGTTATTCCCATAATAATTGGAGTTAGATTCATTAGATGATCACATGCATGATTAAAAAGTGTGATTTTATTAATTATGTGTGAGAATAAAATGGAAATATTAGATGAATATGATTGATAGAAAAAAATGAAGTAAGTGGAGTACTAGTGTCTAATATCTATGCATGAAAGAAGAGAGGAATTAAATTATGCAGTAGATTGATGTGGACAGCCATAACCAGGGTAGCTGATCACATGGGACAACTTTTGTAAGGATTCTAACATCACATGAGTGTGTTGAATTCAACCACCAAGGTAACAAATCCCGTTGAGATGTACATTATGTATGTGCCCATAAATCTGTGCTTCTAATATATGCAACCCCAGTTTTGTGGGGTTTGCTGGATAAAGCTGTGCCTGCAAGGATACAAAACCACCGAACCAAATACACACTTGCATGCCCCGGTTGCTTTTCTTTCTCACCACTCACACAAATTTCAAAACATTAATTAATTTCAGTATATAATGCCCACACTGCCTTTCTTTTACTTGTTTCTAATAAAGCTTTTGTTCCTTCTCTGTCTCCTTAAACGATGGACTTGTGCCACGTAAGACCATCAAAATTTCAATTTGGATAAGAAAAAAAAAACATCATCATTTTTTTTTTTTGGCTTCATTTTTGTTCTGGTTGTTGTTGCTGCATATGTTTAGCTGTTCATTTGAATATCGTCCCCCGCTCTTGTTTTGGATACATGGTATAAATAAGTGATACAATTTTTAGTAAAAAAACAGTGATCAAAATCAATGGAGCTTATTACTGTTTTTTTTAAGGGAGCTTACTGTTATAATTTGTATATATTAACCGGGTGAAATTCTAATTCTAACAAAAGAATATCACATATAAATGTTTCAGTCTTTTTTTTTTTAAAGAAAAATAGTTTTATTCAGGAATTACAATGACAAGACTTCCTTATAACATGTGTATAAAACATTACATATATTTAATCATACACAAATTCAACCCCATGCTATGGATTTCATCAACACAAAAAAAGACAGAATCTATCAAAACTTTTGGCAAACTATTCGTTTCCTAGCCTAGAAATACAATGGTTGTGAAAAGATTTTTTCTTAAATAACCTCTAACGAGTATACAAGATTTTTATAGAGTTTATTTTTGTCAAACTTGAAATTGACAAAATTGTGATTCTCATATATCAAAACATTTATTGCAAGCTAAATGGTCCACAAGATGTAATCAACTAGATTGTACATATAATGTTTTTACCTTTTGATCATTTAATAAGATAAAGATGTTACTACATATATGAAGTATATTTTGACGATTGAACCGGTGAGTATCCAAGTCAATGATAACAATTCATCCAAACCTGATATAATAGTTTACATGAGAACATGATAGATGTGATGCACATTCTACTTCAAAGTAACAAATAAGACAAATATCATCATCTAAAGTGTGAATATTCTTTTTTACTAGTTTCACCTTTGATGATGATTGTGAGTAACTCTCTAAGCAAACTAGAGACATTTGAGGGCACTTTTGCTTTTCAAATCACCTTGAAGATGAAAGAACTTTGTACCTGTGGGTTATTATGTATTGCCTTATAAGCCTTTTTTCTCTGAAAATTATCTTCTATGTTAGTACTACTCCCACTCTCACCCCTCTTTCACACTTCTAGTCTCTGTTGCTCTTTAAAGTTACTTTTAAATAAAAAAAAGCTAGATGAACCTAAACTTAAATTTTCAATCTGTTCACACTTTTGGAATCTTTAAATAGAACAAAATGTTAAAATAATCCTGGATTAGTATTAATTAATAATTTAAAATATTATCTTCAATCATTATTATCTAACAATTTGATATATGATTATTATCTTATAATATCATTTATATGTATACAAAATATTTAAAGTAATGAAATTATTGTAAGACTCACTATGTGATGAGTGAGTTAACTATTGATAAGAAAATCCATTGAGGGGTCTATATCTACCCTTGGTGATTATAATCTATGAATTTATTATTTCATTAAACAAATTAACACATTCTCTACAATATTTTTTTTAAAAGGTAGAAAGAAATACTGTAGGAGGGGTTGTTTAGTTACACTCTCAGTATTCCTATTTTTCTAAAATCATTTTAAGTCAATTTTCTAAATTTTTTATTTCCTAAAAAAGTATGAAATTTGGGATAATGTATTTATATGCATCAAGTTTTCCAAAGTTTTCTTATTCCAACAAAGGAAGGGTGGGGATAAAGGAGAAAAGATGGTAAAAGTCAAGGTGGAAGGGGACAACTACAATAACAAAGATGTGGAAAGGAGTGTGAAAGCTGGCAAAAGTTATATAGTAGGAGGGAAGGAATGAGTTTGAAAGGTGACAAATGTCGAAGTAAGAGGTATGAAAAGAGTAATAGAGATGAGAGCAATGAAAACAGTAATAGAGATGAGAGCAATGATGATGAAGAGCTGAAAGAGATTGAGTAAAAAAAGAAAAAAAAAAAACATGAGAGGCAATGTAAGAACGACGTAAGAAAAATAGAAAGTCAATGTAATTAAATTAAATATACATTTTGATAATCATCCCCATTATTTGGTATTGAATTGAATCTAAGGTAAATAATTTTTATTAGTATAAGTGTTAACTTAGATACATTCTATAGTGTTATTGATATGAACCTCATTAGTTTTATTTTTTTTCTTTTATTTATGAAATTAAACGTCGTGATTTTATTGTTCTTCCGTTTTAATTCAATACTTTATTCATTGTTTGAATTCAAATTTCATCTATGAAAACGGTCTATATTTTATGCATGAAATTTAAAATTTCTCGAGGGCTTTTATTCCTTGTTCTTTAAAAAACAACATATTAAAAACAAATTTTGCTGTGTTTTTTGTTTCTCTTCAATTTTCCTTTATAATCTGTAAAATTGATTTGGAGTTTTTTATGCCCATTTTTTTGTCTCATTTTAAATACTAATTATTTAATATTTTGAAGAGTTTTGATAATTTTTCTATAATTTTATGGCATCAAAACATATTTATTAAAATTAATTTAAGATGTAACTTGAAATTTTTTATATCATATTAGATTTTGGACTTAATATTTTAGTGATAATTTCCCAAAGTATTTGTGTTTTTTAATTATATTATAATCTGTACGATGCTTTGCTATCATAATAGAATAGCTTTCCATATCATTTTATTAATGCTTTAATGGTCATTTTTTATATGCATAATTTCTTTTTATAATTTGCATTACTTATCATGGGTATCAATCATAGCAATGGGTCATGATAAATACGAGTAGCTTTTAACTGTTATTCAAAACCTATATATATCACTAGTTATAAGAATGATTACAAATGTCCACGAGTATTCACAAATATTATTTTAAAGATATTTTAAAAAAATACTTTTTTACATGAAGATTTATAAAACAAATCCTATATTTTTTGAAAAATATAGAAATAAAACTATATAATTTTATATAAGATTAATTATATATAAAAATATATTAATATAATATACATAAAATATCTAATATAAATAAAATCTTTGTTTTATATTACCAATATTTTATGATAAATAATTCTATTAATTATGTACTTTCTATAAAAAAACTAATATCAATAACAATGAAATTTGATAATTATTATTATAAAATTATTTATTTTACAAAAACATTATTTTTAGTCACCAACTGATTTTTTTTTTTACAGTTTTATCTTTCATTAATGAATTATCTCTAATTGTTTCTCTCCTTTGATATGACACAATTTTATGATATAATTTTTATAATTTAAATATTTAATTACCTAATATTAAGATTATTAAAATATTTAATATAGAAATTTATAATTTATACTTATATATAAAGGGAATACCCCTTTTCGTAATAACCTTATAAAAACTACTCATTATTTAAAAAAAAAATTACTCATCTAAGTAGTTATTCTCTATTTTGTTAAACTCCTTTCTCAATTTAAAATAATTACCTGGGTAAATAAAATCTGTTTAAATTATAACTACTCAATCACAAATTGTGATTTTTGTCTTCGTTTTCCAATAACTACCCAATCACAAAACAAAAGGCAATGGAAAATCCTTTTCTCCCCATTTGTGAGAAAATTTGGAAGAAAGTTTGCCACAACATTAACTAAAACGAAGGAGGTTCAATTTTCAAGTCAATTCTCGCTCGCATGCCATTGGACTCTTTGGATTGGGCTTCGTCGATGCCGGTTTAGTGTGATTTATTCACTTTGTTACTTCTCTAATCTCTTCTGTAAAAATCTCAAAAAATAAAGAAACCAAATAATTTTTCATGGCATAAAAAATCAAATTGGACCATATAAGAATTTCAGTGACAAAATTCACATTAACTTTAAATAAATAATGGCTTTTATGATTAGATTAATAAAATATATTTTAAAATTAAACATTAGACAAAAGTTTGGTGGTTCCTTGGTTTTTTCTAAAGCGGTATGATTTTAAACGTACACAATGTGAGGCTTATTTTCTCTCTTTCTTTTCAAAATTCAGATCAACCTCTTTCTCTTATTCTCTCGGACGCTCTCCTATGAAGTTTAAGAGAAAAAGAGTAGTTGAACTAGTTAGTGATTTGTGTAGTTTTTTTTTTTTTTTGTTGATGGTAGGCTTCTCTTTTGGGTTGGGAGAGAAGCGAATATTTTTCGTATAAATTTTCTAGAGAAAAAGAGTAGTTGAAGTTATTAGTTTTTCTATTTTTTATTATTATATTGCCTTTTTTTTCTATTAATAAGTGGATGTAACCCTCTTATCTATATAACCTTGATTTTTATTTCAGTTGATAATTTTATTTTTTTTTTACTTTCTTCTTAAAAATTATAGTGAAAGCATATTAGGTAATTTTTCATATATAGCACTAGAAAATTTTATTGACTCTTTGATTGAACATAAAAATGAAGATCTTCCATGCTAAGAGGGAAAAAACTGTTTTATCTTGTGTATTTGCATTTTTATCTTATATAAGAATTATTTTAGTTGATAATTTTATTTTTTTTTACTTTCTTCTTAACAATTATAGTGAAAGCATATTATGGTAATTTTTCATGTATAACACTAGAAAATTTTCTTTACCCTTTTTCATATATACTTTCATTAATACCTATTTTGTTTATTTTAAATTATAAAAACGGCCTATTTTAACTAAAAAAAATATTATCTTTTTACCCATTTGTAAATAAAAAGTGTCTAGATTTAAGAGTTTGTAATCGAACGCTACCTCCTTTCTTAGTTATTTTTTATTTTTTCTTTTACCCATAGACTTCGAGATTTGCACACATTCTTTCAATGTCTGATGAGGATAGTTATATTAAAAATTGCCCATTTGTGAATTATAAATGTTTATAGGTTTCAATATTTTTATTTTCTTTTAAAATCTTTTAAAACTATAACTTCCTATTCTTTAATTATAAAAACTGTTCAATATTTTTCGATCCATGAGGTTTGATTTCAATATTTGTTTAAGAAGACTAAATCTAATACCACATGTACTAATGACTCAAGGGTACAAACATTATGATTTAATAACTCAACATTTAATTAGTTATTTTTAAAATAACTGTTAACTATTTTATTGGTATAATGCATGCATTGGTTTTGTTGATGTATGAGGGATTGGTTAATTAATTAGGAATCAAAATTATGAATTAGAAGTAAAACCATGTATTTCAAAAATACTACAAAATAATCTGAGTTTATAGAAGGTTTTTTAATAATTATATATTTTATTATTATATGCTATTATTATTTATTATCAACAACTAAATTTTATTGATTAATAAGATATAATAAGCATATATATATATATTTTATTATTATTTATATGCTATTGTTTTATATATTTTTACTACAAACCAAGTTAAAATAACATATAAAATTATATACTATTAATAACTATTTATGAATTATATAATTAAATTATCAAATTAAAAGAAAAATGCAAACATATACGTGCGACAATGCCTATGTTTTCGCTAGTTAATATATAATAGTAATAATTTTTATAATTTAAATATATAATATAGAAATTTAGAATTCAAATATATAATCATAAAAAAACAATATAGCTATGTAATTATAATAATTTAAAATTTAAATATTTGATTATAAAAAATTATAATTTAATATATAATTATAGTAATTTATAATTTAAATATGTAAGTATAAAAACTTATAATTTAAATATATAATTTTAATAATTTATAATTTAAATATATAATTAATTTATATTAAAAAATTATATTATAATTATTTTAAATAATTTTATTATTATCTAATAATTAATAATATTCTTATTTATTATTTTATAAAGTTCAATTAATTAATAATTAATTTTACAAAATATTTACCACCAACTTATCTAGTTTTCTGGTAATTTTAGCAAGCACATCTTAAAAAAAATAGAGTAGTTATGTAAACTCAAATATTTAGGGCAATGCCTTCATTGTCACAAGTCTCTACTATAAAATCATACTCATAAAATGGGTAGGTTCTTCGTGTTAGCTAGATATGGTGGGTATGATTATGTAAAAAATAACAATTGATTTTTTTTACTAAATTTCTACAATATTACAAATTTTATCCTTAAAGATTGTTGGCACGTAGAAGTTCTTATTGAAACGAGTCAATTTGTTCATCTTGGTGTTTGTCAGAAAAACCATGATAGCTGGTTACTTACGGCGGTTTATAGGAGTCCTCGTTGTCCAAATAGAAGATGTCTTTGGGAAAATTTGACAAACTTGACCTGTTCTATTCATGAATCTTGGAGGATTGTTGGTGATTTCAATTCTATCTTACAGAGCCATAAGAGACAAGGTGGTTTTTTATCACCTGACACTCGTGGGATGTCTGAATTCATAAATTTTGTACAGTCCAATCACCTTCTAGATGAGGGGTTTCATGACCCTGCTTTTACTTGACGGAGGAGTAATATGAGGGAGTGTTTGGATAGGCTGTTGATTAGTCTCCCTTGGAGGCTCAGGTTCCAAAATGTAGTTCTATTCCACTTACCATTTAACAAGTCAAACCACAAACCCATCCTTGCATCCCTAGTGAAGAGTTGGACACCTAACTAGCGATGGCAAAAAAATCTGTGTCTGCGGATATCCGTGGATAAAACTCGCAAAAATATCTACACGGATAGTATAAATGGGTATCCGCCACCCGTGGGTATGAATGTTTTTCTACGCTCCTTAATAGGTACGAGTACGAGTATCATAGTATTTGTATCTGCAGGTACTCACTATCCGCTAAACTAAAATTATATATATATATATATATATATATATATATATATATATATATATAAAGTCTAAACTTCACGAAGCTCTTAGATAATGGAATAAGGAGGTGTTGGGTGACATTTTTCAGATGCAAGAAACAACTGATCCACCAATTGGATAAGCTTAATCAACCATCTAGGTTTTGGGAAGAAAAGCAAGAAGCTACCTGGAAAAATTACCAACAGGTTCTTCGGGAGGAGGAGCTGTTATGGTTTCAAAGGTCTCGTGTAAAGTGGCTCTCCTATGGAGATAAAAACTCAAAGTATTTTCATGGGGTTACCACCATTCGCAGATGGAAGAATAAAATTGAGATGTTGCAGGATGATAATGGTATTTGGGTAGCTAATCAGCTAAAGCTAGAAAGGCTTGTAAGTCGATACTATCAAAATTTCTTTTTGGATGACTAGAAGTGTAGGCGCCCCAGTGCACAGGGGACTTTCCCACCCCTATCGACGGAGGAGATTGAAATGTTTAGAAAACAACTATCTCAAGTGGAAATTCAGAAAGTCATCTTCACTATGGGAACTTTAAGGCGCCAAGGGAGGATGGACTTCAAGTGGTTTTTTATAAAAGCAATTGGCACATTGTTGGAGAATCTTTCTTCAAGATGATTGAAGACATGGTTGTGAACCCTTAGAAGATAACTGATATTAACTCAACACTTATAACACTCATCCCTAAGGTTTAGACAGTTACCTCAATGAAGCATCTATGACCCATTAGGCTTTGCAACGTGACTTACAAGAAAATCACCAAGGTAATTGCCACGCAAATGCAGAATGTGATGGAAAGGCTTGTTAACCCTTGTCAAACTAGTTTTATGGCGAATCGAAGTAGCCATGATAACATCGTCATCACTCAAGAGATAATTCATTTCATGAACAACAAGAAAGGTAATAAAGAGTGGATGGTTATTAAAGTTAATATGGAAAAAGGCCTATGATAGGCTGAATTGAAATTTTGTAAAAAACACCTTGATTGATATTGGTTTTCCTAATTCTTTTGTCAATTTGGTGTGACACTATTTATCTACTACATCTATGCGCATGTTGTGGAATGGCGAGGCTCGAGAACCTTTTATGCCTTCAAGGGGGATTCGTCAAAGGGACCTAATTTTCCCATCTCTTTATTTTTTGCATTAAGTGCTTGTTCCATATGATTCAAGTGGTTGTTAATCATCATTGGTGGAAGCCTATCAAAGTGTCTAAAGGTGGAACTGAGCTAGCATATTTAGCTTTTGCTTATGACCTCTTTCTTTTTATGGAGGTTTCTTTAGATCCAGTAGAAGTCATCAAGAAAGTTTTGCACCTTTTCTGTAGTTGTTCCGGACAGAAAGTTAGCCATGAAAAAACACAAATTTTCTTTTCTACTAATGTTCATCCTAATTGTCAAATTCAAATCTTGGAAGCCTTGGACTATGCGAGGACCAACAACCTAGGCAAATACTTGGGTATTCCTCTCCATCATAAGCATGTGTCTAAACATCCCTTTTAAGTTTTGATCGATAAAGTTCAGACTTGTCTGTCAAATTTGGCAAACTTACTTTAGTAAAATCAGTTGTACAAGTTTTACCAACATATGTTATGCAAACTAACTTATTGCCTGTGTCTATTTGTAATATGATTGATAAAAAGTGCAGGGATTTTGTTTGGGGCGATACTAATTCTTCAAAGAAGGTTCACTGGCTTGGACAGGATGAGCTCTGCAAGCCTAAAAGAGCAGGGGGACTTGGTCTCAAGAAGGCTAACCATGCAAATTTAGCTCTTCTCACAAAAGTAGGGTGGAAGATTATCATCAGACCACCTAACTTATAGGTGCAGATAATTCTGTCTAAGTACAACTGCGGTGGGACAACACATCCTGTCATTCAATCAACTCGAAAAGGCACAAATTTCTAGAAAGGAATTTACAAAGTACTGGAGAAATGTTGAGCAAAATATCATCTAACAAGTGGGCAATGGTCGGGAGGTTGATTTTTGGATGGATAGTTTGGTGCTAGGAAGGGGTCATTGTTAAATTAGTGTACTGAAAGTCCAAACTTAAAGATAGCTAATAAAATATGTTTTTTTGTTGATTTACATAGTTCCTAAGCAGTTCAGAAGTTTGCTCATTTGTTTCCATTTGGGTGGTCAATAATATATGCCTCTTTGAGCCTCCTAGAGGTGATTGGAATGATGACTCTCTACTTTGGGCAGGGGATGTTCATGGTTGTTATTCTACCAGATTAGCATATGCAAGTTTACTAGGTGAGGTAAATTTGCAGCATAGTTCAAAATTTGAAGCAGTGTGAAAATGGGATGGTTCAGAGTGTATTCGTACATTCCTGTAGAAGTTAGCCTATCCTATATTGCCCACAATAGTATCAAGTTACTGGAAGAAGATTGTGGCATATAACCATGGGTTTCATAACCTTATTGTGGAATCAAATTCCCTCAACAGTATCAAGCTATTGGAGGAAGATTGTAATATTACTCATGAATAATTTTCATTAGTGGAACATATACATAGGAGCAACAGAAAAACAGTCGAGTGCAGTTTCCATTACGTTCCCCGTGAGGCAAATCTACTTGCTGGAGGTTTTGCAAAGTTAGGTCTAGTTGCAAATGAGAAGGTTTTTTGTAAATCAATTCCAGATACGTTGTGCAATGTCTATCATAATGAACTCAATCGTTGTATGTTGATTTTTGTAACATCCTTCTTTACGGTAATAACCCATAATTAAAAATAGTAAAGAATTTTAAGAAATAATAAGTTTTGTATTTAAATACATGAATTCTTTACCAAAGAAACAAAATATAATCCTCAAATTTGGACCTTTATAAAAGAATACAATAGAAAACAAAATAATTACGAGAACATATATTTTAAAATAGATACAAATCAATACTACAAGAAAACATTAATTAATAACAAACTAGATCTTCAAGCCTCCTTTGATTTTCAAAACTTCTACCTAAAATTTTGAAAACAACATTTTTAATGAGATAATAATTTCAGTGAATAAAACAAATTTTAAAAGGGTTCACAAATAGTGTTGTTCTCAGCTGGTGCAGAACCCGGAAAAACAACCATGATACCTACAATGATAAAATAAATATTTTTCTTTATATATAAATTATGATTTAATCCAAATAATTTTTAGCAATAATAATAAACACGATAAAAAATATTTTTTATGCAAACACACAATCCACAAATTATAGTGATACTCATGATCACTCACTCTCACTCTTCAGTTCTCAGAACCAAGTTTTCAATAGATTCATAAAAAATTTTATGAGCTCATATTCCATACAATGGTGTACTATTGCCTTCCTCATGCTATTGTGAACGTATCCAGAATCTCTTTTCCATCCCAGATGAAAATATCCAAAATCTCTTCCCCGTATTCAACGGAGGTATCTCATACATCCATCACAGATGGATGTATTTGAAACAATTATCAAAACAATTTTCAAACACTACACACACCAAAACACCAAAAATAACTAATAAAATCATACCATGGATAGTTAAAAAATGTGTTTTACTCATGTCTTGAAGCGAGATCCCATAACTTGAATTTATTTTCTTTGGCTCTTTTACCCCTCTCTCAACCCTTGAATAGTCAACTAATCTATATTTCTTTTAGTGAACTACTTAACCCTTTGTATAATATATAACTTAAGGTTGAATTTTCCTTCTCCATATTTTCTTTTTTATAAAAGATTAGTTTTTACAGTTTAAATTCAAGATGATATCAAATCTTTATTTATTTTATTTTATTTCTATTTTAAAAGAAATGTTATCTTAAATCAATTTATCTTTAATCTTTTAGCTATTTGATTGATTCTCATCTAATTATTATCTTTTTTATTTTATTTTCTTAAATATGATATATGACTAAATAAAATGTTATAGATGTATTCAGATAATATATGATAAATGTTTATATCATTAATAAGGATCACCAATTAAAAGATAACAACTATTTTATCTAAACTATAATAATTATTTCACAATAATAAATTCTTAATCTTTTAATTTGAATATAGATTCTATCATCTCTTATTTTTAATATCCAAACTATTTTTTTTTAAATTTAAATAAATATTTTATTTTAATAGTTTCTTTATTTAAATCAAATAACACTTTAACATTATTATTTATTACGTAACTAAATTATTATACATTTATATAATATTTATTTATTATGAGATAATTTTTATTTTAAAAATTTAAAAATGTTACAATTTCAAAGTAGTAAATTTCGAATGGTGTGTTTTGCCCATTCTCTTAGAAAAAAAAAAAGAATATTATTTGTATGTTTTGTTTTCTTTTATTTTTTTTCTCTCTCTCTTTTCTTTTCTCTTTCAACTGTAATATTTTGTTTTTTGGATTGCTTGGAAGCGTCTTAAAATAATAGTTTGTTTTGTGTGAAAGTGCTTGGTAAGTCTTTCTTATCAATTAAATTAGATTAAATAATATCAATTGGTTGATTTTTGGTTGTGTTTTAGTTTCTACCCAACCAGGTGATTTTGAACACCGCGTGATAAACTAATCCCACCGACACACTTTTGATGCCAAACCATGTCCAGAAGATACCTGTGGGTCTACAATTATGCTTCACGGAAAAAACAGTTTCCTTTGAAGCCATTCGTTACAAAATTATCCAAAACACAACACTAATATATGCTAATATATATAGAAAATAAACAGTCTACAAAGTTTCATAATAATATTCAATTACAATTTTTTATATATAAAAGATTTTTAAACTTTACTAAATTAATAATTTAAAAATCATATAAATGAGTGATTGTAATTAAACATCAATATAAAACTCTTTTAGATTAAAAATTAATAGGTGTTAAAGTTATATATATATATATATATATATATATGAGTTTAATTATTATATATTATGAGTATAAAACATTTAATCACAATTTTTTATTTATGGTAAATTTATTTTATCAATTAATACTTTAAAAATAATTTAATTGAAGAAATATGATTAAAATTAATGTAAAATCTCTTTTTATATCGTACATATATATATATAGATAAATTTAATTAATGTATACATAAATAATGTAAAAGAATACTAAATTGATATTTAACTATATTTTTTAATTTATATGACTTTTAAATTATTAAATGGTAAAATCAATCAATTTATTCTAAATTAAGAGTATTGAATATTGGTGTAAATCATTTTACGCTACCTTCTTTATATATATTTTGCACGACTGAGATCCAAGACTAGAAGCATGCTTTGCTCTTTCCTAGCATTGCAATTATGGCATTTTAGGTTTTAGTGAAAAGGGTCAAACACATGGCTAATTTGTGACATTTGAATTTATTCGTCGATGGATCCATCTTATTATGATCAAATCCACCCTATTTGCCTCTGCTGTCCAACTTTAATTTGCATGAAAAGCCTAAACAAGTCAATGACATTACCACCTTCTTTATTACTACAGAAAAATATTAGCATCAAAGTAAACAAAGGTGCCCCCCCCAAAAAAAGAAAAGAAAAGAAATTTCTGTTAATATTTGTTCTCTCTAAACTGTTTTGGGTGTAATTTGATCTTATTAAAATAGGAGTTGAACACACGATTTTGTCATCTTGCTCTTGGCTGTTTTGACTGCGTATCAAATTAAACCCCTAAACACACGGCATCAATGTATGCACATATTTCCCTTTCTTCAATTTGTCTTATATGCCTTCTATGAGATGATCTGGCATGACTTTTATGTCTTAAAGAACATATTTTAGATAATTATAGATACATTGATCTAGAATGCAAACAAAATTACACATCGATTAACATTAGTATTTAATGAAGTCTCACAACAGTCAAGGTTAACATTTACAACATCGATATAAAAGTAGCATTAGTATGAGAGTCATGTTTTTGTGTTATCAATTATAATAAATAACATAATTTTCTAAAACTATATACTTGACAAGTTTAGTCATTGCATAGATTACTTCTTCTTTTTTTTTAACATGTTTGTTATTACGTGAAAGTCTATCAATAATGTATGATTTTATTTTTTTCACATTGCAAACCTAAAGTCATACCATTGCAGAAAGTGTTAGAGCTGTAAAAAGTTAAATATGATTTTAGAATTTTGAGAGCTCATAAAGGTTAATTGTAATTTTTTCAATGGCCTAATTTTACCATCCTTTTAATATAGCATATTAGGTGTAAATTAGCTATTAAGATCGACTTAATAACCAAGGGACTTGTAGTTAATTTGGTACAAGATGCAATTTATAATTAAATTATACCGAACATCTAAACAACTCTAGAAGAATATAAAATTAATTTAATTTAATGATACTAATAGGAGACCTGACAATCAGGGGACTATGAGTATATTATTATTTTTGTATGTGATACATGCCTTAAAATGCATATGAAGATGCAATTTATAATTAAATTATATTGAGTGGCTAGACAACCTAGCAGAGTATAAAATTAATTTAGTGATACCAATAGGAGTGACCTAACAACTGAAGGACTATTAGTATATTGTTATTTTTGTATGTGATACATGCCTTGATTGATTATGAGAATCAAATTATCTCTGAGAAGACAAGGCAACTGCAATGGTAGTTGGCAACCTGACGACAAAAAGGACAAAGGAATGTCTAAACCCAAGATGGAAACATTTTACAGCTAAGGGTAGTGTGACCTAAACCCAATGCTAAACTTGTTACTTGATTATGAGAATCAAATTGCCTCTAAGAAGACCAAGGGAACTGCAATGGTAGTTGGCAAACCCAACAACAAAAAGGAAAAAGGAATGTCTAAACCCAAAAAGGAAACCTTTTACAGCTAAGGTTGGTGTGACTAAACTTGATATTGAACTTGTTAATTGATTATGAGAATCAAATTGCCTCTGAGAAGACCAAGGGACCTGTAGTGGTAATTGGCAAACCTAATGACAAAAAGGCAATGGAATTTCTAAACCCAAAAAGGAAACCAAGCTAAGGGTGGTGTTACCAAACCCAATCATAATCAACAATTCAAAATGCTTTTCTTGTGTATACTTGATAAACTAGTGTTTATTATATAGATGTAGTAAGATCTGCTTGGAAAGTAACAAGTTCCCTTTCACATCTCTTCATCTATAAAGAATTGTTTATGTGAAAACACAAAGACAAAATATTGATCTTTGAATACGCAAAAGATTAGATTCGTGGAATCCCAAATGAATTGGCTTATTAAAATAAAACTTGTTCTTTGAAAGATCTATGTCATGCCAATTTCATTAATAATGCCTACTAGCAAAATACTAGTGTTAGAAAATTGTTATTATGTTTCAAAATTTTTTTCGAATATTATTTCAATTTCTATGTTGGACAAAAGTGGTTTTCATATTATTTTAAATAATAACTTTTGCTAAATTTATCATGGTGAAGATTTGTAAGTGAATGGTTACCTCCAACGTGATATATATGTCTTACTTAATGTAAATTTTAATCCAGTTATGCATGTTTCTAATTCCAAAGGACAAAGGGATAGTTAAGTAAATAAAACATATTTTTGGCATTATAGACTTGGTCGTATACAACTTGTGAATCTTGCCTCAATGGAAAGATGATCAAATCTCTTTTTACTGAAAGAAGTAGAAAGAGCTTCTAAATTATTAGGATTGATTCATACAAATGTTTGTTGACCTATGAAAATTCAAGCCAAAGGTGGGTATTCTTATTTTATCACATTCACTGATGATATGTCTAGATATGATTTTGTGTATCTCATGAAACATAAACAGAATCATTTGAAGTGTTCAAACATTTTCAAAGTAAAGTTGAAAAACAAACTGGTAAAATATCAAGGAGCTAAGATCTGATAAAGGAGGAGAATATGTTAGCAACAATTTTCTTGATTATCTAAAGAGAATGGGATCTTCTCACAATGGACACCTCTAGGAACACTACAACATAATGGTGTA
The DNA here is from genome assembly GCA_037954015.1 of Psophocarpus tetragonolobus. Taxonomy (NCBI): domain Eukaryota; kingdom Viridiplantae; phylum Streptophyta; class Magnoliopsida; order Fabales; family Fabaceae; genus Psophocarpus; species Psophocarpus tetragonolobus. The sequence goes on along the minus strand of CM075696.1, from coordinate 29,858,516 downwards.
TCTAAAAGAAAGGATCAGACCTTATTAGATTTGGTAAGATCGATGATGGGGTTTCCTGATCTTTTAATTAACTTATAGGGTTGATCATAATGATGATGACCCTAATAGCTATGAAGAGGTCATATGAAGCTTGGACCGTAAAAGAAGTGGCAAGAAGCCATGGAATCTGAAATGGAATCAATGAAGATTAAACAAAGTATAGACTTTAGTTGAAACTTCAAAAGATATAAAACCAATAGGTTGTAAATGGTTTTCAAGAAAAAGATTGGAGCAAATGGAAAAGTCGAGACCTACAAAGCTCATCTTGTTACCAAAGGATATTGTCAAAAGAAAGGAATAAATTATGACAAAACATTTTCTCCCGTAGCAGTACTCAAATCAATTTAGATTCTTCTTGCTATAATCATATACTATGATTATGAAATATGGCAAATGGATGTGAAGATTACTTTTCTCAATGGTGAGCGATAGAGGATATGTTCATGACACAACCTAAATGATTAATATCTTCTTCCGATCATAATAAAGTTTATAAGCTACAAAGGTCTACTTGTGGTCTGAAACAAGCTTTGGAAGTTGGAATGTTCAATTTAATAAGATAATTGAAAAATTCAATTTTTGTTAGATGTGAAGAAGAACCTTGTGTTTACAAAAAGGTTAGTGGGAGTGCAATAATTTTCTTGATGTTGTATGTGGATGACATATTGCTTATTGGAAATGACATACCATCTTCACAAGGTACAAAGATTTGGCTATCTGAATAATTCTCTAAGAGATTTGGAAGAAGCAAAACATAATTTTGGAATAAAGATAGATATAAAAGATTGCTTAGACTCTCTAAATACATGTACATCGATATCATCTTAAAGAGGTATAGTATAATATGAAGAATTCCACAAGAGGATATTTTCCAATAGGAACAGGAGTTACTCTGAATAAGAAAGATTGTCCTAGAACCCTTGAAGAGAGGGAACACATGTGTAGAGTACCATATGTTAGTGCAGTGGGAACTATCATGTACATGTCCCAATGTCGCTTTTGCGTTAGAAGTAGTTAACAGGTATCAAACAAATTTTGGTAAGGAATATTGAAAAGTGGTTAAGACCATTCTTAAGTACTTAAGAAGATTATACAGATGCAAGTTTTGCATTAGATAAAGATGACAATAAATCTATTTCAGGTTATGCTTTCACCTTAAATAATGGTGCAGTGAGTTGGAAAAGTTCTAAGCAAGGAACGGTTGCAGATTCAACAACTGAAGCAGAATATATAGTAGCAAGCGATACTGCCAAAGAAGCATGTTGGATGAAGAAATTCATATATGAGCTTGGTGTGGTTTCTTCAATAGAAGAATCAATCCCATTATTGTATGACAATAATGAAGTCATTGCTTAAGCAAAGGAGCCAAGATCACACACACAAAAAAATAAATAAATATAAACATGTCTTGAGAAGATATCATTTTATTAGATTTGATAAACCCAAGTGGAAGATTGGAATGAAATACATGACAGATTGACTTTAGTGCAAGTGGGAGAATATGAAGTATGTCTAAGATCCAATCTATAATGTTTGCATTAATAAAATTATGTTTTATTGTTTTATTATCATATTCATTCTTTGTGAAATAATTAATGTGATAAGATCCTTGATTAAAATTAGATACTTATATTTTACAACAGAGATTATAATGATGAGACGTAAGTCTTTTATAATTTTATCTAAAAAATTTTTATCTTAGGATTATTGAGGAACATTGTTAATCTGGATAGATCAATATATATGTGATGATGTTTATTGGATAAAGGTTAATATATCTCATTTATTAAATTACATATAAATAATGCATATAGGTATATATGGCTATTGAACTGGCTCAAAATGAGAATTCATAATGGTTATATATTACCTTAAAATTGTCATTAGGAATTTCTTGTGAAAAAATATAATGATTTCCTTAGACTTGAGATTATCATAATAATTAACAAGATATCTATTAGACTCTGATTTTGTACATCTAGATATTAGTTGAATGATTATTGTGTATAATTAAATTCCTGTATAATTAAATGATCAATAAGAAAGAATCAATCACCTCTTGGTAATGAGTTTGAGCTCTATAATGAAAATAAAGACATTGGTCATGGGAGTTGAAAGAATAAGTAAATGAATTTCTTTGAATTTTTTTATTATAAATTAACTTAATAGACTTTGACAATTAAATCATATTTTAAAGTTAGTCTAGAGCTATAGATATGGAAAGAAATATTATATTGATCTTTTAAAAGGTTGTCAGAAATATAAAATATTATTTCATGTTATCTGAACATTAAAAGTGTTGCTAGATCTAAACCTTGATTAATAAATTAATGTTATTAATTTATTATTAATTTATTACCAGTTTAGTTTTGAATCTAAATAGTCACACACTAAAGAGTGATACAATCTTTAACAAACAATTGTTATTTGATAATTAAATTAAAGAATTTAATATCATAAAGTATATATTATTTTTCTTATACGTGAAATATTATTATATTTTTTGTTAGCACAAAAAATACAAATAATATCTACTCTATTTAGAATAGACGAAGTAGCATATTTTATTTAAATTTAAAATATTAAAATTGATTTCAATTTAAAATTATTATTTCAATTTGAAATATTGATTTCAGAAATAACAATATATTGGCATTCTTAACTTGTTGATTTTGATTTTAACTTTGAAATCTTTGGAATTGATCTCAATTGAGCGTTACTAATCATGCACATTTAGATTTTATTTTATTTAAACAATAGTGATATTATTCGAATGAGTGTGAGATAAAAAAAGAAAATTAGTTTTATTATCTTCTATATTCTGCTGAAAAAGTGTTGACGAATAAAGAACAATGATAATGTAAATACATTGAAGGAATTTTTTAAGATTTAAAACTTCAACCGAATACATTTACTTGCTTTTTATATATATTTTTGTCTATTAACATATATAATTTAAATACAAATAGATCATTTTATGTCTGTTGTATAAATTTTGGAATCTAAATTTTTTCCATCACATTGCACACAAACTAAATAAGACTTATAAAGCATGATAATTCTGAGAGTATAATGACATTAGTATTCAATCACAAATTTTTATAATATTAATTAATAAACTCAACAAAATTTATGATAAAATTTTATACTGTTAATGCATAAATATTTTTTTCTAATTCAAATACATATATAAAAATAAGAAAATTTTGTGGGTAAAGGGGATCTATATAAAATTCCCTTAATAACATTTTATATATTATAAATTTGTTGACTTTAATATTTAATATTCTAAAATCAATGTGTAATTTTACATTATAAATATATACGGATTAAACTCTAACAACAAGGTTGAAATGTGTAATAATCTGTTAAAAAAAAGGGCGTAAGGGTTGATAATTAAATAAATAATAAATGCAATGCACCGATCGAGTTAATCATGGAATGCCTGGGAGAAATCATTAAAAAAAGGTTAATAAACTACTATTTCTGCACGTACCAACAAAGGAAAATAAATATATTTTATAGTGAAGCATAAAAATATTAGTTTAATATCCATGTACGCTATCAATACCGTTCTTAAACTGTACATCAATCACAATTATTTTTGCATCAAAGATAGAAAAAACATTTTGCTCTTACAAGATGAAAAATAAAAACATATTTTGTGCTCAACTATATAAATTACACTTACTTTTCCTTCTTTTTTTTCTTTTTAACATCCATGGTGTTTATTATCAAAGACAACAACATTTTTTTTTACTTATTAATAAAATTGGTTGACTATTAAAAATATTATATAAATTACAAATTTAAAAGATTGCTATGAATAAAAATTTAATTATATTTTTTTTATCAAAATTTGATATTTTTTTATTTTTTAATTATAACATTGTTTTTCTAATTTTTAAACTTTTACCAATTCTTAAAATTATTAAAATTTGTTGTCTTTAGCGGATATATTAACTATTAAATGAAAAATCATATGTAAATATGAAATTGCTCAATCGTCATGGTTAATTTGTCTATTACTTAAATTTTGCTTTTTTTTAAAAAAAAAAAAACATTGTCTACTACTTCACGCTCCTCTTTCTATTTTGGAATTAAATAATACTTATTTGTTTTCTATTTTACATGAATAATTACTATATTTTACAATATCATTTATAAAATTAATGTATTACGTTATATCAATTCTAATAAAATAAATAATTATAAACACAAATCAATTTTTCAATCCCCATCTTTAGTTTTATTTATTTATTAATATTATTTTCAAAAGAAATATTTTAAGTTGTGTATAATGTAATGTTGTGCCTCTTCTATTTTATATTATTATCATGTTAATACGTATAATTATTTTTGTATTTTTAAAGGAAAAAAATTATTTTTGTTTATACAATGATTATTTTTATTACTTCACTTTTAAATTATAATTTTTTACGGTATGGTCACCTTTTTTTACTTATTTAATTAATTATAATTATTTTTTAACCATCTAAATCACCTTTAAATAATACTACATTAGAGTATGTTACATTACATTATTAAATTACTCTCAGGTAACTGTCAATTTTTATCTCTAGACCGTTAATATCACTCTATTAAAAACCATATCAAATACAAATTCAATCATTTTAAAAATTAAAAGCAAAATATCATTATTTAAAAACGAAGAAAGAAGTATGAAAAATGAGAACAGAACCTAATTAAAGAAAGAATAAAAAATTTTATATTATAATTAATTAAAATTTATCTTCTTTACATTTTTAGTATAAATTTTAAATAATTGTGATAAAAAATAATAAAGTTACCTTATATGATATATTTATGATTAGGACGAGAGTGTATAGTGAATATATTATTAATTGGTAATCTAGTATTATTAATTATGCAGGTATTGACATAGGAGAGTAAGAAAGAGGGAAGGAAATTTCTGAGGGGATTCGTTTACACGCACACAGTGCATCCAGCAGACAACAAGCATTTTCCCCTGTGGGGTGATCTGCACTTTAGCTGTATCTTATTGTCACCCTCAGAGAAAATGTTACTCTGTTTTGCACTCCTATCTCTTTATGGTACGCTTCCTTACGTGTCTACCAAACATGGTTCAACATGCCAGCCTGTTCTTTTACCTCATACCTCAACTTGCCAATTAAATTAACCATTCAAAATTAGCCTATCATATTTGACACGTCCTAGGAATAAAGAGGACTATGTATACAACTTATTCTTGCTTTCACCATTCACCCTTTGTTAAACAACATTTTTATATTCATGTAAATAACTTTTTTACACTATGTTTCTATGACAATAAGTTTTTTATTTATATAATTTTTAAAATATTATAATTTAATATCAATTGTAAAATATCTTTTTTCTCATTTTAAGTTACTATTCTTACTAACAAGTACTATTAATACCTAGCTTAAGCCTTTCGAAATGTCTCTCTCCCTCTCTCTCTCTCTCTAAATCTCAAAATCTCTAAATCTCTAAATAGAGTGCTAAACTCTAAACTCAGTGTTGCGTTAGAGTTTCTGAGATTTGGTTTAATTCACGTTTGAGAACCAATACCACATGAAACACTCATATATGGCCATGACCCTTTTTTGAGCTTTTTGTTTCTTCTTTTTTATATATTAATGAGGAAAACTATCTGATTAGCTTCAATTGCATTGGTGTGTATTGACCCTCGCCTCAAAATTTTCTCTTTTTTTCTTTCTTTAGTTCCCAAGAACTTGAGTTCTAGGAAAAAACAAAGAATAGAGGGAGAAAGAGAGAGATGGCACCAAATTCAACTGTGACAATAACTGAGAAGTCTAATAACAATGACTTCACCTTGTTACAAGTTCATGATTCGAATTCTCCAATGTTTCCAGAGAAGCAAAAGGCCACAAGCCCCAAGCAGTTCACGTGGTTTCTTCTCCTTAAACTCCACAGAGTTGTGACATGTTTGTCATGGTTGACCAATGGTCTGAAAGCCACTTTTGCTTTGGTCAAGAAGCGCGTTTCATTGGCTGACATAAGCGATGAGGGTCCTAAGAGTAGAGGGAGGTTGTACAGGATCATCAAGGTCTTTCTGGCTCTCTCAATTGGAGGCCTGGCCATAGAGATCATTGCTCATTTCAACAAATGGAACTTGCACATGATTCAGCCTTGGGAGGTTCAGGGTCTGTTGCAATGGTCCTATATGGCTTGGCTCTCTTTCAGGGAAGACTATGTTGCTCCTCTAGTCTTGTCGGTATCAAAGTTCTGCATTGTGCTCTTCTTGATTCAGTCTCTGGATCGACTTGTTCTCTGCCTTGGATGTTTCTGGATCAAGTACAAGAAGTTGAAGCCAACCATTGATGCAGATGCATGTGATGTGGAGGACCCTTCAAACTTCCCCATGGTCCTTGTTCAGATTCCCATGTGCAATGAGAGAGAGGTAACAGAATCAATACTGCAACTTGCTGACTATGATTATAATTACAATTTTCTTGCAATTTGCTTCTGTGTACCGATTAAATTTCTTAAATTAATGGGTCCTCTCAGGTCTTAGCCTAATTTAGGAATTAGATTATGTCTTATGATTGGTATATACTAGGCATGCTAGGTTAGACTAATGATTATCCAATTTTACTGCAAAAGCTGAAAGATTTTGTTTTATTCTTTTAATGTGATTAAGGTTTATTCACAATCTATTGGTGCTGCTGCTCAACTTGATTGGCCAAAAGACAGAATATTGATCCAAGTGCTAGATGATTCGGATGATGGGAATTTACAGCTACTCATCAAAGAAGAGGTAACCTCTTGGAAAGAGAAAGGGGTCAACATTGTGTACAGACACAGATTGATTAGAACTGGGTATAAAGCTGGGAATCTTAAGTCAGCGATGGCATGTGACTATGTCAAAGACTACGAATTTGTGGCAATTTTTGATGCAGATTTCCAGCCCAATCCTGATTTCCTCAAACTAACCATTCCCCATTTCAAGGTAGGTACTACTAATATAAGCCAGATAAGGACAAGGGACATGTTTTCTATGGATGGTCCAAAAGTCTACACAAATGATTAACGAATTTATGACTTTTCTCTACAGGGGAAACCTGACTTGGGCCTGGTCCAGGCTAGATGGTCCTTTGTGAACAAGGATGAGAATCTACTCACAAGGCTCCAGAACATCAACTTGTGCTTTCACTTTGAGGTGGAACAACAAGTTAATGGTTATTTCCTGAATTTCTTTGGATTCAATGGAACAGCTGGTGTTTGGAGGATAAAGGCTTTGGAAGAATCAGGAGGGTGGTTGGAGAGGACCACAGTTGAGGACATGGACATTGCAGTCCGAGCTCACTTGAATGGATGGAAGTTTATCTTCCTTAATGATGTCAAAGTTCTATGTGAATTACCAGAGTCTTATGAAGCATACAAGAAACAACAACATCGTTGGCATTCTGGTCCAATGCAGCTTTTCCGGCTATGTCTTCCTGCTATAATAACTTCCAAGGTACTATTACTTTTCACTTCTCTTTCAACTTATATTAAATCTTTTTTAGTTTAATTTCTATACATTATCAATATAAAAAAAAATTACATTATCAAGCAATCAGGACACATTTATAATTCGTAACTATTTGTAATTTGATGACAGTATAAAAATTATTAGATACACTATTTACTATATCTATATAAAGTGAAACGTATTTAAGTTTCTGAATTCTTATTTATTCTATGCAGATATCAATCTGGAAGAAGTCTAATTTGATATTTTTGTTCTTCCTGTTGAGGAAACTTATTCTTCCCTTCTACTCATTCACCTTGTTCTGCATCATACTACCCTTGACTATGTTCATACCTGAGTCTGAACTACCTCTTTGGGTAATATGTTATGTCCCCATTATCATGTCTTTCTTGAACATCCTTCCAGCCCCAAAATCTGTCCCATTCCTAGTGCCTTATCTTCTGTTTGAGAACACCATGTCAGTTACAAAGTTCAATGCCATGATTTCTGGACTGTTTCAACTGGGAAGTGCTTATGAGTGGGTAGTGACAAAGAAGACAGGGAGATCCTCGGAGTCTGATTTGTTAGCCTTGGCTGAGAGAGAGTCAAAGTCTTCAAATGAAGAAAAAATTCTCAGAAGGCACTCAGAGTCTGGCTTGGAACTATTAGGAAAACTTAAGAAAACAGAAGTCCCTTCAAAGAAAAAGAGAAACAGGCTCTATAGGAAGGAGCTAGCACTTGCACTTCTTTTGCTCACAGCATCTGCAAGAAGTCTTTTATCAGCACATGGTGTTCACTTCTATTTTTTGCTCTTCCAAGGATTGTCATTTCTCATAATGGGTTTGGACTTAATTGGTGAGCAAGTGAGCTGAAATAATGAAGGTTTGGAAATTGTTTTTGACACCAATATTTCAGTGGAACTTCATCAAGATACAATCTTAAGATTACATAGCAGCTGGCAAGAAATGAGATATAGAGTAAAATTGATCGTCCCATCTTAAAATATAAAGAATAATTATAAGCATTGAGGCTCATAGACAAACAAATGTAATTTTTTTATTTCTTCCCCATTTTTTTAGACTCTGTCATGGAGTGATTATTTGTTGGCTTTTTGTGGATTGTCACTTATGTAAAGCTTTAGGATTGAGACAATATTTGTTGGAACATAACTGTATTTTTTGTCTTTCACAAATCACAATAGACTGTGAAATGAGTAACATTTTCTCTCAAATTGAATCCGTGTTATAATTAATTAATTAATTAATTAATTAATAATACAATATGACAACTCCTTCTAGTCACTCGTCTCTACATTTAAAAGGGAGTGGAGAAAAACTGAGAAGAGAATATATTCATTATAAGGAGAAAAATTAAAATCTACCCTCCTTGCTCCTCATTAGTTTGAAACGTATACAGAAAATTCGAAAGAGTAAAACTATATATTTCCACAATTTTTCTCACAACAAATCTTACCATAAGAAAAGAGTAAAAAATGTGAAATAGGGTGAGTGATGTAATAGGAAAAAAAAAAGTTGCAAGGGACCTTCATAACCAGCTAAAATACACTCTTTGATGTAAATGACATTTTTAGGTGATGTCATTCTAAAGAATGTAATCAACCTTAATAAAATTGTATAATAAGAATATAGATTTTTTTTTTAAAAAAAAATAACGAGATAGTTTTCTTGAAAAAAATAATGACCAGATAGTTATTATCAAATATTAGGTCCCTATATCTTATAAAGAACCATTCATTTGCTACCTTTTATCAAGAACGTTTTTAATAAAAAATATGAAAAAATTATATATATATATATATATATATATATATTTAAAATAAATATATAAATTATCAATAATTTCATTTATAAGTTAAAATGTATACTTTTTATTTAACATTTTATTATACATGACATTAAAAATGATATGGTAACAAAATTTAAATTTACCCGATCTTATCTTAATATGTTATAAGTTTTAATTTGATTCAGCTTTTTTGTTTCGTTACATAATTTGATTCAGTTTGAACCCAATAAATATTTTAACAAAATTTGAGGTGATGTAAAATGTTAAACGAAGTCTGTCTTAATTCATATTAACTATAAACATCTCTTAGATTAGAGGAACCCAAGTTAAAGGAAATTGAATGAAACGCGTTCGATTGTCCAACTTCTCCGTCTCCTTTAGGACCGAAAAGTAATATAAATAAAAACCATGTTTATCTTGAAAATAAATATAATCTTCGGTTTGTATTAGTTCTCTAAAAGGTATTTTAGTAATAAAAAAATGTTAATTTAGAAAATACTGTGAAAAAATAATTATAAAAAAAAAATCTAACATTAAAATTTAGGCTTAATTACACTTTTTTTATTTTTTTCAATTTCAAACATTTTGCATCCCATGTTTTAATTTTGTTCCGAATCTTTTAAAAATTATAAAATTTTATTTGTCGAAAATTCAGCCTTTAATAAAAACTACATTTCTTATATCCAAATATTAGCCGTTAAGATTTTCTGCACATAGCAGTCAACGCGTTTTTGCAATTAGAAGGTGAACCTAAATTTTTAAAAAATTAGCAGCAAAATGTTAAAAATTAAAAACTAAAAAATTGTCTGCAATTAAAAAGGCAAACAAAAAAATCCATTTAAACCTAAAATTTAAAAGGAAGTGTAGCTAAGAGTGTATTTAGTTTGTCATTGATTTCAACTTAATTTGGATACTAAAAATTTAGAAATTTTTTTAGGAGTTATTAGTATTTTCAGAAAAGTTACTCGAAGTAGTTTTCCAAGTCATTAGCTTGTTTTATTTTTATTTGTTTATTCTTCATTGATTAATTATTATTCTTACTAATTTTCTTTCATCACATTATACAATCTTTATTTATTTCATTATTGTAATTATAGTAATTTATAATATAAATATATAATTATAGAAAATTATAATTTAAATATTATTATAGTAATTTATTCTTTAAATATCTAACTAAATAGGTTTCTAATTTAAATATGTAATTTCAATTTAAATATGTTATTATAGAAATTTATAATTTAAATATATAATTATTATAATTTATAATTTAAATATATAATTAATTTATATTATCAAAATAGGTTATAATTATTTTAAATATCTCATTGTTAATCTAATGATTAATGATGTCGTTATCTGTTATTTTAAACTTTTAGTTAGTTGATAAACTAATTTTACCAAACACTCACAACTAATTTTTCAACTTTCAACTAGTTTTGTCAAATACACCCTAAGTTGAACTCATTATGATTAATATGAACATAAAGGAGGTCTAATTGACTCTTAAACTATTCCTAAGCCTGATCTTCCTCAAGTTATTTTTTTTCTTCTACTATCTATTTTTATCTTACCTATGTAGTTGATATTTTGTTGTATCTTCTTCTCCGAATATTCTTCTCCTTAGAAAGAGAAATTCTTCTTTAGAGAAGGGTATCCGGAGAAGAATTTTTTTTTTTTTTTGCTTTTTTGGATACCATTTTTTGTAGAAGAAAAAAAATTCTTCTCATGTTTTTTAATTTATTATTTAACATGTTTTAGAAAAATAATTTTTTTAATTTATTATTTTAACATGTTTTTTAAGTAAAAAAAATATTATTTTGTTTATATTTAATATTGTTCACAACATTTTTGCATATATGCTTAGGACACATGAAACTCTGTATGATTTAATGTTGCTACTCATGAACATATACATCTGACTACATCTACAAGTAGAAAGTGGATGCCGACACAACATGGAATTGTTCGAGACAACCCATGCACAAAAAAGTTGTGACAATGAGTTTTCCTTAAGGACCGAAAGATACTACCCTTTTAGTATCATATCATGATCATATTGCACACATCATCTAGAATGACGAAGTAAGTGTATATTATGTTTAATTATTTTTTAGTATAATAGTTACATGTTTAGTATATTAATTATTGTTAGTATAATTATTTAATTTATTATTTTGTTAGTATAATAATTACATCTTTAGTATATTAATTTATTTAATCAATTACATGTTTAATATAGTTATTTAATTAATTATTTTGTTACTATAATTATTGAATTTATTGTTTTGTTAGTATAATAATTACATGTTTAGTATATTAATTTATTAATTAATTACATGTTTAGTATAATATTTCATCTATTTTGCTTCCAACTATAATTTTTCCTGCAAAGTCAACGTCTTTAAAACGCTCACAAATGACATGAATTTGTAGTGAATTGTCAACTCTTCCTCACTATGCAAATACCAAAATTGGATGAACTACACCAAGAAGAATACTCTCCCAACCATATTTGTGGTTAGTTTATATACACACGAAATAACATACGTAATCGTGACTATACACCTACACTTTGAACCGTTTCTACCAACATCTTTTACCCGATCATATTCTAATGAAATAAGATTAATGTATATCTTGATATAAAGTCACGCAAATTCTTGTACAACATCACATTAAAGACATGTGTAACAATATTGATACTTTTTCTCAAAAAATGCTTTAATTTGAGTACGTTGCAATTGCAACATACTGTTCATGGTATCTCAACAATTACAAAGTCATCCATGTTAGTTTGTATCAAGTTTTTCAAATATGAATGTGATGACTCAACCTTGTTGAAAAGAAATAGAAGTCGGTTATAAACAATTAAACACATAGAAGTTATATTAATATAAATCATATTTGTTGCTATTTGTGCTCCCTAAATGCATCAATTTATTGATTCAAACTCTAAAAAATATTTCTTTATGAAGAGTCAATCAAATTTTTTTACATAATCAATAAATAAAGGTCATGGTTGACAAATAACTTTGAATCTAGGAAGACAACGTTTAAATACATCTTTAGTGTCACACTCTTTAAGTTAATAGAATGACTGCATAATTTGGTCTCATGCATCTTGCGGATGGAAATACGTTTTACATTTAGTCTTTACATTTTTTTTATTATGATACTCACACAACAAATTAAATGTTTATAGAAAAATTAGTTCAACTACCTTCATGAGAGTTAAATCTCTATCTGTAACACGTTAAAGTGCCCAAACAAAGTTATTTTGTCGTCCAAACTCTAAGTAGACAAAAACAATAGAAAATGTCATGCAAGTGGATGTCATACAAACAATTTCAAGCAAAGACAGTCAATATTTATTAGTTTTATACATACTATTTAACAGTAGAACCATGCAAGTGTTAACCAATTTTACTAAATCAGGGTATGTCTAGAAGATATCACACAAAACTAAAACTGTCAATCTAGGTGGCTGACCTAGCTTGTCGGGTTTTTCAAACTAAATGAGTTGGGCTAGGCTAACCTATATTTTGTACGAGCTATATATTTTTAAGTTAGTTTGAACCTATATTCGGTCACCAGACCTAAACGAGCATTTTTTAAAAAAAAACAAAATTCAAATCTTTAGAAAAAATAAAATTTATTTTATAATACCAGCACAAACCAATTTAAAACAACACATTAAATCAATCAATAACATACATAAATAAGTCTAAAATAACATAAAAATATATTTATATATATATATAAACAATATATATAAATTGACTTCACATCTAACATACTTTTATGTGTATATTTTTTATTTAATATATTTTTAACAATATATTATATATTATTAATATGTTTTTTTTAAATTTATGTATTTATATTTGTATTTGGGTCGACTCAACCCAAGTCCATTTACATAGTCAGGTCAAATGGACTGGGCCAAAAATGCTCATTTCTATTTGGGCCTCCATTTTTAAAGTTCAACTGACCCATTTTATAGGCCCATAGGCCAGCCCAGCGAGCTAGACCCATTTTGACAACTCTATACAAAACTTCTATCACTTCATCCATTCTATGTTAGTGAATATACATATCATGCTTGATGAGCTCAAAAAGTCTTCTATAATACTCACGACAAGTGCATCAATCATATGTAGTAACCAATAAATGTTGGGTCGATCTCACATGGACTTGAATGAAATCTCAAAAATATCAATATTTTCTACTTGTACAAACAAAAGATAAAAATAACTAAAACTACCAAACATAAAGTAAATAAAACATAAATAAATAAATAAATAAAACGGTTACACGTATGTAATTCAGTTGGGTTTGATTTCACTAAATCATCTCTCAAGTACATAAATGAACTCAAAACCCTTGTTCACTACCTATGTTGCCATCACCTATAAAAATATCCTTTAACATCGATCTCTCGCAAGCAAGAGACTGAACTATTTGAGTATTAGACTATTGCCTTCGTGCATAATCTAAAGTCAAACAACTTGCATTAAGAAAACAAGCTAAAAATGGCCAACGGGTCTTACTCTCTCTTGAACAATAAAATCCATTGGAAGTTCTTCTCGTTTTACAAGTCAAAGTCCTTTCTCGAACTCATTTAACAAGTAAAACCCACGAAATATAAAGAAAACAAAATGCACAAGGTAAACAAGAGCACTAACATTGAGTAATAAACTACAAAAATACACGAGAGTTCAAATTAATCTATAACAAAATCTAACTAAATACACAACCTATCTAACCATAGGGTGGATGAGTTGAAGGATGGATGAAGATGGTCGGGTTGTAACATTTTGTTCATTGTGTTCCTTCAAGGTTAGAAGAATATTTTTTTTATTTCACCATATTCTTCGTCAAAACCCTAAACAATTATTTCTCCTCATCTACCAACCGTTCAACATATGAATGACCAATTAATGTTTCCGTCAAAGCATGATTGTGAAACTCATATACTACCTTCAGTTTTCACCCATCTTAATTCTTCAAAGGTCTTCCTCTTAATTTGAATGGACAATTACACTTTGTGATCCTCGTTATTTTATGAACATACTGCTCATGGTCTTTGTACAGTTTATACTTACCACTTCGCTCACACTCCAAATCAACACAAATGTTACTTCCAGTTGTACTAGACCTTAATATGATGATCACAAAGTCATTTTGAAATGCTACTCCTCAAACTCACTTTAATAAACAGTCTCGAGTCAAAAACACCTAGTTTAATGAATAAATAAGTTTCAAATATTTTATTTTATGATTAAATTCAATTAAACTAATGCAAATATATATTGACATAATTTGTACCTCTACATTCGTAAAATCAACAACATTTACAATAATTTCTAGTCACTGATCAATGTAAAGTTATCCATCGTCATTCAGCTTTACTTCATCTTCTTCCATATTTATTTCATTGAAAACATTTCTTAAGAAATCCATTAAAATTTGCAATAAATAAAATTGCAAATACGTCAATTAAAAAATTTAACTAAAAAAATTTAGACAAAATAAAATTTAATTTTAAATATTCTTAAGATCATAAAAGAAATTAATAACAATTTAATAATAAATAATTTGATAAATAAAAAGCTAACTCAAAAAACCATATTAACAAAAAAATATTATTAATGATTATTATTTTCAAATTTAATTAACCAATAAAAAAATTTAATTAATTTTAATTAAACCACTAACAACGAAAAAAACAATTTTTTTGTTCTCCGAAAACAAAAAACTTCCTTCTTTTTCATCGAAAGACCTCTTTCGGAGCATAAACTTAATTTAACTCTCCAAAGACCCACATTCAGATAGCACCTACTAATTTACTTCTTTGAAAAACCATTCTCAAATAAATGAAAAAAAAATATAAGCTTACAAAGGCCCTTCTTCGTAAGTCTTTTTTTTAAACCACTATTCTATTTTTTCTACCCCTAAAAAGACATGAATGAAATACATAAAGCAAGTTGATAACGAAACTTACCTAGAGTAGCAAGAGGAGAGACACCATGAGAGGAGAGAAGAAACGAAAAAAATAAAGAAACTAAAATAGAAAATCAAGTTTTATAAATAATTTTAATAAAAGCATGTCCGCCATTTTTATTATTAATAAGTATCATTTTAAATTTTAATAAGAAGAAATTCAAAATCCCCAACTTATCAATAAAATAGACCCATATGTGCAATTGGGCCTATATTCGTGTTCCCATCATCACCTAAGTTTTTCTTCCAATAACTCCCTGTTTTATTTATGCATCTCCGTAATCTTTTAAAAAGACAAAAAATCCTTTAGGTTTAAAATTCTCATCTTCTTTAACTTTTTCCCTTCCGTGTTTCTGTGAAGTGATGTTCGTCCTCAAATTTATAAGTTTTTTAACAAGTATAAATAAACTAATTTGAATTTTTAATTTTTTTTACAAATGTAGATTAACTAATCTAAACTCGTAAAAAATAATGTAAGTCGGGATTATTTCATTTCAATTTATTAAAAAACTGGCTTTTTTTAATATTAAAAACAAACAAATTTGATATTTGCTGCATGAACAGACATTTTGGAGATTTCTTAACCCAGACTCACAAGACTTTGATTGTTCGAATTCCTAAACCTCACACATCATAACCTATTCTGAGCAAGAATCGACCATCAAATTTTGAATCCAAATTTATACGTGTGAGGGAGAATCGATCTCTTAAGCTCCGGATCAGCAGCATCGAGAGCAAAAAAGAAGAAGATGGAGAACTTCCAAAGGAGCACCGTGTGAAAGAAAAGAAAGTTACTAACATATTAACTAAAAATATTTTTACTATTTTAAAAAAGTACGCTAGTGCAGGTAGAAAGTAGACGCGGTCAATTAGTTGCACATTTTTTGAATTTTTTTTTTCACACTGTCACTGTCACTGAACATAGCTTGCTTACGTCAATTTCACGAAATTCGAAGCCGTGGCTTTCTTCAAAACTCAAAAGCTGGTTTTCCTTTCGTATCACTGAGAAAGTGATTTATTCTTGAGCTGGGTTTGTTCGCTGTACAACGTTTAACTTTAAATTTTTTGGATTGTTTGTTATAATTACTTTTTGTTGTTTTTCTCAACTAATATCATACTTCTGTGACTGTGAGTGATTGCAGTGTTGTTGCAATGGCTGAGGAGAAGGGCGCTTTCTACGTTGTAAAGAAAGGGGATGTTGTTGGCATCTACAAGTCTTTCAGTGACATCCAACATTTACTTGCATCTTCTGTATGTCTTCTTCCAACCATGTCATGTTCTTCCTTGGTGTAAAGTTTTTGTCTTTGGTCTTGTCTGCATTTGGGTATTCATACTTTTTCGTGTTGAACTTTTACCTGTGTTTTGAACTTGAATTTTTTTTACGGCTAAATATACATTGGAACATGTTGAATATACACCTCGTCTTGGTACGTACAAGTGGAAAGGAGAGAAAGGGAAGATAGAAAAAATTATAGATGAGTAATACAAATAATATGATGTGAAACAATCAGAGAAATAGGAAGAAAATTTATATAAGACGATAATAACCCGTATGCATTAGGCTTATGAGTTGCCTTTTGATTTTTTGAAGCCCTCGTTTTTGCTTTGTTGTTTAGGTTACAATAGAAGTTGCGGTTGTTCTTAGTTGAGTGTTTGCTTATTCCATGCAGGTATCTGGTGACCCTGTAAGTATTCACAAAGGGTATTCTCTACCTCAGAAGACTGAGGATTACCTTATCTCACATGGACTTAAGGGAGCCCCTTACTCTATTAGTGCTGCTGATGTGAATGAGGGGCTTTTTGGAAGACTTGTTGCTTGTCCTTATCAGGTTTGAGACAACCTTTCGTCTTATTTGTGTTGTTCTCTGATACTGGGAATGGGAAATTTTCCTCGTACATGGGGTCAAGGCCATTTTTTGTGTCTAAAACCTTAGCTTTATGCTGGAACTTTTGCCACATTTTTAGATTGGTTTGTAAATTTGTAGTGCATAAAAGTTCATCTTAAGTATCATTGTTTCTGAGTATGAATTGGCAGGCACTTGCTTGAATTTAGATGATCTTGATTTTGCAAAATTAATTCAAAATTGATTTTTAAGCGAACTGATTTATGTTTGTAAACTTAAACTTTTATTACATAATCAAGTTTGTAAAACTTAGTATAAATTCTTTAACAGAAAGCAAAAGCTACATGAGAGTTGCTTCTTCTAGAATTATGTATAAGGTTATTTTCCCATTTAAAACATTTTGCAAATGTTTTTCCAAACATGTGGTTAGAATAACAAGCTCATGCTGAGATAAGCCAAACTATGTGTGTCTGTGCATGCGGGTAGAAAACCCAAACGGGAGTTGGGAAAAGGATTGACACCCTTGGTTTTACATCAAGACTATATCCTTCTGTTTAAAGTGGCTGGTACTTTGTGCAATAACAAACATACTGGTAACCCAAACATGCCTATAATGTTGGATTACCAAATATTCAATTAAACTACTTTTTTTTGGTAAGGTTGTAGTTTAAGGCTTTTTAAGCTTATGTCATTTGTATCTCTTGTAATTTAAGAAAGTCTAACCTCAATAGAAGATGAATTTTCTTGCAGGATCCTTATTCTTCTGGAGGAAGAGCGTTCGATGTGAGTTCCTCTTCAAGGAACTTGCAAGGAGGCATTCATTTTGATGCTAGTGTAAGTTATTAACGCTGACATATTCTCAAACTAGAAATTGCATTTTAATATTACGAAAGAAAAGCTATTGATTTAAGTGCAACACACATTTGGAGCTGCAGCTGAAAATGAGTTGAGTCAAGTCTAGCTTGACTCTAAGAATTGGTTTGATTCAAACTTGGGTCAGGTTTTTTATGAAATATTTTTTCCAGCTTAAGTTGGGCTTGATTTAAGTTCAAAAACTTGGCCCGGTTCATGAGATTGTTAACTCATGATCTTTTACTTTATAAAACTTCATTTACTTAGTACTTTCTTGTGCAAAAGGTGAAAGTGACAAATAGAAGGAAAATTAAGGACTAATGGGGGTTTGCTCTAGATCTAGATAATTTAAATAAATATAATGAATTATTCAGATAATTTTATATATTTAATATAATTTCTGAATTTTAACAATGTGTTTGGATTGAGTTGGTAATGAACCAAACAAATTGAATAATATTTGGCTTAACTTCAGTACATTTAATTAATGAGCTTAATTTTCAGTTTGAGTTCAACTTGTTTAGCTCAATAACCAAATACATCAAGCTAATTAATCATCTGAGCCTCAAATTCATATCAAGTCTGTTCTGTTCATTGCTGGACCTATTTGGAGCCCTATTATATCAGTTGTTTCTCAGATGTGGAGGTTAAGTAACATGTTCCTGAGGCCCACCTGTAGTCGTGGCCCCCTATTTTGTGGCAGGGCAGGCCTTCTATTGTATATTTAGGCTAATAGGGATGTTAACAGCATCATTTTAGCTTTTCGTGGTATCTATTAAAATGAGTAATGCCTAGCACTTGGAAGCTACTGTCTTACTCTTACACTCTTTGGGCAGCTGATAATGTGCTTGTCATTAGTTAGTCTTTTTTTCCCCTTCTTTTTCTTCCTTGTACAGAAGCTGGCTGGATCATCTTTGTATCCAACAAATTCACAGAGGCATCATGCACAAGGTGGATCCCAAGCGGAGTTGTCTACTTGTGTAAGCCAGTTTGATTGTGTTTTGCATTGCTAATATTGGCATATACACTTTGTACATTGTTTTTTTTCTTTTATGAATAGACGGATGTTAGTTGTTAGTGTGTTAGTTTTCTTAATGAAGGGATTCAAACCCACAACACTCTTTACATTGTAATTGTGTGTATTGATTATATAATATTATAATATACTGTATTTTACAACTGCACACATGTTGTACACTTCCCTTGATAATGCGTTATGTAGTTAGTACTTGGTGACATTCCCAGCCCCATGTCAATTGCCTGATTTTCATTGTATATATAGGTCCTGTTTGATAAACAACTTAATTAAGTACTTATTCAATAAAAGCTTTTTACATAAGTGCTTATAATATAAGCTCTTAAATTCTATAAGCTATTTTTGTTTGGATATATAAATTTAAAAACACTTATATGAAAATAAAGTGTTTGAATGCATCACCATAGATACTTATAAGCATTTGATCATATGAGAGAGAGAGAAAGGTGGGAGTCGAAGGGAGTGCGGATTTTAAGTTCCGCAAAAGTTCAGCATAAGCTTTTCTCAAAAAGCTGCTCTAGTTAGCTTATTCAAATAAGCTTAAAATAGCTTATTGACCCTATATAAGTGTTTTTATAAATTTATTCATATATTTGTATAAGTGCTTATATGATAAGATAACCTCAAATAACTTGTAAATAAGTTCTTCCAAACGGTACCATATTATATATATATATATAACTTATCTGCAAGTGGTAATAAATATATAAGTTCTGGTAGTCATAAGATTGACATCAACTATAAAGTTTTGGCTGTCTTGTTTAACTCTTTTAGGCATTCATTGTTGATCTATATATTAAGTGTTAGTGTTTGGAAATTTAGTTGATGTTAATTTATCATTGATACAACTCTAAAATTTTAAGCATCCTATTGTAAGTATTAATAGATGCATGCGTGAAAGTAATGGTTATTGTAGCTGAAAGCTGGTGGCTTCACCAGCAAGGCATAACAAAGTCCTTTGGGGCCATTGAGTCAATGGCACGGTTAAGGTAGATGCTTGATTGATACCCTAGTGTGCTTTGTATTATCTTTCTGGGATGAGTTGTAATAGGACTCATTTGTTCTAATTTCTAAATATTTTGAAAAGTGAATGAATTTTATGCCTGATCACTAATCAGGACATTTTTACAACTAGCAAAAGATTTGAATTTTAGATGTCACAACAGCAAATGTACATTGATCAAAAGGAAAATTGAGTGAAATGCTACAAAGGTCTTTGTTTGAAATAAAATCAATCCATTTGACCTTCAGATTTGTGGTCCTTTATTTTTGGTTATAAATTTTATTGCATACAATGCTTTGATGCCTCTCTTGATTGATCTCCACCTCTCTTCCTTGTTGGAATATTTGGTGTATTTTATCTTTTAATAGTATAACAACAAAATCTTACATCTCTATTTGTAGCTTTCGTGTAACCTTATGTTTGACGGTGCTTCCAAAGGAAATCCTGGACCAGCTGGTTCTGGAGCTATACTCAGTGATGGGAGCAAGGTGTTTACTGTTTGCAACAATTCATTTTGTTAATATATTTTTACAGAATTTAGCTAACTATTAGGTGTCTTCTTAGGTATACCGGTTGCGTGAAGGAGTGGGCATTCAAACTAATAATGTTGCTGAATATCGAGGTTTAATACTTGGATTGAAATATGCCCTTAAGAAAGGATATAAGCACATTGTTGTCCAAGGCGACTCTCTACTTGTCTGCAATCAGGTTTGTTATATTTTCTAATTATGCATTTAGTAATTTTCAATTTCTCCCTTTTTCTTTTCTACCTCCTGATTTGTGTTTCACTACTTAAATAGCATCTGGATGGTGATTAAAAGAAATCATACTCTAATGGTTAAAAAAATATTACATGGTACTTGAAATTTGAAGTAACATTATAGTTCCTGCTTTATAAGCAACATAAGCACCTCCCCTCCACCAATAGAAAGGTTCTTTGGATTCATTAATTCATGTCCTTCCTAATGGTAAGATATTTCAGCTTTTATACATTTTATCACCAGTTTACTGATTTATTTGGTTGATTTTGCAACAGATTCAGGGTTTGTGGAAAATAAAAAACCAGAATATGGCTACCTTGTGTAGCGAGGCCAAAGAGCTGAAGGATAAGTTTCTGTCATTCAAGATCAGTCATGTTCTTAGGGTACCACTTTCTCATTTGCTCTATATTTGATATTTACTTAGAAGTTTGAGAAAATAATAGCCAACTCTTTGTCCCCATTTTGTGGGTAATAATACGTGGACAACTCTTGATAAACAAAAGATGAAGAGGCCATGGGAAGTCTTCCTCCTCATACTATTTCTCATGGTTTAGTTATGTGCCAACCTACAAAGTAGACCACATGATTGTTAATGTTTTAGGGCTAGTTTGGATAAATCTTTCATAAAACGCTGATAGGAGAAGGAAATATAAAGAAATGAGGAGCTAAAATGAATAAAAAATTTCTCAAAAGTTAACATCTATTCACCTCAATTTATGGAAAGGCTAAGTGAGGCCTTTTTAATAAGTTAAGGTGTACAAGTTAATTTTAACTAATTGGAAAAGTTCTAATTCAATTTCTGTGTTTTAAATTTTTTCCTCTCGTAAGTACTTTTTGAGATGTTTATCCAAATTGATCCTTAGTTGCTAGATTTTATACAATTACAATCATGCTTGCTGGTACCTATTGTATGATTCAAATAGTTTGTATGTGAATAATTATGAATACTTGCATCAAGCATCCTACTTATACTAAGATTTTCATGCTTTTCTCACTATATTTGTCCTTTGATTTTAGAATACCACTCCCGTATTTTTGCCTCACTGATTGGTAATCTGCTTACAAATGATGTGCTTTGTGTTGATGACTTGATGCTTTAGGAATTTAACTCCCAAGCTGATGCTCAAGCAAACCTGGCCATTAATCTCAGAGGTTAGACACAATGATTTTCTGTGTTCCCTATTCATTTAAATTAATGTTTTCATTATAATCACAAATGTGCTACATTGAATTGATTCTGTTTCTGTTCTCAAAAAATTGTAATAAAGTAGCAAAAACCAGTAAGCTCTTAGCTTATAAGATTTTTTTTTGTGACTGGTTTTGGAAGGGAAAAATAAATTTTATTGGTTCCTAAACTTTTGCAGCTGGTGAAGTTCAAGAAGATTGTCAGTTGCTTTAATGCTTGGCTTCAGCATGCTTGTGCCTTTGCTTTCAGCTGGTGAAAAATTGGGTGCATGTTATCTGTAGATATGACCTTTTTTTGTATAGGCTGTGCCTAACGCACTGTTGGGACTTGGGACAGGGCATGCCACACTGATAAAACACTGTTGACAATTTTGTTTGTCAATGTGCTATGACATATAGCATTAGTTTTAATACTCAAAGTGCTTCATAGGATAATGTTGTCTTAGCTAATGTAAGTAATTGTGCACGTGTCTGAATCGTAGTATTTTGTTTTTCATTTCGTTTTATATATGCTTGAGGGTGAATTGATTGGTGCCCTTTTCAGATTCCTTATTATTGTTTGCGGTTTTTCATTTGGAAAGAGGCTTTGTAAGCAGTTAGAAGCTCAGTTCCGTTTATTTTAACAATGTGAAACAACACATTTGAGGAAAGTAAACTGTAAAAGAAGTGATTTAAGATTTGGAGGAGAGGGGAGGAAATGAGGTTAAAAACTTGAAATCTTTTCTCTCGTTAGTCTTCCCTGTTGGGGAACTTTTCTTCCCTATAAGAATTATTAAATTGATTCAACATTTTATCTCAGTTTTTTTTATTATGATTTATAACAATAAAATAGAATGCTATCTTTTTGTTAATCGTAATAAAATGGAATGCTATGTATCTTTTGTTCACAAAGTAAACAAAGTTATATTTCCCTTCCCTTAGTTACAATCTTTTTATTCAAACAAAAACTATACGGGCTAAGGACTGGCCGGTCAAGCCATTCGGATATGGGCCAAAAAAATAAAATTGTGAGTTTTGTAGGTATAATGATCTTAAAAGGGTTGGCTGCTCTTTATACTCAATTTTAATAATGTATACTTTTACTATTCAATTTTTTTATCACGTATAAAGTATTATAACCTAATATATATATATATATATATATATATATATATATATATATATATATATATATATAATTTAATTAGTATATACTATTAGTGTAAAACTTTTTGTATTGATATAAAATCACAATTTTTTTTATGATAAATTTATTAACTTTATTTATTGATGTTTTAAAAATTATAAAGAACTATGATTGTATATCAATGTAAAATTTTTTTATACTGTTAGTATATACTAATTAAATTATATATATATATATATTATAAATTATTAAAAAATATAAAAATAAAAATCTCAAATGAATAAAAATTAGGCTTAATGAAATTTGTCTTTTGAAAAATAGTGTTTTTTTTTAATTTGAATTCTTTAAAGAATTTTTTGTTTGATTTTAATCTCTACTTTTAAAAAATATAGTTAAGTGATACATGACAACATTAGTAGTTCAATGATTTGTCACATTATTATGAAAATAGCCTAGTGTGGGTTTTTTAGATAAATTAAGTTTTTAATTACTTATAAATTTATCCTAAAATAATATTATATAGAACTATCTTTGATATGTTAAGTTAATACATTATATAAGTCACTTAATTAAAATTGTTGCTTAAAATTGAAACTAAAAGTAAAATTATTATTTGACAATATAGACTAAAATCAAACAAAAAATATTCAAACTATCAAATCCAAAGAAAGAACTTTAAAGGTTATAATAAAACTAATGCTATTTTTCAGGATTAAAATGTTATTTTAAAACCTTTATTTAAGCAAGTACGTATCTTCTTAGTGATATAAATGAAAAGCTTTTTCTAAAAAAAATTAAAATTTAAAATCATAGTTATATTTATTAGCTTAAAAGTAATTTTATTCAACATCTTCAAATTTAAACAGTTATTTTATTTTTGTTTTAAATTATTATTTCAAGAACAATTTGTTTCGGGCTAGAGATGTTGTTGAGGACTATTGGGTGATAGTTGCTATGGAAAACATAGGAAATTACCAATTTGTTTGTGCGAGTATAATACAACGATGTTTTATTTTTTTTTTTTTTTTTTGTGGATAGATAGATTGGGTGGCAAATAATAGCAGCAACTTCTCTTAACTTTTGAGAGTTGACACTCACTGTCTTTGAAAATGGCTACACTATTCTCCTTTTCTTCTCTGCACTGTGTTTGTTTCTCTTCTTCAACACCTTCTTCTTTTTCTTCTTCTTCTTCTTCTCCCTCCTTTGCCTTTTGCAGCTTCCCCTTGCGCTCTCGCACTTCAACTTTGAAGGTACAAACAATTAAGAAGCTCGTGGTGAAGGCAGTGGAAGAAGAAACCCAGCAAGAGCTCAACGCTGAACAACCATCAATCTCCGAAGCACAACCTGTTGTGGTTCCCATTTCACCATCAGATACTCTCACCATGTTCTTTCAGGTACATCACTACCTCTTCTTATTACTAGTTTAGTGTCTGCTTTTTGCAATTTGCCATGTCTGTGTCAAAATTTAGGGTAGCAACCTTCAATATAACTAACTAGTGTTTTTGTCAATGTGGCTTTGAATTTGACTTTTCATGAATTTTGCAGAACTACCCAAGTCACAAAATTTGTTCTTTTTTTAACTCAATGAATCAATCAGTATCTTTTTCCTGCAATTGGGGTCCTAAATTATATAGGGGTTGTATGACATTAGAAAACGGATAGATAAGCTGTGGTAACTGTGTACCTTTTCAAATCCTTATGGGACCAAGCCAAATATCTGAAAATAAATAACCAGATTAATGACTAAAAGTTATAGAAGATAAATAACCAAATTTTCCTACGAAAGATTTAGCATCATCATGTTACTCCCAAAAAAATGAAAATTATCACCAGTTAGTAGTGCTAGGGAGTAGGGACAAACTTGACCAACAAAGTGAAATATATGTATGTTGGGGACCTATAGGGCAATTTTCATGTTTCAAGGAGTCATATATTTCAAAATATGTCTTTAAAGATTAAATTGAGGGTTTGTTCAGTAAACTAAACCCAGTGCTCTCCCATCATGGGTCAATGAGCTAAGGTCAAAACTATTACTCACACTAACAGTGTTATAGCTTTCTAAACCTAAAAAAATATATGTCGAAATATTTTTGTTCTCTCCCTAAAAAAGTTGTGTAATTGGGATTTCAGGTAGATACCTTTTTTTCATAAGCCAGGTAGATACCTTTCTGTTTGTAATTGTATCAGTTTGTACTTTTGCATATTTTAAGGCAGAGGGAACAGTGAATGAAATCGATATTCCAGCTTTGACCAAAGTTTTAGAGGTATGTCGTTGAACTTTGTTAATGTAATTCTTGTTTTCTTGTTTAATCGCTTCAAGATGAATATAAATTTGATAGAAATACATCCGGTGTTGTGTGATCTTCATATTTCTACTCATGTTATTCTGTTGAGCTCCTTAATGGACATGGCAGGGATAGTGCTTCTTATGATTTAGGTCCTAATTTTAAAATTATTCTTCTGAAAAAGACATGAGTAGTTGTTTTTGGCTGGTTTCCTTTAATTGGATGATGACGTAGAGTTAAGTGTAGGATATCAAATGTTACTGGTGTTTGTTCAGACCCAGTATTGTATATCTTTTAGTCAAATGTAATTCATACTATATTTGCAAAACCATGGTCAACCTAGTTTTTGAATGGGGGAAGACAATCAAAAGGATGATGATGGAAGAGGGTAAGTCACATACTGTATTTAGGAGTCAGACTTGGCATTCCTATCTATGCTGGGGCATCAGTGTCCTGCGAACTTAATAAGCCTAGCTTGTTTTAGCTTCTCTTCTACTTGATTAGGTATAATTGTACAGGTAACGTGGTCATTATTGTAATATGTCACAGTGTGTTGGCCTTTCAGAAAGTAAACTACTAAACTTGTCATGCAACCAAATACTGCTTTCTCAATGGAGGTGATATGTGGGAAAACATGTCTCTTTGCAACTACAAGGCCCACAACAGTAGCTTAATCTATTAATGCCATGTCATGTATCTTGTTTGTATACCCTGCATTAAGATTTTATAAATACTTGCGTTTAATTCTGTTTTCTGTGAAAGAATTTGTTGGTCACTTCTTTGATTGCTTTCTTTTTCTTTTTAGCCATATTGTCATTGTCTTTGGGAAATTTTTGTCATTGTCCTTAACTCCTGGTTATCATTCCTCCATCATATATTTTTATAGGAGACAGAGGGTGTTACTGATTTGAAGATTCAGCTAGCTGAGGGACTTGCAATTTTAGAGGTATGCTTTAGGTACTTTTATACAATGGCCATTTGCCAAAAAAGCTTAGTTGTTTTAAGTGAACTCTGTATTCTTGATTTTGGATGATTTCCCAGCATGAATTAAACTATTTTTGGCGCTAAATAATTTATCATGGCACTATTCTTGAATTCTTTAAGAATGCCCCTAAATAATTTTCATGTAATTGAACTGTTGAAACACATAGTATCTTTTATCAATATAATCCCACTTCCCTGATCAAATATAAAACTTATAAAATCCAATAACTTGCCATTAAGCTTTTTTATATAAGGAATCAATTGCTCATGAGCCCCTGGGAAACAATTTATGATGTGGTTCTTTAAACAATAACTGACGAGTTTAATTTTGGTTCAACATCATTATTAATGACGTTGTGTGTTCTTGTTCAGTTGAAGAAACTGACAACAGTCCAAGCTACAGGAGTGGCTTCTGGTCTGGTAGAAACCATACAAGGTTCAGGCTTTAAACTGCAGACATTAAATCTGAGTTTTGAGGATGAAGAAGTTGCAGTTGCCTAGACCAAATGTGCTGGAGCAATAACAATAGATTGAAGGAAGGAAAATCATTTAAAGAAGTTATCTGTTCACGCCTTCCTGGCTAGCGCCTCCAACAATCATTTTGGTTTCTATTGGGCTAAGGGTGTTTGTTAACTTTTTTATATTTTGAGGGTGTTGGTTAACTTATTCTTATTCATTATTGTTGTTATTCGTGTTATTTTCATTATTGTTGGTATTTCTTGAGAAAGGTAAGTATTTGATGATGAAAGCCTCCAAATCTATACAGATGTGAGAATAGGATCATAGATAAAGATTATAGCGATGAAGAATCAATATTCTAATTTTTAGCCTTTCCCTAAAAATGCATCATAATGCCAGATTTCAGAAATTGAATATCAATTAACTTTATAAATATGTTTGAAGGTTTATAAAAAAAGAAGAAGTTTGTAATAGAATTGAGAATTGAACTTCCATAGCTAACCAGAATGTGAAATCCCTAGACTTAAATGACAAATAGCTGAAGTTTCAACTTAGAAACAGAAGCAACATAAATATTACCGGATAAAAACATACTCTCTCGTCTTTATTATAGAAACTATTTTTATAAAATTGATTATCTTTTTTATGAAGTATTTCAAAATTTTTATAACATTTAATTTTTGTTTTTACTAACTACATTTATTTAAATACTATTAGTATTTGTGTTTTTTTTATTGATAGTAGTGTACTATTAGTGTGTAACACATTAGTAACATTTGTTTTAACAAATCAATAAAATTAACAGCATTAATTATTTTTATTGGTGTATATAAACTGTCTAAGTGCTTTATAACAGAAGTATCTCATTTATATTCTAGATTCATGTATATTATCCTTAACACCAAGACGTTCTTACTAAAGACACTGATTAGGAAATTAAAAAGATTTTTTTATTAAGAGTTACATCCTCAGTCCCATTTAAGGTTATCGCACAAGAAATATTTAATTAAACTAAAATATTATGTTTTTATTAAAATAACCTTATCTAATACTTTAACTTTTAATACATACTTCTAATGCTGAAAATTAAATGAGAAAAATACTATACGTGTAAAAAGTTTTACATTTAGTCATTTACAGTTAATTATAGCTTTTTTTATATAATTAGTTGTTAATTTTATCAATTAATTTTAAATTATTATATAAATAAAGAATTGTAATTAAATGTTAATATAAAAAATTCTTTTAAATTAATAATATAACTCTTTTACACTACGAATACATAAATATTAAACTCATATTAAATAAGGGTATATTTGAAAAAAACATATTAATTTAACTTTGAAATTTTAAAACATTAATAATATAGTTTTGGAACTTAGAAGATCAAGATATATATATATATATATGAAGAATAGAGTATATGAACCGAAATTCAAAATTATTGTGTGTTTCAACTAAATGCTTTCTCCTAGAGACTGGTTATCATTCCCCAAAATTATCATGAAATAATGAAATTCACGAGATATGTTGAACAATTTTAAATGCTAAAGGCTTATATAATCGTATGTCTTAACCTATATCTGGAGCATGTTGTTACTGCGTACTTCAATGGCTAGCACATGTTCCTCGTTGGATGTATCTGGAATACCATAACAAAAATAATCACCAATCTTTGCACAAGAAAGTAATTAATAATTAATAATAAGAAAGAAAACAGATAGCATAAGAGAAAAACAATGAAATAAATAAACTTAATTAAAAAATGGATGTGGACTTCTCATCGTGAAGCAATCACCAAACTTTCGTCTAATAAAAAATGTATAAAATTCTTTTCACAGATATGCTCTTGATGAAAATAAATAAATAAAATAGCAGACAAAGTTGTTGAGAAGCATTTTATTCCAACGATAAAAGCATATAGTAAAAACAAAAAGAGATTATTGATTTATAATGTGGGGGGAATCAAGCTCACATACTTACCACTCCAGTTAATGTTATAAGTTATAAATCTATCTCATTCTTGTTGAATAAAAAAGATAATACGCCATTTTTTTTTGTTAAGAGGAAGCGCAAAAGCATTTAGAACTATTTTTTTTATATTAAAGTGCTAATCACATTTTCTGTTGTTTTTATCAGCACATTATTAGTTTTCTATCTGTTATTTTAAATCTAAGACTTTGTACATATATATTATTTCAGTCTTTTATTACTAGATGATTTATCCCAGTTAATGACTAACGAGCCTAATGTTAATTTTTCTTCACAATCTCATAAAATTTTTAATACAAAGAGAGAGGGGAAGAAACAAGATAAGATAATACGATGAAAAGGGTTAAAAGAAAATATTATAAAAAAAGAAGTGATGTTAGAAGATGGAGTAAAAATAACTTGATCTGTGATGAATGAATTTGCGTTTGATAACAAGGAGAATCATTTTATGGTGAACATGGCCCCTAAGATTGACTTGTCCAAGTGTAACTATTGGGATCAGACTCTTTTTTGTCATGTCAACAAACTTTTCTACCAAAATGAAATTTTGTGTCTGCTTTGGATCATGGACCCATTGTACATCATCATGTACACGAGGACACAAGATGACACC
Source organism: Psophocarpus tetragonolobus (assembly GCA_037954015.1). NCBI lineage: Eukaryota > Viridiplantae > Streptophyta > Magnoliopsida > Fabales > Fabaceae > Psophocarpus > Psophocarpus tetragonolobus. The sequence goes on along the minus strand of CM075696.1, from coordinate 29,829,048 downwards.
TTCAGCAAGAGCTGAGCTGGTGCAAACTTTTTAGTTTTTATCCACCCTTCATTCTTTAAAAAAAAAAAATAATTTCTTTTACTTTTAATCATTAGTATTTTTCTTATATGAATTTATCAATTACATAAAAATTATCTACATAACTATCATAAATAAAAATAGATAAAATCAATAAAATGTCCAGTTGAGCATGCATGATGATCAAACATACAAGACAATGTCATTCTATGCATGGTGGAACAGAAGTAGTAAGCATTTTTTTCAATTATATAACCAACAATTTAGTTTTTAAATATTTTTTATAAATTAAATATTAATTGTTAATGTATTAATTTTTGTTATAGTAAATGAATAACCCATATTTTGTTATTGGACTAGATTTAAAAACTTTTTAAGGTAAATAAATTATTATAAAAATAAACCACTTTGAAATGGAGGAAGATTGTTTGCTCAAGCATGTAAATTAATAATAGTAATAATGAATGTGTTAAAAATATTATCATGACTACATAAGCTGGCCAGGGGATGATGGCCCTAACAATTAAAAGTCAGGATTTGGTAATGCTGTTGTCCTGTCCCATCATGGATTAATGGTCTTGCTAGGTTGGCAATGGGTCTTTCAATAAGGAAATAAAAAGAAAAACAATTAAAATACCTTCATATTTTATGGACATGTGTTATGTTATTGAATATAGATGCAATACACTGTTAAAGTGATAAGAATAATATTTTTTCATCATAGCCATTGGAATCCTAAGGTAACCTTGTCAACATGCTAAGCAATGTCGTTAGGAAAGAAGAAACAGATATATAGCACTCTTTTTGTTCTAAAAAGTTCTTCCTTTTAGTCAGAATTATATTATATGATTAATGGTGGAGACTTTCCATGGTGGTAGAAGGAAAGAGAATCCCTTTAAATTTAGTACTTATTTTCATAGTGGTAAAGTTCATATTTATTTTCTATCTAGTTATTTTAAAAAAGATTAATATTTAATTGTAGCCTATAAACATCTGTAATTTTCATATCCACACAAAAATTAGCATATTTAATTTCTAACTATTTTTTCATATTGATTCATTTTGTTTAATTATCAACCTTGATATAGATATTGATAACAATTCATGCAGATTGATCCACCAATTCAAATAAACCTAGTGATAAGGTGAATTTGAAGGTTAAGAAAAGATAAAAAAAAAAGAAGGAAAAATTGAAGTAGTCAATTCTTTCTACTAAAAAAATTAATATTTATCTAAAAAAGTAATTCAAATAAATATAATGATTCATTTTCACTACGCATATATGTTTGGAGTTTGTATTATGCCATCATCTAAAATAAATTTATATTTGAAACGAATTAGTAGGTCTATTTTTTATTATATTAACTAAACATAAATTGAATTTTGGTTCTTAATTGGTCTTGAATAATATAATAATTTTTTATTTTATTTTTCAAATATTTTTTAGTTGGTTCTTTAAAAATAATTATTTTGATTTTTAAGAAATAATGTTAATTAAGGATGTACAAAGACACTAGCAGTCCAGTGAATCGCAACATCATATTATTAGAGAGTTTGATGGATAAATTTGCAATTTTTTTAGAGAAATTATTATTTTAATTACTTATTAAATTGTTTAATATAATGAATTATTTTAAATATAATAAATTAAACCTATAGTTTACTTTAAAAATTATACAGGGTTACCTGCTTTCTTATAATGTACTTGGTAACTCATTGAGTTATCAATGTTACTAAATTAACACTATCGTTAAACTACAAAGACTAAAAGAAAATATTACTTAATATTAAGGATTAAAATAATTTTTTTAAAGATCAAAATAGATAAAATTCTTTAAAAGATCAAAATAAAATAATCTTATTTTGAGCAAACAAATTCCTATTTAAGATTCAAAATTTTATAATTAATTAAATTAATTACTTTTCTACTTGAAATATAAAACTAGTGATATATTTTTTTACAGCAATAACTAGTAATATTTTATAAGTTTAATTGATATACACTTCATTCATGACAACAAGTTTGTTGACTTTATTAATAAGTATTTTGAAAATCACATAAATAAAAGGTTATGATTGAATGTTAGTGTAAAAATCTTTTACATTGACAGTATATACTAATTAAACTCATATTTTATTGACAAGTTAAATTATTAGCATATATTATTTTTTAATAAAATATTAATAAGGACAAATTTAATGATTGATATTTATTTTATGTTAGAGTTTAGACGCATGTATTTTGATAGTAATTTTTTATATTATCAACTAATAAAATTAATTTCTTAATATACGTACAATATTTTAGTGTGTAATTAAATAACGAAATCTTCTCCTGATATAATGGAAATAGTGCATTAATAAAGAAGTCCAAGGATACATTTTTTTTTTATATATATTTAAAGTTGATATAACTAATGAGTCCACCACTCAAATCTATAGTTGAAATTTTATGGGTCGATTATACTGTGAAAAACATGCCGACCATTCTCATTGAGGCTGTTGGACATTGCACATGATTTCACATGCCCTACTTCGAACGTTGGATGATGTTACAACTTAATTACAACCTTAATTACTCACTTTACAATGTCTTGTAACATGTCTCACAACCACCGTATCTAGTCATAGATACGTATGTTTAATTTGACTCGTATTTCATTTTTCCATTTTCTTAATATACAATAAATAAACCTTGGATATACTAAACTGAATTTTATTAATTCTCCAAGTCCTTCGCTCTTTCAAAATATATACCATCTTTTATTGTTTACATTGACCACGTACCATGTGAATTATTGCCAAGTACAATTCAAATCTGTTCTTAACAATAGTACATTACACACTCCTACAACTTCTAATTTTGGTTGCGTAGCCTAATTGCTTATGTAATGTCATTATTAGCACCTTAAGTCAATAATTTAACAAAAAAAAAGAGCATATATATGATAATCATGCATATTTCCTAGTGTCTATGGTTTGGAATTAAAACACATATAAGTTACATGCAATACAAAAACTTATATTTATCATTTGATCACCGGAAAAAAAACTTTATCACATTTTTTTTAAGGCGCATTAATGTTACTAATATTTATTTGACTATTTGTTTGTTGAATTTAATTGATATGTAGAAGTAAATATTAAATATTAATATAAAAATATTTTATATATATAATATATACTAATTAAACTCTTATTTATTTTGTATGTGATAATGAAAAGATACATATGTTAGAAGTGCAGGTGCAAATTACACGTTAGTAATTTCACTCTCTTTATATTTTATTAATCTTCTTTTCTTTTATCATATTTTCTATTCATCTTTTCCTCTGTCTTTTTCTTCCCCTCGCATTCAAACACATGTAGACATTATATAAGAGAAACGTGAGTCAACCAATGTCAACTAACGTGTCTTTTACTTCAAGTTTTGAACTTATCCATAGCAAGGAAGTATTCAAATACATTTACTATTGTACTATGTTATACTATTAAAGTGGAATAGTTTTATTATTTTTATTTAAATAATTATAATTCAGATTATAAGTATTAAAATGTAGTTCTTCTAACTTTTAATCAAAATAGGATTATATCTAAATTTTATAATAATTATGTTAGCAAATGGTTTATTTTTAAGGCCTGATCAGGTGTTTTTTAAATTTAAATTTATAAAATAAAAACCAATTTTCCCTCTGAGTTTTCAAATTTATATGAAGTATTTAAATTAGATTTTTTTTCTTAACTCTTTCAGTTCATAGACATTTTTGTCAAATGTATTACAAGACATTTCGAGCTTCACATATGAATAGTAATATTTTACAATATTATTGCAGTACATTGTAGTGTGTGTCAGCATTAGAAAACAACAAGAGTGTACTTTTTTTTTTTTTTATGGGCAAAAGAAGAACAAGAGTGTATGTGACTCTCGCCACAGTCCTCTAGCGTAAGCTCAGGAGTTAATCGCACACTTTCTGAAATTAGTTTTGTCAATACAATTTTTTTTATTACTTCACTTCACACTTTCATCACCTTTTATCTCATTTTAAGATGAAAGTTAAAGGTTGTAGAATTCACATAAATTCTTCCATTTCGCCTACTAATAATTTCTACAAAAAAAAAATTCAACTTAATTAAATTTATTTTTACTAGTACATGCCCCTTTCAAACCAAACAGTCTTAATTTGTAAATGATTCGTAATATAATTTCTAGTAAAAAAAAAATCTTAAAAATCTACTAAAATTTTAAAAAAGGTTAGAATTATTTAATCTTGTGAACATATTTTATTCCCGCGCTGACATATTCCGCAAACCTCATAAACGAAAGAGTGCAAGCTGACAAATAAGGCTCGACTATCGAGAAGCGTTGCGTCGCTCCTTTATCATCATAATTTCCATCTCTGCATTGCAGCTAGCTAGCTATTCTTTCTTTTTCTTTTTAAACAAAATTTAACTAAAATACTATAAAAAGAGAATAAAAGTTAGTGATACATTTTTTTTTAAATATGAACCGCTTTGCTGCAAATAACATTTAAATTTAATTAAAAAAATTAGACTATATAAAGTTGATGATTATACATTATTATTGTTAAATTGGATAAACAAATAAATTTGTATTTTAGTTATTAGTTAATATTAAGTAGATATCTAAAAACTATTAAATTATAACCCTATTGAGAAAATGTATATGAATAAATATATAAAAAAATATCACATCGTTTTCAATTTAAAATTTTAAAATATTAAGTTTGTGGGTATTTTTATTTGTATATTATTTAACTTTTTAATTTTTACATTATGTAGATAGATTTCAACTCATTTGTATTTTTAGTAAAGCCTTAATGCATAGAAGAGTTTTTGAAAAATGTAAAATGGTGTAGATAAATTGAGGATAAAATGAGACTAGCATGACCATCATAAAAACCCTTACCTACTAATACAATTATGAAGTGAATTTGAATTGACAATGTTGTGAGACATGAGTTGAATTCTTACTGGATTAGGGTTGAGGTAGGTGTTATCCTCAATATATAAAGTTGACTGAAAAAGCTGAGGTTAAATGATGGATGGATGGGTGACAGTGTCATTTGGCCATTAGTGCCTATCATTTTTAGTCACATCCCTCTATCTTATGAGCTGTGACCAGACCACATACCTGATGTCACTATATATGCATAGGGGCTTAAGCTTAACTTCCTTCATCTAGCTAGCCACTCCTATTTCATTTTTCACTGCATTATTTCCTTTTCAAAACACATTTTCATATAAGTTTACCATTTTTGAGGTACAACAACACTAACAACTAATAATATTTTGTACACACTTTTTTTTTTCTTGTTAAAAGTTTTGTATACACTTTTGAAGGTACAACAAGACTAACAACTAACCTAATAATGCACTTTTTTCTAAAATTAAAATGCTTTTTAAAATAAAATATAAAAACAAAAAATATTTTTTCAAACCAAATAACTTAAATGGTTCTCTATAATAATAATATGTATTAGATTGATTTTAAAAGAATAAAAGCTTGTTTCCTAAAAATTGCCAAAAAATTAAAAGAAATAAATTATTATTTATATAAAGTAAATAAAACTAAATAAACATTAAATACTTAATATTTATTTTCATATATACTACATAATGCGTTCAAATTTTCTTTAAATTAAATCTTAAGATATTACTATTTTATTTTTTTATTTAAATATTATGCCAGCACAAGATTAAATGAACAAATATATAATATATTATATGGTGACTATTAAAGTTTAATTGTTATTGATATATTATTAGTATAAAATAGTTTTATATTAATATTTAATTATAATTTTTTATTTATATAATTTTTAAAATATTAATAATAAAGTAAATCATTTGTTATAAATAAAAATAATATAATATTTAATTATAATTTTTTATTTATATAACTTTTAAAATATTAATTGATAAAATTAATAATTTATCATAAATAAAAATAAAAATAAAAATAGTAACTATAATGACATCAAAGTATCAAACTATGATAACTATTTGGTGCTTGTCTGCAAGGACGAAGTAAATTTTATTTATAAATAATATATTTGATGAGACATTGATTAATATTGTTCATTAAAGCTGTATTTGATGTAGAGAAAAGAAATAGAAAAGAGGAAGTAGGTAGTATTGAGAAAAGAAAAAATATAAGAGAAATAAAAGTTTTTTTTATGGAAAAGAAATAGAGTAGAAATATGAAAGAAATATTTAAATTAAATTTATTTGTTAACTCAAAATAAAAGATAAAAAAAACCTATTAAAACACCAACCGTAATTATGTGACATGGATTTGTGTGGAACAACTAGTTAATAAATTGTCTTGAAAGTTAAAAAGTTAATTAAAAGCTGAAAAATTAATTAAAAATTAAAAAACTAACTAAAAACTAAAAAAATAATTATAAGTATTTAATAAAACTAGTTTATAAATTAACTTAAAATTATAAATTAATAAACAAAGACATAATTAATAATTAGATCAACAATATAGTGTTTAAAATAATTATAACATATTTTAATAATATAAATTAATTATATATTTAAATGATCAATTATTATAATTATATATTTTAATTATAAATTTCTATAATAAAATATTTAAATTATAATTACATATTTAAGTTTAAATTTATGTAATTACATATTTAAATAGTAATTACTATCATTAATATTTAAATTATAATTTCTATAATTAAATATATAAATTTTAAATTATATATTTAAATTATAATTTTCTATAATTATATATTTATATTATAAATTACTATAATTACATTAATGAAAAGAGAGAAATGAAGGAGAGAGATATTGTATAATATGATGAAGGAATGTTAATGAGAGAGAATGGATTAATTAATAAAAAATAAATATGTAAAAATAAAATCAGTTACTAGTTGAAAATAAAAAATATTTTAAAAAAGTTAAAATTCCTTACAGTATTTTAAAAAGACTAATAATTCCTAAAAAGTTTTTAAATTTTTACTATTTAAACAAAGATAAAATCATTTAAACTTTTAACTAGTTGAATGAGATGATACAAAATTTAGACAATTGTGGCTGTATTTCACATGTATGAAGTCCTAAATTCTAACTTTATTTTTAGAGCTTCAAAAAGTCAAAATTTATGGTCTAGACATACCTCAGCTGAATTTAGACAATATTTGGCACATCGTAAATTACATTTGACACTTTTTTTTAACAAAAAAACTAGCAAATGATTTTATGTTTTTCACGGCACAAAAGTAGAAACTGAATGAAAAAATAAAAAAGAAACCGTGGACCCGTACTGACGGTATATATGTCGAGACCTTATATAAAATGATGGACGGACAAATTTTAAATACATTGGTTAAATTTAAAAATTTAGTTATGGGATTGTCTAACTTACTTACTTCAAATAAAAATAAAATTAAATAACTTCATAATAAATCATTAATGCATTTTTTATTTTCTAAAAGATAATTAAAACAACATAAAATAAGTGTATTAATCATTTATCTTTTGTTGTTTGAATTACTAAGATTGACATGATGGTGAAAAAATAAATTAATACTTACAAAGTTTTGCATTGTGTTCAAGTATGAAAACGGAAATAGAAGTGAGAATGAAAACAGAATAAAAAAAATGAACTAATAGTTACAAAGTTTTGCATTGTGTTTAAGAATGAGAATGGAAATAGAGATGAGAATGGAAATAGAATAAAAATAAAAGGAATAAGAAGATGAAAGAAAGATGAAATAGATTGTTTTTTTAACATTTTTTTTATTGTTTAGTAGAGATAAAAAAAATATAAATTGAAGTAATATTATAAAAATATATAAATAAAAATTTAAAGTAATGATCAATAATACAGTGGAGGGCCTAGAAAATAGTCTTAAAGGAGTTGAGGTTAATAAAAGAGTGTTTGATAGGTTGGTGTAGAAAGCAAAAACTTTTGGTCAGTACTTAGTATCCTCTACTTACAGGGTGTTAACATGCAGCTTGCAATTACATTATCAACCTCTTTTATAAGCACTGTTTTGGTTTGGCAGCTAGATATAGATAGGTTGCCAAGTAGGCATAATTTGCTAAGGAGACAAAACATCCACCAAGGAGAGGAGTATTGTGACTTATGTGACTGTGTGAAAGAAATAAAATATCATCTCTATTTTTAGTGCAATGTATCATCTTGTGTTTTGGCATGTGATATGTAACTGGTGGGGGATATTAACAACAATTAACACTAAGGTCAAGAATCATTGTTACCAATTTATGGGTCTGGTTGGCGATTTGATGGAGCGTCGCAACACATGGTCTATTGTGTGATTTGCAGATGTGTGACAATTGTGGAAAGCAAGAAATGTTACAGTCTTTAGAGCATGATTGGTGGATGTTCAAGACATTGTGCTGGCTGTTCAACTACATTATTGGGAATGCTATAGCGCATGTAAACTTATTTCTAATTCATATACTGAATGAGTCATGAACCTTGTTTACTGAAAAGTTGTAACTCTTATATTTATTGGAGCCTCTATTTTTTTATCTATTGTTAGTGATTGTTTTTTATTTTGATGAAAACACGTCTTATATTTTTCACCTCTTTCGTAATAATATTTTATGACCAATAAAAAAGCACATATTTTAAAAAAATTGGTTTGAATAAGTTATTTCATTTTTATCAAACAAATTAGTGCAAAGTTTATTTTAACTAATTTCCATTTTGAGTTGATGATGGGAGACTAGTGATCACCAAAAGATGTAGTGGTGTGAGGTTGGTAATATGGTCATAGGTGACTCAAAATTGATAGCGGTAGTAGTTGTTGATAGGTTCTCAAAAGTGATAGATAATTAAAGGTGATGAGAAACAATTAGTGGATAATACTCACAACCATTAATCAATCATTGAAGTTGGTAACCGGTGACTGTCAGTCAAAGTAACAACTAAAGATTATGATAAATGATTGTAAGAGACAATAAGCCAAAAATTTAAGTAAAAACAAAATAAAAATTTCAAAACTAAATTTCAAAGTAAAAACTATTTTAAAATAATTAAAAAAATAAAATATAATTATTTCTAGAAAAAAATAATTGTGCATTATTAGTATAAAAAAAATTTACATTAACATTTAATCAAAATTCTTCATCTATAATAAGTTTTTTTACTTTATTAATTAATAATTTAAAAATTATATAAATAGAATATTGTGATTAAATATAAATATAAAACTTTTTTTAATGTAGTACCTACTAATTAAACTTTTATGTTTTCAAAATGCATTTTAAATAATAAAATGAAAAACTAAATGCTTGAGGTTTTAAAGTTTAAATCAAATTGAACTTCATGATCAACTGCTCTTCAAGTTTTGTTAGCCTAACAAATCTGGATCGAATTTAAAATAATTGCATTACTTTGACCAATGAGTTAGTCAAACCAAGATTTCGTCAAAAAATATGTCATGACTCTCTGAACATGGATGGCCTAGAGTATGGTTCTGGTTCAAATTCTCAAGGACAGAGCTTCTGTTCAGCTTCTTAGATTAGTGGCAGAACACACAATTGTATTAAGAAAATGCTAGTTGTGTAGACACAATGTTAGAGGCACGTGGGTGGAAGCTGTTTGAGTCAGTTTAACTTGGTGACAGCTAGGCATTAATTCACCAAGACTATCAACTAAAACGTTTCCTTCTGCTACCCTGCCTAACTTTTTCTCATTCTCTCCCCATTCTTGACCTCTATATAATACAGCAACTAGTTTCTTAACACTGTCCAGCTAGCTCTAGACTCTTCTTCCCACAGTTCTGGTCCCTCCTCCAGAATGGCTTCCAATTCCATTCTTCTTCTCTGCATCTTTCTTGTCATTGCCACAAAGGTACACTATCTACACTAAGAAAGTGCATTTGAAGTTAACTTCTTCCTCAACTGTTCTCATTTCACTTTAATAATAACTCACCTTTTGTGTCTTGCTGCAGGCGTTTTCGTCTGAAGATCTCAAGATAGTGGTATGTTCACTCATACTATACTAAAGTTTTCCTTTTATTCCATTTTGAAATGGAAAGGATCTTGACCCTACTAATAAATTCCTTATTTTAATTTTTGACATCACTATCCTTGTCATTTGTTTATTTTCTTAAGACTGTCTAATCAAGGTAGCTTGTTGTTGTAAAGTTCAAATTTTGAAAAGCTTTATTGATGTTCTTTACAGCATCATGTGCATTCTAGCCTTGTCTATGTATGTACTATGGAAAGTGCTTAGTATGAAAATACCTTACACAAGAAAACAATTTGTGAAGACCAAGGAGAAAGAAAAATGGAGAAGTGGTTTTAAAATGTAGTACACTATTTTTTTTTTATCTTTTTAATAACTTCCACTAAGTTGTTAATTTGTTAACAAGTACACAGTCTCTCTTTTGACATAGATACGGAGGATATCTTAAATCACCAAAGATACATCTATTATTTAGCAATAGATAATACATGATACGTTACATCTTAATTTTTGAGACACAGACAAATGTAAAATGAGTGAGTGCATTGTAGACGTTAGCATAAATTTTGTTATTAAAAGTTAGAAATATGGTAATTGATACAGGTGAACTATGCCAGTCCTCAAGTTCCTGCACCTGCACCACCAGTGAAGGTACCAACTCCTGCGCCTCCAGTGAAATCACCATCTTACCCCCCACCCCCAGGGCCAGTGACCACACCAGCAATTCCAAAACCCCCTGTGAATAAGGTGCCCCCTCCTCAGTCCCCAGTAGTGAAGCCACCAACTCTAACACCCCCTCCAGTTAAGGTATACCCTCCTCAACCACCAGTAGTGAAGCCACCAACTCCAACTCCACCCCCAGTTAAGGTATACCCTCCTCAACCCCCAGTGGTGAAACCACCAACTCCTACACCACCCCCTGTTAAGGTATACCCTCCTCAGCCACCAGTGGTAAAGCCTCCAACACCTCCAGTGGTGTACCAGCCTCCATCTTCACCAGCTCCTGTAGTGAAATCAAAGACGGGTAAGTGGGTACCACATCGATATTGTTAATAGCTCTTACTCCAGTCGCTTCTATTTAAATGAATGAAATGAATCTGTTACCTTTTCCCCCTAATTTAATTTCTACATTAACTTCATTACAATTTATATTTGTATAATTACTTTCTACATTAAAACAGAGGAAGGAATTAAAAAAAAAACAATATGATAAAATGAAAAGGTTTAATTAACAAATTCACAAAAAAATATTTTATACTAATTTATAGAATTTATTTTGGGCTTGTTTGTATATTTTGTTTATCTATTTTTGTAGATTTACAAATTTAATATTCTATTTTAAAATTTGAAATTTTGGTGACAGTTAAAAATAAATGTTGACTTTTATATAATATTAATAGGTGATTTGGATTAATAAAATTACTTTTAACATCTGCTTTTTAATTAATTATTTAATTAAATTACTTTTACTCAACTTGTAATAATGCCAGATTGGATACAATTTACGATGTTTTTAAAAAATTGGTAGACTTAAATTTTGAATTTTAAATAGGTGAACAGATTTGTAAAAATAGGAAACCAAATGTGCAATTAAGGTTTTAGTTTACATGTTAGTTTTAGTTTTTGGCGATTTTTTATTTTATTTCAATCAAACATATTCTATCTTATCTCTTATCATTTAAGAAAGAAGTTAAGATCTATTTTATAATTTACTGCGAATCACAGTTATTAAAATGAAGAATATTTAATCTAACCAAATTTTAACAAAGATTAAAATAAAAAGAAACTCATATTAAAGAGATTAAAAAGTCTTATCTTTGGCACTCTTCTTTACCTTTTTGTCCTTGTTTTCCTTTTTCCAATCTAATGATGGATGTGAGAGAAGCTTTGTACGAATAGTTAATAATGTGATAATTGTTTTAGAGTGTTGAATCTTAAGTAAGATTGTGTAGAATTAATGATAGATGGTTTTTTGATTTGCAACTTTTGTGGGCAGATTGCATTCCACTATGCGATTATAGGTGCAACTTACATTCAAGGAAGAGAACGTGCATAAGAGCGTGCATGACTTGCTGTGACCGCTGCAAATGTGTTCCTCCTGGAACTTATGGTAACAGGGAAAAGTGTGGGAAATGCTACACTGGCATGTTGACTCATGGCAACAGATACAAGTGCCCATAGAAGCATATCTAGTACCTAAGTTTTTGTTTAAGTAATCAAGTTTGAATGAGTATGTGGTTTGAGTTGCTAGTGTATTTAATAACCGAGTGATTATATCATAAATTATACAAGCTATCGTGTTAATCAAGTAGTCAACATCATCTGTGTTGTCTATATAGGATCCTTTTGTGGTCCCATAACTTTATATTTATAATTCATAATGATTAATATAAGGGAGTATTTGCTGTACCAAATTCAGGACTACAATTAATATGAAATATGATCTCCCTAAATTTTGATTCCCTTTTGGGCACATTTCTTTGATATCTTATTTGGTGGGTGAGATATCCTTTAATTGTCCTTTTGTTGGCTTGCATTCAACCATGGGGTAGCAATATTAAATCAACCCCATCTACCACTTTCAGATTGTCTTGGTTGAATGTATTAAAAAATACCAAAACATATTGCCTTAATTTAAAGTATTAAATGTGTTTTGATTGAAGTTGAAGATGTAATGCTTATGATGCAAGGGATAAATATGGTGAGGGATAAAGGTAAATAAAAGTAAAACCAAAACATTGCGTGTTACAATATGGTGTAAGGGAGTAGTAAAACAAAACTATTTTTTTTGGTACAAAGTGAAAAAGAAAACATGGTGTAAGGATAAAAGTCAATTTAAATTGAAAGTGAGAATTATGTTATTTTTGTAAAAGTATTTATGTTTCAAAAGTATTTTTTTTACAGCATTTTCAAACATGCACTGAAAATTCGATGGCAGAAACTTAAGCTATAAAAGGAAACATTCTTCTAGTTGTGGTATTGAAGCAATTATGGATTAGCAAGTTACCTTGGAAGTAAGGTCTTTTTGTAAAGAAAAAAGATGAACTCCTTTGGTGAAATAAAATAAATATTGATAAGATCTAAATGTTTAGATAGTTTACAATATCTAAATTTTTATGAAGTTTATATATAAATATTTCTGTTATCAAAGAAAAAAATGCCGTAGAGCAACAAGGAGTTCAATCGTGAAATAAAAAATGATTTTTTTAAGGAAAAAATAAGAGTTAATTATATAATGTCGGTTTTTAGTTTTAGTTTTAAATAAAATATTAAAACTTTGACTGATTTTTGTTGATGTTTAGTTTAAAGTTACATGTTTTAATTATGTCATTAAATAATGATGTGGTAATCATGGAATTTACAAGTGGTCAAAATTTTTAGTTACTGTGATGATTTGTTTTCTAATAGTTACATATTGGAAATGCTTAGTTGATTTCATGTTTGGTAAAAGGGGAGGGGAGGAAAATAGAAAAACAACATAGTGTGATCCTACACTTTATTTTATTTCAAATATCGTTTTCATTATTTAATTTATTTTTATGATCTCTACCAAATATAATTTTAAAGACATTAAACAATTTATAGAGGCTTAAAATCATAAAAATTTATTTCTGACCAATGTATTTCTATTCATATAGCGTTCAAAACAATGACCCTTAAACAAAAGCAAATAACAGGAAACATTTTCTTTCAGTATATACCACCGGTAATGCATCGCAAATTGAAAGGAGAATTGTAAGCTTATAATCTGTTCCATTGAAGAAGAATCGTTGCAAATTACAAGTTGTTTCATCAATTAGGATTGTGGCAGCAAGGAAAGATAGAAAGCATGGGTGCAGAATGTGTTTTTGGGTTGCATTCCAGATTGACAAATCAGGAAAGTAAGAAATGGGTGCAAGAAGTAAATGGTCGATTAATTGGACTTGAACTCCAAATCAGCAAAATAGTAGAACGGACTGGCCCGGAAAAATCCTCAAAAAACTCATTTTATTTCAAGGATTTTATGTCAATAATGGTTGAATTAAAGTTTCGTAGGCAATAATGGAGGATTTTATTAACCAAAATGATTAAAAGCAAAATACATGAAAATGTTTCCTTGCTATAAACCTGAGCAATATTTATATAAACAAAAATAGGTAAAATAGGAGAGGAGGAGATAATGGATGATGAATCATGCAAAAATAACATGAAGAGTGCTAACAACATATTTTTTACACACTTTTTTTTATTTGTTAAAATTTATTCAAAAGAAAATTAGGAGAAAAAGTGATTTAATAATAAAAATCCAATATAAAATGTGTTGAAAAGAGTGTGCCCCATGCATTGCTCAAAAGAATACATATAATTTTCAGTGATGCAGTGTTTGGTTGGAAGCTGGGGTTTTATGCGGACACTGGTAGCACTTGGCAAACAATCCAAATGTGGCAAACAATCCAAATGCATTCGCCATATACATTATTGTCCAGCTTGGGATGAAGAAGGGCAATTTCTCAACAGCATTCTGAAAACATATATGACACAAATCAATTGTTAAAATGTTACCTTCTTAGCACTACCCTCAACAGTGAATATATTAGCATGTGAAATGACTACACATTGTGATATTTAGAGAAATTCATTAGGTGCAAAGTATAATAAAACTAATTAGATGAGAGTGAGAGAGAGAATAGCAAGGTAGAAACAAAGAAAGATGAGATATGGAGATATTGGACTAGTTACCTTTCGCGCAGAAGCAGACCTATAAGTGAGCATATGAGCAATGGCAGGGATGATATAGACAGTGAAGGTAACCAGAAGAGCCCCCACAGCAGAGTTAATAGGGCCAAAGAAAGGGAAAATAATAGCCAAAAACCATATTGGTATCACCACTCGCAACCTAGCAAGTGCCCTAAAAAATATATGCTCTTAGTGTCATGCATTCCAATCGCTTTCTCCCATACAAAATACAATGGCATGGAAGCAAATCCAAAAGTGATGAACTGCCATTCACACAATAATAAAGGAACTCATCAGTTTAAAAACTTCTGTTATTTTTGTTCTCTATCCTGTTTATATCTGAAAAGTAATTTTTACTTAATTTAAACAGTAGAAGAACTATTTGTTCAACTTGTCTTACAACAAATCCTAAAATTAACAGAAAGAAAAGAAGCATAAGTTAGAATGAATGATGTAACAAAGAGAAAGAAAAGAAGTACAAGTTAAAATGAATGATGTAACAAATCATAAATATCATTATATACAATGTTGTGAGAACAATTAATTAGCAGTTCTGAAGGGAGTGAAAAATTAATGTACCTGGTGAATGAGCATTAAGATGACACCTGCATCGCGCCAACCGGAGCGGGGAAGAAGAGAGAAGGCATTGGAGTGATCCAGGAGTTGGTCACCAAAGGCCCAGTAAACAGCAATGGAAGATGGTAGGGTGAGTGTGAATACAAAAAGAGTAGCATAAAAATAGATATATTTGAACTTTTGAGGTTTCCACATTGCATGCATGATTTCCCTGTATAGTCATAGGGTCCACGTTAGTGCATAATGCAACATCAACAACTTAGCTCCGTTTGTTTTGCAAATTTTCAATATAACTAAAATAAATATACCCATTCTTTTACTAGTGGAAAGTAGACTGGGTAACTAGTACATATCTTTTGTACTAGGTATTAGAGATGTAGAAAACGCAAAATGTAAAGATGGATCAATTCAATATATAAAGTTGAGGGGGGTTGGATTGGAACTTGGAAGTGGAAGCCAAGACACCAGTGTAATGGTCGTTCAAAAGTGCCATATTTACTGTTTTGTCTTATTTGCTAAGTTCCATTAGAATGGAGGCAAAAGCTACAATTGAAAAAAGTGTACGTGCAATAAACTTCTACTCTCCTTGACTTGATGTTTCATAATAAAGAAAACTATCATCATTGTTTTGTCTAACTCAATTAGCAAGATTTTAAAAGATATGGGGTCTTACACAGTGACGGCATGACCTCCGAAAGTGTAGAGAATGTTGGTGGCGCCCGTGAAATACAACACCAGTTTTTTAGGGCCAGTGTGAGTCACATTTTCAACCTGCAAAATTGAAGAGCCAGTGACAGTGTTGTTATTTTATTTTTACACCAAGTTATTATAATCAAGTGACTTCAAATAAGAGAGACCCCACTGAAGAAATCAAGAGCATTATACTTGGCAATTGGCAATTCTCACCTGGCCATGAGCAATGGCTGCAATGGTCAAGTACCAAACTGTGTAAGTGGTCATGCCAAGGCCAAGGAAAGACCAAATCCTGAAGTTGTGGAATGAAGGTATAAACACTGTGGTGGCACAGCAAGCTCCGAATATGTAAGTCCATGTCCTCTTGTCCAAGTGGTCATTTATGTAGTATATGTTACTGCATAGTCATAGCATACCCCACATAAAAAAAGACCCTCTTAAAGTCAACAAAAATTTCAATCATATAATCAAATACATAATATATAACCAAGATTTTGAAAACTGTCAGTGATTGTGATTTTAGCCACAATGGTTTCTGAATTTTGTGTTACCAAATTGTGCCCACATCAAACTGTATTTATCTATAATTTCTTCTGATATCAAGAATGATAATAAAACTGCGACTAGAATTGACATAAAAATTTAATTAAAACCTTTATTATAACTGAAGGAAATTCATACCTTGCACAAGCTATAAGCTGGATAACTGATCCAAAGAGGAGAAAAGTACAATTGAAGGTCAAGCCAATGGCCTTCCAGTATGGACCTAGTAAACCTTCCAAAACTTCAAACCACTACGAAAATTGAAATTAGTTTTCCACCGCAAAAGATAAATGATTTTTTGTTTTTGCATTTATTTTTTGGTCTAACCTGAATGACATGGTTTTGGAAGCTGACATTCTCCTTCTCTTTCCTAATCCTGTACTCCATGTACAGCATGCTAATCAAATACGCAGTCCAACTTCCCACTATTCCATAGAAGATTTGGAATATGATACCAGAAAGCATTCCCAGCTGAGAGAAAGAATATGGCAGTGTTAACAGAACCTGCGCAACCTGCAAAGCACAAAAACAAAAACATAATAAAATCAAATTCTTTTACAGAATCTAAGTTCCAATGATGATAGGGACAGTCATGGACTCATAATTTGTTATACCTGATTTGAGGCACAGCTGAACCATGCATCATAAGCAGATCCACCATGCCATAAAAAGCTAGTCAAGCTGGAATGTGCACCCCCGTCCACCTTCTCTTCATCTCTCTCCTCAGGTTCAGTAATTTCATTATGGCTTGACATCGTGGTTTCTTCACCTTGATTCTCGGTCAACATTGTTCCAAGATTATAATATAAAGAAAGGCCTGAAAATCAATACATAAACAGTGTAACAAACACTGAGTTAGTAGACATTTACTAAACCCGGGAAAAATAGTTAGAGAAATTGACAAGAGGAACAAAGAGATTTTGATTCATGAAAGAAAACAAACCATCCAGTTAAAAAAAAAAAAAAACTCACCTAGTATTGGTCAGTGTTGAAAGCTGAGAGTGTTCTCTTATAACATGGAAACAGAGGAAGCAGAGATGTTTGTTTGTTTTGGCTTGGCTTCTCTTATATAGTGTTGTACTTGACCTCTCATCTGTGTTCTGTGCACTCTTTCTGGCTATGGAGTCCATTCAAATGGTTAGTGCATGGTTGCTGTCTATAATATACTAGGATCCGTATCAGTAATGATAAAAAGGGGGGGAAAACAACAACAATAAATATGTATAATTTATTACATTTGTATAAGAGTTTAATTGACATACATTATCATTCAAACAAATTTACACATTTAATCTTAATTTTATTTATATAACTTTTAAAATAGTAATTATTAAAGTAAAATACTTCGTATTAACTATTTCTGAAGTTTATTTGATGAATTTTCTTTTAAACATAAAATACATTATACTTGTTAAACTAAAAGTTATATTAGATAAGAAAAATGGAAAATAATAATAAGGCATTAATAAATTTATTTCACTACAAAACTAATTAGGACTTTTGTTTCACGAGTTAAAAAAAAGATGGAAATGAATCTTCTAAATTGTCTTTTTATAGGTTTCTTCAAGAGTTTAGTGGGTATACACTCGTGTTGAATCACAACCTCCTTTACAGTGGATTTGTTGACATTCAATCACAATATATACCAATTACATTTTTTCTTCCATTTCCTATACATTTTCTATATTTTGAAAAGATTTATTAAATATAAATGATATAACTTTTTATTTATTAAATTTTTCTATATTTTGAGAAGATTTATTGAATATAAATGATATAACTTTTTATTTATTAAAAACTTGATAACGGAAGAAAAAAGAGAAAAAACGAATTAACTCTTAAAAAAAGTCCCATTTCATAAATTGACGGTTACAAATTTATTTTTTAATTATTAATTGAATGTTGCAAATTAAAATATATTTTAAACGTGTACATAAACTATAATAAATATCATTAATATGAGAGAGTTATTTTTTTATTTAATATATATTTTTGTTAAATCAATGCACAAATTTGATTTGAAAATATTTAAATTTATACATATTTTATAATAAATAGAATTAATATAAGTATTTTAATTCTTCATTAATGAAATATTTGATTAAATTTAATCAACAACTGAAGTGTAATATAAAACTATATAAAGTAAAAAAAATAAATTATATATATATAAAGTGTAATAAATATCATATTTTTTTCTCGGGATGTCTTGAATTTGAAATTGGGATTGCAAAGGGTTGCATGTACTCTTGTCTCATCAAAATATATAAAGTAAAAAATAAAATAAAAATAATTTAATACTCTTTTGAGAAATGAAAATAATTAGAGAAACTAAAGTGCAATATAAAATTTGATATTTAATTCATCATCAATTATACTACATATTTTTAGAGTTAATATAAAGTACTTTTTAACGTGCATTATATTTATTGAAGATTTATGTACTCTGGAGAATACTATTGTTTAAAAATGAAAGCGTTTATTGTAAAATAATAAATAAATGAATAAAAGAGTTTAAATAGAGTGAATCATATTACAATTTCATATAAATGATTATTGATATTATCTCTAAATAAAATAAATAGCGGTAATGAGAAAAACACTTATGTATTACTAGTATAAAAAGTTTTACACTAACTATCAATTACAATTTGTCATATATAGTAAATTTGTTAATTTTATCAATTAATACTTTAAAAGTTATATAAACGAAAATTTATGATTAAAAATTTTTTACGTTGTCGTGCATAAATATCAAACTCATAGCATATATAATACAAAGTTTATAAATGTTATAACTTTTATAAAATAATTATTAAATATAAAAAATTATCTATTCATCTAAGTAATACCATAAAAAATAACATGACAAAATTTGTATATGAAATCAAGAATAAAAATACACAAACCAATGTATGTACATAGAACATAAACCAAATTCATCTACCACACATAACTAAAGGTAGAAATTTCAATGAAAGGTGTTCTTAGTAGAGTTTGGTAGAACTTGTATTCTCTTGGATCTTGGGCATTGGAGGCTCCGGGGGAGGACAGGTGGGGTATATACAAAAAGGACTCTGACGCTCAAGTAAGTGTGAGATTAAAGTGAGAGAATGAATTAATTGAATAGTGTACCTGGAAGTGAGACTTAACTATCCTTTTATACTTGTTTTGCTAGGATTTTTCCCCTAGTTACCTTTTCTAAAAAGATGGGCTTGGGCTTGTGCTGCGGTGGACGTTGGGTGTCGAGATGTATGTTGATGTGCGTTTAGAGTTGCGATCCTGACATGAGTTTAGGGCGGGGGTACATATGCCTCCTTAGAGTTGAGGTTGACCAGCAAAGGAAGACTGAATAAGCTATGATAGTGTGTGTGCGTTTCTTCTTGATTGTTATCATGGGTGTGCAATGAGCATTTTAAGAGTGTGTTAAGAGTGCCTTGTGTGGGTAGAAAGTGCCGAGATAGGCAAAAAGTGTCCCATTAGAAAAAAAGTACCGAGATGGGCAAAATGTGTCCTGTTAAACAAGAGCGCCAAGTTGACGATGGGTGTCTTATTAGACAAAGAGTGCTGAGTTGGCGATGAATGTCTCATCAGACAAGGAGTGCCGAGTTGGTGATGAGTGTCTCATAAGACAAAAGCACCGAGTTGGTAATGAGTGTCTCATAGACAAAGAGCAATGAGTTGGCAAGTTGTCAAGCTCTGGAGAGGTGTCGAGTTGATGAGTTGCCGAGTTTGACGAGTTGCCAAAATTTGGGAAGGTGCTAAGTTGATAAGTTGTCAAGCTCTAGGGAGGTACCAAGTTGATGAATTAACTCTGAGGAGGTGCTGAGTGGTACATAATGAACTTACTAGAGAAAAATGGGTGAGATTCTCTGGGAAGTCCACCAAATATAGTGTCGTCGGGGTACCATGTGTACTTACACATTGTTGAGGTGCCTTGTTTGGAGCTTGTAATTGTGGTAGTAGGAATAATAGATCACCCTATAAATGATAATAAGAAAGTATAATATTTGGTTAAAGAGATAATGAGAAAAGATAATATTTAGATTTATATATGGTAATAAAGGCTAAGTAATAAATATGGCTAATTCTGTCTTGGATATAAAGTAGATTGTCATTCCCTCTACTGACTAATTGATTGCCTGTAATAAAAGTCTGTAATTGTGGTAGCAGGAATAATTGATTGCCCTATAAATGGTGATAAGAAAAAATAATATTTTGTTAAAGAGATAATGAAAAAATATAGTATTTAGATTTATATATGGTAATAAGGGCTAAGTAATAAATGTGGCTAATTCTCATAGATATTATTGGTGACACTCAAGGTGACTCTTTCGTGATCCCAACACTATGCTTGGGCTTTTTGCATTGGACACATCTGACCTTATGGAGTTGTGCCAAGCTACGGGAGTACCGAGTTAGTTTGTATGTAATGGTTTGTTGTCTGTCGTTTGCTAGTGAGTTGTTGTGCGATCTTTCCAAGAGGTTTTGTCGTTGTATGTGCCTTGTGTTGAGCTCTTTTGATGGTTATGCTTGGTTTCATCGTTATAGGCATTTTGTGTCTAGCTGTTCCATTGGTGGTGTGTGTCTTTGTCGTTTCCCTCCTTGGATGATTGATTTTGGAGACTATGCAGTTGGACTTTCATGATGGATCGGGATGTGTCACTCCTAGTTGTATCATATATTGCTGGGGGCGTAGGAATTTTTACGTTACCACAAATGATGCCAAATGTTCTTATCGGAGTTTGGTAAAACTCATAGTCTCTCTGGTTTTGAGCACTGCAGGCTCCGGGGATGATGGGTACTTGCATAAAGGACTCTGGTGCCCTAGTAAGTGTAGATCAAAGTGAGAGAATGAATTGATTGAATAATGCACATGAAGTTGAGACTTAACTATCATTTTATATTTGTTTTTTTAGGGTTTTTTTCCCTAGTTATCTTTTTTAAGAAGATAGACTTAGGCTTGTGTCGAGGTAGTCAAGATTATGAGGTGGACGTTAAGTGCCAAAATATAGTGTCGAAATGCATTTAGAGTTACGGTACTCACATGAGTTCAGGGTAGATGGTACAAAAGAAAAAATTTGCACGATCCAAAATCTTTACAAAACAATAAAAAAATATAGGCATAAGAATAAAAAATAAATGCGAGAAGAAAAACAAATTAGGAACAACACAAATTAAATATTTTTTCAAAATCAAAATAAGTTAACCAAATATCATTTACCGACACATAAAAATTTTACTAGTGTCATAATGGGAGAAAGAAATGGAAGAATTATGGATCTTTCAAACTAATAGAAGACAAACCTGACAGAAAGGTATTTATTTAAAAGAAAAGTGGTTTAGTGACTAAATAGATACTTCCTCTTCATCATTATTATTATATATGTTAATTTGTTCATTTCTTATTCAAGATGATTAATTTAGTAGAATTAACTGAAACAAATTCAAATTTTAATTACGTGTGATTAAATCTATTTATTAAACATATTTTTGTTAAATTTATAAATATTTAATTTTAATATTGTTGAATATAATAAAGTTAATAATTAAAGTTTAAGATTTGATCCTTGTAGACATTTTAACTATAAATATTCTATAATAAATTAGATTAAAGTTAATAATTAAATTTGGTCAAATTCAATAAGTGAGTCTTATGAATTTTAAATTTTAACTAACCATTAAAAATAGTTTAAGTTTCAAGTTTTCTTTACAAATATATATATACAAGAAAGATGAATGGTCACCTAAAAATTCAAGTTTTCAAGTTTTAATGGAGTCAATCCACCTTGATCCTCCTAACAAATGAGTCAAACTTGACTTACCAAGGAGTGAGTCTTACAAATATTGGCGAGACTAACTACCACAATTGGTGGTTAAACATGTCGTCCACCTAAAATTAAAAATTTCAATCTATAAAAAACTAATTTCAATAGAAAATCAATATTTTTATAGTAAAAACTCCCAAAAAAAATTAAATATATTTATAGTTGTTGCTCTAATTTTTTATTATTTTGACAATATATTCCAATTTCAATAATCATTTTTTAAATCCAAAAGATACATTACATGTTCAATAACTTAAATAATTTCTTTTAATTATTAATATGACTCTTTAATTCACGAGTCAACTAGACTTATTGGTACAATATGTGTGAGTCTAATTATTTGTAAGTTTGTCCATTTTTTCACTGTAATT
Organism: Psophocarpus tetragonolobus; assembly: GCA_037954015.1. Lineage (NCBI taxonomy): Eukaryota > Viridiplantae > Streptophyta > Magnoliopsida > Fabales > Fabaceae > Psophocarpus > Psophocarpus tetragonolobus. Next base: position 29,806,315 of record CM075696.1, on the reverse strand, counting down.
GTTTTTTTTAATTAAATAATTGTTTTTTTAACTCAATAATTTTCGATGTACCCTAACTTGAATTTGTAGTGGGTTGAGTTGGTTCATAAGTGAAACACATTGTTTTATTTAAAATAGTGGTTTTATTTTAAAAAAAGAAGAGTTAAAATTAAAAAAGAAAAATATATCCCTCCCTCGATTTTTTTAACGCGTCCCATTGTCACTTCCTCAACCTTATCTAATCTCCTCTTCTTTGAAAACCTTTCTCTCATCTTTTGGTTTCCACTCCCACCTTCTTTTTCTTCTTTCTCTCCAAGATTGGTAAAAATCCACTAAATATCTACATCCTTGTGACTTTATAATCATAGAAAAAATTATTTGAGGTGGAGAAAACCATTCATATCTTTTTAGAGTTCTCTATTTGATCTTTTTGAGGTAAATCTTTAATCTTTTGAAGTAAATAAGTAATTTTACACCATCAATTAACTATGGACTATGTATTATATATATAAGGAATTCAATTATTGAGATTGTGGTGCTTCTCTCACAAACCCTAGACATTTCAATTTGGGGGTTTTTACCTAACTCATTTATGTCTTGCCTTTAATGTTTAGATTGCTTAGAAAATACTATGCTTGCTCCCATTAGCAGTGTTTGATGGTGTTGAAAAGCTTGCCAGAGTTCTCTTTTTGAGTGAGTAGCTATTTTACCTAGTGACATATTTGAATTTTTTTTTTAGAAGCATGTGATTATTAAATAAGTTATTTTGATGATTTTAACTTTTATCAATAGTCAAGAATGATGAATGATATTTAAATTTATGTAATTTGACTTGATTATTAGTTACTCTTGGTGTTTTGATGAATATTTTAGTAGTTTTGATAATTATATATAATTTTGTTCACCATAATAAAGAGACAATGTAGTATAACCCCGTTCATCACAACAAAAAAATAATGTGGTATATTTTTGTTCGCCACAACAAAGAGATAATGTGGTATAAATTCGTTCGCCACAACGAAGAGATAATGTGACATTGTTAGTTATTTGAAATTTAAAGTTATTTCTATATTTATTATATTTTTAGATTTTAAGAGAATAAATTTTAGTTTTGTAAAGTGAGATGTGTTATGTATTTTTTTATTTATTATCATTGCAATCCTTTTTGAATGAAAAATATTCGAGCTATATGTGTTTATATTATACTCTTACTAAGTCTTTGTGACTTACCTCTCATTCCCTCAAATACAGAAGTGTCTGAATAGTAGGCTTCTTGGGATTTGCCATCTTATCCAAGAATTTGTACATCTTTTTGGTAGTCTCCATTGACATAATGGAAAATGTATTTTGGTAACTCGAGTTGTGTAGCTATAGTGATTTAGATGTAGGGTCAAAGTTAATGATAGAGATATAGATAGATGATAAAATCTCCATATTTTGAGATATATATATATATATATATATATATATATATATATATATATATATATATATATATATAGTGAATATTAATTTATAATTTGTACATGTGTAAAATTTTATATTTTGAGGATTTATGAGGGATATCTATGTTATGATGGGAGATCCTATCATCTGACTGTTGAACTGAATTTGTAATTAAATGAAACGTTTTCTTTTACAGGGTTACTTGAATTGTAGTATGTCTTATTTTTAAGGGAGACTCTGACAATTTTTTTTTGTACTTCAAAGTTTGGTCTAATGATGTATTTAGTAAGGTTTAAATCTCAGGCTAGCAAGACTACAAAGAGGTAATCTGTGCACTGGTCACGACTTAGGGTGGGTCGTGATAATAACTTTTAATTCACTTTAACTGTTCTAAGTAACAATATAAAATAGTTTTATACTACAAGTCAATCACAAATTATCGTGTATAATAAATCTGTTGACTATTTTAAAATTCATGCAATTGGTGGTTTATGATTGACTGACACAATGAAAATGATTTTACATTATCAATGCATAATGATAATGAAAGGAAGTTGAACGCCGACTTACCTAATAAGGTGGACAGAACATAATGTTAGAGGTGACTCAAAGGTTGATTACGTTCTTAATTTTCTTAAAATGTTTATGATATGTATGTTAGTTAAAATATTTTAGAGAATGTTTATTTATGATACATAACATAATAATATAAGACTAATTTATCTAAAATTTCATTTAGGTTATAAATGTTAGTGTTGATGTTTTTCGTAGAATAAAATTGTAATTTGTACCTTATATTTCTCTTCTAACAAAACTTAGCACTAGTGCCGAAAGTTAGCCATGTTTCTTTCTATTTTTAGTGTGTAGGATGGTATTTTGTTGAAGACACCAATAAAGAGTCACGATTGTTGGCTAACCTAGGTAGCGAAGGAAAGACCATGATTATGATCGACATGATTTTTTTTTTAAAATTTAACGATGTTTCTTATATTTTTTATTTAAATTTTAAAACACTAATCTCTCATTCATTATATAATATATATATATATATATAGAGAGAGAGAGAGAGAGGGGGAGGGAGGGAGGGAGGGAGAGAAGGGATAAACCTACTCGAGGAGTAAGTCTAATAACTTACTCTCAGTCTCATCCCTCCATTTATTTTAAATCTAATTGTTATGATTTGTTAACTAAAGTTATAACTTGACTTCTCTTTTAACTTTTCTTCCACTATTGTATTCTAGTTTTTTTTTTTTTTTTACTTTTTCCTGCACCAGTCTATTCTGGTTTTAATTTTTTCTTCCTTTACCTATTTCTCATTTTTTACCTTTTCTCCCAAGGCTACTCCATCCTGTTTGTTATCACCATCACCACTGACGTCTCTGTCACCGTCACCATCGACGCCACTGTCACCGCCATCACCAGCATCACCGTCTCTCTATTCAATGATTACTTTGATTTACATTCCTTCTTTTTTCCATCGAATAAAGATAGGTTAGAATTTTGAACTCATGATTTTTCTTGTCTATGTCTCTCATGAAATTTATACTGTTGTTTTTCCTTTTTGATTTTATGCAACCAAAGGAAATAAAACTTCTAATTTTTTGTAATTATGAAGTGATATTTTTACTATTAAGACTAACCCCCTATTTACTTTGACTTTTTGCAATCATAAATAATGTTATGGCCATTCCCCCATTGGTCACTTATTTCTTTGCTATCATTAACTACATTTTGAATGTCATGCTCCTCTATTCAGTGCTTTGCTTCTACTTTTCGTAACTAATGTTAATTGGATGCAACCCTTTTTAGAAGTGAGAAGTTCATTTTATGATCGATTGTGAGAATACCATTTTGTGATCATCCTTTCTTATGCGTTAGAGAGTAGCAATAAAGAGTTCTTGAAGAGTATAAAAATGGTGATGATTTTGTTAGACTAAGGTTAATCCTCTGCATTAGGTAAAATTGGGAAGTATTTTTAATCTAATCACTGTGAATTAGTTCCTTTGTTGTTGGTTAAACATTTTTTTTGCTAGAGTAATATGAGATAATTTTTTATGGTCATTACCTGTTTGATAATATGTCTACAAGAATAAAACAAATAATATTGGATATATTGTTATTCTGGTATTATTGATTGCTGCTAGCTATAACTAAAACTCATTATAAATTATTAGAATAATTTATCTAATTTGTAATGATTTAAAGTGCGGTAATTCTGTTTACTGGAGTTGCAGGAGGTTAGCTTTCCATGGGACAGATGTATCAAGCCATGGATCCATTATTGGTATTTGATGTTGATAGGGGTCTACTACAGCTAAGGGTCTACTGTTGCTGTTGGATCATGTTGTGACTGGGTTGGGACTGCTTTGTTATTGGTCTAATTTTAGGGTCTTCTGATGTATGATTGGACTTGTTGTGGTTAAATCCATTTCCTTTGTGTAACATATGATCAACCGGAGGAATTTATAGTTGTGCCTTAATCTGATGTGGGTGGAAACTACCTCATGAATAGTAACTACAAGCTGGTAGAGAATGCCATTGATTCTGTTGCTATCTTGTAGATGTGGCTTGATGCATGCTGTTGATATATGGGCCATTTTCATCAAAATTTTGGCTGGTAGTCATGTGCTATTACTCTTAAGAAGGTATTTCACAAGTGGGAGGGTATTTCATAATGCAAGTTGAAGCTAAGTTTGTAATGGGAGGGCTAACTATGTTGGACTGAATCTGAAATTGGTAGACTCAATTATTGTATAATTGTCTTGTTGTAGTTGGTTGATGATTCTAATCTAGAGGATGATTGAATGTTGGTTGGTCGTATGCTAGTGGGAGTTAGGTCATGTATATCAGATTCTTTGATTGTATCTAGCTGTTTGAGCATTGCTTAGTGAGAGGGTACATTAAATTTAACATGCTAGTTTTAATTACTTGTTTTATTAACATGATTGATTGTAGTCAAGTTCTCGATTAGTAGGTCCTGTTCTTTTATTGTTGTTGGCTGACTTATTGTCATGACATCGATTTATACAATTGTGTATGTGGCAATATTAATATGTGATAGTATTACTCGTATTTGGTTGTAGCATTGTAGTTAGCTAATATGTGTAAGTTTTGAAAGATTCATGTAACAACTAGGTGGATATACTGTATTGTTATGTCTTTGCTACTATTGTTACTTTGCACCTCTGGTGCCTATTGAATATATTCTTCTATTGTTTACCGAAAAAATATTTTATCTTTATGGTTGTTTTCAAAGTTGAACTCCATATTTCTCACTTTTTTGGAACATTCATCATTAAATTTCATATAATAGCCTTGACTGAATTCAAACTTTCTAGGTTATTAGCTTTTTGGGTAGATAACTTTTTTACCATTTTTCACATAATTTTTAGTCTTTCCAAATGACTTTTGCCTATCTGCAAACAAGTTTTCAATGCACAAAATCCCAGAAACATTTTATTTGTAAGTATATTGGTGATTTTTTTCTATGTTTCTGTTGGTATTTATTTTTTTTTCCTTTCTTTGATTGGTTGGTTTGTAATTATTACAAAAATCTTACATATTTGATTTATTTGGAGCTCTTGAACCTATGCGAAATGACAATGAGGGCAATGTAAGGACAACTGTTCCAACACTCATCAAGATCTCATTCGTTCAGTGAAAAATTAGATAAATTCGTTCAGTGCTGTAAAATCTGTACTTGAATACCTTCTCAAGACTTAAGGTAGACTGACCATGAAAGTATGCATTGAGCGACTTTAGTAGAAAACAAGACATGCATGTGTAATCTCTTTGGAACCATTTTGATACATAGAACTAAAATATATACCAAACTGTAAATAAACAGATTCCAAATGCACAAAAACCTTTTATTTGCACAGAAGATGCTACTGCAGATGTCAAAATGGTCATCAATCAAGAATCTGATATAGACTACTACAAATGGCAATGCCAAAAAGAAAAATAGCAGATGCCAATAAAATAAGAAATAGGATATATTTTTTCTTGAAATAAAATATTTATTGCTAAATATCATAAGTAGTAAAATTGTCAACAAGATATAGATCCTTAAAAATTACAAAATAAAGAACAAAAACTTTTAATAATATGAAATGTCTACTAAGTCCATGTTACTAAATAAAAAAATTCTAAGTGAATGAATCCCAAATCACTCCATAACTAATTAAGCTACCATAATAAACCTGCATAGCATAGATGCAATATTAGTTAGGTACAATAATAAAACTTGAACACAATGAAAAAATATTTAAAATCTGAAAAAACTTACATGTATATTAATAATTTTGAATTCTTTTCTTGCAAGTTCTGCTATTGTGACCATATCCCCCACATTCATGGCATATTTTCCTTTTAGCTAATGCTCTACTAAGTGATACTTCAAGTCCACCCCTAAATCTACAATTTTGAACCATTTTCTCTCCATCCTTTTTTCTCCCTTTTATTTTTTATATGTGTGGGTCTCTAATAGGCAATTGTGTGGCTTCGTTCCCCAGCTGTAATATAGAAGTATGGTTCAAATTTTGGCTTGATTTCAAAAGAGTTGTATAATCATAAATGAGTGAATTTGTTTTCATTTCAATAGCTGACTACTAGTATGACTCAGTTATGAGATAATGAACTTATACAACTCCTCAACAAGGTCAATCAACACGCTTGCTTTGTGTTGGGAATGCATCCTTCTTATAATTCTTGATGTATTGGATTGAGCATCAAGATTATCTTCAACATAATGGACCTTGTTACCTTTGTTAGCATCCTTAGTCCAATGTTGCAAAATGAAATGATTAGGAATGTGAACAACACCTTTTGCTTGAAAAACTACTAATATGTGCTGACACAATATCCCTATAAATTCAAACGATTGACAACCACATTTTTGCAATCTTTAAGTTTAAATTTATATCAACAATAAATGTATCTTGAGAATCATAACAACTAGACACCTGATATACATAGTTAGGCCCATATCTATTAATCTTATGTTTATGTAAATTGGTTTATCTTTCCAAGTTCACCTTGAAATTTATCAAACATATTTCTTGTATAAACAGATGCAACATGCTCTTCAAGCTTGGATCCAATACTTAAAATATGTGATTTATGCCAAGATTCATAATCTTCCTTTCTTTCATCATCTAAGCAGTTACCAATTGCTTTCTCAAACTTTAACACGAATTCTTGTAATGTTGTTGATGATTCTACAAAAGAATAAAAAAAAAACATTGATACTCTCACTTCTTTGAGTAGTATTCATGCCAGCAAAAAATACACTTCTATTATAAATTGGCACCCATGATTCTCTAATCTTATACAAACCTTAAAGCCATTCATTATCCTCCAAGTTATACTTAATCATTAAGTGTTTCCATTCTTCCTCAAAAATCTGGATACTAGGTGAACCTTGAATCCATCTTTTGAGTTCACGCTTGAAAATAGACTTTTTATAATATATATTAGGTAACTTTTCAGGAAACTTTTTCTAATATGCCACAAGCAAAGGCGATGTCGAGTTTCTAGAAATACTTTAGCTAGTGCAACTCCAATAGCTAGATCTTGATAAATTATGATAGATATGGGCTTTTTTGCATCCATTGCCTCAAGCCATGTTTGAAACAACCATATAAAAGAACTCTATGATTCATCTTGCAACCAAATAAAATAGATTGGTAATGATTGTTTAGTCTAGTAAACAGGGAAAACGACATACTATACTTGTTGGTTTTGTAAGTGGTGTCAAAAGTTATAATATCTCCAAATTATTGATAAACTGCTCTTGATCTAGCATCAACCAAAAAAAATTTACCATCCGAGACTCATCATCAATTTGGATTGAATAGAAAAATTCAATTTTCAGTTTGCTTTCTTTTATAATAATTAAAAACAACTTGTACATCCCCAACATCTAAATTCTTTCTTCGTAAGTTTCTAATGTGATTCCAACAATCCTTTTCAGAGAAAGCTAAGTCACCATCATTGAAAATTTTAGCAACCTTTCCCATTGCTAAGCCTTCTTACTCAAAATTTTCAATAAGATTTTTTGCAGCAATGATAATTTTTTTTGACACCTCATATAAGATACACTCTTGGGGCTAACGATGAGATGATTATGATCATTGTTAAAACATTGTACAAACCAATTACTTTTTGTTGTGCCTTTTGAAAAAATAAGTGAAGCTTGACAACCACTCTGGGTGGTTGAACATTTTCTTTTAGCTTGATGGTGCCATCTTGAATTTCTTCACATCCAGAGCTTTTCACTTGGTGTTGACCTTCATTGCAACATAATAAAACTGCTCTCCTTGGTTTAGTTGAACGAATACGTACTAAAAAACCCCTTTTAGCAAAAGATTTATAAAACTTTCTAACTTTCTCAATAGACTCAAATTCCATTTCAACATTAGGTTCAATATTTAATTCCCTACCAACATTTGAAGAATCAAGAAGCTCTCTTTTCTTTGTTAGCATAAAATAAAAAAGGAAAAACAACAATATAAATTCTGTGAGAGACAGAGACGAGAAAAATCATGAGTTCAAAATTCTGACTTGTTATTGTTTGATGAGGAAAAGAGGGAAGGGAGGAATTATCGAAGTAATCATCAAAAGAAAGGACGGTGACGCCAACGGTGGTGATGATGACAAACGAGATAAAGTAGCCATGGGAGAAAAGGTGAAAAATGAGAATTGAGTAGAGGAAAAAAATTAAAACGAGAACATACTAATGCATGAAAAATGAGAACATACTAATGCATGAAAAAGTAAAAAAAAAAAAAAGAAGAACGAGATAACCTTAATTAACAAATCACAACTGTTAGATTTAATAAATCAAAGGTTAAGATATGGAGTAAGTTATTAGACTTACTCCTAGATAAAGTTGATCCCCTATTCCGAATGATATTCTAATTGCGAAATCCGAATAGTAAAAAATACATATTCGAATTGTATTTAAATTTATATCCCATAAATAATTTTATCTTTATTTGATTTTCTTTTTCATTACTTATTACTTTCTTATTATTATGGCGGGAATAAAATAAAAAAGAAACAATTTTCAAATCTAAATAATGAATAAAAAAATTTTAATATTTCTTTATCGGCAAAAAATTTCTAATTTATAGAGTTAGTTTGGCAAACTCTAATTCATGAAAACCAATTTAAATGTAATTTATGTATTTTGTATTGTTGAGTTGAATAATAAAAAATACATATTTGAATTTGATGTTAAGGTTGTATTTAAACTCATACTTCTATTTATTATAGTCGACTAAGTTGACTTTAATTCCTGACCACTACACCGAGATCTCTCATTCGTTGCCACATTCACGCCTCCATTCTGTTGCTCCAAATAGCACTTTCCTTTGCGACCCCTCTAGTGTCTCCCCTTTGTTGTTCTAACAATGGATTTGTATTAAGAGAGTTTTTCATTTGGTATAACTTTGGTGATTTTCATTCATTCGAAACTATTATAATAGTTAAATTAACAAAATTTTTAAAGTAACTACAAAATTTAGATCATTAGATTAATCTAATGGTCCAGAATAAGAGAAAGTCACAAACTACAAGTTACTAAATCCATTTCTCCTAACACAATACCACTTCCAACCCCCCTCCCCTTACCTCGACAGCCTAACCCCCATCCCAACACATGAACAACCCCTTAATCGGTTTAACTGCCCTTTTGGCCCCTCTTATCACATATTTGAATCAACCTTGATCCCCCCTCCCCCATCGCCTCGAATCTAGGGCCATTGTGCTCCTTAATAAACCAATTTTTGACCATATTTTTATCATGTTTAATACCTAATTGTAAGAAAAGAATTGTATATTTATTGGCAAAACTCATTTTTTAGTGTGTATTCTCACTTTAGACATGTATTTAAGAAACGAGAAGGAAATGAGACAAAATTGGACCTTTATAGAGCAATTATTGAAGAGTCGAAAGAAACACAATCGTGCTACTTAAAATTTCAAGAAGGACACCAAAACAAGCACAATTGGGCTCATACAAGCACACCCATACTAAAAAGCCAAAACTCTTTCTATAAATACTAAAAATGAGAAACAAAATGAGATTTACTTTGACTCGAAAAAGAGATAAATCTATGACCTAGAGGCGAAGAAAATACATCACTAAATAATAACTCTTTGTGATGTATTTTAACAGTGCTCTGTATAGCAACTCTTTTTTTATGTTGATGTACTATGTGATTATTAAGATATTTGGTCATACATTACCCGTGTGGCTAATCCCCTTTTTCTAGGATGGAATGTAAACTCTTTTTGATTCCCCATGCACCTTACATTATTATTCAATGTTGTTCAATGATTAGTTTGCTTCTCTACTTTACTTGTTGTATCTTAATTATTTGAATAGTCATGACCATGTTTGAATAATCGATTTGGGAAGCAAGATGTTAATTGCTTCAGTAGAATTAACCATATCAAGCAAACCTCCAATTGGGTAAAAAAAAAACCGATCCTAAATTGAAATCTTGTATGGCCAAACTAGATAACAAATTAGGATTATAGTGTGAATTATAGTGTGATGTGAATGACCAAATACACCATAATATCTTGGTAATTTATTGGTAATCAATGAACAAAAAAGAATGAGATTGTTTAGTAAATAGGAGGTAACAACATTGTAGTGAAAATTATACTCCTAGGTCTTAACCCATTGAATTCCAAAACTCATTGCTCTCTTATTGAATCATCATGACTCACATATTAAATCATTACATGTGTTCATTTATCCCTTGAATTGAATTATTTATTTGGGAACTAGATCTAGCATTACTTCTTTTAATTGTTCTTTTATCCCTTGAATTGAATTATTTATTTAAGATCTAGATCTAATCTTTTGGGTACGTTATTTAGATATAAGTTTACTGTTTCGACTATGTAGGTTATGCTTATCCTTAAACAATCATGTTTTATGCATAACTCCATCAAATCACTCTCAACTAAGTAAAAAATAAAAGGTATGCTTGGACTTATTAAAGGCAGTTGACATGATTGATTATAATTAATAAATGAAAGTAATTTAAGATAGGTATACAAAAAATTTGACTGATATAGCGAGCTATGCCCTTTTTAAGAATTTAGGTTATAGAATTTGTGTTCAAATTATAAGAAATTCGGGTATAAATAGTTATAAGAAATTTGACATTTTTTGGACTAAAAGTAAATCTGCAGGCTATATACAAATTACTCCTTCCATGCTTAAGTATATATAAAAAATTCTTTTAGATTAAAATGTAAAAAAAGCTTAGTTACTTTTTTTTTAATGCTACTATTTCACAAATATCGTTCAATTAATTGAGTCAATAAATATTTTTTTTATTTAAATGATTGTTAACTTTTAATTTATGTGATTCAACTTTTTTATATATATTTCAGTTGAGAGAGAGTAATTAATAAATAAGTTTATTGAATAAAATTAACTACAAAATCTATAAATGAATAGATTATAAATTGTGCAATATAACAGAAATACAATATAAAAACAAATCAAAATGCAAGTTTCGAAAAAAAAAATGTAAAAATTGAATTGTGAACAGTGCAGACCTTCATGGTATAACTGCACAAGAAAACGGTTTTGCTTATATGACTTTGAAAAATTTATTGTTTTTCCTTGTTAAATTAAAATTACTGTATATTTTCATTCATACTTTTTTTATTACATACTGAGAGGCTGTATTGATTTGTGTAGCGATTAAATATTTTATAACAAATGTGACAATGCTATTAATCGGGTGAAAATTAAGAAAAAATATGAACTATAAATGTTATGTGTGTGAAAAAAAAAGAGAAAATTTGTATTTTCCCTAATTCGTTAACAAAGTGATAAGGAAAATATCATTAATTGAATTGGTTTTACATATTTAATTTTCGACTTAAAACAGATACGAAAAAGAAAAAAAAATACACAAAAATTAACTTTTTTAAAATTATTCTTATTTTTTATAAAAAAATCATATATATAAGTAATTTTATATTGTAATAATTATAATTTATAACTTGTCATAATTTTCACACTATTTTCAAAAACACTTTTAATCTCTTTTAGGTTTTATCTCTTTTTCTTTTCTTTTTAATTTTCTTTTCTCACATTTTCATTTCTTTTCTTTCTTCGGAACCCCAAAAGAGCTATATATAACTTTGGGAAAACAAAATTTCACCCGCAAATATGATTCTCACAGTATTAAGTTTCATGTTTGTTAACCATTTCAGATATTTCATTCTTAATTATGTCAATGAAAATAACTTCGTTGAAAAAAAGATAAAAAGAACTTCGATGATTTTATGTTTTTTTTTTTAAAAAATAGTCAGTACCAGTTGAAAATATCCTTAATACATAAATACGAATACGAAATGTGAGTATTCTTTTCACTATAGGCTCATGGAAGAGAATTGGTTTTTCCCATATATAAATACCAAAATAAAATAGTCTCATTTAGAAGCCTAAAAGGGAAAGGTTCGTTCTAATCAATGTTTGAACAAATTCTTAAGCAAACAGTGCTGCAGATTTTAAGCAGGGAGGAATAGCTATGTTGAAAATAAATAGTAGATAAATTTATAGTATATAAATAGGTTCGTTCTCAAGTGTTTTTTTTTTCCCTTTACTGTGATGAACTAATCCAAAACCAAAATTGAGTCATGCTTGATGCTCTAGCAGCGTTAACGTTTTGCTCACATCCCAAGCTTCAACCCAATTAACAATGCTTCAAATATTATTAATTTGATAGCTCAATTAAGCAAGAATTAGATGAAGAAGATGCATTAGGTTCTCGCAAGAAATTAGACGAAAATTTTCAATTTTATTTTAATAGAGATGATGTGTTAAGTTCTTGCGGGAAAGTATACAGAAGTTTCCAGAATTTTTTAATTTGATTTTGAAATCTCATGTCAGTGTGTGGTATTAGGTTACCTCTAACCCAAAAGTCATCAACGTTTCAGACGGGTTCCATTAAACTTTTGAACAACATCTTTTCATTAAATTAAAATAATCTTAATTATAATAAAAGACTACAAATATTTTTTAGAGAAACAAAATTTTAGAGACACCATTCATTTCTATAATTTAGTATATACTTTATTTTTTATTTATGTTGAAATATTTTATTAAAATAGAATTTTATTCTCAGGATTGTTAATTTATATTAGTTATTATAATTACTTTATAATTTTTTCTAAAAGCATTTATACTAAAAATAATTTAAATTTAATAAACTAATAATATCATAAAAGTGGAGAGAGTGAGAGACTTGATTTCAAATTCTCTCACTAACAAAACTAACATGCACTAATAAATAACTTTTATCATAAACATTATTTTATTGAAATTATCATAAACTAAGATAACTTCCTTATAATAAAGAGTACAAATGATTTTTAATGAATATAAATTTAAATTTAATTAGTTAGTAATTTATAAATTAAAATAATTTTAGTTATGAGGAATACTATAAATATTTTTTCCGGAAGACAAGATCCTTCCTATGAAGATTAATTTTTATAATTCACTATTATTATTTTATAATATATTTTTAAAAATATTTATGCTTAAAAAATTTTAAATTTGATTAGTTAATAATATTACAAATTGAAATATATTTTTTATGATAGAATGTATAAATATCTACTTTATATTGTGGAAATATTTATACTAAAAATAATTTAATCATCATATTTTAATTAGTAAGTATAATTTATTTTTTTGAAATAATTTTAATTAAAAATAATTTAATTCTAATCAATTATTAATATCATAGATTTAAATGGATTTAATTATTATAGAGATTACAAATATTTTTTATTAGAGAAAAAATTCTATTAAAAAAAGTTAATTTCTATAATTTATTGTAATTATTTTATAATTTTTCTTTGTTGAAAAATTTAAATTAAAAATAATTTAAATCTAATTAAATATTATAAATTAAAATTTTTAATTATAATAGAGAGTACAAATATTGTTTACAAAGAGACAAAATGTTGCTTAAGATATTGTTTCAACTTTGGATTGTTAATGCAGTTAAATACTAAAAACTTAATAATACTTATTTTACTTTAAAATGAAATAAACAATTATATCTTATTAAATAAAATACTGTTAATATAGTTAAATCTAATACTGTTTACCAATACTGTTAAATAATTATTATTGTGTACATCTTATTAATTATAACTTAAAATTTAATGATACTACCTGACATGTGCGGATCTTCTTATTAGTTTAACTTAAAAATAAACAATGTAAGTTTGGAAATTTGCAACGCGTTTATGAATTATGAAGGAAGTTATTTACAACGACCATAAATTATTTGTTTTAATTAGGGAGACTTTAAAGGTTAAAAGGGATTGAATATGTGAACACAAACACGTAAGGGGTACACAATAAATTAAATTTATTTAGATTTTTTTATGTTTTGCATCATAGTCGAATCAAATACATTGATATTCGATTTTAATTGACTCAATTTATAGACTTGAAATATCAAAATCTAAATAAAATTAAATAGGACTAATAAAATATATTTATATATTTTTCATTATTTTTATTGTTAAATAAAATGTAACGTATATTTATATGTTGAAACATTTAAATAATTATATTTGTGAATTTTATTAATTTAATATATGTTAATCACTTTAATATTTTGAGACAAATTGTTAATTAGTTTGTTTTGATGGTTTAGGTTAAACATTTATGTTTTTAAGTATTATATTATTTGTTAATTTTGCAATAAATTTTTTATTTTTATTGAATTTTAGAAAAATTAAATTGAATCAACCCAAAGACCATCATTGATTTGGTTTAGTTTTATATAAAAAGATTTATTTCATTTTGTAGTGTTTTTTTTTTTACATTAACTTTCAAAAGTTATTTTGATTCTTTATGTTTTTAAAAATTTATTTTGATAATTTATGAAAATATATGTATACATTCATTTCCTTAATTTTTATTAGTTAGAATTCACTTTTTAATATATCGTTTCATTAAAAAAATGTGTAATTATCATTATTTTGTTTAAAATGAAATGTGTCACAGAAAATGAATAATGATTATGATGAATATGTGTAATTTTATGAAGATTAATAGATTAAAATTAAGATAGTAATATTTTTAGCTACTACTTAAAAAATTTAAAGTAAAAAATTAATAAAATACGAAAAAATAAACCAAAATAAAACTTTCCAAATAAAAAAATAAATAATAAGACTCTTAAAACAACTTTTAAAACTTTACTTAAAAAAAAAAATACTAAAACATGATAAATCAAAAGTTAACATTTAACAAACAAAAAGAATTTACGAAAGGAATCAGACATTGAAAGAAATGGTAAAGTTGGCATCTTCTGCACATTATTAAATTTTTTATCGTAGAAAATATTAAAATAAATTGACGCGTTTGGTTGACCCGATTATTACCAATTCTTAGCGTGGCAATGGCTTTCACTATTTCCTATTGGTTTCCCAAAGCCATGGTTCATAGATTCACTCCTTATTAATACAGTAACACCTCTTCACAACATTCATCTTCAACTCACTTCTCCTATTTTCTCCTCAAATCTGTTTTCAACTTTAATACTCACTCAACCACCATGACTGTACCTCAATTGTAAGTTACTAACTTAGTCTTCCTAGAATCAATCCTAGTCCTCTTGTTTTCTTTGTCGGATTTTGGTCTGTGTCTCAAAATACATTAACATGAAATTAACTGTTTATAGAGTTTTTTGTTTGTGTTGGATTTTGGTTGCAGTTTTAGCCCTGGACTTGTGCAAGCACACTTTGTCGCAAGCTCTGGTCTTCTTTCTAAAGCATGGAGCTTTATCTCTTCTCGTGATGAAGGCTTAGATGGGCACACAGGAAATGGACT
The DNA here is from genome assembly GCA_037954015.1 of Psophocarpus tetragonolobus. Taxonomy (NCBI): domain Eukaryota; kingdom Viridiplantae; phylum Streptophyta; class Magnoliopsida; order Fabales; family Fabaceae; genus Psophocarpus; species Psophocarpus tetragonolobus. The sequence goes on along the minus strand of CM075696.1, from coordinate 29,790,993 downwards.
GTCTTGGAAAGTTTCTGCAGAACCGGATAAAACGGTTGTGGTGTTTGAGGTCAAATCTGGTTTTGATCTCCAACAAGAGTTGGTTTCTTCTTCTCGTCTCAGGGAGGATAATTTATACCACTTTGAGTTTCTGTGTGCCAAGAAAATTCAGGATTTCTCTCTCAACAGGTCTGCAGTTGACCTCTTCCATAAAAATTTCGAGGGGCTTAAGGATTTGAAGTCTAAGGTACTTCTCCTCCTTATCAGTTTAATTTAACTAAACACACTGCCTATTTTAAAGTAAATATTACAAAATTTGACAATTTTCAAATTATATCACAAATTCATGCTCTCAATTGATGTGTGGAGTTTAGGGGTTACTTTGCTTTTCTCCTTACTTTTCTATTCAAGACTGTTTTCGCAAATCTTTAACGATCTGAAAATTCTTTGAAAACAATTGACATGGAAAACAGTTTAATAATATGTAAAAGTAGTTTTTTTTTATTTTTGTTTTAAAAACTTAAAATACAATTATAATATTTTTTTTGATTTTTTATTAGTGAAATTTTAATAAATATTAATAAATTTTTTTATTTTTTATTTTATAACATTTTCAAATAATATTTATTAATCAATTTTTTTTCAAATATAGTTTTTAATTTTTCTTTTAAAAACTAAAAAACAAAACAAAACTAAATATCTATTTTATATTATATTGTTATATTGTAGAAATATTTATAAACCAAAAATAGAAGGGGAGATGTTTGCTATTCCTCTTCTCCTGTTTTGTAGTCCAAGTTCAAGAGTGTGCTTGTTGTTTTGGATCAGCAAATAGAAGTGCACCATATTTTAGAAGCTATTAATAACAATCATATATAAATAGTCCCTAAGCCAAGTGAACTCAAAACGAAGCCCATGTATGTAGTGAGACAAGAGTGTGCGTGCTGGTGGTACTGTATGTAGTGAGACAAGAACATAGTGTCAGTTTCTGCTATATTTGTTTTTGTTTTTGTTTTTAGACTAAAATCAATTTTGAAAGTAGAAATCAAACACAGTCTTTATATATGCTTTTATAACAATCCTAATCCTAATACAGATTGATAGCTCCCGTCGATTGATTGTTACTGGACATGGTCTTGGAGGGCCGATTGCTTCTCTCTTCACTTTATTGCTATTAGATAGCAAAGATGACAAAAAGAATCCCTCAGAAAAAAAGAAACCCTCAGAAGAAAAGAAACCCTCAGAAGAAAAGAATCCCTCAGAAAAAAAGAAACCCTCAGAAGAAAAGAATCCCTCAGAAGAAAAGAAACCCTCAGAAAAAAAGAAACCCCCACTTTGCATCACCTTTGGTTCTCCCCTTGTTGGTGATAAAAAGTTGCAAGAAGCCATATCACGTAGTTCTACATGGAGTTCTTGCTTTCTACATGTGGTTTCTTACAAAGACCCAGTGCTCCAAAGATTGAATCCTCATCCGAGTCCTTACATGCCTTTTGGGACATTTCTCTTCTCTTCTGATACAAACTGTACCTATTCTGAGAACCTCGAGTCTGTTTTGGAACTTCTAGTGAATTCCATCAAGAATCAAAATCAAGGACTTCAGCACGTAGATTATGGCAACATTGTGGCAAATCTCTATCGTAAAGAAGTTTGCAAGGACTTTACCCCGCGGGGGCAGGACTTGACTCGTTCTAATTCACTGCGTGCAAGCATCTGTTTGCAGTTGGAGGCACTAGGATTGACACCAGATATGCAGGTAGCTGAATGTCATTTATTTTTAACAGACTTGTATTTTAAATAAACCTTATTATTAGACTTATTATGTATTTCAATCAGTTAGTTGATCAAGTTTTCCTAATCTCTTGTCTAAAATTGATTTGGCAGCAGCAACACCACCAGAACATTGATATAAATGCTCTGGTAACAAAGTTGGAAGATCTGGAAAAAAAAATTATCTTTAAGAAGAAGAATAAATTTGATCCATCCAAGAAATTGAATAACATGAAGGTAGACATGACCCAACTTGAATGGTACAAGAAGCTGACTAAAAATCAAGATATTGGGTACTACGACGGCTTCAAGAATGGTTTCTTCACAAGTGACCATGATGTTTCTAATTTCCAGAAAAACCTGACAAATTACTGGAAAGACATGGTTGAAGAGGCAGAGATGAAGCCTCAGACAGAAGGTGCAGCTTTTCGTACTCGCTGGCTTTTTGGTGGAACTAATTACAGGAGAATGGTTGAACCCCTAGATATTGCTGAATACTACAGGAGTGGTGGTACAAACTATGTGGAAAAAGGAAGATCCAAACATTATGAAGTTTTGGGAGAGTGGCTGAAAGAAGACAAGGAAGCGAAGAAGAAAAAAGAAGAGAAAGAAGAGAAGAAGAAGAAAGAAACAAGCAAAAAGAATGTGGAATTAATTTTAACCGTAGATTCCTGCTTTTGGGCACATGTTGAAGAGGCTCTCCTTTCGTGCCAACAGTTGAATAGCGTGAAGGAGAAGGAAGAGGCAACTATGAAATTGCATAAATTCGAGGATTATGTTTATGAGTCGCTCAAAAAATATGAAGTGTCACCTGAAATTTTCTTGAACAAAAGCAGCTATATGACTTGGTGGAACAAGTATAAGGGAATTTCAGGTAATCGAGGACTAAAAACCTTCATGAGCGATCCTCGTCACTATGATCAGTATACCAAGGGAGATTATAATTTCGTCTGAAGTATAGTGAATGTCCGAGTGATTGAGCAGTCTACAATAAATTGTGATTTCATCTGATTCTGCAGCTTTTATTTTTTTCTTTTTACGTATTTCCTTTGTTGGTTTTGGATAGGGATCTTTCCTTATGTGGTGATATTAATTTGTCTTTCCTTTGCAAACCTTCACTCTCATTCTACTTGAAAATTAAAGTTGAGTGTAATGGATGCAGAGTTCTTCTTAGTATTATTAATGTCACTTGGTGTGAAATATATGGGCTGCTCAGAAATTGAGATCATTAGTTTAATTTAATCACAAACTCTAGATAAACCAACGTAAGGTTGATTACAAATGGAGTCGATTTTACCGCAACAGTTGTTTGTACCGCAATGGGGTTAGTGTGCTATCTGCACTCTAAGATAGTACGGCCTTTTGAGTGTGGCGCAAAAATTTACATTTTTGATGTAGTCAATTGAATCTTTTTACTAAAATAATGTAGTTTGAACGGTTAAAGACAATATCGTTAAATCATTTGACATGTTCAATAATTTTTGTGACATCTTTTTGCTCAAAACACTTTGTCTTTAATTGTAAAATAATATAAAATTTAATTATTTTAATCACTTAACTTAGTTTTTAGATAAAATGATTCACATTTCAAGTATTTACTTATTTTTCAAAATTGTGATAAAATGATAAGTATACATATAAAGAAAGAGGTCAAACACAAATGATTTTTACAAAAGTTCTAACTAATAAAAGTTTTAACGAAGTTTCAAACAAACAATATTTGTAATGAAGATAAATTGACTAGTATGTTCAATTTTAATATCACACCTAATAAGAATATTACATAAAAAAATTATATAAAGAAAGCTTAAGCTATATCACTCGTGACCTTATACTATTTAACAACATCATACTTACCTAAAAGTAACTTTCAACCCAGATAGCAAAGCAACAACAAACAAACATAGGGGTGAGAATATGTATCATATATGCATGTTAAGACACACACACATATATATAAGGGAATAGGTACTTGAATAAAATACAATAAATAAGAATATTACAACAACACACACCTTTGAATTCAAGACACTTCACTCATTAAGACTTATGATCTTAATTATTTATGAATGTAATACCATAACTTTTATCACAAATAGGCACATAACTAGGCAATACCTAGACTTAAGCACTGTGTGACAAAGTCTAGAAGACTATGTTTTCTAATATTTTGATACCCATACTTAAATTGTAAGATAAGGTTGACATGGTACATATATGTTTGTGTGTGTAAAATTGAAAATTTAAGGAAAAAGATTCACAATTCATAAAATGATATGTATTATATGCTAGTAGATGTCATGTGTGCTAATTGTTAATACTTGCTATTTTGTAAATTCCTCATGCAAAAATGATGATGCATCCTCCTAAGCAAATCTGTTGCATATAAGTACAACCCAAAAATTTGTCATTTCATATTTCAATTGGAGGACAAGGTAAACATGATACTCCATACTTAAATTATAGGACAAGGTAGACATCATACATATGTGTGTAAAAATTGAAAATTTAAGGAAAAGGATTCACAATTCATAAAATTATATGTATTATATGCTACAAGATATCATATGTGTCAATTGTCAACGCTTGTTATTTTGTAAATTCCTCATACAAAAATAACGATGCATCTTCCTACACAAATATGTCGCATACAAGTACAACCTAAAAATTTGTCTTTTCATATTTAAATTGTTGGACAATGTAGACATGATACCCCATACTTAAATTGTAGGACAAGGTAGACATGGTACATATATGTTTGTGTGTGTAAAATTGAAAATTTAAGAAAAAGAATTCATGATTCATATATGTATTATATGTTACCAAATATCATGTGTGACAATTGCTAACACTTGCTATTTTGTAAATTTTTTCACAAAAATGATGCTTTTTCCTAAACAAATCTGTTGCATACAAATACAACTCAAAAATTTGTCTTTCCATATTTTAAATTGATATATTCATGTGTATATTTAATTTGATATCTATTTTGGACATGGATTCTCTATCATAATAACATATTTGATCTTATCTCACTAGGTTAAGTTGACTTCACACATTAACTCAGACATTTATAAAAAAAAAGTATGGAGAAAGATTGATAATATCAACATAATAATAATATATTTGATTTTTTTGTTATATCCTCTCTTTCATATGGCATTATGTTATTTTGTTATTTTGGAATCACACTATGATAGTATTACTTGTAATTTATTGACATTTAATTGTCATAGATTTGTTACTTTTGAACAAGAACCAGCTGCAAAGCTATGTTCAAAAAGAAAAATCTAAGTCTTCCAGAATACACTCATGAGTGGGAGGATCCTCTTGATGCCATGCGTTTCAAGTGCAAAGTCACCGTCGATGGATGTACCTACGAAAGTGACAAATTCTATTCTACATTGAAGGATGTTGAACATGCAGCAGCTGAAGTTGCTTTAATGTCTTTATCACCAAGCGAAGTTAAGGAGGCTAATCTTAATCACTTGTAGTAATTAGATAAATTATTCTATAGTCTTTAACTTCTTAAATGCTTTCTTTTGGCTGTCTTATATCCATATATTTGTCTAAAAAATCCAGGGTCTTGCCAGGCTATACAAAAATCGCTCAAAAGGAAGGGTTTCGTTTACCGATTTATAGCACAAATAAATTTGATGAAGTTCATATGCGAATATTTGTGTCACAAGTAGAGGTAGAAGGGGAGTTTTTTACTGTGCAAGAAGTTAAGTCTAAGAAGCAAGCAGAGATAAGAGCAGTTAAGGTGGCCTATATGGATTTGAAAGAGGAAATGTATTTTTTTAATATTAGTGTTGTAGTTTGCCATTCTAATATATGTCCATAAATATGGAGATCCTGATATTGGATGTTCATTGACTTTTATGTTTAGGAAAAACCATCATCATTAGGAATGATTTTAATTTTGAGTTCAAGGGTAAAAGTTTCTTGAAAATTGATTTTAGCAAATAGTTATGAACACGAGAATCTCCCTACACTTCCATAATTTCTCTCTATATTTCTATAGGAAAAGTTTCAAATACCCTAGGTAAGAAAATAACTTTAATTCTAGTAAAAAATTTGTAATTTTTTTTTTACAAGTTTGGACAGGAATGTCTGGACTTGTGAAAAAAAAATTGCAATTTTTTTTAGAAGTTTGAATAGGGTTTTCCGAATTTGTAAAAAACAATTTGCAAATTTTTTTACAAATCCGGATAGGGGTTTCCAGACAAGGGTATTTAGACTTGTAAAAAAAATTGCAATTTTTTTTACAAGTTCGAACAAGGGTTTCCGGATTTAGTCTGAACAAAAATGTCCAGACTCAGTCCGGACAGGGGGTATCTGGACTTGTAAAAAAAATTGTAAAATTTTTTATAAGTTTAAATAGAGGTGTCCGGACTTGTAAAATAAAATTTGCAAATATTTTTACAAGTTCGGATAGGAGTGTCCAAACTTGCAAAAAAAAATTTGCAAATTTTTTTACAAGTCCGGATAAGGGTGTCTGAACTTGTAAAAAACTAATGTATTGAGAAAAGATAAACACAAAGCTAAACCACAAAGAACAAAGCAAACGTGGAGAGGATGAACAACAACACACGAAGAAGAGAAAACCATTGATTCAGTGAGAAGGAAAACGAAGTCAAGAAGAGCTAATGAGAGATGTGCGAAATAAGATATGTACAGATGAAAGAAAAAGAAAAGAAAGATGTGCATGGTAATTAAATTTTTACTGTTTTTATTAAGGATATTTTTTTTTTCATTTTGAGAAATTACAAAGGTGTAAGGAGAACTTATTAGAGTGCAGAGAAAAATTCTCTATGAACAGTGTTTGGGTTTTGTTGGACTTGTGTATTTTTCTTTAATCTATGCATTTGGGTCTTTATTTGGGTTTTATTGTGTTTTTAGCTTAACCTTTTATGGTGTTTGAAACGGGCCTTAGTGGTTTTAGGCCCGTAGTATAAATAGGTTAAAGGTGACTTTGTATTTGTAATTAGTTTTTGGATGATCAGAATTAGCTTTGTACCAAGTGAAAAGGTCTTCTTTATTGGTTCTCCATTTTGAATCTTTAGATTTTTATGAAAGGGACACTTTCTTTGTGGCAAATCCTTCTTAGACTTATCAATCATGCTATGATTGTGGCATCTATTCCTTTTCTTGTCTTTCTATTTTATATTTTTCTTCATCTTTTTGTGCTCATAAATTTTGAGAGATGCTGAATTTGAGATCTACAATGGGGGTTTTAATCAAATGCTGTCAAGATCCTACTTAGAATTGGAAGGGGTTTGCAAGATCGTGAAATGCAGGATTATAAGATCCTACCAAAATGTAAACTTATACATCTATCCTTATATATACATATTTATGTGTGTGGATGAAAATAACCTATATATGACAACATTAAAGCAAACTTAAAATTAAAATTTCATCACTATAAGTCAATAACATCGAAAACGAGTCATAATTAATCTTACATATTGTTCAAAGAAAAATGGGAGCAAGACAGTAGAGGGTGGATCAGTGGAGAAAGATGGTGTGTGGGAGAGACATGGCATGGACACAAGTGTAGACAGTAGGTAGAGAAATGGTGTGTGAGACAAATGAGAGATATGACATGGAGTAGTGGAGAGAGGTGGCGTGTGAGATAAACAAGAAAGATGACATGGACAAGTCAATACATAATTTTGAGTACATTGAAAGTGGATATTAACATTTTTTTTTGAAGAATAGAAAACAAATCTGGGAAATATACAGTATAGTTAGTGAATGTCTTCACTTTCCACATTATAACCATATGGTAATTGTATATACCAACCCTTTAAATAAGCATCATGAAGAGGATAAAATGATTGTCCATTTTTATAAAAGCAATATTACATGGATGATTTGATTACGTTAAATAATATATCTTTGAAAATTTAGTCATTATTTATATTTATTTTATTTTTTTATTATATTTTTTACTCATTATAAATAATAAATACACATACACATAATTGAAGTCTTAAACTCTTACAACAACAAAGGTAGAGAATTCTGAATTACACTCCAATTAAATACACCAAATTAATAAGACTAGGAGAGGATTTGAAACTCGTAATATACAATAATGTCCTTAGAAGTAGAGCTCTTCAATTTCATTTTATGTATTTTGTTCATAAAATATTTGGCAAAATCAAACAAGGCCTGTGAGTAACTTTCGTTTGACTTGATCTGAAGCAGAACTGAACATGCACTTTATGTGTTTGATGATTTGATTTTGCCAATACTTGTGTGGGTATGCAGTTATGAATTGCTGTGTTGTTGACAAGTTTGTTCTGATATTTTATTTTGATTTTGTGAGGAGAGTCTCTGAATTGTAAAGTGAAATTTGAGATTCTTGATTTTTGTGAGACTATATTCAACATTTTAGTATTTACAAAAGATCCATGTTAACATGCACTAGATTTGGTCCTCCAGCTGCTTGTGCTGAGGGAAACTCATGAAAATGCTTTCTATTTTGCTTTTGCTTTTGATCGCAAAAAAATAAAAATGAATTCTTTCCTCATTCCTGAAAACAATTAGTTCAGTAATTCTGTAACGAAAATAAAAACATTTTCTGAGAATCCTAATTAGTAATTAAATTATATCTATAGTTGATTACAATCGAAGTCAGTTGTTGTTTGATTAAGTATACTGAAAAGTGGTGTTGATTTGGTTGTGTTTTGGGGATTGGGGGTAACTGCGTGGATATGCAGTTATGAAAATTGATTTATTGTTGAGAAATTTGGTCTGAGATTTTATTTTGATAGTAGAATCTTGAAGTGTATAATCAACTATAATAATATGAAGTGTTGAGGTGACTTTTTGGGGATTGGAGGTAAATGTGTGGATATGCAACTATGGATTGTTGTGTTGTTGAGAAGTTTGTTCTGTTATTTTATTTTGATTTGTGAGGAGAATCTCTTAATTGTAAACTGAAATTCCAAATTCTCGATGTTTGCAAGACTATATTCAAGATTTTAGTATTCATTACAGTGGACCTATAGGTGCATATGTTCCTAGCTCTGCTGTGGATGACATACTACCCATGAATGCAGTGTTGCAATCGAAATTAACAGAAGTGTGTCGAACATCTCAAAACAATAGCCCTGTGGCGGTGGATAGAGATATGATAACAAGAGCAGATAAAAAAAGTGATTTGATATCTCTTTATCTTTTCTTTTGTCAGAATAAATTGTATTTAATGGTTTAATAAGCTTATGTATTAGTGTTATAGTTAGTTTCAGTTGTCTAGGGTAAGAATCATTCTTTTGTTAAAGAGGGGGTTCTTTTGATTTGAGGGATGCAAGGGAGACTGAATTGGTTTTAATATGGTTTGTCTGATCCAAATTCTAAAGTCAGATGTTGTTTTTCCTCTTACTAAGTGTTTTTTTTTTTTTTTTTTGCAATTAAGGGATGCAAGTATTTTTTTTTTCTGCAATTAAGTTTCATTAGAATTATAGGAAAAAATAATTGTGGCATTTGTAGCATTTCCTAGCAGAAAAGTCGTTTCAAAGAAGGTATAGAGGCTGGTCACGTTGAAATTGAGGATTGCCTTGATTCGGGTTTTGATGATTATCATCATGAATGACCAAGCAAATATTTAAAATTTATCAATGATCAAGTAAAAGACTTAAAATTTACAAATGAACAAGTGAAAATTTGGAATTTTAAAATGACTAAACAAAAATTTAGAATTTACGAATCAGTAAACAAAAACTTAAAATTTACGAAGAACAAAAAATTCGGCATAGAAAAACTTGAAATTTACGTACAACTAAGTAAAAACTTAGACCTAACTTTAAGTACATGTTAGCTCACAAACATAAATAAGATCAAATACATGTTCTTATAGAATATCTCACTCACATAATTAGAGAAAGATATTTTAGTATGCATACAAACATAAGTTTTAATATAGGCACATATCAACTCAAACACAAATTCTCATAACAAGCCTATAATTCATTTAGCATAAGACATATATTTTCATATACATGTATATAAGTTTTATTCTAATAGATATCAACTCATAAACACAAATATCAAACATAGATTCTCATGAATCCGGAACATCTCATTCACATAGCTCCAAACGTATATTTAAGTTCATAAACACAAATAAATCAAACACAGGTTCTCATAACACATTTCATTAAGAGATATATTTTCATAACATACACACATAAGTTTTAATTTCAGAGATCACTACTATATTTCTCAAGTTTTGGGTGTTACCTTACTTATCTCGACTAAGCTTCTGTGTCCTCTATATGGTGTAATTACAATATCTAAAGTTATCTTACTCCTCTTAAATTTAATATTATTTAGTTCAAAAACTAAAACTTTTATCTATAACTCTCATGTTTACTTTAAGAGTTAGTTTGAACATATACTGTGCCAAAAATGGAAAAATACATTAAATATATTATATAAATTTTGACCTTTGATTACTAATATGATGAGATACATATATTCTACTTATACAAATATTTAGTATTTTGAATTTTTATATTTATCATTATATAAATTTTTATTTAATAAATATTGTCGTATGATAAAAGTAGGTACTGTTTGATCTAACTTAATTTTGACTTAAAAGTTATTTTTAAAGATATCTCATATATGTTCTGGGATCTAAGCAAGTAAAGAAAGAAGGAAAGAAAGAAAATGTAAGGTGTAAAAAAGTTTATGAAAAAAATAAAAAGTTATAAATTAAAGTTATTATAACTTACAATTATAAAATTACTTATATTTATGATTTTCTTTAATAAACAAGAATAATTTTAGAGAGTGTTTAAACAGGTGGGATAACTTGTTACTTTGCTAACAAATTATTAATATCCCATGATATTCTTCCTTGTAAAAGACTTACCTCATTCCAGTGTTTAAAATGGCCTCAACAACCATTATCTCAATTTGTATTATAAAACAAAGACGGGGATTGACCATATAAAATAAAAATAAAAAAAGATGAAAACGTTGACGCGGGGATGCTGACTTACCATATTCCAGTGTTTAAAAAGGCCTAACCATCGGAAGACTTCATTATAATCGTTATTTTGATAAAAAACTATAACATTTCTCACTGCATCACAAGTTTCTATTTTGTGCCACTCTTCCAAGCACCATGACTGCATCTGCATCAAAATATTTGTATGTCATAACTTAAACATTACTCCTTCCTTTCATTTTTACCTTAAAACTCACAAAAGTAAGTAATATGCATCAACTGCTGATTTTCCTGCTATTACTTATGTTTGTGGTTGTGGTTGTGGTTGCAGATTTAACAGTGGATTCGAGCTTGCAAGTTTTGTGAAGAGCTCTGTTCTTCTTCGCAAATCATGGGACGTTATCAAGTCCCTTCATGCAGGCATCGTTTCAAACGTGGGAGAGGGACTGTCATGGAAAGTTCATAAAGACCCCAATTCAGGTTTGACCATTATAGCATTTGAGGTCGTGCAAGATTCTTCTAATCTTCATGAGAATTTGGTTTCATCTAATGCTCTCGGGGAGAAGATTTTCAATCACTTTAAGTTTCTATGTACCAAGAAAGCCCCAGATTTCTCCATTGACGGCACTGCAATTTCACTCTTGGATAAAAATTATGACCAGCTTCATCAGTTGAAATCCGAGACCGAGGTACATGACTACATCTTGTCCCTTCCCTTCACATGTTCAAAATCGATAACTTAATAATTGCATATTGTATCTGTGATTTGAATGAAATACTTCCAAAGAGGATAAAAATTTAAATAAAATTCTATTACTCCTATCTTTAAAGGTAGGATAGATATTCTTGTGATCTTCACTGAAATAAGGTTTTTATCAAATATGAAGGTAAAGCTGTTAGATCATCACCAGGCTTCACAACTAAATAACCAGCAGCATAAGGTAAATGAACATCATTTTATAATACAGTCTCCGGATCTGCAACAATGAAAGGACAACGTTCTTTTACTTTATTACCTTTAATACTAGTTATTATTCCCTGTGAATCTAGTATGAAATGTCTGATTGATCAAACTTACTAAACTTTTAACATTCCTACGTAAAAAAATTGTGGTGTTTATGAGAGCTTATGTATCGTTTATAAAAGTCTATCTATAAACAATTATATGACGAAAATATAAAAAGAAAAAATAAAAATTAACTTCTGCATGAGTTAATTTGAAGAATCCCTTTGATAAGCTTGGTCGGTGCTTTTATTTGATACGATCAAACCCACTGCTGTTAAATTGCCAATATGCTACATTTATTATATATCATGGCAATCGCCAATCTGTATCAGCATGCTATCTTTCTTCTCTTCCGTCCCTTTTTTGCCGAGAACAAGAGGTTTTGGCGTTCTTGTCAATTTAGCTTGTAAAATTCAATGGATGATGTGTCATAGTTATGTTGGTTGGTAACACTTAAAAGATTTATTTGATTTTTTTAAAATGGTTTTTCAAAACAATTTTATCATTTGTTTTCAAAATTGAAGTTGATTATAACGTATACAGTGCACGGTACGTACTTAGTATTGTAATCGGTGTGAAAAACTGACTATTTTGCTTTTGAGACCATTTTTATATTGTCAATTGTTTCTTCTGCTTTGAGGTGGAGTCCATTTCATGTAAACTGAAAGGCTAAATTTTCCAGGAAACATCCAACAACTTTCTCACATTTTGTTTGGTCTAAATTAACTAGGAAATTTTATTTTCGAGATTTAGTATTTAAAAATTAAAAAAATTATTTTATTAATGTTTTATTAAAACTCGAAACATCCAACGACTTTCTCACATTTTGTTTGGTCTAAATTAATTAGGAAATTTTATTTTCAGGTTTTAATATTTAAAAATTAAAAAATTATTTTATTAGTGTTTTATTAAAATAATTTTTCAAAATAATTTTAATTTTTTAGTTTTTAAAAATTAAAAAAAAAAATTAACTAATTTTATTTTTTAATTTTGTATTTTTATTTTAAAAACTTAAAATATAAGAATAATATATTATTTTTTATTTTTTATTAATAACATTTGTGTTAATATGAATAAGATTTTTTATTTTTATATTCTAAAATAATTTTTCAATTAGTATGTTTTTTTTTCTTCTTTATTAAAAACACTTTTTAAAAACTAAAAACAGAAACTAAACCAATGAAACTGTTAATTTCCTGAACTTATCTCCTGTTTATTTCAACTTATATTATTAAGTGTTCTAAATAGTTTATGAAAACAAGTTACTAATATGAAAATCTTATTTTTCTTCGATTATTCAACAGGCTTTTAATTAAACTCCTTACCTAAAGGCAACCTCTAGAAGTGATTTATAGTACGCATATGGATATGTTTATATACTGTTCTTTCTTTATAAACCATATTCTTAATGGTTAATGACTTAATGCAGATTAATAGCTCCCTTTCATTGATTGTGACTGGACATGGTCTTGGAGGGCAAATAGCTTCTCTCTTCACTTTATTGCTGTTAGGAAACGTTGGTTTAGGGAAGAAACGTCCTCTCTGCATCACCTTTGGTTCTCCTCTTATTGGCGACAAAAAGTTGGAAGAAGCCATATCACGTAGTTCTACATGGAGTTCTTCCTTTCTGCACGTGGTTTCTTACAAAGACCCAGTTCCCAAAATGTTGAATCCTGATACTAGTGCTTACATGCCTTTTGGGATATTCCTCTTCTGTTCTGATACAAACTCTACCTGTTTTGAGAACCCCAACTCTGTTTTGGAACTTCTCGTAAGCTTAACCGATGGTCAAAATCAAGGATTTCAGCCATTATTAGAATATAGAAAGATTGTGGAAAATCTCCATCGCAAAACAATTCTCAAGGACACTACCCCACGGGGGCAGGACTTGACTCTACGTGCAAGTATCTATTTGCAGTTGCGCCCAGCAATAGGATTCACACCAAATATGCAGGTAGCTGACACTCATTTATTTATAAATTAGACTTTTTATTTGTAATTGAACTAGTGTTTGGTGATCCAAATTTTTCTTAATCTCGTCTAAAATTGATTTGGCAGCAGCAACAACAGCACTTGGTAACAAAGATAGAAGAACTGGAAAATAAATACATCAAGAAGAAGAGAAGACTTGATCCATCAAAGATATTGAATTTCAGGAAGATAGAGATGGCCAAACTTGAATGGTATAAGAAGGATTCTAAAGATCGAGGTATTGGGTACTATGACAGCTTCAGGGAGAGTAACCTCCAATGTGACCGAGATGCTATACAGTGGCAGAAAATCCTCAGAAATTACTGGATAGACATGGTTGAAGAGGCAGAAATGAAACCTCAGACAGAAAGTGCTGCTTTTCGTACTCGCTGGCTTTATAGTGGAACTAATTGCATGAGAATGGTTGAACCCCTCGATATTGCTGAATACTATGCGAATGGTCACAGAGACTATGTCGCTAAGGGAAGATCTAGACATTATCAAGTGTTGGAAGAGTGGTTGAAAGAAGAGAAGGAAAGGAAGAAGAAAGACGAGAAGAAGAAAGAAGAGAGGAAGAAAGAGACAACCAAAAAGAATGTGGAATTAATTTTAACCATAGATTCCTGCTTTTGGGCACATGTTGAAGAGGCTCTCCTTTTGTGCCAACAGTTGGAGAATGTACAATCTAGCGTGAAGGAGAAGGAAGAGGCAACTATGAAATTGCATGAATTCGAGGAGTATGTGTATGATTCGCTCAAAAAATATGAAGTGTCACCTGAGATTTTCCTAATGAAAAGCAGCTACATGAGATGGTGGAATCAGTATAAGGAAATTAAGGGAATTTCTGTTAAACCAGAACTAGCAGTCTTCATGAGCAATTCTCAACATTATGATCAGTATACTAAGGGAGCTTATGATTTCCCCTGAAGTATACAGAGAAAGCTGGTGTGGTTGAGCAGTGTAAAATAAATTGGACTTCATCACACCGTGAACCTTTTCATTTTTATTTTCTTGTTGTATTTCCTTTCTTGATTTTGGTCAGGGATATTGATTTGTCGTATCACTCTACACCTTTTAAATTTTCTATTTATTTTTGTTTTTGCTTTGTTGCTTTTGGGTGGGGATCTTGGTTTTACCCTCCCTATTGCTTGTGTTGTGTGATATTGTGAACTCTTTGGAATTGTCTTTCTCTTGCAAACCTTCACTGTCATTATAATGTATGCAGTGCAGGGTACTTGGTATTGTAATCTGAAAGGTTTGGTGTGAAAAATGGACTCTTTTTCTTTTGCGACCATTAGTTTATTTTTATATTGTCAATTGTTTCTTCTGCTTTGGGGTGGGGTCCATTTCTTGTAATCTGAAAGGCTACTTTTACACGTGTCATATTGACTTGACTTCCTCGAAACACCCAACAACTTTCTCGCACTTTTGTTAGG
Organism: Psophocarpus tetragonolobus; assembly: GCA_037954015.1. Lineage (NCBI taxonomy): Eukaryota > Viridiplantae > Streptophyta > Magnoliopsida > Fabales > Fabaceae > Psophocarpus > Psophocarpus tetragonolobus. Next base: position 29,775,866 of record CM075696.1, on the reverse strand, counting down.
TCTAAATTAAACTAGGGATGTTTATGATAAAAATAATATTGTCCTGGGTGTTAACTTTCCTTATTCCAGTGTTTACAAATTACAATTGCCTCAATCACTCATCAACTAGATGCTCTCCTTTTGTAAAGAACTCACTGCATCACAAGAACTCACTTCTCAAATCACTATGACCAAGTCATTGAATGTGATATGTGAAACATTACTTTCTTTTAAAGTTTTGATTTTAACTGAAACTCATAAAAGAAAAAAAAAGTAACATGAACTGTTGATTTTCATACGATTACTTATATTGGATTTTACGACAAGCTCTGTTTGTGGTTGCAGGTTTAGCAGAAATATGTGGATTAACATAGTATTGAGTTATTGATGTGTTAATAAATAAATTAAATTTTCTTCTTATACATACACATATATTATAAACAAAAAAGTTGGGAACATGACCAAATTGGCTGTCAATTTTATACATTTTACAATTACAACCCTCCTTCCCAATCTACAAGAAAAATAATTAGCAGGATCCCTGCGATTTTTTAACCTAAAAAACAACTAGGATAACACAGGGATTTAACCATTAAGAGGCTAAAATAAAAGAGAGAAAGGAAGGGAAATGTTACAATGTTCTGGGTTTGATAAAAAATGAGCATGAAGTCACTGAATTATTGAGGCAAATATAAACACTGGAAATACATATGGTCTTGATTTTAAATGAGCATGAAGTTAACATGCCCTGACAATGATATTTCTTTTAATCACAAAATAAATTGAGAAAATTTGATTCGTAGTTAGTAGTACAAGGGATAAAAAACACTACATATACAAGGCAATAAAATATTTTGGAAGACCATTTCACAGTGTTAATTATTTATTCTACTACTTTACAACGCGGTTGAGTTCTTTGATACACTAAGAATTTGTTCACAACTTTCTTATTGTAAATTAGGAATTTCTACCAAGAAGTTGTTGGTATAAATAGAGTTGAGTTTGATATCTTGAAATATGGTTTCAAGTTGAAGAATAAAAAAAATGTAATTAGGAGGATCAAGTTATTTTTTATTAGTTTAGTTAGTATATATTTCGTTTCAATAACATAGTAAAGATAATGAGACATTTTCCTAAATTTCTAAATCAATTAAAAATTTTGAAAAATTAATAAATTGTTAAGTCAATAAAATGCAAAAGATAGTATTTTTTGTTCCTGCGATTAAAACAATTAACCACCAACATATTAAATTTAATATTAGTTTTTGTTTTACCTTCAAATAAATTTGAATTTATTTTGATTTATAACTTCTAATGTTAGGGCCGAGCCATGGTAAGACATTAAAACACAAAATTTAAATTTGGATAACAATTATACGCAGGTACTCTTTCGGTTTAAGTGAGAAATCCCGTATTGTTGGTCTCTATCTCATCTCCATCTTTATCCCCGTCTAGAACAATTGGGAACGGGGACGGAGGTGAGTTTGTTGGTTCCTGCTTTCACTCCCGCCTCGCTTTTATGTTAAATAAAATTTTATATATAGATTTTTAATTAGATGTCTGTGTACAAATATACACTCTGTAAATCATTAAAACCAAAATATAATTCTAACTTAACATTATAAAAAATAATATACCAAAATACCCGCGAGTATACCTAAACCAAAAAATATCTGACAGGAATGAGGATTAAAATTTTGTATTCGTCTCCTTTATACCGCTCCCATCTCGCACTTTCCTGAGATGAGGACGGGGAAGGCCAAACTCGCTCCTATCCCATTGTCATCTTTACCTACAAATTGTTTGCTATTAGTTTTTTAAATGCTCAATCTAAAATTGATCATGTAATTTAATAAATAGGTAATTTTAGTCTTAAAAAAAATATTACAATTTGATTCTTACATTTTTAAAATTTAATAATTTTAGTATATTGCTAGAGCTTGGTTAAATTTTAATGATTTTTTAGCCAACAAAGCTAGAAATATATTAAACTAGAAAAAACAAGAAAGGATTGTTCCTACTGCTAGTCTGGAATATCTTTAGGATCACCCGTCTGAAATATTATCCGCTTTGAAGATTGTGACTCTGTCACGGTTTTATCCTGGAAAGGTGCCTCATGAGGTTAAGGGAGGAGGGTGTTTATAAATAACCCTTGGCCTCGACTTGGAGGTTTGTTTCGGTATATACCCAAAATCACACATCGCTTAGGAATCGAGGCCAACATCACCAACCTCCCCTTGAAAGCCCAACCAACAACCTCAACTCCTCAAAAAGGTCATTTAAGAGGACTTATTAAAGTCATCGCCGACTACAAGACAACTTAAAGAAACACTTAATGGGTAATAAAACACCTTTAGTACCACCTTATGAGTAATAAAGCACCATTAGTACTATAATAACCATGTTTCAAGTATAAAAAAAAGGAAAAAGGTAATGTAAAAACCCATATAAGAATTAGCATTGAATCACATTGTTGGACTTGAGCATCGGAGGGTTCCTTGCAGGTACCTCGACGCTGCTCTCTCAAGGATTTATTTGGTGGACTTTTCGGAAAATATACAAACCATTTTCTAGTAAGTACATTTGGCACCCACCATGAGGTTGTCTAAAACTTTTCCCCGCCACCACTTCACCACAAAACAATGGTGGCAACAGAGACATCAACCCTCTCTGAGCTTTAGAAACAGAATGAAAAGTTACAATGCACGACCTCACAATTGCGCACCTTTTGTTCACAAATCGAGCATAAGCTCATATAAGATCGAACATGCACCTCTCATTCTCAAACTGATCATAAGCTCGTATAAGGCCGAACACATGCCTCTCATTAACAAACTAAGCATAAGCTCGTACAAGGCCAAATGTGGGCCTCTCATTCTCAAACCAAGCATAAGCTCGTACAAGGCCGAATGCGTGCCTTTCATTGACAAACTAAGCATAAGCTCGTATAAAACCGAACACGGCGCCTCTAATTCTTAAACCAAGCATAAGCTCGTACAAGGCCAATTGCACGCCTCTCATTGACAAATTGAGCATAAGCTTATATAAGGCCGAACGCGTGACTTTCATTTACGAGCCTAACGTGAGCTCACAAGGGTTGAACATGTGTCTCTCATTCACAAACCAAGCCTAAGCTTGTACAAGGCCGAACGCGTGCCTCTCACACATGAGTCGAACAACAACTCACCTAAATCGAGCACGATCCATTCACTCATTAAAATGATAGTAAAGCGAAAATGATAAATGATGAAAACAACTTCATTCATTCAAAAAGTCATGAAAGTACAGAGTCAACGATACCTCTTATTCATTTAAACTAAACATAAGCTCGTATAAGGCCGAACACACACCTCTCATTTTCAAACCAAGCATAAGCTTGTACAAGGTTGAACGCATGCTTCTCATTCTCAAATCGAGCATAAGCTCGTACAAGGCCGAATGTGCACCTCTCATTGACAAACTAAGCATAAGCTCGTACAAGGTCGAATGTGCACCTTCCATTCTCAAACCAAGCATAAGCTCGTACAAGGCCGAACACGTGCCTCTCATTCTCAAACCAAGCGTAAGCTCGTACAAGGCTGAACACACGCCTCTCATTGACAAATTGAGCATAAGCTCATACAAGGCCGAACGCGTGCCTTTCATTCAAGAGCCTAATACGAGCTCACAGGGGCCAAACATGTGCTTCTCATTCACAAACTGAGCATAAGCTCGTAAAAGGCCGAACGTGTGCCTCTCACACGTGAGTCGAACAACAACTCACCTAAACAGAGCACGATCCATTCACTCATAAAATAAAAACAAAAGCAACAAAGTTCAACTTGCAACTTAAAATGACAGTAAAGCAAAAACGATAAATAACAAAAACGACTTCATTCATTCAAGAAGTCATGAAAGTACAGAGGCAACGACTACAAAAGGTCATAAAAGAACAAAGTAGTTCAAGCAGAAAGAAATACAAAAGAATAAAGATAAACACAAGGCTATCTACTCAATCATTGTCATTGAAACTCACATTTCACACCATGAGACCCAAGGTAACATCTGTTCTCCTATACCAACCTCGCTTAAAAGCTCTCACGCTTCAATAAATCTCGGAGCTCGAGGGGCTTACGTACTCCCAAAGGCATCACAAACGTCACTTGCGATTTCTATAACCTCGTCACTCATGATCGCAAGGTCGTCCAAGTCACCAAGCTCCCTTAGGAACCCCAACCAAAACAGATCAAACAACCTCCACTCCTCAAAAAGGTCATTTAAGAAGATTTATTATGGTATAAGACAACTTAAAGAAGCACTTAATGGGTAATAAAACACTATTAGTATCACATTATGAGTAATAAAACACCATTAATACTACAATAACCATGCTTTAAGTATAAAAGAAGGAGAAAAATAATGTAAAAATCCATGTAAGAATTAATATTAAACCACATTATCTGAGTGTCAAAGTGATTCCTATAAGTACCCGCTCTCTCAAAAATGTGGAAGCTATTTTTCGATAAATATCAAGATAAAATTCAAAGAATACGAAGGGGTATCAACCAAACTCATGTAAAAACATGAATAGTCCAATGTTCTAAAGGGAGAGTCTTTATATTATTTACAAAATAAAGAGAGCGAAAATTATTGATGTTACATGTTAATAATGACATGATATTGACATGTAGATATAAAAACCTGGGTCCTTGAATTGTTAGTAACATGTACACATTCGACATGTAAGTTGCCATGTCATTTAACACATCAGGTAGTAGTGTTCTGTCACCATTATTAATGCGTTTTATTAAATGTCGAAGGCACGTTAATTAATAATTATTAATTAAAATTGATAAATTTTAAAATATAAGAGCCTAAGTATGTAATAATTTGTTTGCAATGAGCAGAATTATTAATTTAAGTCTTTTTAAAACAGCACATCAACACATGTTTGACAACATGACAAATTATTCTTTTCTTATAAATATTTTTTTTTTTAAATTTTCTTTTTGCATTAGGTCTCTTATCTGATTTTATAAAGTGTAGATAAAGTTGTGATAATTTATAATAAAATTTAATATTTTAATTTGTATATTATTATATATTTGACTTTTCTTTAATAAATGTCTTTCCTTAAATAAAAGAAAAGCCACAAAAAAATTTATATGGACGCATTGTATTTTTTTTTACACTGCAATTCATTATATATGGTAAAGTTGTAGAATTTTATAATAATTATTTTAAAAGTATATCTAGAGTAATTTCTATTTTGATTTATTGAATACAAACTTTAATTATACTCATCATTCATCAACTGTTATTTATTTATTGACTAAAAATAAAGTATATATAATTTATTAACTGGTCACTTGTCCTGCAGAAAATTAATACAAAATTGCTTCACAATTAAACCTGTTATGAACAGTTCTAACTGTTAAGACCGATAATTAAAAACAACATATTACAGGGGTAAAAATAAAAAAATATTATAGGGGAAAAACTAACCCTTTCAATTATTATATTATTCTCAATCTATTTTTTTTACCAGTGATATTAATATGCGAAAGTTAATTAGACGAATGATATATGAAAGCAAAGGCTGTAATCTAATTGGTTGGATTTAAATTTAAAAATTTAAATATCAAAATCTTTAATTGAAATCAACAGTATATTCCTGGTTTTACCCCTGAACTAATTTAAACTAACTTGAATATTCTAAGATAAACACAAGGACTCAAAGTCATCAAACCATTGATAACCTTGTATGGAAAAGAAAAAGAGAAACAGAAGATAGTGACAGGAATTATATAAAACACATTATGCCTTGCCTAGGATGTAATTTTCTATTGACTACCAATACCACGTTTTCCTAGTTTATACCAAGTTATCTCAATTTTATTTATGATATAAAATATACTCGAATGTGTTGACTTGACTTAGCTTGTTCCTGCGCTTACATTGGTCTCTACTATTGCTCCTTCCTTAATTAGCCATCATCTGTCAATAAACTCACTGCACAATGGCCAAGTCTGCAGCATCATCGTATGTGATAAGTGAATTAGTGAAACATTTTACTTCTTCCTTATTGGTTTTCGGAGAACTCATTAAAGGTTTTCATAGTATTTCTTATGTTTGCTTTTCGGTGTTGGTGTTTGCAGATTTAGCAGTGGCATCGAGCTTGGATCCTTTGTGACAAGCTCTGCAGTTCTTTGCAAATCATGGGAAGTTATCAAGTCCGGTTATAAAGACATCATTCCGTACGTGGGACAGGGACTATCATGGAAACTTTATAAAGAACCGGATTCAGGTTTGGCGATTGTAGCATTTGAGGTCACGCAAGATTCTTCTACTACGTTTCGAGGGGATTTGGTTTCATCTAATGCTCTCAGGGAGAAGAATTTGCATCACTTTGATTTTTTGTGTACCAAGAAAGCTCCAGATTTCTTTGTTAACAGCACTGCAATTTCACTCTTCTATGAAAATATTCAGAGGCTTGATGAGTTGAAATCCCAGGTGCATCTCCTCCCTTGTAATTATTCTAAGCTTCTTTCTTCTGATTTCATCTCAAGAAATAGCCAGCTTAAAAATTGTTTACTTAATTTGGATACTCTATTGTTTGTTGTATCTTTGACTTGAATGAAAAATTTGATATTCACTGTGAATCTAGAAAGTAATGTGTTAACGATTGATCAAACTTGTTAAACTTTAATAACATTACCACATATCCACATTTTTCTATATATCTTGGTATCCTCCAGCCACACTTTAAATTTTTCATTTTCTGCTGTCAATCCACTCCTGTTAACTAATAATGACATGATTAACTAAATTACATCACTTGGAAATCTCTATCTCCATTTCATGGTCTAACTCTAAATTTTCTTTTGTCTTTCCCCTTCCCTTTGCCAAGAATATGAGGGTTGGGCATAAAATGCTTGTCAATTTAGTATGCAAAGTTAACGAATGAACAGATGATATATGATAGTTGAACCTGTGAGCTTAGAGAGTTTAGTTACAGTTTATCTGAGGTTTGTTTATAAATTTTCAGCTTATTTCGATAAACTTTTTATAAAAACAACTAACAAGTTATAATCCGTATAGTTTTGGATCCTAGATTTATTTATACATTTTGAAAGACACCCCACAAGACTTTAGGGATCGGATTTAGCCTTAGGATTGCTTAATGGTCAGACAGTGACCAGATCTTAGAGGACATAATTTCCTCAGTTATAATTTATAATGAACATTTATTATAACAACATAACAAACACTTTTTCTATTAGTTCTCAAGTAAACTGTTTACAAAAGTGATTTATAATACAGATATTGGTACGTTTATATTTTGAAAGTACAATATGTTTCCGCGCATATCTCATTTGTTAATGGTTAATGCAGATTTATAGCTCCTCTCAATTGATTGTTACTGGACATGGTCTTGGAGGACCAATTGCTTCTCTCTTCACCATAACATTATTTGATGGCAATGATGATCCCCCGCCAAGAAAGAAACAGCCTCTCTGCATCACCTTCGGTTCCCCCCTAGTTGGTGACAAAAAGTTAAAAGAAGCAATATCACGTAGTTCTAAATGGAGTTCTTCCTTTCTACACGTGGTTTCTTACAAAGACCCAGTTCCCAAAATGTTGAATCCTGATACCAGTGATATGAATCCACTGTCAGTTTAGGATTCTGAAAGGACCCTAGGAATTTAGCTGGCCGCGTTAACAAAATTAATCAACGTGGAATGCAAACAATTGCAAAAAATAAATTGATTAGAATTACTGTCAAACTCTTAGACATAGAATGGAAATTAAAAGTTATTGAAATTGAACGAGTAAACGAGTTTTCGAATAGTGTAGGACTTTCCTGTGCAATTGATCATAGAGTTTGCTGGGCAGAATTGAGTATGAATGGAAAAGACAGAAAATGGAATTGGAATTGATAGACTTCACACTTCCAAGGATGGAAGATATGTCTACGAGATTGCACACACAAAGGGGTGAATTACCTTTGATAAATCTCAAAAGATTTTGGATTGTCAAGAACCCAAAAGAGAGAAAACCTCAACTAGTTTTTTTATTTCCAAAAAATTCTGCCTTAAATCTCAGTCTTGCCCAAATTTATATGCCTAATAAACTCAGTTTGTGTAGGTTTAGTGGCTTTCTAAATTCAGCTGCAGTTACAAAATAATAAAAACTAATAATGGGCAGCTTAATAACAAAGTGTAACTGACAAAGTAAATTAAACACGTATACTAATTATAATTGATAACCTAGGTGGCTGCAACTTTAATTAGACAATTCTGGTTGCCCACCATTAACTAAGTAAACTCCAAGAAAATGAGTTTAATTTATTTCAAACTTCTCTTCCATTAAGGTCAAGTATTGCTCTCTTCAGTCCTAAGACAATTAACAATTTTAAACTTTATTTCTTCAATGTTTGGCTCTTTTTGCAAAAGGGCTGTCAATACTTGTTGAATAACTTCCTTAGCTCTTCTTGTCCTTGCCCTTGTCATAGGTCCTCCAAGTCCTTCAAGCTTGATGTCCTCATCAACTAGTGCTTACATGCCTTTTGGGACATTCCTCTTCTGTTCTGATACAAATTCTACTTCTTTTGAGAACCCAGAGTCTGTTTTGGAACTTCTTGTATGCTTAATCAATGATCAAAATCAAGGATCTCAACCCATAGATTATGGAAACATTGTGAAATATCTCTATCGTAGAGCAATTTGCAAGGACTTCACCCGACGAGGGCAGGACTTGAGTAATTCTAATTCACTGCGTGCAAGTATCTGTTTGCAGTTGGAGGCACTAGGATTGACACCAGATACGCAGGTACCTGAATATCATTTTATTTATAAAATTCTTGTATTTTAAGTAAACCTTGTTATTAGTCTTGTTATGTGTATTTTTTCCTAATCTCTTGTCTAAACTTGATTTGGCTGCAGCAACAACACCAGAACATTGATATAAATGCTTTGGTAGCAAAGTTGGAAGCACTGGAGAATAAATTCATCTACCAGAAGAGGATTAGATTTGATCCATCCAAGAAATTGAATAACATGAAGGTAGACATGACCCAACTTGAATGGTACAAGAAGCAATCTAAGAATCTAGATATTGGGTACTACGACTGCTTCAAGAACGGTTTCTCGCCAAGTGACCAAGATGTTTCTATGTACCAGAAAAACCTGACAAATTACTGGAAAGACATGGTTGAAGAGGCAGAGATGAAGCCTCAGACAGAAGGTGCAACTTTTCGTACTCGCTGGCTTTTTGGTGGAACTACTTACAGGAGAATGGTTGAACCTCTAGATATTACTGAATACTACGCGAGTGGTGGTACAGACTATGTCGCTAAGGGAAGATCTAGACATTATCAAGTGTTGGAAGAGTGGTTGAAAGAAGAGAAGGAAAGGAGGAAGAAAGACGAGAAGAAGAAAGAAGAGAAGAAGAAAGAGACAACCAAAAAGAATGTGGAATTAATTTTAACCATAGATTCCTGCTTTTGGGCATATGTTGAAGAGGCTCTCCTTTTGTGCCAACAGTTGGAGAATGTACAATCTAGCGTGAAGGAGAAGGAAGAGGCAACTATGAAATTGCATGAATTCGAGAAGTATGTGTATGATTCGCTCAAAAAATATGAAGTGTCACCTGAGATTTTCCTAATGAAAAGCAGCTACATGAGATGGTGGAATCAGTATAAGGAAATTAAGGGAATTTCTGTTAAACCAGAACTAGCAGTCTTCATGAGCAATTCTCAACATTATGATCAGTATACTAAGGGAGCTTATGATTTCCCCTGAAGTATACAGAGAATGCTGGTGTGATTGAGCAGTGTAAAATAAATTGGACTTCATCACACTGTGAACCTTTTCATTTTTATTTTCTTGTTGTATTTCCTTTCTTGATTTTGGTTAGGGATATTGGTTCTACCTTCCCTTTTGTTGTGATATTGGAGAATCTTGCAATTGTCTTTTCTCTTTCAAACCTTCACTCTCATTCTTTAAAATTTAGGTTTTAGTGAAATGGGTGTAGGCTACTTGGTACTAATGTTTTTCAAAAACTTGGTGTCAAACATGGACGTTGGGTGAGTAGATAACTTTGTTATGCGTAGAAAAATAGCATTTTTTAACAATGGTATAAGAGCTATGGATGGCCGGAAACACACAAATATTTGAAATCCTTTTATTTGATTGAAAAACAACTTTTATAATTTGGGAGTTTATTATTCAAAATCTTTTAGTGCAACAAAGTATGGATTCAACTTTAGAAGATGAAAAACCAACTTCAATAAGTGAAAAGAAATAGGCTTAAATCTAGAAGAAGGTTGTGTGCACAATTTGATTAGCTCTTATTTTTTAGATTAAGTGTAATGTATTAAACAAGACAACATTGAAAGCCTTATGGGAGAAGTTGAAGAACATTTATGCATCTAAGTTGTTAAATAATCGTTTATGTTTAAAGATATAATTAAAATCTCCACAATCACGTCAACTTTGTTGAAAGTAGATGAAAAAAAAAAAATCTAATGAGGAGAAGAAGTATTGTTGTTGGTTTCACTATCAAACTCCTACAAATCTTTGGTTTATACAGACATTGCTTGTAGGGAGAATAATGAAGAATGATCTTACTGCGACTCTAGGAGAAAATTATGAAAAATAAAAATATTGTTAATGAAATGAATTTATTTTCGTGCAATAGTATGAGCGAGGGAGAAGTTATTTGCGAAGACAATATGGAAAAAAGGAAAAGGAATAATGTGGAGTGTTACTATTGCACAAAAAAAATGCAATATTCAAAACACATTTGTGGTCTAAACTTGAAAAAATGAGATCTATCAAGATAGATGATGACAAGTATCAAATTAATGTGATGAAGATTTATATTTAACAATTAATGAAAAGGTTATTAAAAGGGATTCTATTGCTTTAAAACACATTTGTAGAGATTAAACATAATACTTTAAATATTAATGGAATATTCAATCATTTTAACTTGGACAATGATGAAAAATGAAGCTTTAAGGTATTGAGATTGTTAGAATAAAATCTTTTTTAAAAAATGTGATTTTTTTTTCAAACTAATTTTAGCTAACTTATAAAAGCTTTCTCAATATTTTTTTTTAAAAGATGTGAGATTTTTTAAAAATTAATTTATAAAATGTCTCACACCATTTAACCAAACTTAAAAAAAAAACATTTTAACTTTTATTTATATTTTTTTCTCCTTGAAAGGAATGCTTCTAGAAATGATCATCCAAATAAGCTTTTATATTGACTTGACTTCCTCCACTCATCAAAGAACTTTCTCAGTTTTTTTAGGGATGTTTATATCAAACTATTTTGAATTGCTAAATACTAAATAAGTCTTCAATTGAATAAACTGAAATTTGAAAATATTGTATATTTTTCTTTGAATCAATTTTTGGTTCCCAGATTTAAAACTGAGATATACCACTACCACTACTACCTGTACACAGTGCAAAGGAAAAGATTGAATAGTTGTAGATATAACTAACATGTGTATACGCACCAGTTCATGAGAAGTTAATTAATTGTTTACATTAGATATGAGATATTTTACAACAAATTTTTTACAAGAAAGATAAATTTATAATATTAACAAAATAAATTATTTATCTTTTGATGATTAATTTGATTAAACACATTGACCATGTTTCAAGTCCATAATATATAAATTGTTACTTTGTGTTGGATATTTATTAATTTTTTATTTTGTTTTGCATATCTAAATAACTTTAAATAGTATTTAAAATACTTTAAAAGGTGGCTTAAATGATATTTTAACAATTCAAAACAAAATAAAAATTTTATTAAGGACATAACATAAATAAAAAAATTATTAAACAAAACAAAAAATTATTGGAATTCAAGAATTCACTGATATATCAAGACTCCAAATTATATTAAAGTCTAAAAGTTAACATCTTAAAGAAATTCATGTTATGATCCTTGACAATATACTTTTACTCTAATTAATACAATTTGTTTATATGTGATAAAAATAAAGTAGCATTCCCTAAACACTTTTTTTTTTTTAAAAAGACATGAAATAACCAATATTCATATCACCAAAGCTTTAACTGTTTTTATGCGCGCACTACCAGTAATTATATGAAAACATTATATGCCTCGTGTATAATTTTCTATACGCGCACTACCAATTCTACACATAGGTCCCAAGTAGTCACAATTTTTTATGATGCAAAGTACATACACGGGGTGTTGACTTGACTTACCAACCTTGTTCTAGTGTTTACAACTAAGTGACTTAATGTTTGTTATTGATCAACATAACATCACAAGTTTCAAGTTCAAGTTCTCTTTGAAGTACCATGACCCAGTCTGCTTTGTATGTGTGATAACTCAGACATTCTTCCTCCTTATTGGCTTTGGGTTTTTACCTCAAAACTCATCAAAGAAAGTAACATGAACTACTGATTTTCGTATGTGTTATTACTTATGTTGGAATTTTTTTTGTGGTTGTGGTTGCAGATTTAGCAGTGGATTCGAGCTTGCAAGTTTTGTGAAGAGCTCTGTTCTTCTTCGCAAATCATGGGACGTTATCAAGTCCCTTCATGCAGGCATCGTTTCAAACGTGGGAGAGGGACTGTCATGGAAAGTTCATAAAGACCCCAATTCAGGTTTGACCATTATAGCATTTGAGGTCGTGCAAGATTCTTCTAATCTTCATGAGAATTTGGTTTCATCTAATGCTCTCGGGGAGAAGATTTTCAATCACTTTAAGTTTCTATGTACCAAGAAAGCCCTAGATTTCTCCATTGACGGCACTGCAATTTCACTCTTGGACAAAAATTATGACCAGCTTCATCAGTTGAAATCCGAGGTACATTTCCTCTCTTCCCTTGACCAGTTAATAATCATTTACTTAATTTGCAATTTTAGAATTGCATATTTTATCTCTGACCTGAATGAAAAACTTGGTATTCCCCTGTGAGTCTAGAAAGCTATTTGTGATTGATCAAACTTATTAAACTTAAAGGAAATGTTAGGATTTAGGAATACAATTCTAGATGCACTCTTTTTATTATTAGATGAAATCACAAAATTATGTCTGTCTCACTATTATATTTAATGAATCGCTCTCATGATATATTGCAATAACATTCCTACATAGAAGTTTGTGGTGTTCGTGAGAAGTTATGTATGGTATGTCTCTAAAGGTTAGTGATCTGGGTGAATTTTTTTATGATCACTTGCAAGGATAAGAAAATAAGAAGGAAAAATAAAATGAGTTTTGCTATAAACTAAATATTAAAAGAAAAATGTGTAAAAATTCTCTCTAAATTAGATCAGTGCTTTTATTTTCTACAACCAAACCCACTTCTGTTAAATAAAGACACAGTTAACTTGTTGTAGAAATATGATATATGATAATTAATCTCGTGAGCTTATATACAGTTGATTTCCACCTATCTACATAGTTTGTGAAAATACTTGTAACATTTGAAAATAGTTTAATCTTATTTTTCTTCCATTATAAAAACAACTTATACGTAACAAACAGTTCAACAAGTTCTTAACTAAACTGTTTAGCCAAAGGCCAACTAGAGGAGATTTATAACAAAAATATTGATTTGCTTATATTTTGAAATAGCAGAACCCACAGCTTCTTATTCTCCTTTTTCCTAACTTTTAAGCACTGGTCACCTTATTAATCATTGTTAGTGGTTAATGCAGATTGAAAGCTACCATCGATTGATTGTAACTGGACATGGTCTTGGAGGACCAATTGCTTCTCTCTTCACTTTATCACTATATGATAGAAACGATGAGAAAAAGAATTCCCCAGAAAAGAAAAAGGATGACAAAAAGAAACCCCTTCTCTGCATCACTTTTGGTTCTCCTCTTGTTGGTGACAAAAAGTTTCAAGAAGCCATATCACGTAGTTCTACATGGAGTTCTTCCTTTCTACACGTGGTTTCTTACGAAGACCCAGTTTCCAAAAGGTTGAATCGTGAGACTACTGGTTACATGCCTTTTGGGACGTTTCTCTTTTGTTCTGATACAAACTCTACTTGTTTTGAGAATCCCGATTCTGTTTTGGAGCTTCTCATGAACTTAATCAATGATCAAAATCATGGATCTCATCCCGTGGATTATGGAAACATTGTGGATTATCTCTATCGTAAAGCAATTTGCAAGGACTTTACCCCACGGGAGAAAGACTTGAGTAATTCTAATTCACTGCATGCAAGTATCTATTTGCAGTTGGAGGCACTAGGATTGACAACAGATATGCCGGTATCTGAATATCATTTATTTCTAAATCGCTTGTAGTTAGTAAACGTTATTAGTAGACTTGTTATGTGTATTTAGATTAATATTTGGTAATCAAAATTTTCCTAATCTCTTGTGTAAAATTGATTTGGCAGCAGCAACAACCCCAGAATACTGATATAAATGCTTTGGTAACAACGTTGGAAAAACTGGAACATAAATTGGTTTTGCAGAAGAGGCCAAAAATCGATCCATCAAAGAAATTGAATATAATGAAGATAAACATGGCTCAACTTGAAAGTTACAAGATGAATTCTAAAATTCGTAATATTGGGTACTATGACTGCTACAAGAACATGAACATGCCAAGCGACAGCGATGCTGTTCTTTACCATAAAAACCTCACAAAATACTGGGAAGAGATGGTTGAACAAGTAGACATAAAGCCTCAGAAAGAAGGTGCAGCTTTTCGTACTCGCTGGCTCTACGGGGGGACTAATTACAGGAGAATGGTTGAACCCCTTGCTATTGCTCAATACTATAATGAGGGGGGTAAAGATTATATGACTGATCAAAGTAGGTCTAAACACTTTGTGCAGTTGGAGGAGTGGTTGAAGGAAGAGGCAGAAAAAGCCACAAGCGAGTCAAACAGTGCAGACAAAAGTAATGTGAAACCTAATTCAAAGAGTGAAAAAAAAAAGAATGTGGAATCTATTTTAACTTTTGATTCTTGCTTTTGGGCACATGTGGAAGAAGCTCTCCTTTCGTGCAAACTGTTGGAGGATGTACAATCTAGTGTGACACAGAAGGAAGAGGCAACTAGAGAGTTGCTAAAATTCGAGAAGTATGTTTATGGGTTGCTCATGAAATATGAAGTATCATCAGAGATTTTCCTGAAGCAAAGCAGCTACATGATTTGGTGGTATTGGTATGAAGCAATTAAGGGAACTTCATATAACTCAGCACTCAAAGACTTCATGAGCAATTCTAATAATTATAATGTGCAGTATGTGGAGGGAACTTATAATTTCTCCCCTCAAGCATATTGATTAGTGAACGTCCGTGTGATTTGTAAAATAAATTATGGTTTCATCATCTTTGCAATTTTCCACTTATTTTGTATTTTCTGTGTTGATTTTGGGATGTGATCTTGTTAGTTTTCACTTTTGTAGTGTTTTCATAGCTCTTGCATTTCTCTTCAATCTCTTGCAAATCACCACTGTCCTTGGTATTTTAAGTAGTATGGAGGCTGGTTAGTATTAACTTAAGCTCAGGTTGATTAAGGTAGGGTTTGGTTTGGTTTGAGGAAATATTTTTTGTTTTTATTTTTTATTTTTTTTAAAACTGTTTTTATTTTTAAATATTTAATATTTAAAAAATATATTTGTTTTCATATGATATTTTTGTTTTTTTTAAAAAAATATTGTTAAATTTAATTAATTTAAGTAAAAATATTATCAATTATTTACATATATAGTTTAAAATACATTTATATATTATTTTTTATATAATTATAATATTGTTATTAAGTTTTTATATACTGTTAACTTTTGAAACACTAAAAACAATTTTTTTTATTTTCTATTTTCAGTTGTTTTCTAAAAATGTTCACTAAAAATGTTTTTTAAATTGTAACCACATCATTACTATTTTATCTGAAAATAAAAACCAAAATAGGCAAAACAAATACTTTTTTTAGAATATTTTTGGGAGAAAAAATATAAAGAACAAACTTCAAAATTTTTTCTATAGGTCTTTTTAAAAAATCTGGAACTTTTTTCAAACTAATTTTAATTAATACGTAGAAACTTTGTTATATGGTTTTTTTTAAAGAATGTGAGATTTTTTAAAAATTAACCTGTAAAAATTCTCACATTATTTAAAAAAAAATTATGCAAAAATTGTTTTAACTTTTTTTTTTATATTTTTCTTTTAAAGATGTTTTTTGGAGAAAATCGTCCAAATTGGTCTCTAATGTGAAAGGTCATGTATGCAGGAAAAACTGTTAATAATATATTGTGTCACGACCCAAATTCAAGGTCATGATCGACGAATAGACTAACATCCTTAGTCTGGTAAGCCTAATAAGAATAGATCAAAACATAACAAATACATCTCTAAATTTAATATATTGTTAAGATTTTACAGAAATTTTGATAGAGTCTCTTCTATATTTTGGATGTCTCAAAATTTACAAAAAAACCTGCTAATAACATAATGTATCAGCCAACCAGAATTTTCAACAACGTCAAAATACAATACTTAAAATAAACCCCATAATAGACTTCCTATAGTTGTAGAAAGTACAAATTGTTCTAAAATAACATCAAACAACCACAATGCAAATGGGGCCTAAAAAAAAATAATAGTAGAGTTGGAACAGATAAGGATGCTAGCAGCCTGTTACTCAGCTGTTTGAGAATCTGAATGAAAAACAATAAAAAGGAGATAATTTACAAAGACTTAGTAAGGACCTAACAACTACCATGAACCAGAAAGGAAACATATTAATGCACAAATTGTTCTATAAAAATATTTCCCAATATAGAATTTACTAAATCACCAAGTCCCACAACCACAGGTAACTTATACCAAACATAAAAATGTTACAATTAGCAAATTTTGAAATGAAAATACGTTACTGTAAAATATAAATAAAGTGAAGTGTAAATACCATGAGATCACTCATGATAGAATCAAGAGGTAGCTCCATGTCGTTGATAGCCCTCTCCTCCAAGAATGGTTTCTCTCTTGGGGCGGCTCCATCTAACGGATAACCCTCTCCTCTCGGAATCCAATCATGTTTCAATATCACATCATCGAGGGCAACTTCATCTCGTTCATAGCCCTTTCCATAAAGTCGTAGCTCTATCTAATGGATAGCCATTTTCACCCATAATTATACAACTAGGTGCACCTAGGTCGTTGTCATCTGCTAACAACATACGTGACTCTAACATGGATCCTCATAATATAATTACCAAATTTATTCTATTCATTACAAAATAACCTCCAATTTCATCCCACATAATCAATTTAAATTATAAGACGCTCAATAGAAAGTCAACCAAACTGCTTCCCAACAACTTCAGGAATATTATGTGAGGTAGAAATCAACATAGCACCAACAAAGAGTTTCAACATTTAGAAATTTGTTTGAAGCTCTACCTATTTATGGGTAACTATAAAAATCCTTAAAACTAGTGTTCCACACCCTAAAAATATTTCTACTCTAAGCTAGCACTTGCAATTAACCTATTCTTTAGGTTACGAGTTATGAGTTTACCTTAGAGAAGCAAAACGAGCAACCTTTACAGTGTGAGTACCCATCTTTTTCCTTAAAGCACTATCCCTAACACCAAAAGTTACTAAATTTAATTTCAGAAAGAAAAGAGAACGAGTAAGACTTTTGGGTTTCATTACCTTTCACTAGGTAAAAGATTTGAGAGTAAATGGAACCTACAAAGGATTGAGAGAGAAAGGAAGTGAAGATGAAGAAGAAGTGGAGAGAAGAAATGAAGGAGAGATAGGAGAATGGAGAAAAAGAAAATAGTGGAGGTTAAGAGGGAAAATAAATGTTTCTATAAAAATTGGGGGGAAGGTTTTTTTTTCCCTTGTGAAACGGGGGGTTTCATATTGGATAGAAAAAAGTAGACATTATTAGCATAGCCACTTTCCTAAAAATATGAGTTATTTCCCAATTTTACCTAATGCAACCCAACTAAACTTGTTTCAGAGAAAAATAAAATAAAATAAAAAGTAATCCATTTAACTTCCAAATTTAACTTCCAAATCTTGTGAGCTTTATTGAGCACTCCAAATCTTGATCTAATCACCTCAAACTTTCTCTTTGAGTTGCATCTGCACAATAGAATTTGAATTTTAAGAGTCAAATTAAGTCTATAAATAGGACCTTATGTATCATTAGTTTGAGAACATACTTAAACAAACAAGCTACAACTACCAGACTCAGAGAAGATTAAGCCAGTTCTCTTTTGTTACCAAAAAAAGTGAAGATTAAGCCAAAAATAGTATGTTCTCCTGCTGGAAATTTCTTACATAAATACAGTTTAATTACAATTTACAAACTGTCCAGGTGATTTTTAGCTATCCCACTAACTTAGCTAAACTGCCTTCTATACCATAGAGATTAACATTTATCAACTGCAATTATCTTGGTTTTTGGTACAGCTGCAACTCAACCCTTTCTAGAAAACTAATATAATCAATTTTCTTTCCATGAAATATGTGAGTCATAAAAAAAACTAAGCAATTCATTTTAAAGAAAAAAATTAACTTTTAAAATTATAACAAATATATATGCAGACATGATAAGTTGTATAATTTTTTAAATTTCAGCATATTTGTAACTTTTCAATTAAACATCTTATTTTACCACAACTTTCTAACGCGTAAACCCCAACGGCTTAACTCAAACCAACGACGGCAAACAATAAAGAAAAATGAAGACAAGTAGAGGACAGTGACAATAATCATATAAAAAAGAAAATAAAAAAAAATTTTGCCTTGTATTATTCAACTACCTGGTTGTTTCAATTTATGATAAAAAATATTGACGCTAGTGTTGACTTACCTTATTCCATTCTCTTCAATGGCATCATCCCATAGCACTTCTCATCCTTAATAATTATCGGTAAAAGAACTCACCATTCAAGTTACTAGTCCATATACTTTGAGAAGAAAAGTGAAGAACAATGACCCTACCTGCACCGTATGTGATTTGTTGGGTTTCTGGTTTTACTTGAAACTCTTAAAATAAAATAAGATGCACAGATGATTCTCTTAGTATAACTTATGTTGGATTTTGTGTGCTTGTGGTTGCAGATTTAGCAGTGGAATCGAGCTTGCACCATTTTTGACTAGTTCTAGTCCTCTTCGCAAATCATGGGATGTTATCACGTCCAGTTATGCAGACATCATTACAAAAGTGGGAGAGGGAATATCATGGAAACTTTATAGAGAACCGGGTTCGGGTTTGACGATTGTAGCTTTTGAGGTCATGCAAGATTCTTCTAACCTTCAAGTGGATTTAGTTCCATCCAATGCTCTCAGGGAGAAGAAGTTTCTTCACTTTGAGTTCCTGTGTACCAAGAAAGCTCCAGATTTCTTTGTCAACAGCACTGCGCTTTCACTCTTCTTTGTAAATTATGAGAAGCTTGATCAGTTGAAATCCGAGGTACATCTCCTCCTTTCCCTTGAAAATATTCTATGCCACTTCTGATTTTAATTTGAAAATCTGCAAGCTGAAAAATCATTATCTTAATGTGGATACTTAATTGCTTCTTTGAACTCCTCGTAAAACTTTGGTTTTCCTTACAAATCTAGAGATTGATTATGTGTGGAAAGATTAAGTTTATTTTTTTTTTTTCTGAAAAGAACTTATTGACTTCGTGAAACCAAAATATCGCATTGTTCTTCTTTAAAAAAAACTATATTTCTTAAAAGAAAGAAACGAAAGAAGGAACTAGGCAAGTTTGATTCTCTTCTCACTTTTTTGGTTGTTTTTTTTCTTAACTTACTTTTCGGTTTTAAAACTCATTTTCTAAAACATGAGTAATGAATGACCTTGGAGAAAAGGTGACAAATGAGACTGGTATCTGGGAATGTAACATGGATTAGAATTTGTGGGATAGTAACGGTTTAATGTATAAGAGTTGACTTTCAAAAGCCTCACATACGAAAAGTACTTTGGTAAGGTGAGTTTAGAAATTATAAGTGATTTTGAAATATGTATATTTATATGTTTTTCTTTTAACAGCACTTGCATTTAGCATTTTTTACTTCCTTCACTCATTTTCCCTAGCCATCCTTTTTGTGAAGGAGCTCTTAAGGAGAGAGTTTTAGCTAGGGCTTATTAGTGAACATCAGGGTATTTGGGATAAAATTTTAGGGACAATGTTCAATTGCCATTAATCTTATAGTTTGCTAATTTTGCCTTGAAAGTAGTGTAGACCTTCTGCATTTATAGCCATATATTGTTCTTCCCATCTAAATCCTTATATAACAATCATAATGCAGATTCATAGTTCCACTCGATTGATTGTTACTGGATATGGTCTTGGAGGTTCGGTTGCTTCACTCTTCACTATATCGCTGTTAGATAACATTGGTTCAGCAAAGAATCGTCCACTTTGCATCACCTATGGTTCACCTCTTCTTGGTGACAAGAAATTGCAACAAGCCATATCACGTAGTTCTAATTGGAATTCTTGCTTTCTACACATTGTGTCACTCAGAGACCCACTTCCAAGATTCCTCATTACAATGCATGGTTCTTCAGCTGCAGCAGTGTCTTCTCAAACCTGTGCCTACACGCCTTTTGGAACACATTTGTTGTGTTCTGATACATATTCCACTTGTTTTGAGAACCCTGATTCTGTTTTGGAACTTCTCATTGCAATCGGCTCAATCCACACAGAGAATCAAGGATTTCAATCTGTTGAATATGGAAATATAGTAGAAAATCTCAATCATAAAGTAATTTGCAAGGACTTCAGTACAATGGTTGAAAACATGACTCATCCAGATTCAATACTTGCAAGCAGTATTAGTTTACAATTGCAGGCACTTGGATTGACACCGCATTTGCAGGTATGTGAATATCTTTAGTTTCCTGAACAACTAGAATCATCTAATCTAATTGAATCTTAGATTCATTATCGGTTTCAAACTAGTATTTGGTAATTGCAAATCCAATTTTTCCTGATCTCATTTCCAAATTTGACTTGGCAGCAACAGAAAATTGATGTCAATACTCTGGAAACAAAGATTAAAATGCAAGAACAAAAATCCATGTTCCAGAGGAGGGTAGTCTTTGATCCAACAAAAAAACTGAATGATATGAAGCTATATATGGCCCAGCTTGAATGGTACAAGAAGGAAACCAGAAATCAGCGAATAGGGTACTATGACAGCTACAAGAACATGAACTCACCATGGGACTATGATGTCATTCAGTTCCATAAAATGCTCACAAATTACTGGGAAAAGATGGTTGAAGAAGTAGAGATGAAGCCTCAGAAAGAAGGTGCAACTTTTCGTACCCGCTGGCTCTATGCTGGGACTAATTACAGGAGAATGGTTGAGCCCCTTGCGATTGCTAAATACTATAGAGAGGGGGGTAAAGACTATGTGACTCAAAAAAATAGGTCTAAACACTTTGTACAGTTGGAGGAATGGTTAAAGGAAGGGACAAAGAAAGCCACAAGTGATTTAAGCAGTACAGGTAGGAAGAATGTGGAAGCTATTTTAACCTTTGATTCTTGTTTTTGGGCACGTGTTGAAGAGGCTCTCCTTTCATGCAAGGAGTTGAAGGTTGTGAGAGAGAAGGAAGAGACATTGAAGAAATTGGTTAAATTTGAGGAGTATGTTTATGAGCTGCTCAAGAATTATGCAGTATCACCAGAGATTTTCTTGGCACAAAGCACCTACATGCGTTGGTGGAATGAGTACAAAGCAATTAACGGAATCTCATATAATGCAGCATTTGCAAATTTCATGAATGATGCTAGGAAGCGTGAGCAGTATGCTTTGGGAGTTTATGATTTCCCTTGATGCATTATAACCATCTTATATGTAAGCATGTCTTTTTAGAAGTGTAATAAATTAGGATTTCACATTGAAATTCTAGTTACTCGTGGTTAGGATGCTTTATTATTACTAGAGTCATCTTTATGTTGCTTGTTGTCATTAGGGGACCTTTTCATAGAGGCAGATGGGGGCAGCTGTCCTCCAATTTAATTTTTGAGAATGTAATGTTGCTCAACTGAGCCTTCCTTTCTGTATACTTATAAATCTGTTTCTAGTATTTTAGTATTTAAAAACTAAAAATTTGTTTAGTTATTGCTTTTTTAAAACAGTTTTCGAAAATAGTTTTTTAAGTTTTTAAAACCTAAAAAACATGAACAATTCTAAGTAATTTTGTTTTTTAATTTTTTGTTTTAAAAACTCAAAATACAACGAGAATATGTTGTTTTTTTACTTTTCATTAATGATATTTCTGTAAATATAAATAAGATTTTTAATTTTTATATTTTAAAAATAGTTTTCAAATAACACTTGTCAAATAAGTTTTTTTTCTTTTTTTTCAAAAAATAGTTTTTGAAAACTCTTTTTAAAAACTAAAAAAAAAAAAAAAACAAAACCAATCAAGTCCTTTATCTCTTTTATGGTAAATGATCTACAAAATTATTTTTATAAATTAAATATTTTTATGATTATTTCAAATACTCATTCTTATTCATCTTGTCACGACCCAAATTCAAGGTCGTGATTGGCGCATTACTAACATCCTTAGTCTGGCAAGCCTAACAGGAATACATCAAAACATAACAAACACATTTTCAAATTTAATATACTGTTAAAATTCTGTAGAAATTTTGACAGAGTCTCCTCTTTATTTTGGACATCCCAAAATTTACAAAAAAGACCTGCTAACAATATAATGCACCATCCAGAGTTTCCAACAACCTCAAAATACAATACCTAAACATAGACCCCATAATAGACTTTCTATAGCTTTAGAAAGTACAAATTGTTCCAAAATAACATCAAACAGTCACCTACACAAAGGGGACCTACAAAAAAGAAATAACAGTAGAGCTGGAATAAATGAGAATGTCAGCAGTCTGTTACTCAGTTGTCTGAGAATCTGAATGAAAAACAATAGGAATGAGGTAAGTCATAAAGACTTAGTGAGGGCCTAACAATCACCATGAACCAGAAAGGAAACATATTAATGCATGAATTGTTCTATAAAAACATTTCTCAATATAGAATTTACTAAATCACCAAGTTCACTAAGTCCCACAAATACAAGTAACTTATACCAAACATAAAAATGTTACATTTAGCACATTCCAACAATAACAAATTTATCATATACATATATATAAAATAAGAAAATTTTGAATATGTTACTGTAAAACGTAAATAAAGTGAAGTGTAAATACCATGGGAACACTCATGATAGAACCAAGAGGCAACTCCATCTTGTTGATAGCCTTCTCCTCCAAGAGTGGCCTCTCTCTTGGGTTGGCTTCATCTAACGGGTAGCCCTCTCCTCTTGCAATCCAATCATGTTTCAATATCACATCGTCGGGGGCAGCTTCATCTCGTTGATAGCCCTTTCCACAAAGTGGTAGCTCCATCTAACATATAGCCCTCTTCACCCGAAATTATACAACTAGGTGCACCTAGGTCGTTATCATCCGCTAACGACATACAGAGTTCTAACATGGATCCTCATAATATAATTACCAAATTTATTCTATTCATTGCAAAATAAACCTCCAATTTCATCCAACACAATCAATTTAAATTATAAGATGCTCAACCTTTGAAGTAAATTTTTATAGAGAATAAAATCAAATAAAAAGTATGTTTCTCAATGCCTATCAAGTAGACAACATTAAAATACAATCAGATAAATTAAATTAATCATTATAAAACTATTAAAATAGGTCACGACGACCGTTAAACCACTTACAACAATGGAGAGTCAATCAAACAGCTTTCCAACAACTTTAGGAGTATTATATGAGGTAGAAATCAACAGATCTGAGCACCAACAAAGAGTTCCAACATTTAGAAATTTGTTTGAGACTCTACCTATTTATGGGTGCTCCACACCCTAAAAATATTTCTACTCGAAGCTAGCACCTTGCAATTAACCTATTCTTTAGGTTACGGGTTATGAGTTTATCATAGGGAGCCAAAACAAGCAACCTTTACCATGTGGATACTTGTCTTCTTCCTCAGAGCACTATCCTTAATATCCAAAGTTATCAAACTTAGTTCCAGAAAGAAAAGACAATGAGTGGGAGTTTTGGGTTTCACTACCTTTTGCTAGGTAAGAGATTTGAGAGTAAATGGAACCCCAAAGGATTAAGAGAGGAAGGAAGTGAGGATGAAGAAGAAGGGGAGAGGAGAAATGAAGGAGAGAAAGGAGAATAGGGAAAAAAGAGAGGAGTGGAGGTTAAGAGAGGGAGAATGAGTGTTTTTATAAAAAATCGGGGGGAAGGTTTTTTTTTCTCTAAAAGAGAAACGAGGCGTTTCACATCTGCAATTTTTTTAAAGAGCAATATACACACACACAAAATAAGTTCTTTTTTTGTCTAATTTAAGAGTGTCTTTGGTTTACCATTTCATCTAGCTGAAAGCTGAAAAGTTAGATGAAATAATAACTGAAATTATTTCAGTTTCGTTTGGATAGCAAAAATTTAGGAGTTTGTTTAGGAGCTACTAACTTTTTTTAAAAAGCTACTCCAAGTAACTTTTTTAAAAGATTTCCTATTTTGAGTTAATAGCTTTTTTAAGGTCTCTTTCCTTTCATTCGTTAATGTAATTATAGTAATTTATAATATAAATATATAATTATAGAAAATTATAATTTAAATATTTAATTTAAAATTTATATATTTAATTATAGAAATTATAATTTAAATACTAATTATAGTAATTTATTATTTAGATATGTAATTACATAAATTTATAATTTAAATATGTTATTATAGAAATTTATAATTTACATATGTTATTATAGAAATTTATAATTTAAATATATAATTATAATAATTTATATTTTAAATATATAATTAATTTATATTAATAAAATATGTTATAATTATTTTAAATATCTCATTATTGATCTAATGATTAATGATGTCCTTATTTATTATTTTATAACTTTTAGCTACTTGATAAATCATTTTACCTACAATTAACATTTCAGCTTTTAACTAGCATTTTAACTGGTTTTGTTAAATACACCCTAAGATATAAGTTAGGAGTATTCAAAGTCAAACCAAACTGAATAGATTCTTTCATTTGGATTTTATAATACTTTCAAATTAAACCACATTGAATTGCACTTGTTTCTTTTTTTATTATTATTCAAGTGATTTTTAAGACTAATATACATTGACAAAGATCCCCTAAGTTAGTTTACCAAAATTCATAATTAAATAAAAAAATATTACGGATGATTCATAAGACCATACTATGAAATGTGTTGGTTTTTTATTTGAAACAAAAACAAAAGTGAGAAAAAGAGAATAACAGAGAATACGCGAGATGAAGGTTTTTAGAATACGGAAGCATACGTAACTACTATTTAAACACATTGAAATAACAATAAAATAGATCTTGTTCCATGATTTTTAGGAACTGCAACAGATCATGGGAAAATAACTTGAAAACAAAAACTAAATCTAAAATGACTATTTTGACTTATTCAAAAACTGTAACCACTTGAATAAAATCTCAAGGCACATTCTCAACACTCCTCTTTGCCTTGAAGATTACAAACTCACATCTCCTTCCTTAAAAATTCAAATCTGTCGACTGAAAAAGACTTTGTAAATATGTTAGTATCTTGATCTTCACTTTTACAATAAACTAAATTCAAATCCCTTTTTCTTGCACTTCTCTTAAGTAGAATAGTTTAATAGCAAATTATATGATATTGAAATAGCTGTTTGATTATAACAAAAATTTGATATTGAAATAGCAAATTGCTTCACTAGATGTTGAATCAAATTTCTCGCAAGTTGCTCCTCCTATCTTTGATGGGGAGAACTATGACCTTTGGGTAGCGAGAATGGAGTCTTACCTAGAAGTTTTGGATTTATGGGAAGTTGTAGAAGAGGGTAATGAAGTGCTTTCAATGCTAGAAAATCCCACCATGGACCAAATAAAGAATCATAAGGAGAAAAGAACCAATAAGGCAAATAATGCTTATTTGATGGTGTTTCTCAAACAATCTTTACTAGAGTCATAACCCACAGAACAGCAAAGTTAATTTGAGACTATTTGAAGGAAGAGTATGCAAAGGATGATGAAAGAACTTGAGGCATGCAATTACTAAATTTAAAGTGGAATTTGAGCTGCAAAAAATGAAAGAATCTAAGACAATTAAGGATTACTTAGAGAAATTGCTTTACATTACTGACAAGATTATATTGTTAGGCATTACATTTGCGATATCAGAATTGTTGAAAAAATTCTCATTACAGTTCTTGAGAGATATGAAGCCTCAATAACCACTTTGGAGAATATGAAATGTCTATCCAAACTCACTTTAATAGAAGTCATTCATGAATGAAGGCTTATGAGACAAGATCGTGTTGTTGAAGGTGTTCTACCACCCAAGAGCCAATAAATGAAAACAAATAAAAATAAAAACTACAAGAAGACTCAGTCAGGGACTTATGAAAGTCGTGCAAATAATTACAACAAAGGAAAGGGTAAAAAGAAAAGTTACCCACCTTGTCAGCATTGTGGCAAAATGGGTCACCTTCCATTCAAATGTTGGAGAAAACCAGATTCAAAATGTAACAAATGCAATCAAATGGGTCATGAAGCTATAATCGACAAGGCTAATAATGAACAGGCTGCAGTTAAGGCAAAAAATGCATAAGAGGAGGAAGAAGACTAACTCTTTGTTGCAACCTATTTTTCTAGCAATAGTTCATGTGAATCTTCACTGATTAATAGTGGTTGCACCAACCACATGAATTACCACAAAGAACTATTCAAGCAATTGGAGAGCATTGAATTCAAATGGGTTCAAATTGGAAATGGTGAACGAATTCCCTTCAAAGCCAAAGGAACAAAAGTTGTAACAAGTTACTTAGGTATAAAAACTCTTGCTAATGTCTTATATGTACCTAAAATTAATTAGAACTTGCTTAGTGTTGGTCAGTTCCTTGAAAAAGGATTCAAGGTTATTTTTGAAGATAACATGTGCATAATCAAGGATCCAACAAGCCAAGAAATGTTTAAAGTGAAAATAAAGAGTAAGAGTTTTTCCTTCAATTCATGAAAATGAAACAAACTATTTTTCCAGTCACAACAAACTCTCATACCAATTGTTGATTTTTTTATTTGAAACATAAATAAAAGTAATAAAAAGAGAATAATAGAAAGTATGCGAGATGAATGTTTTTAGAAAACTAAAGCATATATTTTTATTAAATGTAAATTTTATGTAAACACAATGAAATAACAATAAAATAAATCTTGTTCCATGATTTTAGGAACTAAATATAAAATGACTAATTTTACTTATTGAAAAACTATAACTATTTGAATAAAATCTCAAGGCACACTATCAACAAAATGTTTGAAAAAAAAAAACGTTTCTATTGAAAGGGATGACGAATGACCCCTTACATTATCCTTAAATAAAAGAATTGTGTAAGAATTACAACTACCATCACTACCTTAAACTCTGTCATTAATAATAACCACCAGATATATTAACTATAAGTAAAAATAAGAGATATAAAATTCAAGGAAAATCATATTCTCCTAAAGCATACTGATTATGTTTTCTAACATCTTTCATGAAGTTTGCTAGTTTTGAATCATATGAAGTTTCCTTTATAGCTTTATATTCCTTCCACCAACGCATATAGCTGCTTCGCGGCAAGAAAATATCTGGAGACACTTGATAGTTCTTGAGTAATCTATAAACATACTTCTCAAATTTAACCAAATTCTTCAACGGTTCTTTCTTCCCCTTGATAGCTTGCAACTCTTTGCATGAAATGCGAGCCTCTTCAACATGTGCCCAAAAGCATGAATCAAATGTTAGAAGAAGTTCCACGTTTTTCTTTTTCATTCTATTTAAATTCTCTTCCAATTCTTTGACAGGGATGGACCCTTGGCTCGAAAGAACAGCCTCTGCAACATGTAACTCAAATTCTTTTATACTTTCTTCTTTATCTGACCCTTGGTGGGAAACGAGACACTCGTTAACACGTGCCTCAAAGCAAGAATCTTCCTCATTGCACTTGCTTGTGGTGTTTAAATTCTCTTCGAAGTTCAACTCTTTGCTTGAAAGAAGAAGCTGGTCAACACGTGACCAAGAACTTAAACACATTGTTGAAGAAATAGTTCTGTCATTCTCATCATCACTTATTAAGTTTAACTTCAAATTGTCCCCCCAATTTTCGAAAACCATCGAATCTTGGCTGGAACATATAGCCTTATCAACAACACTCCTACACATACTCCAATTCGAATCAGAATTGCAATCCCAAATAGCTTCCACATTACTTGTTTTGGCTTCTGTCATCTCATTCCTAAACCACTCTTCCAACAGTACAAAGTGTTCAGGTCTATTCTTAGTCACATAGTCTTTACCCCCTTCTCTATAGTGTTGAGCAATGGCTAGGGGTTCAACCATTTTCCTGAAGCTATTACCAGCATAGAGCCAGCTTTTACGAAGGGCTGCACCTCTCTTCTGAGGCTTAATCTTTGCGTCTTCGACCATCTTTTCCCAGTAAATTATAAGTTTTTTGACAAGAGGTTCAACCTCTATGTCCCATGTTGACTTCATATTTTTGTAGCTGTCATAGTACCCTATTCCAAGATTTTTAGTGTGTTTTTTGTACCATTCAAGTTGGGCCATGTCCATTTTCATTACATTTAATTTCTTGGATGGACTAAACATAAACTTCTTCTGATAAATGAATCTCCGATCTAGTACATTCATCCTTTTTTCCAAAGTGTAGTGAATCCGTTGTCGCTGCTCCCAAGTCAATTTTAGAAAACAAGTAAGAAAAAACACTATGTTTTATGATTATTGTTATCAAATATTACTTTGATTAGACATTGTGATTCTAGGTATGGCTCAATTAGCATTAGATAATTTACGTTGCTCAAGAATAGAAGATATTCATACCAACATGTTTGGTGTCAATCCTTCCTGCACGACGCTGCTTGTAAGTGTTGAAGTACGGTCCTTGCAAATTGCTTTATGATTGAGATTTTCCACTATATTGCTGTAATCAGCATATTCAAATCCTTGATTTTGAACCTGTATTGAACCCATTTCCATGAGAAATTCCAAAACAGTGATAGGGTTTTCTAAACATGTAGAATTTATATCAGAGCAGAAGAAAAATGTTCCAAAAGGCATGTAGGCACTGGTCTGAGGAGGCCTTTCGGAAGCTAAAGAAGGCTTTGGAATGAAGAGCTTTGGAAGTGGATCTCCCGTAATCACCACGTGTAAAAAGCAAGAATTCCAAATAGGACTTCTTGATATGGCTTGTTGGAAATTCTTGTCACCAATAAGGGGTGAACCATAGGTGATGCAGAGTGGAGGATTCTTTCCTAACTGAATGCTCTCTAATAGTGATATTGTGAAGAGAGAAGCAACTGATCCTCCAAGACCAAGTCCAGTAACAATCAATCGAGTGGAGGTATTAATCTGCATATAATTGTTTTATTAGAATTTACATACAAAGAAAAAGATGTGCTTATGAAAAGTACAGAAAATCTATACTATTTTCAAGATGAAATTAGCAAACTAATACGACAAGGTTAACTGAAAATTACCACTTTGATTTTATGCCTAACACCCTAATGTTCGCAGGTGATAGTCCTTAGCTAAAATTGTCTTCTATACAACTCCTTTGCAGGAAAATCAAATAAATCGAAGAGATGTAAAAAAAGGTTTTTTAAGTGGTAGTCCTTTTAAGATATAAACAAATAAATTTGTTTGAAATCACTTCTAAATTCACTTTCCCTAAAGCACTTTTCATATGCGAGGCTTTGGAAAGTTACCATCAATTCACATTAATTGTTTAATCAGTAGTTTACAAACTAATGTTATTGTCAGGCGAGACGAAAAAACAATATTGATCATATGACATCCTCAGCTGAGGCTTTTGGATAGGGAACTGGATTTGCAAAAATAACAACAGCAATATACAGACAATGTTATTACTCTATCTAAAATAAAAACTTCCTTTTCTTTTTGTTTTTTAAGAAAACAAATTTAAAGCTAAGCAATATAATATTGTGGTAATCTTGACCAATCAAACAGCTCAGTTCAAAAGCGTATTAAACTACTAAGAAAAGAAATAGAAAGAGAGAGTCATTGCAGGTTAAGGATCACAAGATGCTTAGAATAATGACAAAGGGAAAGGAGGTGATGTGCCTCATATTTCAATTGATCAAGCCTTTGATTGTTTACACGGAAGAGTGAAACTGCAGTGCTGTTAATGGAGAAAATTGGATTGATTTTAGTGCACAGAAATTCGAAGTGAAGGAATTTCTCTTCCTGGAGAGTTGAAGATGGAACCAAATCCGCTTGAAGATTTGAAGAGTTTAATGTAGCCTCAATTGCTATAATCATTAAATTTGAATCTGGTTCTTTATAAACATTCAACCATAGTCCCTTCTCTCCCTTGTATGAAATGATTCCTTCACAACATGTGACAACATCCCATGATCTGCGAAGAAGACCAGAACTTGTCACAAAAGGTGCAAGCTCGATTCCGCTCCAAAATCTGCAACCTCAAGGCCACAAGATGAACCATAATGAGAATCAACAAATCATGTTATTTCTTGAGTTTTCAGGAAAAAAAATAAAACAGAACAAGGATGGAGTAATGCATTATTTTTCATATACAATGTAGATTGAATCATGGTGCTTTGAAGAGTAGGAGGATCGGTGGCTTGAGCTAGAAGCTTAGGATGGAGCGTGCTCTTGTACCATTCAGGACCTTGACCTTCCTCCATTTGATTCAGCTTTTTTAATGGATTAGATAATACCATCCTCTGCATGATAAATTATGAATACAAATGGGACTCAATTAGAATTAGATAAGTCCATTTTTAAAAACACAAAAGAACTTCACCTACCGGCATGTGTGGTTTCAATGCTAGTGCTCGCAACTGTAAACCAATAATGAAATCTTTAAAAATTGTTTTATCATTGAGATTTTCCACTATGTTTCCATAGTGAGCACATTGAAATTCTTGATTATGGATTGGACACATTGTCACCAGAAGTTCTAAAACAGAGTGGGGATTCTCAAAACATATACAATTTACATTAGAGTAGAAAAAAAGAAACGTTCCAAAAGGCATGTAAGCACTGGTATGAGGAGTGAATGCGGCAGTTGGAGAAGTCCGGTTTGTAATAAAGAGCCTTGGAAGTGAGTCTTCGAGTGACACAACATTCAAAAAGCAAGAATTCCAAATAGGACTACTTGATATGGTTTGTTGAAACTTCTTGTCACCAATAAGGGGTGAACCATAGGTGATGCAGAGTGGACGATTCTTTCCAAACTGAATGCTCTCTAAAAGTGATATTGTGAAGAGAGAGGCAACTGATCCTCCAAGACCAAGTCCCGTAACAATCAATGGAGTGGAACTATTAATCTGCATTACGACTGTTATATAAGGATTTATGTGGGAAGAACAATCTATACCCACAAATATGCAGAAGATCTACACTATTTGCGAGACAAAATTAGTAAACTACTGCTATATGATTAATTGAAAACTATCTTTCTAATTTTGTTCCCAACACTGAAGTTTGAAGGTAGTCATCCTTTGCTAAAACTCTCTTCTAAACAAAATAGGAAAAACAATGATGAGAAGAAAGAGTCTTAATAAGCATTCGCCTTATTTTGGGATGGACTAACTAATGTGAAAATAAGACTCTAAGAGAGATAAGAAGGGAAAAAAAAAAGTAAAAAGAGAAAGTGGTAAGTGATGTAACTAAACAAGGAGAGATATAAAGAGAAAGAAGGGAACATGGGATGTAAGAGAAAATGAATATACATTATGATTACCTAGACAAATAAACAAATAAGTGAAGTAAAGAATGTTTAAGTGCTAGTGCTTTTAAAATATAAACATACAAATATGCTTGATTGAAATCACTTCAATATTATAGGCTTCCACCACCATAAGTACTTAATGGTTAAAATAATGACATAGGAAAAGGAGGTGATGTACCTCAGATTTCAATTGATTAAGCTTATGATAATTTTTACGGAAGAGTGAAATTGTAGTGCTGTTAACAGAGAAAATTGGACAGATTTCGTCACACAGCAGGTCAAAGTGAAGAAATATCTCATCTTTGAGAGCATAAGATGGAACCAAATCCGGTTGAAGATTGGAAGAGGCTAATGTGGTCTCAAATGCTATAATCATCAAATCTGAACGTTGATATACTTTCCAGGATAATTCCTCTCCCTCTACTCTTTTTGAACCAATGTCTTCGTGATAACTCGAGATAACATTCCATGATCTGTGAAGAACACGGTTGCTTGTGACAAAAGATGCAAGCTCGATTCCACTGCTAAATCTGCGACCACTGGCACAAGAAATACAACATATATAAGCAAGGGAATTAGCACTTGATGTTACTTTCTTTTATGTGTTTACACCAAAAAATCAAATGTAAACAAGAAAAAGAAGTGATGTTTCATTAGTGCATACAGTGAAGAGGTCATGGTGCTTCCAAACGTAGGACAGGTAATTCGAACTAGAAGTTTATGATCCCACAAGTTCTAGACACGATGATGATCAGTATGGAGGAAAATTGCTATTGCGAAGTTGAAGTCAAAGTAGAAAGTTTGTGCAACTAACACCAATGTTGGTTGACAGATGATGAGTCTTGTCAACTTATCTTTATATTTCATTTTCTTTATTTCTTCACTCTAAAGTCTTTCCCTCCCTTACCAGATTCAGTGGCATTCTTTGGACACCAATGACCAATATTGCTTCAACACGGTCTCTCTTACTCATGTTTTTTTTTTCACTTCAGAATTATGCACTTGCTCACCCCCTTATTATCTTCACTCTTATTTTTATTTATTTATTCTATATAAAAGAAGTCAAGTCTTCCCGTATCTTGTTGCTGGTCATTGTCTGCACATTAATTCCCTGGCCCATGATACACGACTTTTGTAGGATTGACAAATTCACAAAAACTCAGTAATTAATTTCTCACTCAAAATTTATTAAATTTTAACATTATTTTCAGAACAAGTATTTAAAGAAAAATAATAATAACAGAGATGTTTTCTCATGTTTTTTCTCTCTCTACTGTTCAAGTGTTTAGAAAACAAACTTTTTGAACCGTATAATCCATGGACAAATAAATTTTATAAAAATAAAACTACTATTTAATTTATACACAAAAAGGCAAATAAGTGTTTATTAATATATACAATTCAAAAGAAATCATAATCTCCGGAAGAATACTGCTCATAGTTTCTAACATTGTTCATGAAGCTAGCGAGTTTTGAATCATATGAAGTTCCCTTGATAACTTTATACTCATTCCACCAACCCATATAGCTGCTTTCCTGCAAGAAAATATCGGGAGACACTTCATAATTCTCGAGCAATCCATAAACATAGTCCTCAAATTCAACCAATTTCTTCAATATCCCTTCCTTCTCATTCTCTTTGACAACCTTCAACTCCTTGCATGAAAGGAGAGCCTCCTCAACATGTGCCCAAAAGCACGAATCAAATGTTAAAATATTTTGCATGTTTTTCTTTTTTAATCTATGTAGAATTTCATCCAAATCTTGGAGACGAAAGGTCCCTTGGCGATTGTAATTGCTATTGTCCTTCCTCTCTCCAACAATTGTGGAGCCTTGTTGGGAACGGATAAGGTTATCAATAACATTCATAAAGTCATAATTTTGATCGTAATTGGAATTGTCTTTCCTTTCTTGGACAACTACAGACCCTAGGCAGGAACGGAGTTGGTTATCAACAACACTCGTACAGGAATTCCAATTCCGGTCGCAATTGGAACCTTGTTCGGAACGGATAAGGTTATCAACAACACTCGTACAGGAATCCCAATTCCGGTCGTAATTGGAACCTTGGTTGGAACGAATATGGTTATCAACTAAATTTGTACAAGAATCCCAATTTGGATTGTACTTGGAACCTTTTTCGGAACTGATAGAGTTATCAACAACGCCATAAAAGAAATCCAACTCCATTCGTTATCCAAATCATAAATATATTCCCCATTACGTGTTTTGGCGTTATCCTTATAATTCATAAACCATTCCTCCAACAGTACAAAGTGTTCATCTCTGTGATTCTTATAGTCTTTACCCCCATCTCTATAGTAAGCAGCAATATCAAAGGGCTCTACCATTCTCCTGTAGCTAGTCCCAGCATGGAGCCAACTTTTACGAAAGGCTGCACTTTCTTTCTGGGGCTTAAGCTTTGCTTCTTCCACCATATCTCTCCAGTATTTTCTGAGGGTTTCAACCATGTAAACCATGTCATGGTCAATTTGTGTGGTGGTGCCCTTCTTGTTCCTGTCGTAGTAACCAATACCTGTAGATTTACAAAACTTCACGTACCATTCAAGTTGTGCCATGTTTATCTCCATTCCACTCAATCTCCTGGATGGATCAAATTTTACCATGTTCCTGCGAATGAATTTTTTTTCCAGTGTTTCCAACTTTGTTACCAAAGCATTTATATCTATGCTCTTATGTTGCTGCTGCCAAATCAATTTTAGACAATAGGTTATAAAATTTTCAATTCATAAAAAATGCACACCAGTTTGATAAGCTGGTTTACTTAAAATGCAAACAAGTGTTTTAGAAATAAAGGATATTCAGCTACCTGCATATCTGATGTCAATCCTAGCACCTCCAACTGCAAACAGATACTTGAACACAGTGAATTAGAATTACTCAACTCCTGTCCCCATGGGGTAAAGTCCTTGCAAATTGCTCCATGATTGAGATATTCCACAATGTTTCCATAATCTATGGGTTGAGATTGTTGATTTTTATCCTTCTTTAAGCTGATGAGAAGTTCCAAAATAGACTCGGGGTTCTCAAAACAGGTAGAGTTTGTATCAGAACAGAAGAGAAATGTTCCAAAAGGCATGTAAGCAGGAGGGTAACGAATCAATCTTTTGAGAACCGGGTCTTTGTAAGAGACCACGTGAAGAAAGCAAGAATTCCTTACAGGACTACGTGATATAAGTTCTTGCAAATTCTTGTCACTCATAAGGGGTTTACCAAAGGTGATGCAGAGTGGGCGATTCTTTCTTAACCAAATGCTATCTAACAGAGATATCACGAAGAGAGAAGCAATTGATCCTCCAAGACCAAGTCCGGTAACAATCAGTCGAGTAGAACTATGAATCTGCATTATGATTGTTATTATAAGGATTTGCATGGGAAAAACGATATATGCCTACAAACATGTAGAAGATCTACACTATTGCCAAGACAAAACTAGAAAATTACTGCATATAATTTTATGCCAAACACCCTGAAGTTCAAAGGCAGTAATCCTTAGCTAAAACTCTCTTGTGAACAACTCCTTTGTATCAGAAACAGTGGTTAGAAAAATAAGTGAAGAATGTAAAACCAGTTTCTGCTTGTAAAAGTGAAAAAGTATGTTTGAGGTAAAATTACTTTTGGAAAAATATCACTATTCTTGTTTTTACTTTTGAGTTTACTTTAATCTAAACGCACACCAAATTTGCAAAGTAAAAACAGCAATATGCAGACATTTTATTAGTCGTATTATGTCAAATAACAAGTTCTTTTTCTTTTTGTTTCTTTGTAATTAAAAAAAAAGGAAATATCAAATGTAGTACTGTGATATTTTGGTAATATGTATTACCATTAGATAATTAATTAATTAAAGCATAATTACACTTTATGTTTTAGTTTTTATTAAATTTTGACACTTTATTTCTAATTTTAAAATTATTGAATTTGTACTATTTTTTATTAAATTGTAGTTGACTATTAACGGACAAATATTAATTAATATATACTAATAATAATTTAGTCGTATGATAAATTCTAATCTAATGATTTAAAAGACTATTTGTATAATAAAAACATATATTTTTTTAAGTAAATTACTTTTAAATAATAGAATTAATACATGTATCATTATTATTAGATGATTGCAGTCACATATCAAATCAATTAATGTTTGTTCAGTTAATAATCAATGTGAATTTAACAAAAAAATGAATACAAATTCAATACTTTTAAAAATTGAGACATGACATAAAAAATTAAAAAATTGAGGAGTATAATGTAAAAAAGAACGTAGAAAGTGTATTTAAAGGGATTAATTAGTTCTGTTTTTAGTTTTACGGCTATTAGATAATCTAGCTGTATATAGATTGAGCTGTTTAGTAAACACTACAACCATCTCTAGATTTGCGGGGAAACATAGAGTTTTACAACCATATGTAAAAGGACTGATCAGCTTGGAAATTTTCAAATTAAAATAAGAAGAGGCTTATAATAATGACAAGGAAAAGGAGATGTACCTCATATTTCAGCTGATCAAGCTTGTCGTGATTATCATTGAAGAGTGAAATAGCAGATCTGTTAACAGAAAAATGTGGAACTTTCTGGGTACACAGAAACTCAAAGTGCTGCAAGTGCATCTCCTTGAAAGTAGAAGATGGAACCAAATCTGGTCGAAGTTGACAAGAGTCTAATGTGGACACAAATGCTAAAATCTTCAAATTTGAATCGGGTTCTTGGTAAACTTTCCAGGACAATTGCTCTCCCTTGTTTGAAATGAGGCCATCATGACAAGACGAGATAGCATCCCATGATTTGCGAAGAAGAGAAGAACTTGTCACAAAAGATGCAAGCTCCATTCAGCCGTTAAAACTGCAATCACAAGCACACAACATGAGCAATATAATACTGCGACAATCAACAATTCGTGTTAATCTGAATCGGACCTTTGATGCTGTGAGCGACCCATTGCAAGGCTGGTGGCTGCGTGTCGTTTCGTGTGTTGTTTTGAGTTTTCAGGTAAAACCAAAACACAAGGTTGATGAGGTATATGCACAGAAAGAAATTAAAGATGGTGGGTATGGCGTAAAACAACAATGTGGTTTATTAATAGAGCAAATGGTTGATGCCATTGCAAGGAATGAAGTAAACGTCAACGCCCGGCCTCACTAACCTTTTCCCAGTTTTTTCAATGGTCAATAATCTCGCAAGTCGTAATGGAAGTGTGAATTACATAAAATATTGATGGTGGTTGTTTCCTGGCTGATTGACCCAAGTGGGGTTGTTTTTTAAAAAAATTACCGGTATGGGTCTGTTTTGAAACATATTACCAGCGTGGGTCTGTTTTGGTGGTTGACTCGGTCAAACCGCAATTACGAATTGCGGTTTCATTGCCACGTCAGCAACGTCATTACGTGGAAGCCAGCGTGGAAAAACGCCCTAGTAAAACCGCAAGTCGGAATTGCGGTTTGACTGGTCTTTGACCAGCACCGTCTTGTTATCCAATGGGTAAAAAAAACAGAAAACGATGCATGTAAAACCGCAAGTCAGATTTGCGGTTTTACTGGGGTTTAACCGGCCCCCCCTTTACCCAACGGTTGCAAACGAACGGGTGCAGATATTGAGGAAGAGGCGTGGTTTTTTACGTACATAAAACCGCAGATGCGACTTGCGGTTTGAATTAAATACTATTTTTCGTTGTAAAACCGCAAGTCAGACTTGCGGTTTTACGGGGGTTTAACCGGCCCCCCTTTACCCAGCGGTTGCAAAAACGATCCGTGTTTCTACTCACATAAAACCGCAGATGCGACTTGCGGTTTGAATTAAATAATATTTTTTCAGTAAACCGCAAGTGCGTACATAAAACCGCAGATGCGACTTGCGGTTTGAATTAAATACTATTTTTCGTTGTAAAACCGCAAGTCAGACTTGCGGTTTTACGGGGGTTTAATCGGCCCCCCTTTACCCAGCGGTTGCAAAAACGATCCGTGTTTCTACTCACATAAAACCGCAGATACGACTTGCGGTTTGAATTAAATAATATTTTTTCAGTAAACCGCAAGTGCGAACTGCGGTTTGTATTAAATAATAATTTTAATAAACCGCAGATCAGACTTGCGGTTTACGTGCAGTTGCTATTTAATCTCCCGTCGCCCCACAGAACCGCACAGCTGTTCGACCCAGAGAACCGCCGACATAGTTGCACCCGACGTAAAACAAAGGTTTACGTTACAGTCCAATTGTTCAGGTAAAAAACGTAATGTGTAAATTTTGTGTGTTTTTAAATATTTTTAAAAACAAATTACTTTTATAACTCTATTTTTTATGTTTAAATTTACTTTATTATTTATTTGTAGGTACATTTATGAATATTATGTCTGCTCCAATTGTCACCTTCATTTATAGTGAAGGAAGAATGTACGAAGGAGACGAAGGTGTTATTTTTGAAGAGAGTAGAAGAGCAATTAGAATTACGCGTCATATCAGTTTTACTTCATTGAAAAACAAAATTCAGGAAAAGTTAAAAATGCCATCAAATGAATTTATATCATCTCTAACTTGTAGATTTTTATTTTCTGGAAAATATGTGCCACTACAAATTGTTGATGATGAAGATATTGAAATTATGTTTAATGCATTTGAACAACAAAATAATGTTGATATAATAGAATTGTATGTTCATAAATCATCAGCTGGTAGTAGTTTAGGCACTGCAGTAGACACTGGTATAATGAGTTCTAACATAGTTGAAGTAGATGATAATGATGTTGTTGGTGAATCATGTGGTGAGGAAACATCTGATGAAGAAAATGACGTTTCAATTGATGGTAATTCATCTGATACTGATGACAATGAAACTCGTAATATGGAGTTATTGTCGGTAACAAATGTGGAATAAGGTATGTTTAACAAAAATAATTATTTTTTTTACGGTTTACTAGTTTAATTTGTTGAATAACAATACTGTTACAGTTGCAGGGCAACGTCCACCTTGGACTGATGCAGCTCATTATACACACATTAATTGGTTGCATCCTGATGAAGAAGATATTTTAGGCGAAGACTTGCATGACTCATGGAATGTTGGAGATGCATTGTACAAAGGTCTACAGTTTGACACAAAAGAAGATCTAAAAAATGCGCTGATACAATATTCAATGCGAACACATCAAACGTATCATGTTGTGGAGTCAAAAAGTTCGAAATACATTATCAAATGTCCCAACCATAAAGATGGGTGTCCATTTTATATGAGGGCAATTTTGTTTCGGAAAACAGTCAATTGGACGGTTACTCAATGGGGTGGAGATCATCAATGTCTCAATCCGGCAGTCACACAAGACCATAAAAAATTAAACTCAACTTTCATTAGTAACTTGATATCAGGTTTGGTTACTTGTCCATATGTAACGTAATATTTAAATTAAATTATTATCATTTGTTGTTAACTTTTTAATTTTTTTAGGAATGGTTGGTTCAGATCCATCTTTAAGAATTAATTTGATTCAGGAGAGAATTTGTAGTCAATATGGATACAAGATATCATAAAGGAAAGCATGGAAAGCAAAACAAAAAGCAATTGTGCGTG
The DNA here is from genome assembly GCA_037954015.1 of Psophocarpus tetragonolobus. NCBI lineage: Eukaryota > Viridiplantae > Streptophyta > Magnoliopsida > Fabales > Fabaceae > Psophocarpus > Psophocarpus tetragonolobus. The sequence continues at coordinate 29,736,462 of CM075696.1, read as the reverse complement.
TTTATGGGGACTGGGATGAATCATTCGCGACTCTTCCAATATTTTTGAAATTCATTGAAAGTAAATCGCCAGGTTTTTTCTATCAAAATGTCATGATGATCTTGTTGTTGGCAATCGAGGTTACCGTCAATACCAACAGTTTGAAAGAGTGTTTTGGACATTTAAGCAGTGTGCTGATGCCTTTAACTACTGTAAGCCGTTGATACAGGTTGATGGAACACATTTATATGGAAAGTATCGTGGAACGTTGTTAATCGCAACCACACAAGATGAAAATAGCAATGTATTACCTTTAGCTTTTGCTGTGGTTGAAAGTGAAAACTCGTCCTCGTGGTCTTGGTTCCTATCCCACATACGACTGCATGTGACACAAAAACAAGGAATCTGTCTAATTTCTGATCGACATGCTGGGATTAAGTCTGCTGTACAAAATGAGGCATTAGGATGACAACCACCATATGCTTATCATAAGTATTGCATACGCCATATTGCAAGTAATTTCAACACCCGATTTAAAAATATGGCACAGAAAAAAATCTTGATAAAATTAGGTATGACTTCTTTTTATCCACATGACATTTTTTTCAACTGTATTTTTTATTATTATAAACGAGCCATTGTATTGTGTTGTTTTGCAGCTTACACTCCATGCAAGCATATATTTGACAGAAACTTTGAAAAATTTTGTCAGCAAAGCACTGAAGTAGGTAGTTGGATAAATGACATATCGAAGCAAAAATGGAGTATGGCATACGATACAAAAGGTTACAGGTATGGACACATGACAACTAATTTGTCTGAGTGCGTTAACAAAGTGTTCGAGGATTGTAGGAATATTCCCATCAGTGCTTTGGTAAGGTCAACATATAGTAAATGTGTTGCATATTTTGTCGAAAGAGGATCCCATGGTAGGTCCCAATTGGAAGCTGGAAAGGTCTATTGTGATAAATTGATGCAAGCATTGAATAAAAACCAACAAGACGCTTGTTCCCATATAGTCCGTCAGTACAATATCGAAACGACTAGATTCGAAGTCGAAGACGCCTTTAATCCACTGACTCAACGTGGAGGACAAAAATGGGTAGTTAACTTGAATGACAAATACTGCCAATGTGGGCGATTCCAAGCTTTCCATTACCCTTGTTCACATGTAATTGCTGTGTGTGGTGCAATTAGTTTAGACTATTATCAATTTGTTGATGAAGTATACACGAATGACTTCATCATGCGTGCATACTCTGGTCAATGGTTTCCTCTTGAGAATGACGACTTGATCCCTCATAATGAAGAAAGTTGGACTCTTATCCCAAACCATTCTGCTGTTCGAGGAAAAGGACGTCCAAAGTCAACGAGGATAAGAAATGAAATGGATTTTACTGAGTCACAAACACAGAAAAAAAATAAATGTCTCCGATGTGGACAAGAGGGTCATAATCGAAGAAGTTGCCCTTTGCATGCTGATGTAGGATGCTCTCAACCAACCGATGGTGATATGTAATTACCTTAAATGTTATTCTGTTTTTCAACGTTGTTATATGTTATAATTTATTATTATCTATTTCGGACTTTTGCAACGTTGTCATATTTTATAATTTCTTACCATTTATTTTCGTAAACATTACAATAATAACTTTAAAAAAGAATATAAAAAACTGAAGTCAAAATAAAAAAATATTTCATTGAGCATCATCATCATCGTCTACATTTTGGCATGAGTTTGGATCAAATTGTCCACCTAATCCTAGACTTGCGGCAGCATAGGGAGAATCCCAAGGTATATCGAATTGCGGTTCGGAGATAGCTGCTGTCGTTGCGGGTTGTTGCTGTCCTGGCATCTCCGGTGTGCGAAGTGATCCAAATATTTGTTGAAAAATATGGCCTTGGGGCATGCCACCACCGTACGATATACGACCTTGGTAAGATGATCCTACGTCTGTCTGAGACGGATAATAATAAGTAGTAGGCATATTTCCAGTTATTTGTGTCGGTGTATAATATATGCCTTCTTGACGTTCAGGCAAATTAGGAACAGGGTAAACTTCTGCCTGAACGACGTCCCTCCGTCTAGTTAGACCACGACTTTCACGATATGACTCTTTAACGTGAAAATCTGGAACATCCACCTCAGACATACTTTCGGGTGCTGGCACTGCCGCTCGTGTGATTCGATCTTCATCTTCTAACAAGCCCATTATTTTATCAAACAGGGCACCACCAATTAGGCGTAAAATATATGCCCTAGTAAACCTCTGTAAATTTTCTTCATTATTTTCAAAATTTGCCATATCACCAAAATTATGAGTTAGCCAACTAACTCGAATAGAACTACCATCAATTTCATCGTTATTTGGTGAAACGCCAAGCAGTTGTTGACATAGTTTAACCCAATTAACATTGGTTGAAACTATGACAGGAATGTCAGTTACTCGTAAACCCAACAAAATTGCAACATCTTGAAGGGTGATAGTGCATTCTCCACATCTCATGTGGAAAGTATGAGTTTCCGGCCTCCACCACTCAACAAATGCATTAATTAAACCTGCATTAATACGAAGAAAACTCATCTGTGCGACCGTGTAAAATCCCGTTTGTCACAAATATCATACAATTTGAGGAGGAATTGACTCTTCTCCATTATACGTGGGAACTACACGTCTGATTAACAGTTTTCTGTTGTCCTCTCCATTCCATATATGTTGAGAAACGTGTTGATTTTGCATGTACAACACGTCATTCTCCACAGGTCCAGAATGAACACAATCAACAGAAGGGCGAGAAGAAGATGATGCCATGACAATTGCTACAATTTAATACAAAACATTATGTTAATATAATACCCAAAATAATATATATCAAAATACAAAATTAATAGATAACAAACAAATATTATATACGAAAACTAACCTCAATATTTCTAAATAATTTCCACAAAACAAAAGCTTTCTTCGATTATCCCTATGTAGTTTCCAACTACGTCTGCGATTATCTGCGGCGGAAAGGTGTGCGGTTCTGTGGGGTTGGGGGGGCGATTTATAGGAGGCGAACTCCACATAAACCTCAACTCGCATCTGCGGTTTATGTGGAAAATATTTTTTATTTAAAACCGCAGTTCGCACTTGCGGTTTGTGTGCGTAAAAAACCGCGCCCGTTCGTCTGCAACCGTTGGATAAAGGGGGGGCCGGTTAAACCCCCATAAAACCGCAAGTCTGACTTGCGGTTTTACAACGAAAAATATTATTTAATTCAAACCGCAAGTCGCATCTGCGGTTTTATGTACGTAAAAAACCGCGCCTCTTCCTCAATATCCGCACCCGTTCGTTTGCAACCGTTGGGTAAAGGGGGGCCGGTTAAACCCCAGTAAAACCACAAGTCTGACTTGCGGTTTTACATGCATCGTTTTCTGTTTTTTTTTACCCATTGGATAACAAGACGGTGCTGGTCAAAGACCAGTCAAACCGCAATTCTGACTTGCGGTTTTACTGGGGCGTTTTTCCACGCTGGCTTCCACGTAATGACGTTGCTGACGTGACAATGAAACCACAATTCGTAGTTGCGGTTTGACCGAGTCAACCAACAAAACAGACCCACGCTGGTAATATGTTTCAAAACAGACCCATACCGGTAATTTTTTTAAAAAACAACCTCACTTGGATCAATCAGCCGTTGTTTCCCTTGTTTGAATCTCACCTATATTATATATTTTTTTGTTAATTAATAATTGCTCAAAACTTGGTAGCGGACTTTTTTATGAGCTAATGCTAATTCTTCGAAGAAAGATGTTAATCCTACACCTCAAATAGTAGGTATAGTATCACCGCTCTTCTTCGAATTCCAGTTTATATCATAGCCACTTACAGTATAACTTATAACCTCGGAAATTTTACAACTATGCTCCCAAATAACGTTTAAATTGTTTTCAAACTCTATTTTTAGTGTTTCACAAATCAACTTCCACTAGAGAAACATCCTTAGAGACTGATTGGTATGAATTGGTTCTCTCACTAATTCTTTCATGTTACTTGTTCAAAATAATTATGCATTAGTATTACTTAATATCTTTTATTATTAACTGACAATTTAAAATATGATTATTATTGTATCTTATCATATCAAAATAGTTATTTGAACTGGGATTAGAGTGAAACTGACTTTGTGATGGGTTAGGTTAATCAGATAAAAAAACTCAATTAAGAAAGGTCTTTGTCTACCCTGAGGGGTTATAAATTTGTCATCCCATTAATCAAATTTACACAATCATTAACTTTGTACAATAACCCCTTCAGAAGAACCTCCTAGACATTTTTTCAATAAAACTCATGAACATGAATGTCAATTCAGATACGGATTCATCCCTATTTTATTAATAGAAATTGATTGTTGACTTGTTATAATTTGTGTCTAGTATAGAATTGATTTAAATATATTAATATTTTCATCAATTAGTATCAGAGTTAAATCTAGATACATTTTATGATTGTCAATTGAATAAACCCTATTTATTTTAATTTCTTTTCTCAAATATATGAAATTATTTAATTTTGATAAAAGTTCAAAACCGATTCAATATTCCATTTGAGTTTACAAATGGTTCAAATACGGAAACGTAATTCAAAACCCAATTATTCATTTGGGAGAATAGATACTGCTATATTCAATATCGAAAATTGCCTTCAAATTTGAAAATGCAATTCCGATTTATTAAAATTGATATGTGGCTAAAATTGTCTTCAAATTCAAAAACACAATGGATCACGAGGTGATGTGAGTAGGCTTATGCAGCATGCTAGGCTCAGGAAAGTCCCTGGATCACGCCTGCAGAGATGCAGAATCGGAAATGGGTTCTTTTGGTTGGGAACTGGGATTTGGGCTGAGACATGCGTGGAGAAAAAAAGAGATTAATTCTTTCCGTCATCGCGATTGCAATAATTCTTTACTTGATTGTATTTTGGGGTTTTCGCCAAATCCAATTAATTTTTTTTAATAGTCCGTTTTATTGCTGCATTCTTCTCTTTTTTTAAATATTAATTATTTAATATTTTAAAATTATTAATAATTTTTATAAAATTTTATAATATGAAAATTTATTATCTATAATTAATTTGAGACGTAACTTAAAATTTTCGGTATACTATCTCAAGTTTTGGGCCTAATTTTGTTGTGATAATTAGCTTCAGTATTAGCATTCTTCATTTATATACTATACCCTCTCAATATTGAATTATCACTTATAACATAATTATAGTTCACTTTATTAAATTATGTATAATCTTAATTGATATCTTTTGGGTACATAATTTTTTTTATTAATTAGCATTGTGATGAGCCACCTATCGTAGGCATGATGATGTGAATTTTGTTTTTCATATTTTAATATGATTAAAATTATGTAATATATTTAGCAATAAGTATGATTTATTCTTTTAATTTACATAATTGTAATTTCACATATCGTGGATGCATTTGGGTAAATTTTGTGAAATAAATATTGATTCATTATATCAGTGATAATTATACTCTATCTGTGTGTTATTATTAGTATAATTTGTTGTTGTACATCTTGACTCATGTTAATGAATTTTTTGGTACTCTATCGGTGCTAGGATTTATTAATTTAAGTTGTAATGTATTGTAATTTGCTTAGGGATTTACTTTAAACTGAACTTTTAAATCACATTGTTTTTATTGTGATGTTTAGTTTTTTCCCTAATTCTGTCAAAACTCTAAATAGGACACACTACGAGGACTGGAAAAAATCATTAGATCTCTATTTGACCATTGGAAATCTGGACTTGGCATTTAGCATGACAAGGCATGCGCCTCTTACTAATGAGTCTTCTGAAGCTCAACAAATTTCTCATGAGAAATGGAAACACTCTAACAGAGTGTGCTTGAAGGTGATTAAATTCCCTATGGAGAAATCTATCAGACAGAGCATTCCATATATTGATGATGCCAATGATTTTCTGAAAGCAATTGGTGAAAAATTTACATCTTTTAATAAGGTACAGAAAAGTCAATACCTTTTCCTATTTGAAAAGACCAAATAAGATGGTGGAAGCGGTGACAAATTATGTAATAAACAATGTTCTTATAATGACAAAGAAATGAATTATATGAATAAAATATCATACGCTTCCGCTTTTGGCAATTTGATGTATGCTCAAGTCTGTACTCGTCCTGACATTGCTTTCATTGTAAATGCCTTAGGAAGATACTTGGGCAACCCAAGCTTGGGTCATTGGAAAGCCGTTAAGAGGGTCATGCGATATTTCCAGGGAACCAAGGATCATATGTTGACTTTTATGAAGTATGATCAACTTCAAGTCATTGGCTATTTTGATTATGATTTTGCAGGTCGCCCTGATGATTGTAGGTCTACTACTTTCGGGTTTATTTTTATGATAGCAGTAGGAGCTATCTCTTGGAAGAGTTTTAAACAGTCTCTTATAGCTATCTTTGCCATGAAAGCATAGAATGTTGCTTGTTTTGAGGCCACTCACCAGGCCATGTGGCTTAAATATTTGATATCTGATTTTCACATAGTTAAAAGCATTTCTAGGCCACTTGTGATTTATTGCAACAATACTGCTGCTATGAGTTTCTCTCGAAACAATAAAAGTTCTACTCGTTCAAAGCATTTTGATATTAAGTATCAGTTTGTAAGAGAGAAAATTCATAGTTTTCACACTCGGATCGAACACATTGATTCTGAGGAGATGTTAGCATATCCACCAACTAAGGCTTAACTGTTGGAGTTTTTCTTATTCATGTAGCTCACATGGGTTTAGTCAAGGCTTTTGATATATTAAGTTAGTGAGAGTCTGATTTTCTATTTTCTTTATATACATGCTCTAGTTAACGTCATTTTCATGTTTCTTATTAGCATTTTATTTATGCTTGGACCATTGTAGTGTCCTTTATGGGACTACATTATACCATACATTTTATGAAAATATTAGCTAAATGCACATGATATTGTTGCTTAGATTTTTCATATTGTTAATTAATATATGATATGATATATCAGTAATTGTCATTTTAGCTTAATGATTTGTATTTTAATTATTGATTGATACTATCCAAGTGAGAGAATGTTAAAAATAATTGTGGATTAATATCACTCAATATCTTTTATCATTAATCGACAATTTAAGATATGATTATTATTGTATCTTATCATATCAATATGGTTATTTATCATTAACCGACAATTTCATTGTATCTTATCATATCAATATGGTTATTTATCATTAACCGACAATTTAAGATATGATTATTATTGTATCTTATCATATCAAAATAGTTATTTGAACTGTGATTATAGTGAGATTGACTCTATGATGAGTTACGTCAGATAAAAAAAGTCCAATTAAGAGAGGTCCTTACCTATCCTGGGGATTATAAATTTGTCATCTCATTAAGCAAATTTACACAAGCATTAATTCTCTACAATAATCCCTTAAATAGTGGCCAAAAGAACCTTCTAGAGATCTTTTCAATATAACTCTTGGATATAAATGTCAATTCAGATACGCATTCATCCCTATTTTATTATTAGAATATTGATTGTTGGCATATTATAATTTGTGTCTAGTATAACATTGATTTAAATATATTAATATTTCCATCAACTTCCTCCAAAAATTGATAAAAAAAAAAAAGTTCTAAACATATTAAAAAAATGAGTTCATAGTTTGTAAGTTTTTCTTTTCTAAAGCGTCATTGCATATAAAAATGAGGAGAAAAAAATAATAGTGATAAGATAAGAAAAGTTTAATTAGTATGTATTTTCAGTTTAAAATTTTTTGACTATCAGTCAATCACAACGTAAGTTTGTTAATTTTATTAATTGAACGTAAATGTAAAACTTGTATAGACAGACAGTTTATATTAATTAAAATCTTAAAAGAATGAAATTTTAGAAAAAAAATATCATTAAACAAAATAAAAGTGGTTAAAATTTACTAATATTTTGTTGATAAAAAAATTTACTAATATTAAAAAATAAAAAACATAGAATGCAGAAAGTATATAGTAGGTTTAATTGTAATTTTTTTATCCACAGTTTTTTAGTATTTAGATGAATTTTATCCCCTAATAAATTTATCAGTGCCTAAACAATAAAAATAAATTTATCTGATATCCATCGTCAAGAAAAAATTATAATTAGTTACCCCAATACAAAATTTGGTCATTAATTTATAACGTATGTAGAACTTATTTAATTTTTTAATTATTTGGAAAGCAAATTCAAAAAAAGAACATAAAATTAAAAGTCACATTTTTTCCTAATTTAATAATGTTTGAGATCTTGTTTCTTTATTTTTTAATTTAGGCATTTTGTTTTCAAAGTTTAAAAAAAAAGCACATTTTGTAGGAATACAGTCTTGTGCATATTGGTTACTAGGTATCAATGACATTGTGACATATAATATGTCACCGGCATGGTGAAAAATATGTAATAGTATTTTTAAACTTTTATTTTACTAATTTTTAACATTTTTTTCTTCTAATTTTAGAATTTAAATATTGTACCTCACATTTTTTAATTTAACAACTTCTATTTACCGTTAACATTTAGACTTTATTCATTACTTTTAATATGATGTGACTAAAATTATTTACTAAATATTGTTAAATACAAATTTCTATTAAAAGCACTTCATTTAAAAAATGTCAAAAAATAATGGACATAAGTTTTATCAGTTTAGGGATTCTATTACTTTAAGGTTATAATATATGGATATGATTTAAGTAATATTTGACGTTTTTCAAATCTATCACGAGCATTGGGCCAATAAATAAATATATATATATATATATATATATATATATATATATATATATATATATATATATAAACAAAGTTACTTCATAATAAGTTACAAGATAATAATTAAGTAAAATTAGAATATTTATTATTAATAGTTAAATATTAAATATCATCACAAATAATTAAATATAATATCAATTTTCAATTATAAAATATAAAATAAAATAGTTTAAATTTAAGATACACACAAATAAAATATAAAAGCATTTAAATATAAAATCTCAATTTTTAAATGTCATTATAAAAGTATTAAATTTTTTACCCATTTTTTAAGTAATATAACATAATTTGTATTAAAAATTAATCATGCAGGGGCTTGCGGAGGTCCGTGGTTAACCCCCTAAACCAATGAGTTTTGCAGATTGAGCCTAAAAAGCCAATATATCTAAACAAGTCTAAAATTTTAGGATTTGTATACCATGTCGGTCGTAGGTTTTGCAGATAGTCTGCGAGCTTAAACTCAAATGTTCATCTCTATAGGGAGAGCTCTCTTGAAGATCCCGTCAATGAAAGGGTGTCAACAACCTCAAAGAGGTTGGCCCATGCAACTGTAGTCTCTCTCCTTTGTTTTGGTGTGTGTTATCTTGTTGTCCATCATTTAATCACGACTTGTAGTGCGATAATTTTGAGAGATGTCGTCGTTGTATATGTCTCGTGCCTAATTGTTTCAATGGTAGTGTTTGGTCTCGTCGTTCTAGGTGTCCCATGTTGTCCTGCTACAATAGTGGTGTTCGGTCCCGTCATTGTGGGTGTCCCATGCCGCTGTTTCAATATTGGTGCTTGTTTTTGTCATTTCCTTCCTTGGTCTACTAGCTCTGAAGATCATGTAATTACATTTTCATGACGGCGTTAGTTTCGTGTTTGAGTCATGTGTTCCATTTGCTTCATGAATTCCTCAATGATGTTGGGTTCATTCATGGTGGATTGAGATGTATTACTCTTAGTTTTATCATGTATTGTTAGGGTTCGGTATGAATCTTTACATTTTCACAGACTATACCAAATATTCTTATCGAGTTTGATAGAACTTATAATCTCAAGTCTTAAACACTAGAAGCTTCATGAAAAGAGGTAAGTATGTGAGTATTTGTAAAAGAAAATCAATAGAATTGGATAACTAAAGTGGAGTTTGACTCCTTTTTATGCTTATTCCACAAACCCATATAGCTGCTTTCCTGCAAGAAGATATCGGGAGACACTTCATAATTCTTGAGCAATCCATAAACATAGTCCTCAAATTCAACCAATTTCTTCAATATCCCTTCCTTCTCCTTCTCTTCCACAACCTTCAACTCCTTGCATGAAAGGAGAGCCTCTTCAAAATGTGCCCAAAAACACGAATCAAATGTAAAAATATATTGTATGTTTTCCTTTTTGAATCCATATAGAATTTCATCCAAATCTTGGAGACGAAAGGTCCCTTGGCGATTGTAATTGCTATTGTCCTTCCTCTCTCCAACAATTATGGAGTCTTGTTCGGAAAGGATAAGGTTATCAATAACACTCGTAGAGTCATAATTTGGATCGTAATTGGAATTGTCTTTCCTTTGACCGGAACTAAGTGGGTTATCAACAGCACCCGTATTGGAATTCCAATTTTGGTCGTAATTGAAACCTTGTTCGGAACGGATATCATTATCAATTAAATTAGAAGAAGAATCCCAATTATGGTTGTAATTGGAACCTTGTTCGGAACGGATATCGTTATCAAGTAAATTAGAAGAAGAATCCCAATCCCGGTTGTAATTGGAACCTTGTTCAGAATGGATATCTTTATCAAGTAAATTCGTGTAAGAATCCCAATTTGAATCGTACTTGGAACCTTGTTCGGAATAAATAGACTTATCAATAATGCTAATGCCATACAAGAAATCACAACTCCATTCGGTATCCAAATCACAAATATATTCCTCATTACTTGTTTTGGCTTTATCCATTTCATTCTCAAACCATTCCTCCAATACAAAGTGTTCATCTCTGTGATTCTTATAGTCTTTACCTCCATCTCTATAGTAATCAGCAATATCAAAGGGCTCAACCATTCTCCTATAGCTAGCCCGAGCATGGAGCCAACTTTTACGAACATTTTCTTTCTGGGGCTTAAACTTTGCTTCTTCCACCATACCTCCAATATGTTCTGAGGCCTCGAACCGCATGAACCACATTTTGGTCACTTGGTAAGGTGGCCTTCTTGTAACTGTCGTAGTATCCAATACCTCGAGCTTTAGAATCCTTCAAGTACCATTCAAGTTTCCCCATCATTGATTTGCTGGATGGATTAAATTTTTCCCTCTTCGGTTGAATGATTATCATTGAAGAGTGAAATAGCAGATCTGTTAACAGAAAAATGTGGAACTTTCTGGGTACACAGAAACTCAAAGTGCTGCAAGTGCATCTCCTTGAAAGTAGAAGATGGAACCAAATCTGGTTGAAGTTGAAAAGTTTCTGATGTGGACACAAATGCTAAAATCTTCAAATTTGAATCGGGTTCTTGGTAAACTTTCCAGGACAATTGCTCTCCCTTGTTTGAAATGAGGCCTTGATGACAACACGAGATAGCATCCCATAAAAATAAATATAAAATATTGATAATATATATAAATTATAAAATATATATATATATATATATATATATATATATATATATTATTACTCTCTTAAAAATGAAGAATCTCTTAAATCATAATGGAAATGTGAATTACATAAAGTATTAATTGTAATTGTTTCAATCTCATCCATATTATATATTTTTTTGTTAATTAATAATTGATCAAAAAGACTATAGCTGGCCGTGTAAGACTTCTTTATGAGCTAATTAATGCTAATTCTTCGGTGAATCCCAGTTTATAACATAGGCACTTACAGTTATAACTTATAAGCTCAAAGAAATTTTACAACTATGCTCCCAAACTACACTTTATGACTCTACATAACGTTTAAATTGTTCTCAGACCCTATTTTCAGTGCTTTACAAATCAATTTCCACAAGAGAAAGATTGTTAGAGACTGATTGGTATGAATTATTTCTCTCACTAATTCTTTCATGTTACTTCTTCCAAAAATTTATTAAACAAAATTAAGTTTTAAACATATTAAAAATTGAGTTCGTTGTATTAATTTTATAATTTTTTTTTCTTTAAAGTGTCATAGCATATAAAAATAAGAGAAAAAAGTGTCATAGCATAAAAAATAAGAGAAAAAAATAGTTGTAAAAAACATTAAAAGAATGACATTTTAGGAAAAATATCGTTAAACAAAATAAAAGTGGTTCAAATTTACTAATATTTTTTTAACAAAAAATTTTACTTATATTAAAAAATTAAAAAAAATGTCTTATCACATAGAATGCAGAGTATATATAGTAGGTTTAATTGTAATTTTCTATCCACAATTTTTTAGTATTTAATTAGATTAATTTTATCCCCTAGTAAATTATTTGGCTTATTTTATTCCAATCTTTAACTGTTTGACAAATTTTATCGCTGCCTAAACAATAAAAATAAATTTATCGGTATCCATCATCAAGAAAAATTTATTTACCCGATACAAAATTTGGTCATCAATTTTTATTCCGTATGTAGAACTTATTTAATTTTTTAATTATTTGAAAGAAAATTTTAAAAAAGCATATAAAATTAGAAGGCACATTTTGTACCCTTAATTTATAATTTGTTTGGATTGTCATTTCAACTAGCTAAAAACTAGTTAAAATGATCTCAACTCTGTTTAGATAACAAAAAGTTGAGATTTTTTTAGAAGTCATTAGCTTTTTTAGTTGCACAACACAAATTAAAAGATCTCATATTTCCAATAATAAGCTGAAATAATCTTTCTTTTTACAATTTTATTTTTTATTAACTATATATTGTCTCTCACTAATTCTTTCTATTCACATGAATGAAGTTCTCTCTCCTTCATTTCTCTCTCTTTCATTAATATAATTATAGTAATTTATAATTAAATATATAATTATAAAATAATAATAATTTATAATTTAAATATGTAATTAATTAATTATTAAAATATGTTATAATTATATTTAAATACCTCATTGTTGATCTAATAATTAATGATTTTCTTTATTTGTTATTTTACAACTTTTAGTTAGCTAATCATTTAGTTTTATCAAACACTTACAATTTACTTTTCAGTTTTCAACAAGCTTTTCAGCTAGTTTTTTCAAACAAACCTTACTCATTTTTGAGATTTTGCTTCTTTATTTTTTAATTTAGACAACTTGTTTTCAAAGTTTAAAAAACAAGCGCAATTTGTACTTGTATGTACCTAAGGTCGTCCAACTCATTCTCGAAGTCAACCAAGTGTCCCACCTGAGGTCATCTCTAACCTTGGTTGTCCAACTCCTAAGGTCGTCTCACACCAAAGTCACTTACTTCTCTAGGTCATCTGTGGCCTAGATCGTCTAGCTCAACCAAGCACATCATCTGAAGTCGTCTTCAATATCACCCTATCTCCCAGGGCATCACAAACAACAAGGGACAATTCAACCAACACAAATAAAATAGTTACACTCAGAAAGTCATTCATTACAGTCATCACTAACCAATAGTTACCAGACATATTAAAGAGGCAATTAATAAGTAATGAAACACCATTTAAACTTTGTTGATTGCGCGTACATATAAAGGGCAAAGAGAAAGGTACTGTACAATCCATCTTACATCTTGAGACTAAAACACTTTGACTAACTTGAGTGTTAGAGTGTCTTTTGCAGGTCCTCTGACACCATTTACTCAATGATCAATCTGGTGGACTTATTAGAAAAACCTATTTTCCATTTTCTAGTAAGTACGTTTGGCGTCCATCGTGGGTCTGCAAAACTTTTGCTAGCCACCACTTTACTATAAAACAATGGCGGAAGCATAAGTAATCCCAACCATATTTGAGCTTCAAAGGTAGAATGAAGAGTTGAAACACACCATCTCACAGCTACATGGCCATAGTACAATCATGAAGGAACCAGCTGCAATGTTTCCTCTCTTCATCGCAACTGTAATTGCATGGTCTTTTCACCTTGCAGCTATCGAAGCCAAACCCCTCCACGAAGACATCATAGTCGAACAACGACTCCCTCTCATCTTAGCTCGTATAGGTGTTCTTCTACCAGGCCAATACATTACCACAACCATTGTGACAACGACTTTGAGTGGCACCCTTTCGTCCTAGAGATCATGGAGGTGGACTTGCCCTGTAATTGGAAGCCTCTAACCCTGGACAGATATGAGGGCCTCGCCAATCCCAATCCTCACATTAACGATTACCTCTCCCAGCTCAATCTCAACTCTACTCATGACACAATATGCTGCAAGGTATTCTCGACCTCTCTGAAAGGAGACACCCTAACTTAGTTCACAAAGTGTAAATGCTAAAATTTTACAAATTTTGATGATGTCAAAAGTGACAAAGAATGTAGATACAAAAGCAAGAAAGCAAAAAGAACACAACTACATTGACAGAGATTCAAGAGATTCAAGATTAAAGTTAAGCTAGAAAAAATAAATTAACTCTTTTATTGTATAAAAGAATCTCTACGAATTTGCATAAACTTAGTTTGGCAAGTTATGTTTTTATCAGTTCAAAACTTTGAACTGGTAATCGATTACCAGGATATGTAATTGATTACCAGAGAATTTGTTTATTAAAATTCTGAATTCAAAAGTGGCAACGACACAATTTTTAAATCATGTAATTGATTATCATTTTTATGTAATCGATTACCAGAAAGCTGTTATCACAAAATTTTGAAAAGTCACAACCTTTCACGAAAAGGCATAATTTTTTTAATTGTTTAATCGATTACCAGTATATGTAATCGATTACCAGTAGCTGTTACAAAAAGTTTGAAAAGTCACAACCTTTCATGAAAGAACACATCCCTTTGGTTTTGACACTATAAATAAGTGACTTTTCTTCTGTTTCAAATAACAAATTTTTCCAATCTTTTACAGAAAACAAACTCTTGCCCAAACATTTGCAAATTCCAAAAGAGTTCTTATAGGATCTTCAAATTGTATCATTTACTCTTTAAGAGAGTTTCTTATTCTTCTTCTTCTGATTACTCACTAATTGTATTCAAGAGAGTTCTTGAAGTGAGAAAGGAATCTCAAACACAGGGAGAGGGCTCCCAAGGTGATTGAGGATTCGTTCATTTGTAAAGTGATTTACAAAGTTAGTAAAAGATTAAGTGGGGTTACTTGAGGACTGGACGTAGGCAAGTGGATTAGCCGAACCAGTATAAAAAGAGTTTGCATATTTCTCTTCCTTATACTTCTATCTATTTATTTTGTTTGCATTTTCAAATACTTCACTTTCATTTTTAAATATTCTAATATATAATCAAAGAGAAAGAAAACTAAGTTTAAATTTTGATATACTTAATTCACCCTCCCTCTTAAGTGAACCGAGGTCACTTGTCCAACAAGTGGTATCAGAACAGGTAATCTTGAATAAGGTTTAAAAGCCTCAAGAATCAAATGGCCTCAAATTTTCTCTTTCCTAAGGGCAACTCGATAAATAGACCTCCTATCTTTAACGGAGAGGGCTACCATTATTGGAAGACCCGAATGCAAATTTTTATAGAGGCAATAGATTTAAATATATGGGATGCAATTGAATTTGGTGTATTCATCCCTACAGTGCAAGTAGAAAATAAAATTGTAGAAAAACCTAGAGAACAATGGAATGAAGATGATAGAAGAAGAGTTCAATATAATTTAAAAGCCAAAAATATAATCACTTCTGCACTAGGAATTGATGAATATTTTAGGGTGTTAAATTGTAAGACTGCAAAAGAAATGTGGGATATATTAGAAGTAACACATGAAGGTACTAGTGATGTCAAAAGATCTATAATAAACTCCCTCACTCATGAATATGAACTTTTTAGAATGAATCAAAATGAAAATATACAGGACATGCAAAAACGATTCACACATATAGTTAATCATCTTGCATCTCTAGGAAAAGTTTTTCCAAATGAAGATCTTATCAATAAGGTTCTAAGATGTTTAAGCACGCAGTGGCAACCAAAAGTAACAACAACTGCAAAATCCAAAGATCTCTCGACAATGTCTCTTGCCACCTTATTTGGAAAACTTCAAGAACATGAACTGGAATTGATAAGACTCAATCAACATGAAGAAAATGACAAAAAGAAGAAAAACATTGCACTCAAAACCTCCTCATCCACCCATGAAGAAAAAGACAAAGAAAATTCAAATGATGATCTAGATGATGATGAAGACTTTAGTCTTTTTGTGAAAAGGTTTAACAAGTTTCTAAGAAATAAAGGAAAGAAAACAACGTTTAATACAAGGAAGAAAGGGGAAAACTCAACTTCCACCCCAAGATGTTGTGAATGCAACCAACCAGGACATCTAAGACTAAACTATCCTATCTACAAAGAAAAATTAGAGAAATCTAATAAAACAACATTCAAGGAAAAAGGAAAAAAGGCATATATCACTTGGGAGGAAAATGACACTGATTCATCAAATGACTCCAACAATGAAATTGTGAATCTTGGTCTCATGGCCATAGACTATGATAGCGAAGAAGAGGTAACCTCCTCTAACCTTGAAACTTCCTTTTCATTTGATGAACTTCAAGAAGCATTTAATTATCTACATAAAGAATCATTAAAACTTGCAAAACTAGTATCATCTTCTAAGAAAACAATTTCAAACTTAGAGGCAGAAATTTTAAAATTAAATAAAGAATTAAAGAATCTTACATCTGAAGTTAACATACTAGAATTAAATTCAAAACAACCAATTGAAAGCAATATAGAAAATAAACCTCATTCATGTGCATCATGCACCAAATATAAAGAAGAAATTGTTAATCTAAAAATCACACTTGCTAAATTCACTTTTGGCAAGAACAATTTAGATATTTTATTAGGAAAACAAAGATGTATCTTTAATAAAGCAGGAATATGATATAATCCTTTAAAACAACAGAAAATGTATAAAAAATTCTTTGTATCCACTCAAGCAACTACTTCTCCATTTTTTACATGCTTTTATTGTTGCAAGAAAGGACATAGTTCATCAACATGCCATTTTAGGAAAAACAAAAATTACAATAGCAACATGATATGGGTTGCAAAAGGATCCTCAATTAAAACTAACCCACAAGGACCTAAGAAAATTTGGGTACCAAAATCATGTAATCTATTTTGTGTTTAAAGGAATCTTTGAAGAAAAAACAGGTACATTGATAGTGGTTGCTCAAAACATATGACGGGAGATACTTCAAAGTTTCTCATCTTGAATCCCAAGAACAAAGGACATGTAACTTATGGAGACAATAACAAAGGTAAAATTCTAGGGGTCGAAAAAATCGGTACGAATCTCTCTACCTCAACAGATAATGTTTTGCTTGTTGATGGACTTAAACATAACTTACTCAACATAAGTCAATTATGTGACAAAGGTTTCCTAGTATTCTTTGATTCACATAAATGTGTTATTTAAAGTAAAAATGGTAAAAAAATTACTTATGAAGGAAAAAGAATTAACAATTTATATATGATAAATCTAGATAAAATGACAAATCATACTCAATGTCTCATAAGTAAAGAAGATGAATCTTGGTTGTGACATAGAAGAATTGCTCATATAAACATGGAACATCTTAATAAACTAATTTCAAAAGATTTAGTGATAGCATTACCCAAAATCAAATTTGAAAAAGATAAACTTTGTGATGCATGCCAAAAAGGAAAACAAGTAAGAACTTCATTTAAGTCTAAAACTATTATCTCAACCTCTAGACCCTTACAACTATTACACATGGATCTTTTTGGTCCTTCAAGAACTATGAGTTTTGGAGGTAGTTATTATGCCCTTGTAATCGTAGATGATTACTCTAGATTCACTTGGACATTATTCCTTACTTATAAAAATGATGCCTTTCATGCATTTAAGAAATTTTCTAAAATTGTTCAAAATAAAAAGGAACTCAAAATTACTTCAATTAGAAGTGACCACGGAAGACAATTTGAAAATAAAAACTTTGAATTATTTTGTGATGAAAATGGAATTGATCATAATTTTTCTGTACCAAGAACTCCTCAACAAAATGGAGTAGTAGAGAGGAAAAATAGATCATTAGAAGAATTAGCAAGAACCATGCTTAATGACATAAAACTTCCAAAATACTTTTGGGCTGAAGCCGTCAATATTGCATGTTATACAATGAATAGAGCACTTATAAGACCTTTTCTTAAGAAAACACCTTATAAACTTTACAATGGAAGAAAACCAAATATTTCCCATCTTCACATATTTGGATGTAAATGCTTCATGTTAAATAATGGAAAAGATAACTTAGGAAAATTTGATGCTAAATTAGATGAAGGAATATTTTTGTTGCTTTTGATGAAACTAACAATTTTTTGTCAAGAAAGAATATGCTTGATTATGTAATAGAAACTCTACAAGATACACACATTCATGAAGAAGGTCATGAAAGTAAGAAAGAAGAAAGTAGTACAGATTCCATACATCAAACAGATAAAACTAGTTTGGATATTCTAAAGGAGTGGAGAACCTTAAAGAACCATCCTCTTGATAACATCATCGGAGATATTTCAAAAGAGGTAATTACTAGACACTCTCTTAAATATGTATGAAATAACATGGCTTTTTTTGTATCTATAATTGAACCTAAAAGCATAAATGAAGCCTTAATTGATGAAAAATTGGATCATTGCTATGCAAGAAGAATTAAATCAGTTTGAAATAAGCCAAGAATGGGAACTAGTTGCTAAACCTAAGGACTATCAAACAATTGGAACTAAATGGGTATTAAGAAATAAATTAGATGAATGTAATCGATTACAATATGTGGTAATCGATTACCAGAACATTCATAAATTTCTGGGATTTTCATGTAATCGATTACTAGAAAGCGCTACACCCTGTTTTTACATGTGTAATCGATTACACAGAGTGGTAATCGATTACCAGTTATCCCTAACTATATATTCAACGCTTTCTCTCTCCACGCGCAACACCCTCTCAGTTGCTTCCTCAAAACGGCTCCAACACCTTCAAATCTTCGATTCTCCTTCGTTTGTGCATCAAAATTCATCCCTAAGTTGCAAATCCTTTCTATTACTCTCCTTTTCAAATTCCACTGAACAAATCTCTCAAAACTTTCTCAAAATGGTTGAATCTTCAAAAAGATGTCGGGGCTCTTCCTCCACCATCGCCACCGGAATCCGCCAACGTGGTGCCGCCAATAATCCCTCTACACTCCCACACTCATCTGTTCCTTTATTTTCCACCACTGCTAAAAAAGAGAGGTATTATTCTCATTTTCCAGCCGTGACATTCTTGACCCCAAATATGTCAATGATGAGTTCTTTGATGAAGAACATTTTGATTTCTATGACACCTTCCATGCTTATGGGTTACTCGATTTTCTGACTTTGAAAGAACCTCATTTTCCTGATTTAGTTCAAATATTCTATAGCAACATGCATATCAACGAAGGCATTATTTATAGTGAAGTAAACAAAATTCCTATTGTTATTAATCAATCACTCTTTTACACTCTGACAAAATTAGAAAGTCAAGGGGTTTATTTTGAAGGCTCTATTGTTGATGAGTGGAAGGATGATTATTCTACTCATAATGTTCGTCTAATGGTCACTAATAATGCTAATATTACCAGTCAATTACTAGCTGGTTCTCTGAAGTTTGAATGTAGGATTATGCATTATATTATTGTTCGGGTTTTACTCCCACGTTCAACCAATCTTGCTCAAGTGATAGAAGAAGATTTAATCATCATGTGGGCATTTCTGATTGGGAGACCCATCAACTGGGCTCATCTTGTGTGTCATCGTATGAACAAAGCATTACGTGACAATGTTTCTCTCCCATATCCACAAATTATTACCACATTCTTAAGACACTTCAATGTTTCCCTTGATAATGTCCCTTTTATTAAGGTCAAGAGATCATTTGAAATTGGTGTTACCACTCTTTCGTCTTTTGGTTATCGTAAAAATCTAGATCATCAATGGGTTTGTAAGCAGGATCATCAAGCTAATTCTCCTGATGATCGTACTCCTTCACCGCCACCGCCGGCTCCATACTCTACTATTCTTAATGATGTCCTCCATGACATTCAAGATCTCTGTGCCTTTGTAGACGAATGTTTTACTTCTGCTGATACTCACCTTACACGTCTTGAAGATGATATGGGACATCTTCGTCGATACTTTGACTCTACTTAGCTTATGTTTTCAGCATATGAATGATCTCATTATGATAATTTAGTGCTTATTTTAAACTCTTTGCTTAAACAATCATTTATCTTAACTGATTAGTCTTTACATTATTTCTTTCTTTCTACCTGTCTTTCATTATTTTTTATGTTGTCAAAGGGAGAGAGACCTATAAGGCAAGGAAATTAAATTGGGATATTATTGCTTTTAAGAAAAATGATTTCTTGCTTTATTTTAAGAAAACTATTTACAAACAATACAATATTCATAAAGTCAATAAATATTAAATTAAGGGGGAGTGATCAATAAATAAATATTTCAATGTCCTTCCTTCCATTAAAAATGGTTGTCATCATGAAAAGGGGGGGGGGAATGTAAATGCTAAAATGTTACAGATTTTGATGATGCCAAAAGTGACAAAGAATGTAGATACAAAAGTAAGAAAGCAAAAAGAACACAACTACATTGAGAGAGATTCAAGAGATTCAAGATTCAAGTTAAGCTAGAAAAATAAATTAACTCTTTTATTGTATAAAAGAATCTCTACGAATTTGCATAAACTTAGTTTGGCAAGTTATGTTTTTATCAGTTCAAAACTTTGAACCGGTAATCGATTACCAGGATATGTAATCGATTACCAGAGAGTTTGTTTATTCAAATTCTGAATTCAAAAGTGGCAACGACACAATTTTTAAATCATATAATCGATTACCATTTTTATGTAATCGATTACCAGAAAGCTGTTATCACAAAAGTTTGAAAAGTCACAACCTTTCACGAAAAGGCACAATTTTTTTAATTGTGTAACCGATTACCAGTATATGTAATCGATTACCAGTGGCTGTTACGGAAAGTTTGAAAAGTCACAACCTTTCAGGAAAGAACACATCCCTTTGGTTTTGACACTATAAATAAGTGACTTTTCTTCTGTTTCAAATAACGAATTTTTCCAATCTTTTACAGAAAACAAACTCTTGCCCAAACACTTGCAAATTCCAAAAAAGTTCTTATAGGATCTTCAAATTGTATCATTTACTCTTTAAGAGAGTTTCTTATTCTTCTTCTTATTATTACTCACTAATTGTATTCAAGAGAGTTCTTGAAGTGAGAAAAGGAATGTCAAACACAGGGAGAGGGCTCCCAAGGTGATTGAGGATTCGTTCATTTGTAAAGTGATTTACAAAGTTAGTAAAAGCTCAAGTGGGGTTACTTGAGGACTGGACGTAGGCAAGTGGATTAGCCGAACCAGTATTAAAAGAGTTTGCATATTTCTCTTCCCTATACTTCTATCTATTTATTTTGTTTGCATTTTCAAATACTTCACTTTCATTTTTAAATATTCTAATATATAATCAAAGAGAAAGAAAACTAAGTTTAAATTTTGATATACTTAATTCACCCTCCCTCTTAAGTGAACCGAGGTCACTTGTCTAACAAGTGGTATCAGAGCAGGTAATCTTGAATAAGGTTTAAAAGCCTCAAGAATCAAATGGCCTCAAATTTTCTCTTTCCTGAGGGCAACTTGATAAATAGACCTCCTATCTTTAATAGAGAGGCTACCATTATTGGAAGACCCGAATGCAAATTTTTATAGAGGCGATAGATTTAAATATATGGGATGCAATTGAATTTGGTGCATTCATCCCTACAATGCAAGTAGAAATAAAATTGTAGAAAAACCTAGAGAACAATGGAACGAAGATGATAGAAGAAGAGTTCAATATAATTTAAAAGCCAAAAATATAATCACTTCTGCACTAGGAATTGATGAATATTTTAGGGTGTCAAATTGTAAGACTGCATAAATAGCCTTTGCAAAAGGGCACCAACTAATATGAACAAGCTTAAGGCTCGAGGAGCGACATACATCCATATGGAAGAGCATATTTCTTATCGGGAGAAGATGCTAGCTACCTCAGTACCAGACAATAATTCCCCTTCTAGGGAATTCAGGACTCGACAACTGCAAGACAAAGGTTTTAAGAAGAGACATAACAGGCAACCCAGGTATGATCTGTACGCCCCCCCTAAATGTGGCAAGAGTGCACATCATGGAAGAAGCACAAAAGGCCGACCTTGTTACATTACCCCCTTCAGGACAACCTACAACTAAGTTCAACACAAGTAAGCACTGCCAATACCATCGAACCATGGGGCATGATACCAATGAATGCAGAACTCTGAAAAATAAAATAGAAGAGCTGATAAGAGCATGCCTTCTACCCTTTTAACCCAAAAGTGTGGGTTTGGTTTTTCACTCCTTCTACCTTTTCCTTTTTATTCTGAATAACTTGTAAAAACATTCTTGCTAATTTTTTCTTCAAATTACACTTGAAATCATTATTGGAGGAATTGAGTTGATTGGTGCTTTTCCTAAAGGATTGAATCCTTGAAAAACCCATTTTTACAAAACAAGGTAGATTTTGGAAATTTTTTAAAAGGGACATTTTTTTGAACTACTTTGATACTATTGAATAGAAAAATTTTGAAAAATATTTTTGGTGAATCTATTCAACCCCCCTTCTAGATTCAAACTAGAACCAACAATTGGCATCAAGAGCAGGATCTTGAGAAATATTCAAGATTTTATCGATCCTTATTTCTTTCTTTGAAAATGTTAGGGAAACAACTACATTTTGGTGAATGTGTTTCTATTAACAGACCACCATTGTTCATTGGTGAAAATTATGTTTTCTAGAAAGTCAGAATGAGAATTTTCATTGAGTTTGTAAATAGAGACATCTGGCAAACAGTAATTACTGATTACAAAATTCCTACAAAATGAAATAAGGTATGTTGAAAATGACTCAAAAGCATTAAATATTATACACTCTGCTTTAAATAGTGATGAGTTTTTCAGGGCATCATCATGTAATATAGCAAAGGAAGCATGTAACTTGATTCAAGTCACCCATGAAGGAACACTTGAAGTTAGACTGGCCAAAAAGAACACTTTGATTCAAGAATACGAAATGTTCTGCATGAATCAAGGAGAAACAATCATAGATGTGTAGAAAAGATTCACCCATACAATCAACCATCTGAAAGGCCTTAGCAAGCTGTTTGAGGAAGAAGAGCTAAATGTTAAAATACTGAAGTCTCTCAACAGAAAGTGACAACTTACTGTGACAACAATCACAAAGTCAAAGAACCTGGCTACCATGATTAATGCTGAGCTCTTTGGGAAGCTCATAGAGTGTGAGATGGACATGGACAAAAATGGTAGAAGAAGAGCATGAGGAAAAGAAAGGCAAAATTTTAGCACTGAAAGCACATGATCAAGCCAATGATAATGATGACGGAGAATCCTCAGAATCTAAAGAGATGAGCCTAATGGTAAGAAAATTCAAAAGGTTCATGAAGAAGAACAAAGGAAGGACCTCAAGAAACAAAACGCAATTCAAGAAAGGAAACACTACCTTTCAATTCACTTGCTTCGAATACGGGAAGACGAGTCACATGAAAATTGATTGTCCTTCCCTATCCAGGAAACAAAGCAATGAAGAGCCTAAAAAGATACTTAAAAAGAATAAGAAGAAGAAGGCCTACTTTTCATGGGAAGACAATGCATCTACCACCCTTTCTACTGAAAGTGAAAGTGATTATGAAGCAAATCTCTGCCCAATGACTAAAGGCAAAGCAGAGAAAGAGGTGTGCCTCAAAGCAAAGAAGTCCCTTTGGTACCTAGACAGTGGATGCTCAAGGCACATGATAGGAGATAGAAGCAAGTTTATCTCTCTTCAGTCTAAAATAGGTGGTTTTGTCACATATGAAGACAATAACAAAGGAAGAATCCTTGGAATTGGCAGCATTGGTAACAAGGATGCTACTCAGATTGATGATGTTCTGCTAGTTGAAGATCTGAAGTTTAATCTACTTAATATCAGCCAACTAAGTGACAAAATCATGTTTTGTTTGTTGGCATGAGAGTGAATAACATGTATGTGCTTGACATTGACCACTTTACATCAAACATCACTTGCTTATCATCTAGGAATGACTTATCATCACTTTGACATAGACGCATTGCACACATCAATTTAGAACAATTAAATAGACTTGTATCTAAGAATCTTGTGATTGGCTTACCTAACTTGAAGTTCTCTAAAGATGGCCTTTGTGAGGCATGTTAAAAGGGAAAGTAGTCTAGAAAATCTTTTAAATCCATCAATTATGTTTCTACCACTAGACCACTTGAACTTTTGCATATAGATCTATTTGGTCTTTTTTATAATTATAAGCCTAGGTGGTAATTTGTATGGATTGGTGATTATTGATGATTATTCTAGATTTACTTGGGTTGCTTTTCTGTCTGCTAAAAATAATGCCTTTCATGATTTTTTCAAAATTGCCAAGAAGACTCAAAATGAAAAAGAGATGAAAATTAAGACCTTGAGAAGTGAGAATGGTGGTGAATTAAAAAATGATGAATCTGAGAAATTCTATGAAGAGCATGACATTGATCACAATTTTTCTGTTTCTAGAATACTACAACAGAATGGTGTGGTGGAAAGGAAAAACAAATCTTTGATTGAATTGACCAGATCAATGCTTAATGAAAATTCCATGCCTAAGTACCTTTGGACGGATGTTGTGAGTACTGTATGTTATGTGCTTAAAAAGATTCTGATTCGTCCATTTTTTAAATTAACACCATATGAGTTGTTTAAAGGTAAAAAACCAAATATCTCTCATCTTAGGATATTTGGATGCAAATGTTTTGTTTTGAACAATAAGGATACTCTGCATGTAGTAAAGCTTATAAAGTCTTTAATAAAAGGTCTTTCATTGTTGAAGAATCTATTTATGTGGTATTTGATGAAACTAACCCCAGAAAAAGGAGTTTTCTTGGTAGATGATGATGATACAGACTAATATTCCTCCTGAAAAGGCAGAAGACACCACTAACTTAGAGGAAAAGGAAGACTCAAGTGAGGTTGAAGCTCAACCTCTACCTAAAGAATGGAGGATACCCAGAGATCTCTCCCTTGACAACATACTTGGTGATATTGAGAAGGGAGTTACTACTAGACATTCTCTAAATCTATTTTGTGAACATATGACTTTTGTTTCTCAAATTGAACCATTTTATGTGGATAATTTTAAATGATGAATTTGGTTGTTAGCCATGCATGATGAATTAAATCAATTTAAGAGAAATGATGTTTAGGAACTAAAGCCATATAAGGATTGCGTGAATGTCATAGGAACTAAATGGGTATTTAGAAACAAACTAGATGAAACATGAACCATAACCAAAAATAAGGTTAGATTAATAGCTAAAGGCTATAATTAACAGGAAGGTATAGATTTTTGGGAAACATATGCTCTAGTAGGTAGATTAGAAGTTGTTAGGCTCCTTCTTGCTTTTGCATGTGTTTTTTACTTTAAGTTGTACCATATGGATGTAAAAAGTTCCTTTTTGAATGGTTTCCTTAATGAAGAAGTGTTTGTTTCACAACCTCCTGATTTTGTAGATCATAAGTTTTCTCATCATGTGTATAAGCTTAAGAAAGCTCTCTATGGCCTTAAGCAAGCTCTCAAACAATGGTATGAAAGGTTAAATAAATTTCTCTTATCTCAAAACTTTGAAAGAGTAAAGGTAGATAAAACCATATTTATAATGAGATCTTTTAATGATATTATATTGGTTCAAGTATATGTAAATGATATTATATTTAGATCTGCTAACACATATATTTGTGAGGGTCTTTGTCTTTATTTAAAAAAATGGAGGAGTTTAAACATAATCTAAAATCCAACCAAATACATCCCAACTAATGCAAATAATTATAATATTCGCCACCACATTAATCTAAGGAGAAAAAGAATATATATTAATAATATAAATTATTTTATATTATTATATATCAAATCATCCATTATTATTATATAATTTTTAAAATATTATTATAAAATAATAAACTTACCTATTTTATAGTTTGTGATTTGATAAAAATATTATAAAATTATATTTAGCTGTTATTGTGTATTCGTTAAACTCTAATTTAAACATAATAAACATTAATATATTTCTTTTATTTTCTTTATTTATTTTATTAATTACCAGTACTGTTCAATGATGTTTAAAGTATATGATAAAATGAAATATTATTCTATTTATAAAAAAATATCTTTAATTATTTAACAATGATTATATAACATTTCATAATAAAATTTGAATATAATATTATGTCATAAGACATTTAATTATGACATATTTTAATTTTGAATAAACTTTAGTTTTACTTTTAAATTTTTTAAATAGGTTATTCTGATAGTTTAGAAGGCTTTAAGAGTATGTTTAGTCTAATCTATTCTCATTTTTTCTGATAATGTATGATATGATGTAGACTAAGCGATAGACAGGTGGAGAGGCCCCTCTTGATTCCATTTCAAGATCTTAGAGCTGCCATTGGTTTCTAATTGAAGTGAATATTAATGAATCCATTGTATTCCTGAAAAACACTGTAATTAATATCCAGCAACACCGCGTTAATCTAAATGCTACTGTACCAAACATTAATCTAATTCTTTTACATTAGCAATGCTCCTTCGTGTGATTCCGATACCCAAATGGCAACTAGAGAACCGTAGCCGTTGATATCGGCAGTAAGATGCCAGCCCAGGATGTCACTGTCCCCACTCCAACGCACACATCCCGTGATCCCTGTCCCACTTCCTCATCCTCGCGCGTGTTCATCACACTCCCAAATCTTTCCCTAGTTATACTTATGTTATGCACTCATCATCAATAGCTACTCAGTTACTCGTTCTTCTTCTGCACTCACACAATGTCTCCATTTTCTGTCTTATTTTGTGCTGCATTTTCGGTGTGTTGGCTTTGCTGTGTAACAAATGCGCGACTAACGTTGGACTTCTACAAGGACACGTGTCCGCAGTTCAGCCAGATCATAAGGGACACCGTGACCAGCAAGCAGATCGCCAGCCCCACCACCGGCCCCGCCACCCTCCGCCTCTTCCTCCACGACTGCCTCCTCCCAAACGGCTGCGACGCCTCCATCCTCCTCTCCTCAACGCCATTCTCCAAGGCGGAGCGCGACGCAGACATCAACCTCTCCCTCCCCGGAGACGGCTTCGACCTCGTCGTCCGCGCCAAGACCGCCCTCGAACTCGCCTGCCCCAACACCGTCTCCTGCGCCGACATCCTCTCCGCCGCCACCCGCGACCTGCTCACCATGCTCGGGGGCCCCTTCTACCCTGTCTTCCTCGGCCGCCGCGACGGCCGCTCCTCCCTCTCATCCTCCGTCGCCGGCCACCTCCCCACCCCCTCCATGCCCATCCCCCAAATCGCCCAAATCTTCACCCAACGCGGCTTCTCCGTCGAAGAATTCGTCGCCCTCTCTGGGGCCCACACCGTCGGCTTCTCCCACTGCTCCGAATTCGTCCCCAACCTCTCCAACTCTTCCTCCTCCTACAACCCTCGCTTCGCTCAGGGCCTTCAAAAAGCTTGCGCTGACTACAGAAAAAACCCAACTTTATCCGTTTTCAACGACATCATGACCCCCAACAAGTTCGACAATGCTTACTTCCAGAACCTTCCAAAGGGTCTCGGACTCTTGAAATCCGACCACGGTTTGTACTCCGACCCTCTCACCAGACCCTTCGTCGAGAGTTTCGCCAAAGACCAAAACAAATTCTTTCAGGTCTTCGCTCACGCCATGCAGAAGTTGAGTCTCTTGAACGTGCAAACCGGGAGGAAAGGAGAGATCAGGCGCAGGTGTGACCAGATTAATTGATTCTTTTCTTTTTTATTCTTCTTCTTTTTTTTGCTGTCGGAATCGGATAATCAGATGCTGCTCAGATTTATAATTTATATTCATAATCATAATCATAATGATACCTCTGTTCTGTTGTGCATGAATTCCTCCATGGTTCTGAGGTTGATTATACATACATAGTTTTACATTGTCTAAGCTGGTCAATTGGGGCATTACTGGGGCCGTTCAGGTATTGTTTTATGATTTTCACCCTCTTGTTCTTGGATACTTGAGTTCCTGTGCTTGCTCCAGTGTAATATCATAAAATGTAATAAAATTTCTCATTTTAAGGTCCCACCGGCTTTTTAGTTAAGGATATTAGAAGGTGTTTTATTGGAGATTTTACTAAGATTGCACATTAATCTCACATTTATTATGATCAAAAGTGACATTTATGTACAATTTTTTATTTAGTTAGTTTTTAGAATTGAGATAAATTCTGTGCAGTAGATATAAGGTTAGTAAAGTAGTAACCACTTGAGATTAGGGAAGGAGGTTTGAATCCCTTGGCTCCTCTAACAACTAACATTTAACATTTATCTATAAAAAAAAAAAAAATATTCTGTGTAAATAATAAGATTGTATTAAAACTTATGCTAGCAGTTGTGGTCGAGCTTATCTGATTATCCATTTTCGGGACATTCACAGATGTGTAGTCTTATAAATTTTAAGTTCAAGAATTGTTGTGTTCAATGAGTATGTGAAGAATATCTTAGAAATCTTACATTTATTTATGTCTAAAGTAATTACCTAAATGAGAGGCAACTCTCAACTCGAACGAACATTTGAAATTGAATCAGATTCTCGAATTGATGTGTGCAAAAATTCGAATTTTTAAGTTTGTATTGATTTTCTTGTAAAAAAATAAAAGTTTGTATTGATTTTGGCGAGCAGATCAGTAGTTTATTCATTGAAAATAGATGTAGTGGCTAGTGTGTAATAGATTTGTGATGGAAGTGCGTATTTTTTTTGTTAGATATTGTAGTTAGTAGTGGTAAGATAGAGGGTGTAACAAAATAATAATGCGAAGGATGCGTAATTACGTTATGGTCTTGGTCTGTGCTTAAATAAAGGAAGCGTAACTAGGGGAGAATTTGTCAAGACAATATTAAAATACAGTAGATGCCTTAGGATTTCGAAAACTACATTTTGTCTTCAGTTTTGCATATGTTTTGTCCCTTATGGGGTGTCTTTGATTAAGGACCATGTAGCATGCATGTGCATACATACGCCCATTTTATTATACAGCTGCAGTTGTTGTGGAGTTTTTAATGCAACAGAGGCGCCGCATACGCTATATCTATCTATATTTAGTTTCTAAATTTTTCTAATCTGCTATCGGTGATTAGTTGAAATTGCTCTTCAACAAATGCTAACTATAGATGGTTGGAGTGAAATTATTGAATTCAGACCTTTGAAGTAAGGTTTAGAATTTGAATTTTGTAAATAAATAAAAAAAGTGTAGAGAAAATCATTACTAAAAATAGTAAAAAATAATTTAATAAAAATCAGTCATTATTCATTGGTACATGCTTTTATACTTATATATATCAGTGATAAAACACTGTTTTGACTGAAGGAGTGTGGGTGGTTAAAGTTTAAAAATGTTGGAAGTGGAATTTGCGGTGATTGAGGACCTAAATCTAAACCGACACTGGGTTTGTGTGTGGTCAAATGATGAATGTGGAACCAGGCTGGATAATCCCATAATTTTGTTAATGTGGGACCTGGTATCATCCCCTCTTTTCCATACTCCACGGGCTGGGGTGTGATAATTTTTTAGGACGTTAAATACCTTTATTGATTATTATGGCAGAAAAGAAAACTTTATTGCGGAATCCCAAACCTCTTTCGTTTTGGTACACGCGGTTTTGGTTGGTTCCAGACCAATAAGGTTTGTCTCCCCAACAAAATAAAAACAAAATCTCAAACAACTCTCATGTTAAGATTTTGTAGTTCGATACTGTGAACTAGATTGAGTACATAATTACAAATTTAGTTCAAATGAGAAATAGAAAGAGGAAAAGGATAAACAATCAGTTTGCTCTCACAAAATGTAAAATAGTAGCCGAATTATAAAATGATTTGTATTATAAAGTGGCACATGTACCTAGAACATTAGAAAGTAAAACAATTTTCTTCATACTAGTGCATCTAAAAGGTTTATTTAAAAAAAAAAAAAAAACCCTAACAGTTAACTGTTTGCCTTCCCATTTTAGAGATTCCTTTCAAGTATTTTCAGCTGTACCTTTTCTGTTTTTGGAGGTGACTGTGTGGGGACAAACAAACTTTTTCTTGATGAGCCCCAAAGTTTGTTCAGTTTGGGTCTCAATAAATTTGTTTTGGGGTCTCAATAATACGATGGAGAACTGCTAGGGCCTATGCTGCAGATCTGAGATGGATGTGGGAGATTAAAATATTTTGGGCCTGTATATCATGATTGGGTCTAACCTTAATTACATTATCAAGTAAAAACACTATTACATTAAGACAACCAGACAAAACTAGTAAAAAAAATGGTTTGTTTATTGTTACGATATACTCGAATTACTACATTGCTTTAGAGTTAAGGTTAATGGTTTTTATAAACATTATTTTTCTTAATCTAGACAAAACTGTGATCCCTACTACACTTATTTTTATAATTTAGTTTAGACTAATTTTAAATTTAAAATTACATCAAATCGCAAACACCACTCACTCATATGCATGTCTCTCATAGCCATTTGGGCTTGATCCGTTCTTTTCATCTCTCATTTGTGGCACGTGCTTGACCCTGGTCCTGTTCAGCAGCATGATCTATGATCTCATTTTGCACCACCTTTGGGCCTTTGGGTTACTATGACAGCTCCTTAATTGATTACTCTATGGGTCCACGCCTAGTTTATTAGACCTATTTCCCCAAAGAGGGCAAAACAAGAGCATGTTAACATGAGTTGTAATAAATAGAAATAATAAATTTAAATATTAAATATAAATTAATTGTGATTCATAAATAACGAACTAATAGGAATGTCTAACAATATTTTAAATAAATTACTTTGATATAAAATATTATGATATTGCTTAACAAAAGGTTAGAATATTGTCCGTAACAAAATTAATTGTGTTTAGATAAGGAATTTTACAATCGTAAAAAATTTAAAATATATTGAATTTAACATGCTTTCAATTCAAATGACTTCATTTTTTAAATGTTATGTTTTACTAAAGTAATTCAAATTTATTAAATTTTAATTTTTTATTTGGATAGAATATATATTTCAATTTCTAAAAAAAGTAAAAAAAAAAGGTTCAATATTAAAAAATATTTAATAATTCAATATATCAATTAATGATGTTTTTTGTCAAAGGTTTTTCTTATCAATGTTAATAAAAAATATTATCAACGAATTCTAAAAAAATACAAAAATATCTTAAAAGTAATCTAACTAACATCAATGAAAAAAAATTTTGGTCGATGTCAACAAAAAAGATTTAACTAATATCAAGCAAAAAATATCATCGGCCATCTTTGGTAAAAAAAAAAAAACAAGTTTGAAGAATTTAAAATTCTTACTTTTTTTTTTAAAGAATTTGAAATTCTACAATTTTAACTAGTCAATTTTTTTTTCACAAATGACTAGAAATTCTCCATACAAATCATTTGAAATTTTCAAATAAAATAAATTTTTCTTTTAAAATTCTTCATCCAAATACACTCTAACTTAATTAATTAAGATTCTTTTTATAATCTCCCCTATTTAAAAATGAACTATAAATCTACAAGATTGTATGGCACGAAACTAAATTAGGTAAATCTAGAATATGGGTTGAAACCGACCCTAAAATAAATTAGGCCTATCTCACCTGTTTTTCAATGGTATCTCTTTACATTATTGACCAAATATGAATTTGGAATAGTTGAATTGTCTTTATTGGGGTGTTGGCTAATTATAAAAATAATGCAAACAGAGGAAAACAAATTAGGTCTACCTCATGTGTTGTTTTTTATAACGAAATCTACCTCATCTGTTTTGAAATGTTACCTGTTGACGTTCTTGACCAAATTTGATTTTGGTATAACTGAAACCGAGTGATCTAAATTCTTGGTGTTAGCTAAATTACAGAATAATGCAAGCGCAGAAGAAAAAAAATTAAAAAAAAATTGTGTAGGCCCTACTCATAATTTGAAGCTAACAGCAGCTATAGTAACATAATTCTTAAGAAGTGTGAATTTGGTGAATGCATCACTAAAACATTACCATTTATAACCACACAATAGAATTTGTCATACTAAAAAAGCTGAGTTGTAAATTCTGTATCGGAGTTCCACTGCTCCATTCGAAAAAGAAACAAAATTAACAGTAACTAGTAAAAGCAAAAGTAATCTTTAAATTTGGATTCCCTAACACAACCCTTGCTTTACATAGTAGTTGCATTTTATTTCATTCGGTTATGAGAATTTATGGGAAATATTCTTCACTGCTCTGTAAACAGTTAAGTATAAAGAATATAGTGTTATTTTAAAGCAACATATGATACTACTTTTTCATACCAGATTATGCTTGTACAACACATAGAAGGTTAAAGAAAAAATGGAGTGGAAAAGGAATAAAAGTGAAGCAAGGTCTTGACCAAAAAAAATGAAAGGCGATACAAGGACCAAACATTATTGCGGGACATGAATCACCTCAAGAATATTATTGCTCGCAATTGTAATGGAGTATAATTGATTAACTTTTGTCTAGCAGAAACACAGACATCAGACAATTATTTCACTGAAAACTCCTAAATACCCTTGTTATGGAGGAACCAGAACCATGCAACATTTCCCCGGATGTCACTAGTTTGGTCTTTTAAATAATAATCATGCCTACAATAGTGAAAAAGCTATAGCTATTCTTGGACCATTTGACTAAAACCTTGTGAGTACCTTGTAATGATTATGCGCAACTTCTTTCACAGTTTAAATGTAAAATTTCATAGATTTCCATGTTCATCAGAAATTCAGAGTACGCAACATTATTTAAATCTGATGTTAAAATATAACATATAAGGTCCATACTATTGGATCAAAGAACCTAATTCAGGGGACATGAAATAATCCTCCGCGTTGTCTCCACAACCAATCTAGTTGGAAGACGTTGAATATGAAAAGAGTATAATGTGTGAGCTTAAAATATATCCAAATACCAAAGCTTTCAGTGCAAAAGGAAAGAAAAAGAAAACACAACATATGCTACACAGTCTGTAGACGGAATAAAGTGGCAGCATAAGCATTTACACCAACGCTCCCTCACCACTTTCTGCTCCAAAAATCATAAACTTTATACTCTTTCCCCTTCATTTATTCAATCAACAACAGCATCACCAATTAATAAACCATCCTTTATTTTACCCCCCCCACATAAATCTAATCAACAAGTACCCCTAACAACCTCATTTCAACTGAAAACCCTTTTTCATTTAAACCAAAACAAAGTAAAAAATTGAAGCCTTCAATTTATATGCTCTATCAGTATATTTTTTTCATAAACGCATTTACTCTATCATCTCATCATGTTAATAAATAAAATGACATGATAGAATTATTAAATCCTATAGAATCCTATGTAAAAATCTAAATTAATTGGCTTGATTATACTTTAATTCTCCTTTTTTTTTTCTAGTTTTGCAAATTTCATATCTCAATAATTTTTTTTTTTAATTTGATCTCTCACTATTTTAATTGTATAATTTTAATTAATTTATTAAATTAAATATTAATATATAATGAAAATATTCATGTGACACTACAATAGAATATCATATCAACATTTTCTTTAAATACTTAACATATACAAATAGTTACACAGTTAAAATAATGAGAATCAAATTCACAATTCTTTTTCTGCAAAAGTAAAAAATATCAAATCAAAATTAGAATTAAACAAAAGGATTATATTTATGTTGGTAATACATAATACATATAAATTAAGTTAAAAAATACTCCCATTAAAAATGGATTTTTTTACCAATTCCCATCCACCACCAAAAATCACAAAACAATGGATTTTTTAAAAAAGAAAAATCCAAAAGCAGCATGTGAACCAAAATAACCTCAATAACAACCTAAACTTATTAAAAAACAATAATTACACCAAATAGGAAAAATCAACTGTACTCAAAACTCGGCCGAGTTAGCACTTGACTCGTCCAACCAAGAGCCGAGTCGACTCCGAGTTCGACAACCTAACCCCGAGTCAAGCAACTCCTCCCAATCCACATCCTCCTCCTCCGCCTGTTTTGCCCTCATAATCTCCAATATCTTCCTCACCTTGTGCTTAGCCCTCTCACTCCCCACCTCCATCTTTTGCAACGCCTCCACCAACCCCGCCGCCTTCGCCACCGCCTTAAACCTCAACCCGCCGTGACTCAATGCATACGTCACCGCGACACAACCCTCCCGAGTCGACCCGGTTCCCGACTCAGTCCCGCTCAGCAACCCAATTAAACATTCAACCACACCCGCATCCAACATTGCAGCCCGCCCGTCCGACCCGGAACCCAAGTTACCCAGGATTAACAAAACCCGACTCACCATATGGCCCGCCTTAACCATATTCAAGAGGAGCGGAACCGAACCGAGTTTAACCATCTTGGACCGGTTGCTCTGAACCAAAGACAAATGGTAAAGCGCCAAAGCCGAGTCATGCCGAGTCCGCTCACTCTCGGATCGGAGCATGTGAAGCAACGGAGCCAAACCACCCAAAACCCCAATAGCGGTTTTATTATCATCATCGAGTGCCAAACTGAACAACGCGCCCGCACCGTGCTCCTGCGCCTCAGAGGATCCGCACTTCAAAACCTCGATCAACGGCGGAACCATCCCCGACCGCACTATCTTCACTTTGTTACTCTTCTCCAACGAGAGGTTCACCAATGATGCCAGAGCGTTCACCTGAACGTTCACGTGTTTTGACAAAACCAGTGTGCGTAGAGCGGAGAGCAACCGAGGAGTGCAAAGTTGAAGCCTTGTTTCTTCTCTTGTTCTCGTTAGTTTTCTGAGAGAGACGAGTGCTTCTTCGATTACGCAAAGTTGGGGGCTTTTGAGCTTCGTCATGAGTTCTTCTTCTTCTGGGGTTGTGGCGGGTTCGATTTCGGAGGATGAAGGGGAAGAGTAGTAGTAGCAGCAACTGGGGCGCGTGGTGAGTTGAAGTGGCGGCGTTGAGGCTGAGCTTGTCGCTATTGATTCCTCGGAGCTCGTGTACAAGTGTGTCGGCCTTATGGGAACCTCAGTTTCGGCGTGGTGGCAGAGTTTGTTCAATGGTGGCTTTTCAATCACGGAATTCAAAATCAAATCTTTGCCGGGGAATTTTTCTGGGGCAGTGTTGGGGGAGTTTAAGGTGTGTACGAGGTTGAGGTTGAGGTTGAGGTTGAGGTTGGGGTTGGAGGAGATTAAGGTTTGTACGAGGTTGTTGTTGGGGTGTGGAGGGGGTGTTTGGGTGGATTTGCACCATTTGAGGATGGCGGATTTGAGGGCGAGGTTGGGGATGAGGGTGGAGAAATCGGGGGTGGTTCCGTCGGGGAGTTGAGGGGTAAAGTTGACATTTTGGCAGGCTTCGACGGAGGAGCGTTCGAAGGAGTGGCCGGAGGAGACGATGACGGGGTCGGACATGAGGGAACGTGAAACAGGGCAGAGGAACTCTTCTGGGGGGGTTTGGTTTTGGGTTTTGGTTTTGGTTTGGAAGAAGATTTTCTTCCATTTCAGCTTTGGAGTAGTCGGGGTTATTGGTTCTGTTTGTTTGGGTGTTTTTTTGGGTGATGATGGCCATTTCTTGCTGTGGGTGTTTCGGTGGATCGGGAGCTTCACGCTTTGTTGAATCTCCATATGGGTATGCCCTCTCTCACACGGTTGAATGTGAGAGAGTTAATTGGGGGGTATCATTTGAGTTCCAATAATATAACATTTGAGTTTACGGGGTTACTAAAACTAGGGGATATGGTGGATGAGGGGGGATGTAAGTGACACTGTTTTGGCCTTTTAGGTGTTGAAGAGGAAAGGTCAGTGATTGAAATGATGATTTGGTGTTGCGGTCGCAGGGAAGAATGTGGGTTTGCCGGGAGAGATCAGAGAGAGGTTTGATTCCTTTGCTTTTGGAAAATCTGCCCAATTGGAAAGGTGTTAAAGGGAAAGTTCAGAACTAGAGCAGAGTGAGTGATGATGCTCCAACGACACGTCAAAACATTAATGCATAAAGCACTACATTAGCCTCCTAATATAACTCATGAATAAATCATAATGATGGTTAACAATTGAGTAGAAAAATGATGGTTAAGAATAATGTTTTTTATATATACATAATTACACCACATTAGCCTGACAATATAGAGACAAAACAACGCGTGCAAATTTAGGTGTTTTTATATAATAAAATTTTAATCTAGCTACATGAGCATTAGTTTTGAATTTAATAAAGAGAAGTTGTGTGCGAGATAATTACTACGCGTGGTAGATTGCTACTAGTATGTACTGTTTACCTCATTACTCCTTTCAAGTACAGTAGTCAGTACAGTATCCAGAGTAATACATACGAGGAGTAGAAGAATACAAAACAAAATTGTCTTCCAAACTGGTCCAGCATCTGATATGTCAACGTTTACAGATCATAACATATGCGTCCAAGCAAATAGAACTTAGCTCCTTTCAAGTTTTAAAGTTATATCACTTACTAGTTACTAGTACCATGCAAGCAAACAAAGTAAGCACTTACCAGCTTTATTTGGTTCAAACAACTGTGGCCTTTTTACGCAAATTTGAACAGTCAAAAAATGCCTGCATCGTTTCATGATGCCAACATGTTTTCAGAATTGTCCCCAGATATATATGCTTACCTCGTTTTTTAGTTTGTAAATATTTAGAACTATCAACTGGGATGATTGAACCTCACCCAGTTAAGCCCGTCGATATAAAAAATGCATCAAACCGTTTTCTAAGTTCAGTCTCAACATGTATGGCCAACGGATCAAATTAATTACCATGAGTTACAAAATGAAGTTATAGTAAATTCCCTCTCTGAATTCTATTGACGGGATGATGATGATTACCGTGCTTCCATTCTCAGTTTGTACCAATCAAAACAGAACTAAAATAGCATTAATGATGTGGAAGAACTATAATTTTTGAAAAATTATTACATCCTCTACAATCACTGTGTGACTATAGCCTTGATCAATTTTTATAAGGCATGTAGTCGGATTTTTTAACTTATAAAGAGTTGATAAAATTTAATTATGTAGATGGGAAATTGTTGAGACAAAGGTAATGGTAATTCAAGACTAGACAATAATCTCTGAAAGAAATTTCCTCGTTCAAAGGCAAAGTAGCAATGAATAAATTATGGACAAAATATAGTTGGGGGAGGAAGCTCCTATGTTAATATGAGGACAGTGTTAGATATAACATATTCCTTTGAGGCAAGGCCGCAATCAACACAAAAAGGTAAAATAAAAGGGTGTTGTTTTGTCTTGGCCAGACCCCACATGTAAACTTTGCAATTGGAAACTAATTTTCTACACATTTTTTGTTTTGAGGACGAAAACGTCAAATATGGTATCTTAACATGCAACGCTTTGCATGGGGAAGGTTGTTTTTTCCAACAAAGTCACCCACTGAAGCCACAATTTCGTATAATTATTAATGCAATCTTAATAGCTAAGTCTACGTCGCACTAAGCACCCTGACGTAGACCTTTACGAGTGTAATTGGCTGGACATATTATTTGTATAACTCACTTTATTTGCTAAAAGTAATTGATTCCTTTTGCATTTTCCTGCCCCACCCCATTCACGTCCTCGAACCATATCTGTTTCTTTCCCCCATTCTCTTTACATTACGTTATATGGTACAATCATCGAGTTTTGCATTCTTCCTTAAGTGAATCGATAAGTGTGCTCCCAATTCTTAAGCTTCTGTCTTACTTAACATTTACAACCTAGAACTCATCAT
Organism: Psophocarpus tetragonolobus; assembly: GCA_037954015.1. Taxonomy (NCBI): domain Eukaryota; kingdom Viridiplantae; phylum Streptophyta; class Magnoliopsida; order Fabales; family Fabaceae; genus Psophocarpus; species Psophocarpus tetragonolobus. The sequence continues at coordinate 29,698,618 of CM075696.1, read as the reverse complement.
AAGAAGTTTTTAATTATTGGGTGGATCCACACACCACGTGATAAACCTAATAATTCATATTTCTATTAAATAACTTTTCTATGAGTCCCAGGAAGGAGAAACGATATGTTCATCTTTATCACTATTGTTTTTTTTTTTTTTTGGTTGTTGAGTTGTATGAACTTTTAACATATTAGGTAGTGGGTCTTTGACATAATATTTGAAATTTTTATTTTCCGAAATTTATTTGAAATAATCGCACATTTCATTGATCATAATTTTTTTCCCATCCTTTATATATGGGTCAAATAAACATTAAATGGAAAGGCTCAAGGCTCTTGAAGGCTACTTATATTTTCTTTTTTGTTTATTAAGCTTCTTTTGTTCTTTTTTTATCGATTAGTGTTTTAATTTCACTATTTATTTTAAAATAAAAACTCAAAATATAAGAAATAAATGAAATTTTTATTTAAAGTTTGGAAAATCAAATAGACAATATTTTCTAGTATTCTAAAATTTATTTATTTGACAAAAATAAGTTAAAGTTTAAAATAAATCACTTAAAATCCCTTAAAAATAAAAATATTTTCCATTGAAATTTCAAAACATATATTTAGGGTAGGCATATATAATTGGGACGAAATGTGTTCGTTGTTTGTACCTTGCATTCAATTTCGTGTATTAATTAGATGCTGTCATCTATGATGCTTTTGAATTGTTGCATTGCCATTTTGCGTTTCAAAAAGATTGTTCGAATTATTGCGACGGTCGATGAAAAAGGCTCTCCTAAGATGACTCCAATTTGCTTATTTAGTACCTTTCCAATGAGCTTATAGATCAATATGTATGACAAGTTAATGCTTGTTGGGTCATAATTGCCCATATATATGAGTAGTAATGAGTCAAAGGGGATCAAGGACAAGGAACAATTAGATATATATAAGTTTTTTAAATGTTTGTTCGCCCTATTTTTTAATATATATATATATATATATATATATATATTCTTTTTTAAAAATTAAGCTTCGTTTTTATTTTTTTAAAAATATATTTAACTTAACTTTTTCTTCTGAGAAGAAAATAAGCTCTTAAAAATGTTACCCAGTCATAAACTATTTGAAAATGTTCTTCCTTTCTCTTAGTTTCTCTTCTTACTATGAATATTGAAGTATTTTCCGGAAAAAAAATTACAAGATTTTAATTTGATCAGAATATTCTTATTAAGTATTGTACTTCAAAATTATTGACTTCCATTGTTGCCAAAGGTTAGTGGTATACATCTTTCGTGAGTGTGGACTTATTGTGGGCAAAATATATGAGCATTAAAATATATGTTAACTTTACAAGAATAAAAAGGAAGTTCTACTTTCAACATTTTAACTTTGTTATAACTTTACAGTCTTTGTATGACTATCTATGTCTTTGTTATTGAGATTTAGGATCCAATGGGGATGTAGTTACTCGTATAGAATAATATGTGTTAGGTAAAATTAACTAAAAAGTTAGATGAAGAAAACTGAAAATTTAGTTGAATATTGAAAAATTAGTTACAAATATTTAGTAAAATTAGTTGATGATAAATAAATGTATAATTAATATTAGATTAATAATGAAGTTTTAAAATAATATAATATATTTTAATAATATAAATTTTTTTAATATAAATTTATTACATATTTAAATTATAAAGTGCTATAATTATATTTTAATATAATTTTTGAATAATTAAATATTTAAGTTTTAAATTACTATAATTACATATTTAAATTATAATTTTTCATAATTATATATTTAAATTATAAATTACTATAATTATATATTTAAATGATTATTTTATATAATTAAATATTTAAATTTTCAATTACTATAATTATATTTAAATTATAAATTTTTATAATTATATATTTTATAATATTAATATTAGATAATTAAATATTTAAATTATAAAAATGGTATTATGAAGTTGTGAGTGTGAGAGATAGAAATAATAGGGAAACAATTTATTCATCAAGGATAAAGTAGTAAAAAATAAATTGTTAACTGAAAATAATTTTTTTAAAAAAAACTAGCTAAAATAGTTAAAAAAAAACAAAAAATTCAAAGCTACCTAAAAACACTACTTGTTTTTGGCTTAGTAAATAAAACTGAAATCTTTAAACTATCATTTCAATTTTTAATTAGCTGAAACCGCATGTTAAACATCCTCGATATGTGGCTCCAAATTTTGCACTGGATATTCACAGTCAGGAGTGCAACCCAGTATTGTAAGTTCAAGCTAGGAATGAATCAGAAAGATTAATTATTAAGAGATTAAAATTAATATATAGGTTTACATAAATTGTGTGAGGAGTGGAGGGGGTATCTTTTTTATGAGAAAATATATAAAGCTTTTATTGCTGCTAACACAGATTATGATCACAATTTACAAATATATATATATGTTTCTGCATAATTAAATACAAAAAGTTTCACATGAGCCACATTTAAGAGCGTGTCTTAAGCTTTATCTGAAACTTCACCCCCAATATATATATATATATATATATATGTACAATTCCCCACCACATAAATTTGCTTTCAAATTCATGGCAGAGCCTTCACTGTAATATTTCCAACAGCTGCATCCCCTATGACTACCGAACTGCACGATTTGCTTCCCAGTAACAAATACGTACCATTAATGACTATTAATTTAGTTTAAATTGTTTAATTACCTTATTTTATGTTTTTTAAATTTTCACATAATTATATTTTTAAGTAAACTTATCAGGGAATGGGACTTGGAACCTTTTCAAATGACCACATCATTAAAAATTAAGGTACTTCTAAAAGATAGAATATCAAATTGAATATTGCAAATTATTATGGTACCAGTGTGAACAAAGAATCTAACACTAATATTTCTCCGCCAAAAAGATTTAATAAAATTAATGAAATGGATTATATTGATACACTTTTAAAAATTATTTCGCTCAATTGAATTTTTTAAAAATCCAATACAAAATTTAACAATTACAAATAATTGGGATATAGATAATTAAGCTGAAAATAATTTAAAATCTTTTATATTTTAGATGAAATATAATGTTTTGATAAAGAGTTTTAAGTGGAAAAAAGTTATCTAAACAACTAAATTACTGCAGATTTAACAAGAAAATTATTTTTATTTTAGATTGTTTTAGAGGAAATTTTTTTGAGCTTGAAGGAAAAGAAAATTGTCAAAAAATGTTTAATTATAACAATTTAGATAATAAAAACAAAATATATTTATTCTTATGTTATATATTAAGAGACATAATTTGTAGAGTAAATTTTTTCCTTCTTAGGTGGATATGTATTTCATATACAAATATACTATTATTACAACTAGCAAATTTTCTCTTATCCATCTCAAACTATTGTTATTTATATTTATCTAAATACTTACCTTAATAAATTTATATCATATTTTATTTTTATTTTTATTTCTATTTCTAAATTAATTTTAATATTTTTTTTACTCAAATAGATCGGTAGGATGGATATAGAATGAAGATTTCATTAAAAAAATTCAAAAGGTAAAAAAATTCAAAGAATTTTGTAAGATGCGAGTTTAAGGTTTAAAGAAAAAAATTTTAAACCTTTTATATTTAAAATGAAATATAGTGAGTTTTAAATGGAAAATCTAAACAATTAAACTAATAGAGATTTTAAAAAGAAAATAAAAATACAAGTTGTTATATATATTTTTAAAACTAAACCGATGATCAAATCAATGAAAGTACTAGCTTATGATTTATTAGTTCAATAATTATTAAATTAATGATTGAATCAATCTTAATAAAATAATATTTTTTATTCTTAATGTATTATAATAATTGAGATTATAAAATAGAAAAATTATTAAAAAATTAATTATAAAAAATATTTTTAATAAATATACTTTTATATTGCTAAATTAAACATTATTTTTATTAATTTTTGAATTAAAAAGGGTAGATTTAGAAAAAAAAAATACATTTAGCAAAATCTAAAAAGTTAAAAAAAAAAAATTATAAACCAATTCAACTACCGTTTTCACCAGTTTACTAGTTTCAAAATAGATTTTTTGCTTTACTAGTTTTTAGCATTGGTCATACCAACAAATTTTTAAATATAGGTTTTTATAGAGAAAAAAAAATCTAAGTTTTAAGAAAAGGAAAACTGACAAAAAATATTTAATTATATTAATTTAGATAATAAAAGCATAAGATTTTTTTTTACAAGAAAAAAGATAAGATATTTACTCTTGTGGTTTTTATATATAGCATATTTACTCTTATGTTATAAATTAAGATACACAATTTCTAGAGTGAATTTTTTGTTTTTCTCACCGTCTCAATCAAATTCTCAATATTCTCTTTTCCATCATTCCATGTGGATATATATTTCATATACTATTGTTATTTGTTACAACTAAGAAAACAATTATCTTATTCATTTCAAACAATTGTTATTTTATCTATCTAAATACTTATCTTAATAACCATTTATTATTTTTAATCAATCATCTTTTATTTCTATCTCTAAATTAAATTTCAATAGTTTTTCAAAATCATCATAACTCAAATTGTTTTCTGTAAATCTAAAATATAATTTTTAAGTTGTTCATTGTAAATTCAAAACATTTAACTTGTACAAAAGGTAAAATATTAGTTCATAGTTATAATACCTATAAATTGAATTTGTAAAAACTAAAAAGTAAAAGCTTATTAAAAGAGGAGATAAAAAAAAAACTAAGAAATGATCAATTGTAAGTACTACGTAAGCATCATTAAAAAAAACAAAAAGATTATCTTTGCCGCGTAGCCGCCCAGTGGGACGACAGAATCACTAGAACCTTCGTTTTTCTGGCATGGGGTATGACTTATGCCCCAATCCATTACCAAACCTATAAATATACGTCTCTTTTTATTCTTCTTTTCATAATTCACATTCATTCTTCAATTTTTCCATCTTTCACCAAATTCACAACATCCCTATTCATGGCTTCAGGTGGAACAGAAGCTTTACCAGATTTGGGTAAACATTGCCAGCATCGCCATTGCAACCAGCTTGATTTTCTTCCTTTTACATGCGACGGTTGCAAACAGGTAATTCATAATTTTTTTTCTTCCTACCGCGTAAAAGTTATAACTCGTTATTATTTATACACCTAACATCTTTTTTAATAAAATCTCTTATTGGGAAGGTCATAGGTGTATCATTCAAATAGTTTAAGTGATTAATTTTGTGTCTGGATGCGCATTCTCATTTCAAAGCATTTATTTAACTTTATTTCAGAGCCCAGAACGTGATTTTTTTTAATGGTTTGCATTTGATTGTTCAGAAGTTGTTTAATGTTTAAAACATCTTATATAAAAATTGAAAGAAAAAGAGAACGTTTTACGTCAGGATAGGAATTCAGTTTTTTTTCTTTTTATATTGCTAATAATTAGAATGAATTTTAATTTATTAAAAGTATATAAAAATCTTTTATAGTAGCAATTTCAAATTAAATTTTAATGAAGGCGAAGGCCAACACTAACATGGCTGCAATGGCAGGTATTTTGTTTGGAGCATAGATCCTACAAGTCCCACGCGTGCCCGAAATCCGACCACAACAGCAGAAAGGTAGTTGTATGTGAAACATGTAACATGTCCATTGAGACCACTGGCCACTTGGAACAAGATGAGGAAGCAATTTTGCAGCAGCACCACAAGTCTGGTCACTGTGACCCCACCAAGAAGAAGAAACCTATTTGCCCCGTTAAGCGTTGCAAGGAGGTTTTGACGTTTTCCAACACCAGCACATGTAAAACTTGCCACATTAAGGTGTGCCTCAAGCACCGGTTCTCTGCTGACCATGCTTGTGGCAGAGGAGCTTCAGCTTCTTCCTTAGTTTCTGTTGCTAATGATGGTCGGTGGAACAATAGGTTCCTGACTGCTTTGGCTATAAGGACTAGACAAGAATGTGCCAAAAATGGTGCAACTACTTCTAGTTCTCCTAACACTCCTGTTAAGGCCCATTGATCGCAAATTGCTTGATGTGTTATTGATTCTTGAGTGGTTTTATGGCAATGCGATATTGCTTTTCAGTGTAATTAGAATGTTCATGTTTACATTGCATACATGAAATACGATATTGAATAATATGTATTTGGATTTATTTTGATTTAGATATTTATGTTCTAGCACACATTAACAAGGTTTTAAATTTTGCAGTAAGGGATGTATCATTGTTAAATATTACAAAATATCACGAACAAATACGGCTGATGCAGAATAAATGAACAATTCTAGTCAGACAACCTATAAATAAGATCATAAAGAGATAACTTTTGCAATGTACATCCTTGTTAGATTTTATTTGCCATCTATATTATTTGTTGGTAGTTCTCGACCCTTTTTTTTTTTTTTTATGGTTTTGTCTCTCTTTACACCAGACTCATTGGTGATGTTGGTTTTACTGATGGTAAAGATAAGAAACTGGTTAAAACATAGCTGCGTGCGTGCGTGCGTGCTTTACATCCGCAGCCAAAAAAATGAAATGATGAAGTGAATGAGATTTGTAATACAGAGGAGTTAGGAAAGCAAGTAGAAATATTACATCTGATTTTCAGTAAATAAAAAATATTACCTACACATGTTATGCCTTTCTTTTTTGTCTTTCAGAACATACAGCCTGTAACAACTAACAAGTAACTCAATACACAATAATCTGTGTTACATGTTGGCTGTTGATTCTTGAATTTCATCCAAGGTGATAGTCTGCAAAGGAAGAAAGTTGCAAATTTAACTCGAGCAAAATATATTCTTAATGAAGGAGCAAAACCATATAGCATATATTTGCAGCCAATACAGAAAGTCAATTTGAACAAACTGAATTAAAGAATCACCTGTTCATTGCCAGCAAAATCATTATCAGGAGTGAGAAATAGCATGCAGTGGCATTCCTTCCTATCAAACAAAATCACGACGAGTAACGAAACATTATCCAGTGGGGACAATTTTGACCTGAAGTTTTTTTATTTATATTTCATAACAAATAAAAGCACAAAATGGACAGGGGCTTTCATAGCATAAAAATAAGCCAGGGTCATATATAGTAAAACCATATACAGACATATTAAGGCAGTCAGGTTTTAAAATTTATAGCATACAAGGTCCCCCACAACAGTTTTCGGCTGACTTTATTTGAGCTTATCTTGAATAAATAGGTATTGACAAGATCAATTAAATCTGTATTTTAAGGTTGTTTCATGAGTAACTATATACTTCTTCAAAAGGGTATAGACAAGTCTCTAGCTTCTTCTATTATAAGCAATGCATAGCATCTGCCAAAGCATGATATATGCTGACTTCAAAACATTATTAATACAATCCCAAATGATACCGATTTAAACAAACATATGCTTGTATTCTAATAAAACTTTATCATTACAATAGAAGGAGCTTCATACTTGATAACCTGAGATTAAAGAAGGCATACTTTTTCCTAGTAATACCAGATATAAATACCTTTCTCTCATGGGAACGCAAGGGCAATTCCAAAATCCTTGTGCAACCTCAGCCGCTTTATCGTCATAATGCCTAAAATACAATGATTTTGGGCTTAGACTTGGAAAGTTAGAAGACATCAATACTGATCAAACTATGCAGCCACACATCCAGAACTATAGTATGAAGACAAATTCTGCTTGACAACAAGCTAAAAGAACAAGTATCTACCGGCAAGGGCACAGTGGTGCACCCAAAGTATCTTTATGGTCAGCCAACCCCTGTTCCAAAATAGAAATAACATATGAAACATTAATTAGTCAAGAAAATGACTAACTCCAATAGTAGTTTTATGCACATATGGACACTTGTATGTTTTTTGTCTGTCATTTTATGAATTATTACTGGAATACAAAACAGGCCATCAGATCACAAATGGCAACTCTCAAAAAACGTGCAACTTTATTCCAACATGGCAACCATTGTTCAAGTTTTCCCTTCACCTTCCTAATTTGGTTTCTTCAAAAAGCCTTGATATGACAATCAAATCACAATCTGGGAAGCTTATTTCAGACTACATGTAACTTCATTTCAACATGTCAATATTGGTTGTTTAAACAATGTTCCCTTCATTTTCCTAATTTGTATTTTTCAGAAAGCCTTAATATGACTACTATCAAAATGCACCAGAAAATTTTCTCAGTTTTCAACTGTGGAGATTCTAGCTGAGACGTGTGATATTATGCACTGGAAGTAATGAATTAAATTAGTCAACTCATTTAGCTATATATTCGATATATTCCCCATTTCAAACTATTTAACCTATTGAATTTTCGGTTCAAACAAACAACAAAGCCTTTTCTCAGTAGGACTGAATTTTCAGTTCCTATTGTATTTTTTAGTCATTTTCCCATTCAAGGATTTTGCCCACCAAATGATCAGCTGGGCATCTAGAAACATATAAAAGTTGCATTTTACATATAAAAAGACAAAAACAAAATTCAAACAGATGCACTGAAACGAGAAAAATAATTATGACAAGTGGCATGATTTGATAATGTTTAAAATGTATTACAGTGACAAGATTTTTTTTTGTCTGAGCCACTTGATATCTGGAATTTAAATCCAACTCTGATTTATCTGAGTCAATTCAGGTTGACCCAAAGAAGGGGGCAAAGTGTCTATTTTATTTTTCATTCATAAGACTCAAACCAAAGAGCCTTTTGTAAAAAGCAATTTAAAGTTTGGTAAAAATCTTCTTATAAGTACATTGGATATTAACAATATCAAATTGCAAATACAGTTATTATTACTATTTAATAAGATATTGTGATATTATCATAGTTTCAGAAAGAAATCAGCCAACAAAAATCTAAGTGATAGAAATTGCTATTTTGGGATAGGAAAATACAGACACTGACACTGAAATTTAGAGGTAACCATCCATTTTAAAGTAGAGCCCGAAGAAAACAAATAAAGACAGGTAAACAGGAATCCCAAAAGGCGATAGAACTCCTAGCTTCCTCCAAATTCACTCAACAATTTGCTTAATTTCCTTGTTCCCTCACAGCCACAGCAAATCCTCACATTTATCCCACACTTCCTCCAAATTCACTCAACAATTTGCTTAATTTCCTTGTTCCCTCACAGCCGCAGCAAATCCTCACATTTATCCCACACTTCGTTGATGCAGAATGATTCTCCTATCCAATCAACACCATCCAGCTTGCCTGTTAGTTAACAACCTCAACAGCCTCTTCTTTGCCTTTTATCTACTGTGCTGCTGTGCAGACCTCTCCTTCAATTCCTTCCTTATTTCCCCTCTCCTCTCCTCCAGTATTCTCCATTTATACTAACTCAAGTATTAATGTTGCATAATCTTGGGGATTTGTAAAGGGGAAAGTGCACCTTGAACCTACCCTTTTCTTTCACTACAGATTCTAATAAAAATATTATCTTTTGCTGATAAAAGAAAATGTACCCAGTCTGCTCGTCTCTACTGAAGCAGCTCATGTTGTTTCTTCTTACTATAGTATTGGGTTAAGTGTGATGACTAAGAAAAGATAAAAAGCAAATTCAAGTTGTAAACCTAAAAATACCACCTTAGAAGAATCTCAGATTTACAACTAGTAATCATGGGCATCTAAGAGCACTAAGGTGTGGACCCCACGGTTGATTTTCTAAAATGAAGTCAACTGATCTCCTTCCTTTCTCCCAACAATTTATTCTGGAAACCAATAGAAAAGGGCAAATTAACTGAGACCCCTGAAATTTTGTCAAATTACACAAAATACCCTTGCTTATCTTAGCCTTACACAAATCTTCCTTTATTTTTTTAAAAACATCACATTGACACCAACTTTTTGCATAACACATGTCTCTTAAGGTTTAAAAAATTTACACGATGTGCCCTTGTAAGATAGGTCATTGTAAGAGCAAAAAAGGGTGTTCTGTGTAATTTGACAAACTTCAACGGGTGTAGTGTAATCTGCTCAAAGAAAAATAATTACCTCTGCAATGTGCACAAAATCTACTAAGCAAGTAGCTTACCATTTTGCATGCAAAACTTTAAATTAAGTCTAACTGTAATGTCAATTGTTGAATACTCTTCGTTCCTGAAAACCCCACTAAATATAATACATCAGAAAAACCTAATCCTAGTATTTAAGACTGATCTTATGCTTACCAGACAAGCTAAGATTGATATGTCCCAGCAGTTCCATCAAAAGTAATTTAAGTATCCATGACTTCTACATTTCCAAATATTTCAAAGATAGATGGGGAACTGAATGACCAGGGGACCAGGAACGTATTTATGAATCCTAATACTAATAGCTTGACGATAAAACATAGCACTCATTACAAATTCAGGCTTCTCTAACAAGAAAGATGATGCTCCCTGGTCTTATCAACAGATAAAATTCCAAATCCCAAACCCCTAGATAAGTTCCCCAGTTTTTAAACAAAGAAGGTGACAGAAAAGAAAAAACTTCTAGTTATTTGACAAGAATATCATACCAATATAAAGAGATGGATTACTTGATATAGATATAAGGAAATTTGGAGAAAATAAGCAAGAATATGTTCGGAGACAGTCAATCTTATATAAGTATTGAGTAATACAGGCAGCACTTAATAGGCTAATACACACCTAATGCACACTGCACTTGATATGCTACTAAAACAGGTATGGATCCCCAACAAGGCTTAAATTCAAGAATAGATGAACTCTCTTTAGAAATGTCTAACAGTTAATTTAATTTATATTGAAATGCAACAATGAGCCTCCCATGACTTTTACTTCTTACAAAGAATGGATAACTTCCTGACATTAATGGACAAAGAGGACTTACTGCCCCAAGATCCATATACTCAACTAAAGGAGTATCAAACTATGAGATTAAAAAAATAAAAAAAATCCATACTAATAATTATATGTCGAAGATAGAGAATGTACCTTGATAACAACAGAAGTAACTCCTTTGTCAACACAGAAGTATGTTCCTGATTTACGGGCATATTGCTCGGAGAACTTCCTCATAATTTCAACGGATTTATCTGAAGGTTCCGCTGAAAAAAACAAGACAATTATTTCCATTGAAATGCATTATTAACAAATCATCAAATTGAAAGCACAACCGTTACAAACAAAAAAAGTGACATTATATAAAAATGAAACTTAAACAAATAAAACCATAGAATCACAGTTTCTAATTTTTTTTTAAAAAAAAATAATTTATTATTTTTATAAATACATCTGCAGTTTAGACTCATGCAATCCATAAATAGCTGAGAACCTTTTATCAACCTGATCCAAGTTCTGTCAAACGCCAAAAGGTTTTCAAATTTGACAAACACAACTTCCACAGTAAAACCCAATTCAAGAGTTACAGAATTAACTGTAGTAACAAAATAATAAAACAAAACAAGTCCAACTTTGATGACTTAGCCAGAGAACATTTTCGCAAACACCTTCTGGATGACCCAACGAAGAAACTATACAAGCATAAGAGAAGAATTGGGGATAGTAAGTAACTGCCAAATGGGGTGTCGAAAAACGAATAGGAACCAATTGGGCAGCGATAAAAAAAGAGAACGCACAGCATTGGAATGAAGTGTACCTTGGGCCCGAACAAGGAACGGATTCCGGAGGCGGCGGAAAGGGGGTGCGACGGAGGGAACGGCGACGGAGAAGGCGGAAGCTTGGGTGGTCATTGCCGGAGATTTTATTCAACGAGAAAGGAAATGGTTTGTATATGGCTCCCAGATTGTGTGAGAAAGAAAGATCCAAACCAACAATAGTCCTGTTTTTATGTTCACTATTTTTGCTAAAGTAGATTTTTTATTTATTTATGGCATGGTCTATGGATACCATTCACTACATAAATTAATTACTGCCAGATTGTTATAGTTTGATAAATAAATTTCACCAAAAAAAGGTTAATAAATAAAATTAAATCTTACAGAAATTGTTTGAAAATGAAACAGAATATGAAATTGGGGTAGTGTATTTTTTAATATAAGGGGTTATTATTTTTATTGTGATAGAATAATAAAAGTTGGAGGAGTGAGTTGAAGCCACTGGTTGTAAAAATATCTAGATGGTTGTTGACGTTGAAGTTTTTGAAGTTCTAATTCCATTCCAATCATCATTTATTCTTTGGCTATCTTCAACTTCTTATCCACACTCTCATTCCCACCTCGTCACCATTTGGATGACCCCAAAAAAATTTAAATGCTTCTATTAATTAAATACAATCGCAGTGGCAAATTATATTTTAGATAAATAGGAACATGAATGGGATTTGTTTCATATATTTTATTTGTTCAAAATTAAGATATAGAAAAGAATAAATATTTTTGTTTTATTTTATTTTAAAAATGATAAGATATTACATTCTAATTAGATGAAAACAAAACAAATTTATATTTTTCTTATTCAAAATAATGCATTTGAATGTTCAATTAATATTTAAATATTTTTATAATAAGATTATTGATTTTCTTAATTAATAATTTATAGTCATATAAATGAAGAATTGTAATTTAACGATAATTTTTTTTTATATTATTAGTGATTAAATTTTTTAAATAATTATATTTTAATTTTAACTATATGGTATTTATAAAAACCTTATTATCTTAAGTATTTTTATTTACATTATCTACTAGCTCCAACTACATTATTATCTTATGTATTTTAAATTCAAATAATATTAAGATAATTAATATTAAAAAAATGGTTTAACAAATTTAATATTATTTTTTTTATCATGTCCTGTATAAGATTTATAAAAGTGTATAAGAGGGAGACTTTCTTTTGTTTGTTAATTTTAAGTTGATTCATCTTCAAAGGCGTCTTCTTTTGTACCATTATTAGTTAGTACAATTTAATATAAGGAAAGTGTTAGAAAAATTTTATCGGTAAATTTTTTATTTTTACTTGATACTTACCTTGAGTTAGAGTTTATTTATTATAAAATTTAAGAGTGAAATGAACATTGAAACTTATAAAAATCGGTAATTTTTAATAAGTTTTAAAAATTTTAGGGTAGAGAGCATTAAAAAGAGAGTTTTTAAAAAGGTTTTCTTAACCTGCATCTTACATAATTTTATATTTTAATTTAAAAGATGATTATAATTTTATTTAAATACAATTCTATTTTACATATTTTATGTTATATTGTTTGTATTTCATTATAAATTACAATTTGTGACAAACTTACATAAAACTAATACACTAAATTATTAGTATTATCATAATAAAAAAAGGTATTTGTATGAATTCATGCATTTAAATTTCATATATTGTTATTACGGCATAAATTATTTTTTACATAAAATTAATTATTCGTACATGTGACGGCGCCAAAATTCATCTGTTTGTAGCACTGTACAATTTACCATTTAAATATAGTCTTGTAAAAAGTTTTTTTTTATACTCCTTTATCCAAACTTTGGAAGAACTTTGTTTTTTAACTCACTCAGGCCTTTTTTATAGCGTGTAACAAGACATTTAGGCAGTTTATATAAAATCTTGGATTCAAATTTATCGTTTTCATTGGACAGTAAAAAAGAATTTATACAGTTTTTGTTGTTTTCTTTATTAGAGATCCAAGCATAACACTGAAGGGGACTGCATTTTTAAGACTAAAGAGAATGATGGTGGGAACTGGGGAGTGTACTCAGTGAAAAGAATCCACCCTCCACTCCTACATGCTTAATTCACTCTGAACCATTGCTAGCAAACCTTTACGAGAATGAACATCCTACAGCACCATAGAATGAATTGAATCAGGTTAAAATATTGTGTAGGCTATAATACCTGATCTATGTTTACTTTGGATTACAAAATGGACCTTACATAAAAATGACAGGGTCACACTGCAAAGAACAAATCTAAACAGCCAGTTCAGAAAGTATATATGGACTTGTGATAAAAGGTAACAGGACTGCTAGAAAAAATCTATACTCTCTTATTTGTTAGAATTTATAAGAAATCATAATTTTAGAAGAGTTATTTAATGACTAGTGGAACTTCCAAATAATTAGTGATTTTCAATAAACTCTAATTAATATGGAAAGTTTCAAAAAGAGAGTTTTCTTAGCCTTCTCTAAAAGGTAATATCTGTCATGAGATAGGCTGTTCAAATGACATAAATAACAGCAAAATAAAACGAACAGCACAATATGGAGAGTTTCAAAAAGAGTGTTTCTCTGGCACTTCTTTAAAATGTAATACCTGCCATATAGATAGACTGTTCAAATGACATATACAACAGCAAGATAAAACAAACAACACAATACATGAATGAGCAGAGACCACCAATTCAAATTTCTATCTATGGAATATGGACATATTCAAGATTTTAGCAGAAGTCATAACAACATTAAGTATATCTTCCCTGGTCTATGAGTCAAATGAAATTAAAAACCAAACTGTCCCTATGTAAAACAAGTGGAACATTCTGACAATACAGGAAACTACAACTTTTTACATCTGAATACAAATGAAAGGCAACAAAGCTGATCTCAAAAGTCACAAATCATCAACTTTATCTATGAGTGAAGATATAGTACCCAAAAAAGCTTCTAGCCAGACGAAATGAAGTTCACTCACTTGTTAGAAAAACTTTAAAACGAAACTCAATGTTCTAACTTAAATAACAGAACATCCAACTAGTTCTTGCATGATTAATGCGTTTGCTTTTGTACAGATGACAAGAATGCAAGCTAATCTTAAAAGTCTCAAATGATCAGCTTTTTTACCTATGACTGAACATATAGCATCCAATAAAGCTTCAAGGTAGACGAAATGAAGTTAACTCATTTGTTAGAAAAACTTTAAAATGCAACTCAAAGTTCTAATTTAAATAACAGAAGATAAAACTGGGTCTTGCATGATTGATGTGTTTGGTTTTGTAAGAGTATCATAAAATCCTATTTTTGGGCCTCATTGTACAGTAGAGAGTAATAAAACTAAGATACTTGAAAAAAACTTTTCAAAATATGTTCGTTCACAGTGAAAGAACACACTCATTACCCCATCCTGTAGGCGACATAAAATTTTTAACTTGATTTTTTAAATAAATCTTACACTGTATGAACATAGAACACTAGCAAAAAAAAAAAAAAAGAATTGAAAGAGTACTTTCAAACTAGATTTGTGAGTTGTGCAATTGCATGACATTAACAGGATAGTATTAATTCCCTAACAAGTGCATATTAAGAATGTCATAAGCATCAACAAGGCATGTTAGAAATTATAACCTCAACAACTTTCACCAATAGCTATACTCCAACAAGTAACAAACTCAT
Organism: Psophocarpus tetragonolobus; assembly: GCA_037954015.1. NCBI lineage: Eukaryota > Viridiplantae > Streptophyta > Magnoliopsida > Fabales > Fabaceae > Psophocarpus > Psophocarpus tetragonolobus. The sequence continues at coordinate 29,683,324 of CM075696.1, read as the reverse complement.
TGGTTCGGATAGGGAAAGCAGAAAGATAAGCAAAAAACCCAGTCACATCCAAAATTGAATGGCTTCAAACTGTATTGGTTTCTTCCGATGGTTGAAGGGGTACGCTTATGTTGAGACCAGCTAGAAATTAATTTCCAAATAGAGAGTATTTAAAAAAAATTAGGACTAGAAAATTGAAAATAATTACTTATTGTTGGTTAATTTACACTTATAATAAAAAATGACTTAAAATTCTAAAGAATTATATTATTTATGTTATATTTTTCATAATAATTTTTATAATATTATTTTTAGTATTTTCCATTAATTTATTATTTTTCATTCGTTTTTTTTTCTCTCTTTTATTTTTTTATTATAAAATATACATAAATTTATTGTAAATTAAACATAAGTTCTCTCTCTCTACATATATATATATATATATATTTCTTTCATATTTTTATCAAACCATCACTATATTTCTATAATTTTAATTTAGTATAATCAATAGAATAGAAAAGTGGGCTCATTATTGCCTTGAGCATCACTACTACTGGTTAAAGCATTGGAATGTCATCGAGTCAAAATTAACACACTGGTTTCAAACAAGTACTTTGATTAATAAAAATTAGTTCAAAACTAATTAAAAGTAAAAGTAGAAATCTAGTTAAATTAGTGTTTCAATCATATGTTTTTGTAATACTATATGCTGAAGTAGTTAAAATGTAAAATAGTTCATAAAAAGGTAGTTAAAATGTAAAATTATATAGAATAAAAACATATGTTAAATTATTATCTTAGAAAAGATCAATTAAAAATGACTTACATAAATTTTTTGTTACTAACGTTTTATTAGAAATCACTTTTAATTTATAAAATTTAAAAATATATTTTTTAGCCTCCGATTCATTTTTAATCATTCTCCTTCCATCAATGACATGAAAAGAAATTATTGACAGGAAACACATTTTTGTACTCGTGAATAATTTTATTCATCAACTTTAATTTCCTTAATTATACATCCGGCATAATCAAATACACAAGAACTTATAAACTGATAATGTTAATACAAAAAACAAATTAATTTCAAGTACTAAAAAAATATTTTTAAATTTCAAGAATCAACTTATTTTTTATAATACTTTGGGGACAAAAAACTTACTTTAAGTCATTAAAAAATCTAACAACTATTCAAGAACAATAAATAAATATAAAAATTAAAAAATAATAAAAAAACCTTATTTACTAAACAATCAAAAGATATTTTAGCCAGTAAAAAAGTTAAAAATTAATTAAAATGTCTTTTCAAACATTTACAAATATTTTTCAAAGGGGATACAAATGCTCCCTTGGTTAAGAAGGGAAGATAGTGAATTCAAACCTTACTGCTAAAAAAAAAACATTACTATAAAAAAAAAATATATAATTCAAAGTTTTGAACGTATTTAATATTACTAACTACTAGATCGAGATTAATGATGCAGTTGGACCAGCTATATCAGAGGAAAATTTGGTGCATATTTTAGCTGAATTTCATTCTTGCTTAACATGTTGTGTTTGTTTTTCATGCCTTTGACATTTTAGTACCATATGATTTTGCTTTTTTAATCTCGGTATCCCGCGAATGTCAAACACTCATCTTTTAGTTATTTGTTTTTATTAGTCAAACTAATATTATCAATAATCAAAAGAAAAGTATCAGGTATGCTTTCCAACCAGTACAAAGGGCTAATAAACAGATATCCCAACAAGAAAACAATGACACAACTCCAGCATAACCCTTCAAACACAGTACACTTATCTTTTAGTTATTGAAATTCATTTAAGTGACTTAAACTGTTTCAATAGATACTTTTTCACATACAAAACTATATAAATGATGAATTCCTACTGCAAACTTAAGGGGTATATATATTTCAAGCTACTAAAATTTATTTAAAAACTAATGTACGTCTCCTAATAGTTGTTTCTATATATATATATAAACTTCGAGATTGAATTCCTAACTACAAAATTAAGTAGCTAGCATAGTCATAATGCTTAAGTTATTTTAAGAGATTAATAGCTATTAACATTTTTTTTTTCCCAAATACAATAGAAGCTTAGCGAGGGAAAAAAACTAGTTTTTCAAAACCACAAATCATATCGAATCAAATTGTTTAAAACAATTCGGTTTTTAAATTTAAAAGCAAACAATTTTAAAAAATCAGTTCAAAATCAAATTGTTTTTATAGAACTGGTTTTGAACTATTTCAAAACTAATTCAATATAGAATTGTTTCAAACTAGTTTTGAATTAATTTTTTTTTTGTGAGTGCTTTTTTCACATACATAACCACAACATTATGGACAACTAGAGTGAGTGTTTTTTTAATAAATATGTTTCTTACATGATTGTGTAAAGTTACACAAAGGTATGAAATGTAAAGAAAATGTTCTTTTTTATAAATCAGTAAATTAAACTATTTTAAAAATTGGTTTGGTTCAAACCAAATTGGTTTAGAAACAATTCAGTTTGAATCTAACTAGTTCTAAAAATAGTTTAGCTAATTTTTATTAAACTAGTTCAACTCAAAACTAGTTTATTTCAAAATTAATTGGGTTCAAACTAGTTTTTTACGCATCTCTACTCTGACTAAATATTTAAGAAATTAGTTACCTATCAAATATGGCACACCATTTTTAATATTTTTTTCCTATAAACTATAAGTAGTATGTTTCACTAATCTTTCTAATTAGAATCCTGCAAAGCTATTTCTCAATATTTAACAAAACATATATACTTAAATATTTAAATTAAAAATTATTAATTAAAATAATAATCTTGCATAAGTTGATGAAAGTACTGTTGGGTAATAATTTTACTACTTTCTCTTTAATCTCATGTCACACCTTATTACTGGTTCCATATTGATTAACTTTCTCTTAGAAACTTCTTCAGCACTAGTTTCAATCTGCTGCATGTAGCAAAGCACTGTAATTTACTTTTCGTACCCCACACGCTCTCAAATAGTTTATTTTCCAAATCATCGTGCCATAAACGGTGGAAGTTAAGAATCATAAAGCTTCACTTAAGTAGAATATTGAAAATTAACTTGTCAAGTAGCTCTTGGTGTATTTGGTTAAATTCAAAATATTAGTTACAGAAAGATTATTATGTTTGAAAAAGCAAGTATTTAGCTATTATTTAACCGATATCTATTTGAAAACCGTTCTCTCTAACATGTGAATTTTGCTTGTTTGGTTTGGGCATATAAAGAAGCACATAATTAAGTAGTACGTAGGTGCGTTTCTAAGTTTGCGAGAGAAATAATAATGTTCATGCACAATAGAGAAAGGGGACAGCTAGCTATAACCCTAAAAGTCAAAAGATTGTCTATAGAAGCACGCGTTTTGCAAGATACTGTGTTTATTGTCTACCTTCCACTTTGAACGTACACGTTGACAGTCTCATAGTCAATTATATACGTTATTTTTGTGTGCTACTAGAGAAAAATACCAAACATAATCTCACAGCTACTTTTTTCAAACTTACTTTTTTATAACATTTTAAAAATCGCATATGATTCCAGTTACACGTTTCAGAAGATTTTGAACTTAAAATTAATTTTAGTTTAATTTTAATATTTTTTACTTTGTATCAGAGAAAATTTAAAATTGATTTGATTCTATATTAAAGTAGCTAAATATAACTATTACGTCGGATAAAAACTTAACTTTTTCTTATAAAAAATATTCAGAAGTAGATCCAATGAATCAATTTAGTAAAATTAATTTTGTCACATTCATTCAAACAATTTATAATTTTAATAAAATTTAACTAAATAAAAATATAAATATGTTAAAAAATTATGCTAATAACACTCATTGTGCACTGATATAATTTTATATGGTTAAAGAATCTATTAATTAATATTTTAAAATATATATAAATAAAAGATTGTAATTAAATATTAAAAATATTTTTTTTTATATAAAATTCTTCTATACTATTCGTGTATTAATCCTATATAAAAAGACGTGTATATCTTCTTCGCAGTGTCTCACTTTGTCGGTATATATATATAGATACATATGTGGCTAATATTGGAAAGCACATAATATATATAATCACACACCACACTACAGATATTGTCATATTGACCATACTTTTTCGTGATCACAAATCTTAAAATGGTGGAACATCGCACCTTTTGTGAGAAGATAAAAGAATATAAAAATACAAAAAAATACGGATAAGTTGTACATTTTTAAGTTAGGTTTATCAGAATTTGAGCTAAAAAATTTTAAAAAAAAACGTTCTTTTTTATTTTTCTTCAAACTTAAAATTTGAAACTATTTCTTGTATTTGTTTAATGAAAATGTTACATAAGTAGTACTGATAAAACTGGTCAACTCACACTCAAAGAATAGTAGAATACATATACTAAGAGAGAAATAGAGGGGGAAGTGATAAATCATGTGATGAATATAATAATGAAAAAAAGGAACGAAATTAAAAAATAATAGGTTGACGAATGTAAAAATTGACACAAAAAATTAAAAGTTAAAAACTATTAGTTCGTAAAAAATTGTACGGTAAAAAAACTGTTGACGATAAACTAGTTATTCTAGGAACGTATAAGAATTAATGATCTGAAACGAAACTGAATACCAAGGAAATCGTGAGGATCATTCAATATTGAGTAGATCTCATTATGAAGCAAACTATAATTATTATAAGGTGTACATATATGATTTTCTGATGCATTAATTCTAATGTAATACACTAATCAATTGATCTGGTTTATTTTCTTCGCTATCAATCAAATTATATAAAATATATATATATATATATATATATTATATTATATTATAGATCTTCATTTCAAGCTTATCCAAAAAAATAAAATAAAATAGATCTTCAATATTTCAATACCTTTTAACCATATCTTAATTTCCTTGCGCGGGTCCTGGAAATAAATCCTTGTTAATATAGATCAAGTACAAAGAAACGTCCTAGCTAGGGAGGAGAAAGCTTAACCAAACGAACGAAAATCATTTTGTAACCATATCAAACTTGAGCAACCAACAAAACACACTATATATAGGAGGATAAAAAAAGGTAGAAAAATATCCAATCGTTCACTGTAAAAATTCTTTTGAAGAAGATCATATCCAACTTTTTTATAACTTCAAGAATGTGTAACAATATTATATACTATTAATTTTCCAGAGAAGTAAACCCAGATGAAAGGAGAAAACAGTAACCAAAACCATGACATAGATCTAACAGGAAATTAATTTAATTATTTTCTCTTACAAGATTAAAACCTTGGTTGGATCAACACTGTAAATATATAAAATAAAAGAGAAGTTCATAGAAAGGAGGAAAACCAAAACCAGAATATATAGTACAACCTAGGTAGCTCAAAGCAGTGTCTTATGACTAACACGCACAAAGTAATTAATGAATAACATAAGATAATACAAGCTTGAAAATTAAAGTCTAGACTTTTAGAGATACAAGAGACATAAACCCTAGACATGTAAACAGTAGTGAAGAGAAAAGGACATGAAGGGAAAAGGGTTTACAAAAAGACCATGATACTAAAAAGCTAACAGCAGTAAAGTAGACAGGTAGAATTAACTTGCTCCATTTGTGGCAAGTTAATTAATGATCGGACCACAACGCTTGATTCCCCAGAAAGAGAGGTGAAAAAAAGAATTGAGAGAGACAGTAGAAGTAGGCTTCTTGGTTGAGAAACTAGCAACAGTATTGGGGTGAGAGAATAAGAAAGTGAGGAAGATGGGGGCCAGGTTTTTGAAGTGTTTTGTTCAAGAAACAACATGAAAATGAAGAAGAAGGATTGAGATCTGGTTGGTTGGTGTTAAGAATGGTTTGGTGTAGGTGTGGAAGAAGAAGATAGTGAGGAGTGAGATGGTAATGATGATGGGAAAGGGAAGAGGTAAGTGGGGTGGGTGAGGGGAAAAGGAGAAGGAAGTGGGAACAATGATGGCGATGGAGAAGAGGGACATGATGATGATGATGAGTGTGGCGTTGAAACAGAGGGGTTCAAGGATTTTGTGCATCCTCACTTTATCTCTGACATGCTCAAGAGTGGATCCATTTATGAAACCTATGCTGTTCAGCTCTACCGCTGTAAAGTCAATAAAATAATATATACTGCTCATTTGTCTCTTTGCTTTTCTTGCTATGTCGTACACAATTTTATAGACCTACCACACTTTCATCTTCTTCCTAATTACTATCATGGAAACCTTTGCTGCTTCCGTCCAAAACTCATCAAAGAATTACGGAAAGGAATTTATGTTAAGATTACAATATTCCATTTTTTACTTTCATTCTCGCATATCAACTCTTTTAAATTTATGCTTTTGTTACATAAATTTATTTATTACTAAATATAAACATTTTTTTCAGCTAATATTTTTGTTTTTTTTTTATTTTAGTCAGAAAATTTAATTAATAAAAGTAAATTATATTTCTACCATATAAACTTTTCAAATTTATAATTTTAATACACAAACTTTTTATTGATCGGTTAAGATATAAAACATTTGTTCTGTCTAAAATTTTAGTTTTTTTGTTTATCTTTGCTATTATGTGATGATATGTCATTTCATTTGTTATTATTTTATTAATTAATTTTTTTGTAGTTTTTATTATATTTTGTGATAATTTTTTTGTCACATATTAAAAAAATATTATTCATCTTTTTTTCCATCTTTTTCATCTCCACTTTCTCTACCTACTTTACTATTTCATTTTCACATGTCCTCCTACGGCACCTCGTGTAAAGTTCGCTCTCTCTTCCATTGTTTAATATCTCTTCCCCTCGTCTTGTTGCCTCTTCTCCATCTGCCTCTCTCACTTTTGTTTCATAATATTTTTAAAACAATGAATGAAATTACATTTCTCAATTAAATTTTTATTTCGTGATATTTTAAAAATTTTCCTTTCATAATATTTTTAAATTTTTTTTCATTATATTTTTTTGAACACAGTGTTACTTTTTAAATGAACTTTTCAAACATATTTTCTAAAGATTAGAAACTACAAATGATCTCCTTTCTTACTCCTTATACCAGCAAATCCTCTTACATATTTCTCTTCTTTCATAAAATAATTTTATTCTTAAATCTTGTTTGTTACGAAAAATATTTATATACTTTGACTTATAAAAAAAAGTGTGTATTCCAAAATGGTAAATGTTAACTTTTATGTATTTGTTTAGATCTTTATGCATTTCAGAGTGTTTTTAAGTTTTTAGTTTTTGTTATGAAATATATTTTAAAAATATAAATTTATTTGATAAAAATGTTTCTCATTCACATTAAGATAAACTTAAAAGTTGGTAATTAAAAGTTAGAAGTTGTTATAGTAGTTTATTTAAAAAATTATCTTTTGAAACAACTTAAAATGTAAAATAATGAAAATATTTTTATTTTATGAGTTTAATTAGTATATATCGACAATGTAAAAAATTTTACACAACATTCAATCAGTATTATTTATTTATAGTAAGTATGTTGACTTTACCCATTAATATATAATCATATAAATAAAGGGATATGATTTAAAATTTTATTTTATACTAAGAAAGAATCTAACAAATGAAAATCTGACTATTGTTTTTTTTTTTAAAAAAAGGTTACTTGAAATACTGATTTAAAAATGTTAGAAGCTATTATAAAAAGTTTGTAATTTTTTTTTTCAGCGTATAAATTACTCTAGGCGCTTCGAGCTCAAATTAATTTTGATTTCTAGCTTCTCCAATTTCATACTAAACATATAAAAGATTATCTTAAATCAATTATCATACAAAAATTGTCTCTATAAACTGAAATTAAACACGCTCTTTGTAATACCATCAACTGTGCGAATGAACTAATTGAAAGATTGTTTTAGTTTAACTAAATAGTTTCATTGCGAATCTTATATATGCGAATCTTATATATATATATATATATATATATATATATATATATATATAATATAAATAAAATAAAATAACGTTTTATATTTTGGGGAGAAATTTGATGAAGGATCCTGAGCAATGTGGGTAGAACTGTCTTAAGAAGAAACGCTCTTTATTATTAAAAATATTTTTATAATTTTTTATTTTCTCTTTTATTAATTGTTATTTATTTTTATACCTGTCTTTCATTTATTGTTTAAAGAAGTAAAGTTTTTTCTATCCCTCTATTTCTTTTGTTTGTATCCATCCCATAATACATACTTTTCATTTTATTTGCATGGAAAATGAAATAATCAAGGAGAGGAAAAACTAAAGTAGCCAAAGAGGAGAAGAGTAAAAGTAAAATAAAAAAGTCGTACATTGTTTAAATTTAAAGAAGAGATAACATAAAAAATCCACTTACTTAAATGAGTAAAATAATTAAATTTTATAAAATAAAAAATCAATAAAACGTAAACTTTTTATATTAAAATTTTAAAATATTTTTATTTTTTATATCATATAAAATATCATTAAACATTAACTCCACTTCGGGTAAGATTTTCTTGGTATGTGATCCATTTCATGTTTGGTTGTGAAAATATTAATAAAGTAAATAAAACAAAAAAAAATTAAGAAAGAAAAATAATATAAAATATTATATTTTAAAAAATAAATAAATAAATAAAAAATAATATTATAAGACCGATCACTTTAAAATTATTTCCGTCCAAAATCAATCAACCAAATCACCAGCTACAATCATTTCCTTAATTTTTTTTTTATATATATAATTAAGCAATTTCCTTTCTTAACTTTTTATTTCTTTAGTTAAAAATGAACAAACAGAGCATAAAGCATTTCGTCACTTAATTTTGTCCGTATCTCTTCCATTATTCTGAATTGTCTGTGGTTAGAAAAAGAATTCATTCACATTTTAGCCAGACAATTAGAATCATGTAGTACAAGCCAAACAATTCATATATCATTTCAATAAATTCAACTTAAAAAGTAGGTACATTTTAAAATATAAATAATTCAATCTTCATTGATGATCATCCAAATTTTTTATCAGTGAAAAAAATATAAGGATACATAAATGAATGCATCGAATTCATTTTCCACTTCATCTCCCCCTCATTTCATTTCTCTCGTCCATACCAATATCAAATGATTATAAAGACATTATAAAATTAATTATATGACTACATTAATATATATTATATATTATATTTAGTAAACTAATATTCGCTAATTTATATTATATTTACTTGTCAAATAGAGCAAAACTAATTGACTAATAAATATTATTGACTCCACTCACCTTCCCCTCTGATCTTGTTTTCTTCTTTTTTCGTTTACATAGATAAATTTGCGACGATAATGTTATTAATCTACATTCGTATATTGAAATTAGGTAATTTATTCACACACACTTTGAAAATTTAGTGAAATAGTTAATAATATTCATTTGTATTATTATTTTATTAATTTCCTAAAATTCTCATCACTGTGAGATAATCTAATCTTACCTTGTCTATTCTTAATTTTATATAGTTAGACTTGTACATCATTGTTAAGGAAAAGTTTGACTTTAATAAAAATCATATGATTTTTTTTCTAGTTTGTACTTTTAATTTTTTTTAATTATAAAACTAGGCCAGTAATAAATAGTACTAAATGACAACTTTTAAAATTTAATTAGAATATATTGTTATTGTATTTTCTTCCCTTGTAACCAGTCTTTTCTTAACATATATTAACTATTATGATGATTGTCTTAAAGTCATACCTATAATTTGTTGGTTGTTAATACGAAAACAGAAACAAATTACAATATTACTGAATTTTTTATAAATTATACGTAATTTTATTATTTTTTATTTTTTTAAATTTTTTAATTTAAAAATATTACATGAATATCTTTATATATTTAAAACTGAATAAATTCTAAAGTAGTTAAAAGATATTAAAGATGATGAATAGATTTTTGAAAAATATTTTTGAGTATCTTAGTGATTGAATGTTTTTAATGTTATGTGTATTAATTTTTATAAATGTTATTTGAAATATTTTAAAAAACTATGTATGTAATAATATATTATTAACATAATTATTAAGAGATTGATTTGTGTAAATGTTTTATTCAAGGATTTAATGCAATTGTCTCTCAGCGAAAGGATTTAATGTAATAATATAGAACTACACAAAGGTTATTTTGTATGTGTTCTTTTATTATTATTATAAAAAACTAGCGAAAATTCAAACAATGCTGCGTATCGGTACTCACATTTTTATTTTAATATATTATAACACAAATTTAATATTTTTTGTAAATTTTTATATTTTGAAATATATAAAATATTATGTGACATATTTTAAAATATATAAAATGTTTAGAAGATAAAATAGTCATAAAATATAAACACCAAAAGTCATATTCCCATTATATAATATAGTATATAATATAATATCATATACTATAAATTATATATATAGTTAGACATTATGTAGTTTGAATATCAATATTTTAAAATAATTTTTGTTTAAAGTTATAAGGTTGGTCTGGTGGTAAAAATTTATATCTAAAGGTTGAGAGCTTGTGGGTTTGAGTCTCTCTTATTAAAAAGTAATTTATTTTTTAATTTAAAATAGATGTAAGGGTAGAATAGATATTTTGAAAAGTAGACGTCAAAAGAAAATATTCTTTTTATTAATAGTATGAATATATAGTATATATAATATAATATAATATTATATATTATAAATTAAAAATATAGTTGAACAATTATGTAAGTTGGATATTAATATTTTAAAGTTATTTTTTGTTTAAAATTATAAGATTAAAGAGTGAGAAGTTATGAATTCGAGTACTTTTTAAAGTAATTTATATTTTAATTTTAAAATAGGTGTAAGGGTAGAATACGTATTTAAAAAATAGATGTTATAATAAAAAATTTTTATTAATAATATAAATAAAATGATGTATTTCTTTTATTAAGATAGATGAAATGATTTTAGGAGAAAAAATTACTAATAAAATACGTTGGATAAGCAAGTTGAACCTTTCCTTTTTGGTTACGTTACAGCTTGCATGTTTATGACAGGGAAATATATAGGTTTAGTACAAACATGACCTCTCTATTTTGCTCTTTGTCTGACAAGTTTGACTGAAATCAAGAATTGAAATGTGACTGGGATAACAGTAGTCAAGATGGAAAAATGCTACACTACGTTTGTTAAAAGGTATTTTTTTATTTAAAAAATACATTTTTGAGATGTATGTATACAAAAATAATAAATACAAATACAGTAGCATATCATATCATGTTAATGGTTTAATAGTTGAATATTGAAACTATTTATTAAGAGGTTGTTTGTTTAAGATAAAAAAGAAGTGATTTTGATGTATAATCTAACAAATAATTTTTTGAGACGTAAAACAAATAAAATAATCTAATTTATTTTTATAATCCTAAATTTGTCTTAAAAATTAAATATTTGATTTTATGAAAAATTATTCAAACAAGTTTTGGCTTTAACCATATGTTAGATTATTTTTAGCTTTTTGTTTAATTTAAAAATCTAAAAGAAACACCAAAAAATTAAAGTAAGTATTTTTTTCGAAAAAAGAGCTGCACTTTCCCTTCCTAAATATAAGACTATTTTTACTCATTCACACCTTTAAGAAAAAAGTTTCTTAATTTAGTTAATAATAACGTTAAATTTGTTAATATTGTGTTATTTTTCCAAAATTTTTCTTGAAAATTTTCAAACTCGATGTATTGTTCATTTTATCCAATTTGAATCTACCTTATTAATTTATACTATTTATTGTAAAATAATTAAAAATATATTGATAGAAAAATAATTAATGCAGGAGAAAATTTGAAAAGAGTGGATAATTTTTTAAAAAAGAATCTTATATCGAGTCAAGAAATATTTAAGAAAAGAAAAGAAAAAGTAAGAAACAAGTCTTAAATCTCTCAAAATATATAATTTAAAAGTGTAATATTAATTAATAGGAAGGCTTCATATAATTTTTTTCTATTCTTAACGTCATTTAAATATTTTTTTCCTTAAAAATTAGGTATTTTTACTTTCAGTTCCTTAAAAATTTTAACAATTTTGATTTCTTGTTAGTTTTCATTTTATATATTTTTTTATTTTCATTATGTTTGAAAAGAAAGGAAAAATATTCAAAATCATTTCCTTCTCCGTTTGGTATTGCATAGGTTGGATATAAGTGAGCCTAGTCAAGTACTAAACCCTATTTCATAGAGGAGACAAAAGAAGAAAATACGTGAAGAAAAAAAAGAAGAAAGTAAAACTAACGTTAAATATATGAGCTTTAGTTTAATTATTTAATCAAATAAATAAGTTTATCATGTATTTAATGAATTATATTCAAGTAATTCAATAATGACTCACATTGTTTAAAACCCTAATCATAAGCGATGAGTATAAAAATGTCTTAAAATGTAAAATAAAAATACTAAATTTACTTTATTTTTATATATTTATTTTTTATTAGAAATATTATGTGAATTTATACATATACATTTCCTTTCCTTTTAATTTCCATAAAATCAACCAAGAGAAAAATAAATCATTTATCTTTTTCTTTTTCCATTTTCTCTTCTATCGCACAATAACATCCTCAAAATCATTTACTTTCTTTCATTTTCTTTCTTAAATAATATATACTTTGTGTTGAACAAGATCCTGATGATGTTTAATCTTTTATTCAAGCTGGGACTTACCACATGAACTCATTAGCAACCAAATGCAATCTATACGGTAACTATGTCACAGTCACATCACATGTCAAGTGTTGTATTTACATTTAAAAAAAGTTAAATTTCAACTTTATCGCTTAATTAATATAATCTAGATTAATTTTTTTAAGCTTCAATCTCTTCTTCATCGAGTTCAACTTCCGTCTCACCAACATTATCGGTGTCATTTAAACTACATATCTTAGAAACTATTAGCAATTCTTTTTTCTTTTCTTTTTTTTTTTTTTGACAATGACACCAAAGGAATTCAAATCCAAAATTTCATGCATATCCAAATCCTTAGCCACAAGAGGAAAGTAAAATCATGTGACCTACTGTGATGATAGACAAGTGACCATCATGACATGCTGTTTCACATGCTTCTGACGTTTCAATAGTTAACTGAGTTTTAACATTTGGAACTCCAATTCTACAAACTCTACTCACTCAATAATATGATATATAATTATCATATCTTATTCGTGTCATATGACGTATTCATATACCTAGTTTTTGGCTATTCAATAATATTATTCATGTTGAAAGAATATCAATTTTTGAGTCTAAAGAATACTACAGTTAAAGCAAAAAATAAAAAAGAATAGTATACCCTTGTCAAGTAGTTAATCAATGTAAGTACCTATTAAAAGGATAACTAAATTTGTTTTCCCTTGTGTCGACCAATTTTGGTTTTTCAGAATCTAGTTTCGATATTGTTATTGAGCTATTTTGTATTCATCCCAACACAGGTTCTCTTGATTAAAAACACATGGTCTAAATCTATTTTAATATGTGAAGACGCAAATTTTCATGACACTCTGATCACGTACATAATACTTACACATGCAAGTCAAAATTTGAGTCACGACTCACGTCCAATCATCTACCACAGCAACTGCTTTGCCACGTCACCTACCACTTTAGTGACATTACTATCTACTACCATTTCAACACTAGCCACATCAACTCTTCAACATCACTTGCCACATCGCCACAATTGACTTTGATTGTTGATCGTGGACTTGCACATTTACCTTTGCTTGGTTGAATTGATCTGGGAGCCATTACATGAGTCCCGTATGTTCGTACCAGATTAAAAACTATGATCAGTGAAGAGCTGCAACATTATATTTGTTACTGCAATCCGCATTCCATTTTGATAGCTTCCAAGAGTTCAGGAGAGACACACGGGTTAACCTCTCTCTCTTTACTCACTTTATTAACATTTATTGAAGTGCTGCTAGGTTCCTCTTCTTCCCCCCAACCCCTGTACAGTATGACTTTGTTAAGCTCCTGAGAGACTAGAACGGCACCTGTTGCTTGCTGCAAGAATAATATGGAAAACAAATTTCAGGGATTTAGAGAATATCGTTTGCCCAAAACATGAAATAAAAATTCAGTGAGGAAGATAAGAAAAAGGGAAGGAATTTTCAGTATGTGCACCTCTAGCTTGGAAACCACCTCCTGAATTGAGGTCCCTCTTGCCCTTCCTTTGACATTAACTATGGCAAGAGGGTGTTTCTTGAAGTGAGCTTTGATAGCTTTTGCAAGACCAGTTACAATATTGCTCTTTCCTGAAAAGAAATTATGGCCATAAAACAATAATGAGGTGAAGACATTCCTTCCAATTAACATAATTTCAAGAAAACAATCAGTCTCTGTTGGCAAAAGGAAAAGAAAGCCAAAACAAAAAATACCTACGGCAAGGACAGGCTTCTTCTTCATCTTTAATGCCTGCTTTCGTAGAAGAAGTCTCTCTCTGTTGGAAAGAGATACAGATCTAGAAGACAACTCATTTGAACTCATATCCGTAACCAGAGAGGATAGGTCTAGTTCACTCTGTGATGATATCATGGATGGTTCCATTGCCTCGCCAACAGAGATGCAATTCTCAGTATCAACCACAGAGTCACTAACTCCATCCAACTGATGTCCAAGATAATTTTATCAAATCAATATTTAGAAATGAAACAAGAATCCAGAAAATGTCAGGAAGCCTTGACATAAGGAAATCCTAAACCAGGAGAGGATTGAGATTCATTCAATGGTTCATTTCTCATCAGTCAAAGTCATGTGCTTACCTTTGTTTCTTTAGGAATCAAATCAGACCCGGATTCTGGTTCATCTTGATGAGCTCCACCACCATCAATTAGTTCAATTGGCTTTCCCAGCATTGCTTTTCTATTGTCAGCAGAAGCTTCTTTAGGAGAATCCCAATTTACAGAATTTTCTGGTTCACCTTGACGAGTTTCATCACTATCAATCAGCTCAATTGGCAGCCTCTGTATTGGTTGTTGATTATCAACAGAAGCTTCTTTGGGAGAACTCCAATTTATGGAATTTTCTGGTTCACTTTGATAAGCTCCAACATCATCAAACAACTCAATTGACTGCTTCAGCATTTCTTGTTGATTGGCAACAGAAGCTTCACCTGGTTCCAGTATTGCTTGCTGAGAGTCAACATAAGTCTGCTTACTGTTTCCCTCCATATCTTTAGCCTAAAACGGTAACTATTTATATTCTTTAATCAAAATTGAAATGTATGTTAGGAACATAATAAAGAAAACAAGGACTACACACCACTTTATGTTTCAATTCGTTTATGTTCCTATCTAGCTTCAGAACATGGAGCTTCAATGACTGCAAGTGAGAAGAAAGGAATCAGGTTGTGATATTTATGCCATATACAATTAGCAGTCAATTCCTTTTTCAAATGAATGGATGAATGAATAACAAGGATGAAAACCTATGCCACATGTAGTGGTCACTTGTAGGGCACCACTAGTAGCATAATTTTAATTCTGTCTACCAAATAAACATCAAATGTTTTTTTTCTACATAAGATTCTTTTTATGAACTTCTTGTATGTTTTAGTATGTTCAGATGAACACTTTTTTATAGTATCGAAAAACGGGAACATTAAAAAATAAAACAAAGAACAAATGATATTTTTAAGCTAGAGTTAGGTGCTTCTAATAAAGTATCTTGTTTACATACAGCATTGAAAAACGGTTCAAACATTAAAAAAATAAAATAAAACAAGTACTTCTCAAATTTTATATTGGAACATAAAGTAACTTTTTCTTAAGAACTTTATATGATGATATATAAAACATAAAGATTCTTTTGTATTAAAAGTGATTTCTGGTATATTGATTTTCCAGAGAAACTGAGAAAATTATTCTAGGAATATAAGAGAAACTAGAAAGCATGTTCAAAAACCATATAAAAAATAGTTTTCCAAATTTGGAAAATGGAAAAACTGGTTTTCTAAAAAACTATCCAAACTAGTTTTCCAGATTTGAAAAATTGGAAAATACAATCTCATTTTCAACCATATTGAGTTTTCCTTCCCTTTTTACCGCCTCGGTCTCTTACACTCCTTCCATGCTTTTCACCTTGACCTACACCACCTTTCTGCAATTGCTGCTCTCACTTTTCACGCTCCTTCTGTGCCTCCTACTCCAACCTCCGCTTCCATTGCGCCATTTCTCATGCTCCTTCCACACCTCTCACTCCAACTCCCGCCACCTCTTACGCTCCTTCCGTTCATCTCATCTCGACCTCCACAATCTCTTAACTACCGCCACCTCTCACATTCCTTCCACATCTCCCACCCCGATTTTTACCACCTCTCAACCTCCATTGTAACTATTTTCACCACCCCTTTGTTATCGCTGCTGCCCTTTCTTTGTTGGGAATGAAAAATTTGGAAAATTGGATCTATCTTAAACACATTTTCCCAAATTTTATCATTTTCAAGGAAATGAAAAGTTTAGAAAATAGCCAAAAAACTATTTCAAGAAAACTGGAAATACAACTAAACAGTCCTTAAATGTCTCCCACCATTTCTCTTTTTCAGAGGAAATGTAGAAAACAAATCAGCTGACACTCCTATGCAAATACAAGTAAATGATGACACCTTTACCTCAAATCGTTGTGCTTCTGTATAGCGCTTCAATGCTTGTTTTTTATTCAAAAGTGTACGTGGCCTTAAACTTGCTGGCCGAGTATAATTCTTTCCACGATACACAATGATAGCATAGCCCTTGTGCACTCTTTCTACTGCAATTAATATTCCGCCACTTGCTGCCTCTAAGGTCTGAGCTATCTGTTGGACATCTTCCAGGCTTATATGTTTATTACATATTATCTTCACTAGTTCCCGATACTTCCAATGAAGATGCATATTTTCCACAGTTCCATCAAAAACCCCTCGTCTACCTGAGAAAGAAGAGAGGATTTATCAGGAAAAGGTGTTGTCTCCAGTCAAGTACTTTAAATAGGTTCAAAGGTCTCAGTCATTTCATTCCCAATTCAGAACAATTTAAATATATATGATTCTAAACTACAAACATCATCTTCAAGAATCACCTAGTAATAGGAAGGGACTCATCTTCAAGCCAATCCTCCGCAACATATATTTCTCTTCTTCAGTAATACCCTCTTTATTGATTTCTTCTTCTTGGGGGCTCTCTGCATTTTCCAGTTCTGCCAGAAGTTTTTCAGCCTTTGCTTTCTTTTCTAGAGCCTGTACGTGAAAGCTACTATACCATCTGTAACTCCAAAAGAAGGAAAAAAAAGAAATTCGAAGAGAAGGAAAATTGGAGCTTGTTAAAGATATCATACCATTGACAATTTGATACTAGTGCTTTCAACAGCTGCCCCAACCTTAGTAAATATTCCTTGTTTAGTATCTTTTTGGAAGTTCATATCCTTTGCTTCAGAATCACACTCTATAGCTTCATCTTTCAGGTCTGGAGTGGCTGTAACTGACAAACTGTCTGCAGTATTCAGTTTCTTCACTCCAATACTCCTCCGCTGTTCAATTGCGGATGACACTGCAGCTGGCAAGAAGTCCTTTCCCCTAAAGAAAACGATGAATTCTTTATCCCGAGCAAGGAGAGTACCTCCAGTCAGATGCTGCACATAAATATATTTTTTTACTGATTTGAAATTGAGATATAATAGTATTATATATCTATTTTTCTTTTAAAACAAGATTCTGTTTTAGTTAAGTTCTTTAAAAAAACTATTACAAACTATAAAATTTACAAAAAATTATGGGATATGTTCAATGTTGCTACAAAACCAGTGGTTACCTAGCTCCCTAACAGTTGTGCCAGATCAGTAATGCAATTAATATAGAACTAAAAGAGAATCTGAGTTATTCGATTCACCTCCAAGGACAAAAGAAGAGAAAATAAGATAAAGCAAAAGCCAACTATATCAAATTTAAACAAGATTTCAGGGCTTCCATTCCTATCTTTAAGATGGGTTAAAAGTGATAAGAATTTTATTAATTATTAGTTGATTCAATTTACTTATTTTAATAATATTCAAGTTACTTATCACAAGAGCATCATTTGGCAACTAGTTATTGATAAAAAAATCCATTTCCAGATAATCAGTCAACATCATATCTTGACCTCTTTCATTTACTTTGATTGTCTAAATAAGCATTGACTGGGTGATCAGTAAATTTGAGAATTATCAGGAAAGCAACAACCAACCTTTATCTCTTCAGCCATCACCTCACCGTTAGTATTCTGCACACCTCTTTTTATAGCAATTTTGACAATCTCACATCTGTTCCATAGCTTAATAATTGCAGTAGCCAATCCTTGAAGTTTGTTGTTTCTACCTGTGAAACAATAGAACAAGATAAGCAATAATATCTAATTTTGGTCAGTTAAGAAAAAGTAGGACAAACTCACCTAATACAAAATGACATGGCAAATGTTTGCCAAGTCTCCTCATTATGGTCATTTCATCATCTGTTAGTTTTTGCTTCACACCATATGGAAGAAGGCGAAAAGGCTTCCTATATCCAGGAATTACAGCTGGTAGAAGATCAGCATCAACAGGCACAGGATCATATCCCCACCAATCACTGAATCGTGGCCCCATCCCTGTTAACAAGCAGTCTGCATCTTTTGCAAGCTCTGCCTCTCCTGGCAGTTGAAATCGTACTTTATTGGGACTCCCAACACCTTGTATCAAAGCTGGATTTGCTGTTTTGACATTTGAACTTTGCCCAACATAAGTCACTGAATTATTTTCAGATGAGTGGCTTTCTCTTTTATCCCAATCTTTACCATCCCCACCCATATGTAGCAAAGCATCACTGGTGTTATTATCTCTCAAAAATTTATCAGATTGGAAGTAAGGGTACTTATAGTCAGTCCCTCTGTATAATATTATCTTACTTCCAGATCTCCAAACAACAAGGCCTCCAGTTTTTCTCTGACAATGATAAAGAAATAAGCTACAATCAGAGAATTACACAAGTGGCAAATCATATTGGATAAAATAAAAGGGTAAAATGCTGATGCCCCCTCCATCCGTAGGTTTCTTGAAGAAAACCTCCAGTGGTTGTAAACCTCCACTGAAATCATAATGTTCAATTTATTTTCTATTTCTACTTTCTTTTCATAAATTTTCACTAATAATTACAAATATGCCACATATTTTTTACCTGATCTCATTTCAAGAATTTGCAAAGGAAACAGGATCAGGGAAAAAATAAAATTACATTTTTGCCATTTTAACAATATCCTGGAAACACAACATAAAAATAGAGTGCCATGTTTGTAATAACCATGAATAAAATCATATCAACTGATAACGAAAATAAAACAAATGCCATCTTAGGAATTAAGCTCTGAAATTATCAAACCATGCTAAGTAGTGCAAGGCAGAAAACTCCTTTAGTCAAATTTAAGGGTGAGCTTTGATCCACACAGCATTTCCTGCATTTATTTATGATTGAAGGGAACTTCTGTGTATGTTGCATAGTATACAATCACATTTTAAATTTTAAAGTTGTTAACGGATTTTTTTAACGTTTTTGTTGATCACTGAGGTTCCTTACATATTCATTCATACTGATACAATATGACTATATCATCATCGACAACAACAATAACAAAGCCTTATCCGGTTATCCCACTAGGTGAAGTCTGCTAGATGAATCACACGACTATACCATCAATAATCAATTTTTGAAAGTATCCATCCACTAATGGTTACAGTTTATCCCAGAAAAAGGAGAAATTATAGGCACACTGGTTGCATATGCAAGAGTAGGGTTTCCACCCCTTCTGCTCTCCTCCTATGGAAATAGCTATTGACTTATGATTACCATAAAAAATCTCTGTAGATATGACTTTTAAAGCAAATGTTAAAAAAAATCAATAATCTAAATTCATGATTGAATGACACCGTAAAAGGATCATTCTAATTAGAAGTGATGTTTGGATAAACCTTTCAAGCACTTGAAGAAGAATATAACAAGGTTAGATAAATTGAACTTTTCTCATAAATTAAAATCAACTTATGCACTTAACTTTTATAGAATCTTTCTCATCTAACTTTATGCAAAACTAAGTTGCATTACTTGATTGTAACCCTGTTTGGATAAACGTCTTAATAAATACTAGCAGGAGAAGAAAATAAGTTAAAGTGAATGAAGCTTATTTTACAAGTTAAAATTAATTTATGTATAAATTAAAATCAACTTCTGAAAAAGCTAAACCGAGAGAGCTCGATAAATGAAGATCATAAATAAGCTAATTTGAATGTAAGAGGAAGCTTAATTCATATCACTTTATTTCCATCTCCTAAAACTTATAAATATTTATGGAGACATTTATCCAAACAGGGTCTCTGACTTGCGGTAGAAAGTAGAAAGTCAATTCATTTTTAACACCTAATTTCCTTCCTATAAATGCTCATGGAATTTATCCAAACATGGTCAAATTCTAGCTAGTATATGATTTTCAATTTCTAGTGACATGTCCAAGGCTTCCAATCTCACACCATGTGTTATTTCCATAGAGCAATAGCAACTAATTCATTTTGACAAAGTAGCAATAAAAAACGGGTTTGGTAATGTTTTAGCTGGTGGCTTTTTGTTTGAAGAAATGTTGTTTTTTTTTTTTTTTTAATTTTTATTTTCAAGTTTTCCATATTAAAAAAATATGTTTTCATTTGATATTTTTTATTTTCAAAAAATAATATTGTTAAAAATTTAATTAATTTTAATAATAATATTATAAATTATTTATATATATAATTTAAAATACAGTTAAGTTTTTTATTTTTAGTTTTTTTGAAAATGTTTTTGGAAAAAATATTGTCTGAATTATAACTTAACATATTTTCAGCAATTGTCTTTGAAAATGAAAAGCGATAACACACAAAAAGATACTCGCCCTGATTTCTTACCTCCAACAAGTCATGAGTCCTCTTCATGTTAAACCTAGAGAGATCCTCGCACACGATCTTCACCACTTCAGAAGTCCTCCACCGCTCGTGAATCCCGTTCACGATCCCTTCCGTGATGCCGGCCTTCCCTATCCGCAGCTTCTGCTTCATCCCCAACCCCGCCGTCGTGAGCCGCCGAATCTCTGCATTGGAAAGGCTCAGCTCCGCCAGCGTCGGCACCTTCTCCTCTCGCCTCTCCTGCTTGGCCCAGCTCGGGTCGATGGTGTGCCCCACGCGCCGCCTCGGGAGGTGCTGCGGGAGCGGAACGAAGATCTCGCCGGCCGCGTCGGAGGAGGGAGTGGCGGGGGGAGCGGGGGTTTGTTCGGCGATGCCGAGGGTGCGGAGCTTGTCTGCGATTCGCTGAATGGCGGAGCCGGCGAGGATTTCGGTGTCGGAGCAGCGAATGAGGAATTTAGGTTTGGGTTTGGGAAAATGAAAAAGAAGAGGGAAAATGTGAAATGAAGAAGAAGAAGGAAAAGTGTGAGAGTGGCAGTGAGTTGGAGGAAGCAACATCTCAGTGGTAGTTACCAGTTAGTTACTTCATCTGTGGATTGGACATGGATATAACCAAAATGTATACAATACACACCAACATACAAATAAAATAATGCACTTCATCCATCACCCCAAAACCAGTTTCACTTAGAAGATTTTTTTTTCCCCAATTTTTTATTCTAAAATGTTTTTAAAATGAATTAATGTATATGTTTTTACTTTTTAAAACCTTTTTCTTAACTGGTAAAGAAACAAACAAGTGAACGGACGAGAGTTTTGTTATGATAAAATATTTTTTATAATGATTTAATAATTTATTATTATTTTTTATTTAATATTTTAATCAAATAATAAGGGTGATAAAATTGAGTTTAACTCTCACGTCAATCCACCTAACTTGGAAAAACAAATTGACTAGTTATTAATTAATTAACTTAATTCATCAATTAATTTAGCACATTTTTTTGTCCGCATGACAATTGTACTTAGATGAGTTTTTTCTATTACAGTATTAATATTTTTCATAAAGCATTAATCCACATGTAGTGTATTACAATCGATAATAACTCGTGTTTGAAGTGTTATTAAGATTTCTATTTTATATTTTAGATTATTCTAACGACACAACATTTCTTTTTAGAATCCAAATCATCTTTATTTATTTGAAAGGTTTAGTAAAAGAAAATAAGAGTGTTTGAGTTCACTAGCTCCTTTCTTTTCTCTGATTAAACCTATTTTATAATTGGAGAGAAATTTCTTTTTCTTCTTTTTATGATTTACTAATTTGTCAACTTTCTTTTTAAGTAAAAATGAATTTGTTTTTTTTATCTATATTTTAACTTATTGAATGATAAATCATATTTCACTGCAGACAAGTTAAAATTGAATTGAATTTGTTTGATTTTGCACCCTTATTCAATTGTAAAGAATTTTTTTTTCAAAGCAAAATACTAAATGTAAACCTTATAAATTGAAGTAGAAAGAAGAGAGATAGAAAAAAATCAAGCTCTTGTTATAAGCCATGTGAGGAGAATTAAGAGAGAAAGAAAATGAGTTAAAAAAAGAATAGATAGTGTGTATATCTCTCTTTTAATTTGATTATTTGATTTATTTATTTTAATACAAAATTTCAACATAACGAGTCGTTTTTGTGTCTCTGAACATAAACAACTAATGTTATTTTGAAGTTCTTTATGGATAACATGTTATAAAATTATTTACAATTTAAATCCGTTTCTTTTTAGTTTAAAAAGATTACATTCTTTTTAAAAAAGTAATTCCTTTTTATTTTTTTTTATTTTTAATCCTTCTATTTCTTTCAATGTCTTACTAGGTCATTTTAGGAACTAAATATTTCTCAACTAAAAGAAAAATTTAAAGCTAGTTGCATACAAAGATTAAAAACATTCAAAGTCATTTTGAAACAAAATATTACATACTAGTAAAACCTAAATCAAACAGAAGAAAATATCTTTTACATATAAAAAATTGATTTACTTTTATAGACTAACCTAAGATTTTTTTTCTCCAATTTTTAACCCAATTTAAATAAAATATTTTCTACTTTATTTCCAAATTATTTATTTTATTTCATTATGTTTGAAAAAATATTTATTTCATATTTTTTTAACATGATAAGTTTCATATAGTTAAAAATCGATGATAAAGTAATTTTGTTGTTTCCAAAAAAAAAGAAATTAAAATATTTCATGCTACTTGATGGAGTGGGAGTGGCGATGCAGCATTGAAGTTCTTGGAGCTTCACATTTGTAAAATGTATTGAAGACAAATCTGAAAAAAAGGGGCATTCATGTAATAATGGACTTCCAAATTTCCAATCAATGAAGACAACTTTGTTTTTTTTTCCTTTCTAGGTATTAGATCATCTTTAATGTATATTTCTATTCTATCCAAATATGTTTTTCTAATACAACTTTTTTCTTCTATTTCTAGTACTCTGCATCTAAATCACCACCATCTTCACAAATATGATTCAAGCATATCGAGCATGATGACTTGTTTAATAAGAAACAAGGTGCTTAGGGGAAACAAGATGACCTCGTGTCCGTGTGCTCACTGCTAAGTATCTGGGAGACAGAAGAACAAACACTAGGCACTTGAGAGAAGGAAGACTTCAAAATTAATAGAGATTAGAGGCTCTTTCCTATAGTATTTTCTTCTTTATTTTCCAGTTCCAATTTGGTCTACTTCCTACAAGAAAATTCAATATTCTGATATACCATCCCAAATTCCTTTCGTCTAACCTAACTACGTATGATGTTACGAACAAGCACTAAAGATGGGGGTAGCATCTCTCCTAAAAGTAAAATTTCTTCCCTCTGTCCTACATATTCTCCCTTTCCCTATCCTGGAACTTATTCTTCTTTTCCCTATCATGCCTATTCTTCTTTTCCTGTTCCTGATCCTGCGTGTATAGGCAGAGGATACACTGGGCTTTGTCCCTTCCTCATTAACATTTATTGCAAGGCTAGGTTTCTCTGCTGGCCAACCTCTGTACAGTACGAGATTGCTAGGTTCCCGAGAGACTAAAAGGGCACCTGTTTCTTGCTGCAGGGGAAAAGAAAAATTACGTTCGTATGGAGTATTTATTGCCCAAGACAAGAATTCAACAACGAAGATATGATGAAACTGAAGGAATTTTCAGCATGCGCACCTCCAGCTTGAATATCAACTCCTGAACTGAGGTCCCTTTTGCCCTTCCTTTGACATTAACTACGGCAAGAGGGTACTTTTCGAAGTGAGCTTTAATTGTTTTCACAACACTAGACACAATATTGCTCTTTCCTGAGAAGAAAGTATGGCCATAGAAGAGAGAGAAATGATTCCTCCGAATTAGCATAATTTGAGGTAAATACTAAAGAAATACAAGACAAGACAAAGAAGAAGACAACAGTTCCAAAGTTTTTTGGAGAAAGTAATTAAGACATCATCGAGAATGAAAAAATTTTCATGTTGGCAGGAATTTAATATTTACACCCCATAAGAAGTGAGATAAGAAAACCCCAAAGTTTTTTATATTTCTTTATTGTAACCAAGATCAAAACCTAGAGTCGTAGTTAGCTGAAAACAATACCTATGGCAAGGACAGGTTGCTTAAACTTTAATGCTTGCTTCCGTAGAAGAAGTCTCTCTTTGGTTGAAAGATGCACAGATCTAGAAGGCAAACTCATATTTATCACTGAAGATGATGGTTCAGGACCATTTTTTGATGATGAGTTTGATGATTTCATAGCTCTGCTATTAGATATGCAATGCTCAGCATCAGCCACAGGATCCTTCACTTCATTCAACTGAAATCCAGAATAACTTTACCAGATCAATACTTAAAAACAAAATAAGAAGCCAAAAACAAGTCAGATGAAACCTTGATATAACCAAATGATAATCCAGGAGAGGATTGCAGTCAACAGTTCAATTTTCATAAATCAAAGCCCTGTGCTTACTTGTGTTTCTTCATGAGTCAAACTAGGCCGGGATTCTAGTTCATTTTTATGAGCTCCACCACCATCAAACAGCTCAACTGGCTGTTCCTGTATTGCTTGTTGATTGTCAATAGAAGCTTCTGTAGGAGAATTCCAATTTATGGAATTTTCTAGTTCACCTGGATGAACTTCACTAGTCTCAATTGGCGCAACTGGCTGCTCCTGTATTGCTTGTTGATTGTCAACAGAAGCTTCTCTAGGATAATTCCAATTTATGGAATTTTCTGGTTCACCTTGACACGTTCCACCTTTATCAATCAGCTCAACTGGTTGCACCTGTTTTGCTTGTTGATTGTCAACAGAAACTTCTTTAGGAGAATTCAAACTTATGGAATTTGAACAAGCTTCATATTTATATGTGGCCTTGAATGATGCCAGAAAGTATTTCAGATATTATTTAGAGAACCATCCGTGTAATAACATTGGAATAATAATTCTCAGTAAATATCTACTAGTAAAATACACCCTTACTGTTACGATGTTATCACATTTCATATTGCTCATCTTCATTTACTACATCAGAAACTCTATTAAATCATTTGCTTAAGTCATGGCTAAATAGGTAACTTGCATAAGGATAAAAATTTGGTCAACTCGGTACAATATGACACACTTTTCCAGTTTTAAGAAACAGCAAGGCAACAATGCTATAGTTACTCATACCTCATTCTATTTTATCTTTATTTTCACACAATAGAATGAAATTTTTGCTCTGATCCATTAAAAAAAGTGCTAGAAACACTCCTCTTAACACATCCTTTTATTGATTAGAATTTATTAAAAACTACAAAATTATGAGATAGTGCCATTTAATGACAGACAGGACACACAGATTTGTGATTTTTTATAAAATTTAACCAATCATAGAAAGTGTTTTCAAAAGTGTGTGTCAGAGAATATGTTGCTAGCTTCACAATGTTCCTCTCTCCTTTTCAGTTTTTCTTCAGCTTCAATTCTCTTGAGTCTCCCCACCTTAATTTTCTCCTGTAAGGGTCCTTGCTCACTAATTCTTCAACTTTGTCACAATATTCATTTGATAGACAACATGGCAACACGCAAAACCTGAAATTAACTATTAACTATATCTCTTTTCATTCCCCACTACCAAACATACACTTAATACAACCGGGGGGATTAGGGTTAAATAATGGAATGGAATGAATCATGATCCTGTGTCCCATTATTATGTTCTATTCCTATTTTTAAAAACCAAATGATGAAATAATTTCCCCTTCCACTTCATCCCTCATCTTTTCATCCTCTGGCAGATTACCACCAATCTAAACATATCTAGAACACCCTCATTGCAGGTGAAGGGATTAAGGGTAAAATAAGAGTAACTAACTATAGCATTGTTGCTTTGTTGTTTGATGAAATGAAAAAAATGTGTCATATAGTTCTGAGTTGACCATATTTTTTCTTTGTATAAAAGGATACCCTTTTTCTCTAACTCCATCAGCACATAGATTTGACGTGTAAGAGTATGATTCTTTTTTCTTAACTCATCAGTAGTATTGTTTGCATGTTATAGAGAAGAAATTGTTTAATTCCTATTTTTAAAAACTGGAATGTTAGTACAATAATCTAAGAAAACCTTAGACTGTCAATGTAATTTACTATCTTTTTCTTCTGCAGTACCCATTTTGCAGGTGCATCAGTCTGCACCACTTTTATGTCCCTTTGTACTGTAGTTTTTCCTTTTCACCCATCCTAAATCCACATGCACGAAATCTTCAGCTGAGTGTTAAAACCCAAGTATTTTCATCAAGTAGTTATTCAGTCATTCACGTGAGTTATATAAATAAACTTTTATAATAATTAAAAAAATTAAGCGTTTTACTATATTATTATTTTTAATAAAATTATTCATTATTTATGATTTTTTATGTTAAAAAAATATTTAATTTTAAAAAAGTGAAAAAAAGAGCAATTGTAATAAACATTTCCAACTGTAATATGTAAACTTCATAAACCATATTTCGTACCAACTTCGGGGGAAGTTACATGAATCCACACGAAAACTTCATTTCTATTTCTCCTCTCAAAATATACAGTTGTTATTTCCATCTTATATATCTCTAGATATCTTTCCTCTTTATTTCCACCAAAACATAAAGGCAAAACAAAAGGCACAGAAGTTTGAGGTCGGCTGTTAATCCTAACTACTTATAATGGATCATATAGTCTGGCCAGATGTAACAAAAATGCTAATATCATAACTGTAATATGAAAAATAGAGTTAAAGAATAGCATCAGATAGTTTACCCTGTCAAATCTCAATGTTTCAGCTATATGATTACTGTTAGCCTCCATATCTTCAACCTAATCAGGTATATAATACATATTGCATAATTGATATTGAGGGGAGAAGTATTTCAGCAACATAGTAATAGCAATGCGGATCACTTACCATTTGAAGTTTCAATTCATTTATTTTCTTATCTAGCATCAAAATACGAAGCTTCAATGACTGCAGGAAATGAGTAAAAAGGATTCAGGTGGAAGTATTTTTATATAGTATACAATTAGTATTCAATTCCTTTTTAAAACAAAGTAACAAACGAAATATATATTGAGGATGAAATCCATGCCAAATGTATGGTCACCTTAGAGATCACTAGTAGCAGAATTAACTTCATCAATCTACCAAATAAATTAAACATCAAATGAAATGCGCTTTTCCAATATAAGTTGATGATGAGTAGATGACAGTTTTACAATTTTACCTCACGGCGCTGAGCCTGTATAGAACGCTTCAAAGCCTGCCTTTTATTCAGAAGCGTTTGAGGCCTCAAACAAGCAGGGACACTATAATTCTTTCCACGATACACAATAATTGCAAAGCCCTTTCTCACTCTCTCGACAGCCACTAATATTCCACCACTTTCTGCCTCCAGGGTCAGAGCTATCTGATGGACATCTTCCAGACTTCCATTACATATTATCTTCACAAGCTCCCTATACTTCCAATGAAGATGGATATTTTCTACTGTTCCATCGAAAACCCCTCGTCTGCCTGAAAATAATGAAAGGACTTATTAAGAAAAAGTGTCATTTTCAAGTATTTTAAATAGCTCTAAAGATCTCACCCATTTCCTTCCAAATGTAGAGTAACCAAACTATCTATGATTGTAAACTTTAAAAATCATCTTCAAGAACTACCTAGTAACAGGAAAGGCTTCATCGTCAAGCCAATCCTCCGCAGCATGTATTTCTCTTCTTTAGTAATACCCTCTTTATCCATTTCTTGTTCTTGGGGGCTCTCTGCATTTAGTAGCACTTCTAGACGTTTTTCAGCCTTTGATTTCTTTTCTAATGCCTGTATGTCAAACCTATACCATCTGTAACTCAAATATATATATATATATATATATATATATATATATATATATATATATATGTATATATATAAAAAAACAGTAAATTGAAGCATTTTCCTGAAATCATACCATTGACAATTTGATGCTAGTTCTTTTAATGGCAACTTCAGCCTTACTCAACATTTGTTGTTTAGTATCTTTCTGGATGCTCATATCCTTTACCTCAGAATCACACTCTATGATTCCATCTTTCTGATCTGGAGTGACTGCAGTTGACAAACTGTTTCCAGCCTTCAGTTTGTACATTTCAAAATTCCTCTGCTTTTTAATTGCTGAAGACACTGCAGCTGGCAAGTAATCCTTTCCTCTATAGAAAACAATGAATTCCCTATCCCGAGAAAGGAGAATTCCTCCAGTCAGATGCTGCATAGAAGTAGATATTTTATAAAACAGAAATTGAGATATAATGGTATCATTATATACTATATTTTCTTTTTAAAACAAGATTGTGTTGTATTTAACTTGTTTCAAACCAAAGATCTCAAATATTACATTTACATAAAATTTAGAGAAAATTATAGTAACATTCCTGAACTTTTATCAAATTACACATAACCCCATTATTTTTTATTTCCTATATTAACCTTCCTATAAGTTTAAAAAATTGTATTAACAACCTTTATATGTTTAAAAACATTACAATAATACTCCTTTCGAGTCTTACCCTAATTATATAACTTCAAGAGGAGTTACTATAATTTGCTCCAAAATTTATGTATTTGCTATTGCTACAAAAACTATGTTCGACTAGTACCTGTGACAGTTGCACTAGAGCAGTAATGCAATTAAGCTTATAACTGACAGTGAATCTCTGTCTCATTTGATTTGGCTCTCAAAAGGGGAAAAGGGAAACAGCACAAGGTCATTACAATCATAAAATTTACATACATCAGTAAATCAGTCAATATCATATCATGACCACGTTGACTTACTGACAGTCTCAATAATAACAGTTAAATGCAGTGAACCTCGTCACACAACATATGGCACAAGAAAGGACATAAAAAACTATGCTGGTTATGCACTTCTATTTTACCATTTTTAATTCTTTATCCTTGTAAGTGATAAATTTCATGAAATTTGCAAATTTTCCCAGTGAAAACAATAACTGACCTTTAACTCTTTAGCCATTATTTTACTGCTAGTATTCTGCACACCTCTCTTTACAGCAATCTTGACAATCTCACATCTTTCCCAAAGCTTAATAATTGCAGCAGCCAATCCTTGAAGATTCCTATTTCTCCCTGTGAAACAAGTAGGAATGCAATTAAACCTAATTTTGGTAAGGTAAGAAAAAGTAGGACAAACTTACCTAATGCAAAATGACAAGGTAAAGGTCTGCCAAGTCTCTTCAACGAGGTCATTTCATCATTTGTTAGTTTAGGATTCACACCATATGGAAGAAGACGAAAGGGCTTCCTATAACCATGAACAATGGAAGGCAAAAGATCAGCATCAACAGGCAAAGGGTCGCATCCCCACCAATCACTAAATCGTGGCCCAAGCCCAGTTAGCAAGCAGTATGTGTCTTCTGCAAGCTCAGCCTCATCCGGCAGTTGAAATCGAACCTTATTGTGAGTACCAACACCTAGTAGCAAAGCTGGTTTTGCTGTTTCAACATTTGAATTATCCACAGCACTTATGGCTGAATTTGTTTCAGCCAAGTGGCGCTGACTTTTATGACAATATTTATCATCACCATTAACATGTTGCAAAGCATAATCAGTGGGGTTGTCTTGTCTTAAAACTTCATCTGATAGGGAGTAAGGGTATTTATAATCAGTCCCTCTGTACAATATTATCTTAGTTCCAGATCTCCAAACAACAAGGCCTCCAGTTTTTCTCTGACAATGAAAAAGGCAAAAAAAAAATACAATCAAATAATTTATTCACAGGGAATCAAATAAGATGCAAATAGCCCTTCCAACTATAGGTTATGTAGGGGCGAGGATAAAGACTCCTGTGGCCGGATGCTTAGGCAGTGTTTGGTTTACTTCCTATTTTAAATTTCACTCAAGATGTTTTCATGAATAAATGAGTAATAGTCACTAAGATGAGTATATTTAATAGTTAAAAGTACATTTTAAAAGTTATACAAACAGGCATTGTATAGATGGAAGCCAAGGAAAAAAGTGTAAGCAAACAGAATTTCAATGTTAAAGAGGGGGTTGGTTTTCTTACCTCCAACAAATCATGAGTCCTTCTCAAGTCAACTCTGGAAAACTCCTCACAAACGACCCTAACCACCTCGGAATTCTTCCACCGCTCGTGAATCACGTTCACGATCCGTTCCGTGACGCCGGCCTTGGCGAGCCTCACCTTCTTCTTCGTCTCGAACCCTAGCGTCGTGAGCCGCCGAATCTCGGAGTCCGGGAGGCTCAGCTCCGCCAGCGTCGGCACCGATTCCTTTCTCCTCTCCAACTTCTCTTCCCGCAGCTTCCTCCGCCGCGCCACCTCGCTCGCGCTCAGCGCCGCGATGCCGGTCCCCGGCACCGGGACCGGGTTCAGCGGCGTGCTCCAGCTCGGCTCGAACGTGTGCCCCACGCGCCGCTTTGGGAGTTCGTGCGGGAACGGCACGTGGATTTCGGAGCCGGATGAAGGAGGGGGTTCAGTTATGCCGAGGCTGCGGAGCTTCTCGGCGATTCGTTCAATGGCGGAGGAGCGGCGGGTTCTGGTTTTAGTGTTGGAGCAACGAATGAGGAATTTGGTTTTGGTTTTGGGTAATTGAGGAGGAAAAATGTGCGATGAAGATTGAGACGGTGAAGGTGAAGGTGAAGGAGAAGGAAAGGTGTGGAAGTGGAAGTGAAAATGAGTTGTTGCAGTAAGCAACATTCTCAGTACTAGTTAGTTACTTCATGGACTATGAGACTGAGAAATGTTTGATAAAAATGCTTTAAAAGAATATGCCAATGCGTGAATTCCAATTTTCTTCCCTCATTTTTCATACTTACATGTACTGCTTTTTCTATCACTAACTTTATTTTTTTTTAAGTGTTTATTTAGTATGGTTAACACTGTATATTACATTACCGATTAATCATATTTTTTTTATTTACATCATTTTTAAAATACTAATCGATAAATAGTAATTAAACTTTTTTTAATCACTCATTCATTATTTTTATAAAATCCAAATTGTGATATTTATTGTAAAGATAGATGAAAAAGACTCATACAAGGAAGGAAATTGTGTTTGAAAGAATCCTTATAAAATCGTCATCCTTTCATCCAGTTAATGTCTCCGAAATTATAGGTATAAATGGTGAAGATTTATGAATTAATGGGATGGAAGAGATATACTCTTTGTCTGTCATGTAAATGAAACCATGGGAGGTATTATAACTTTCGGGGTCCTAACTCAATAACAAGTGATATAGGTGTTATGTTATTCTCAAATGGGTCAAAATTTTATGGAGAAAATGTTACTATGATGGGTAACAATGTAGGTGAGGTTGTAGGAAGCCATAACTTCAGTGAAGGTGATAGCAAAAACATTGTTCATAAACATTTAGAAGAAGAGTCACCCTTATTCGAAGAAGTTGCATATATGATTGTAAGTTCTGCTATGGAAGATATTGGAAGCATAATAGGTGGAGCAAAGAATATGATAAGTGAATATTGTGCTTCAAATATTAAACATAATGGACACTTATCACTTACAAAATTAGTATTATTGTCATTGTCTATATTCTTTTGGTCTTTTTTAAAGATGCTAAGTAGTTGAGGTGGGGAATAAAATTATCATAGTTAAAAAGAAGTTCATATGACATGATGTGGAAAGGAAGAAGATATCTTAGGTCAGTTGGAAGTCCATATGTCAGCCAAAAGTATATTTGTGTTCAATTCTACTCTGCTTAACAAATAGAGGTTGAATCTTTTTCACTAGAAAAAGATTCTATGGTCCTGGGTATTAAAATCTAAATATGGTGATTGGACGGGCTTAATAGGTGTGAAATCATATTTTGGAATTTCTATTAGTGAGGGAAACTGATGTGACCATGTCTAGCCAATTACCTATCACTAGGGACATGACTAGAAGGATTGAAGAAGACCTAGCCCTTGCAGACAAAGGAAAACTTCACCTCCTGTGGAGAGTGAAGATATTACGCTAGGGACTTTAGTAAATAAAATGTAATTTTCCTTTATTTTAATTTTGAGGAGCATTAGGAATTTAATTTGGGACATGTATTTAGTCCGTTTTTATTTTAGGAGGTGCCTTAGGAATTTAGAGGGTGAATTTAGCTTTATGGGTCTTTATGAAGGAAATAAGGGGTAGCCTTGATATCTACACCCCTTTTTTCCTTCATAAACCCCTAAGCTAATAAGAAGGAATCTTGGCCCTTGGCTTGAGAAACTTGGGCACCAAGTTTGATGATCTAAGGAGGGGATTGTTTCTCAATCCTCCTCCCTTAGATCTCTCCTTTTAATATTAGCCCTTCTTTTTTAGGTTATCTTTGTTCAAGAGGTTAGTTACCTCTATAAATAGGAGCTCCTCTCCTCCCTTGTATTTTTTACACTTGAATTTAATCCTACAGACCATATTGGTTGTGAGGTTCTTACCTTTGAGTGTGCCCCCTTCTCCTTTATGAGAGCTTCTAAGAGTTATCAAGGGACCCCTCCCTTGTGGCCTCTCCCCTTTGACTTATCAAACCTAGTATTTGTGGCGCCTCACCCCATTCCTTTCCTCTCCATAAATCTATTTCCCTTCCAAGTGACCTTAGAAAGGATCCTTTGGGCAAGTGATCATCAAATATCACATCAAGTGGTATCTAGAGCCACTTTCTAAAGGTCACGTTCTTTCTCAAAAAATTTTACTTGCTTTTTTGTTTATCTTTTTACTCTCTTTATTTTAAAGTCCTTCATTTTTTGTCATATCTATTTCCTTTATTGTCTAGCAGTATACCTTTTTATTCTTGCTATTATATGTGCTTTTGTTTTCTATCTACGCGCCTATATTCCATTTAATTTGGTGCAATTTTATTTGTCCCTTTCTTTGCATCTTATTTCCGTATTCAAGTTGCTTAATTTTCCCTTGGTTTTTTATGTTAAAGTGTGCATAAGAAGTTGTGACCATTAAACCCACATGGTTGAGGATTTTTCCACACCATTGTGGTGATCTTTGGCCACTTTGTTGCGCCTTTTGTTTTGAGTCTCTTGCTGAAATTTTTTCTCTATTTTTAGGTGTGTTATTTTTTCTTAATCTTGTGTTTTGTCAAATACTAGTCATGTTAGTTTCCTATTTTGTCTCATTTAAATTCCGTAGGTTTTAGCCTCTTAAAATTTTTACAAAAAAACCTTCAAAAACATTTTGAATTGAGCTCCTAAGAGGTGAACCTCTTGTTAAGTCTCTTAAGTCTTTTATGCTTTTAGTTCAAGCATATTAATCTCTTTGTTGTTCTTAAATATTTGCTCAATTCAATCTTTATATGTTTCTTGTTTTATGTTGAATTATTAGTAGCTTTCCACTTTGTTTACCTTCACTATTGGTGACTCTTTATGAAATTTTAGCTTGGGTAAATTGTGTTAGTAATTTGAGCAATCAATTTACTTCAAAATCAGCCCTAAATCATTCCTTAAGCACCATTAGTTCAGTGGTATTTGGAACTACTAAGTTGTTTTGCCTTTAGTTGCATGCATTGCTTGAAAATTGTGTGACCTTCCTTTGTGCTTATTCACTCAAGCGTTATTATTTTAAGCATCCTCATTAAAATTTCAATTCAACAAGCTATTACGTGCAGCAAAATGATTAGAAAAAGTTAAAAAAAATTTAAAAAAATTCAAGTTAAAAAAAGAAGAAGATAAAGAAATCAAAAGAAAGACAATTTTGAAGTTGTGTATCTAATAGTAGAAACATTTGATATGAGGAACCAATTGTGATTCAAAAAAATTACTTGAGTAAGCTTTTTAGTTTTTTGTCACTTAAATTTTATTAAGTGTACAACTATTGATTTCATTTTTTTTGTTTGAGTCTTTTTTCATCTCTACTCTTAGAGCTAATCTAGGAAAGTTATTTGTGTGTTACCTTCCTTTATGAGCCTTATGTTTTCTTGCTTGTCTTATTTACTTCTTTGAGTTTGTCATTGTTTAATCTATTCACTTAGATTTGTGAACCTTGTTTTGTTATTCACCTTTGTTTTTTGTCTTGTGTTGTATTTGGCCTTGGTAAGGAAAGCTTGGGAAAGGTGTCATACACAAGATTTTGGCAAGTCCAAAAAAGAGGAAACAAGGGTAGCATTCTTAAGGTGGGTTGATGCAACTCAAAGGGGCTTGATCAAAAGGAGCCAAACACCAACAAGCTTGGAGTGAAGAATTTGTTTTATTTTTTATTCTTTGTATTGTGTAAACTTAATTATAGATTGGGAGTTTGAGTGCCCTTAAGGCTCTCCCTTGGTTTGTAATAATTTTGGTTAATTTTAGCTTAGTTCTTCGTTAATTAGGTGAAAAAGGAAGAAGTGGCACACTTCCTTCAACACCTTAAAAGCACGATTAGAACTCTTTCTCTTTTACATTCTTCCACTTTTATTTTTTTTTTTTGCAAAAAACATGTAGAGACTAAGAGTTCCAAAGACTCATCAAGCCACCTTAGGTGTGAAAACAAAAAAGAGAGGATTGTTGCTTGAAAAAAAAATTGGCCTACCCTCTAGTTTTTAGTATCCAAGCACCATGACTTCCCACACACATTCTAGTGCACATAGTTATTCATCAAGTAAAAGTGTCAATCAAAGAAAACCTTCTAAGGGAGACACTCTTGAAAACCTTAACTTAGAATTTAGGGAATGGATGACTAAAGAACAAGAAAGGGGAGAAGAAAAAGAGAGAAAAAAGAAATAAAGAAAAGGAAAAAAAAGAGAAGGAAAAGTTAAAAAAAGATATGTTGGAAATGAGAAAAGAGAAAAAAGAGCGAGAAAAGAGAAGGCAAAGAGAGAGAAGAGAGGATGAAGAAAGGAGAAGAAGGAAAGAACTAGAAAGAAAAAGAGAAAAAGAGGAAGAAGAAAGGAGAGGAGAAGAGAGTAAGAAGAGAGATGATAGGGAGAGTGATAGAAAAAAGAAAGGAATTCTCATAAGATCCCCATCTAGGCATTTTAGTTCTAGTGAAGAAGAATACTATAGAAATCAACATAAGCATCACTCTCATTCATCATACAATCATCATTCTCCTCAAGAGAACATAAATCATGCTAGGGAACCAAAGGTAGACCTACCCCATTTTCATCGTAGGGAAGATGTTGAGACTTACCTAGATTGGGAATTCAAAGTGGAACAACTCTTTCGATGTTATGAAATTAGGGAAGAAAGGAAAGTACCTTTGGCCTCCCTTAGTTTTCAAGGTTTTGCTTTGCATTAGTGGGATGGGTTAGTCAAGGATAGGGCCCGTAAACAAATACCTGACATTTGCTACTGGAATGATTTAAAAACTTGTTTGCGAAGAAGGCACATTCCTTCATATTATGAGAGGGATCTTTTGGATAGACTCCAAAGACTTAGGCAACATAACCTAAGTATTGAGGAGTATAGACAAAAGATGGAGCTTCTCATACTAAGGGCCAATATCATTAAGGAACCCAATGCCACCCTTGCTAGGTTTTTGTGTGGATTAAGCTCTGACATTAGAGATAAGGTAGAGCTTCTTTCATACTCAAATCATGATGATTTGGTAGAACTTTGTGTAAGAGCTATGAATCAACTCAAGAGAAAAAGCTTTAAAAAAGATTCTCCCTCTTACCTAAAGAGAGACCAACTTAAGGGGAACTCTTTCAAGGGTTTTACCAAAGAGGAACCTAAGAACTTTCAAGATACAAAAGCACCTCACGTAGAGAGAAAACCCCCTACTACTAAGCCTACTAAGAGGCAAAGTAGTATCAAATGCTTCAAATGTCTTGGGTGAGGCCACATTGTCTCTCAATGCCCCAACAAGAAAAGCATGATCATGAGGGGACAAGACATTTGTAGTGAGAATAACTCATCTTCCTCCTCCAGTGAGAGTGAGGAAGAAGGGGGACATACTTTTGAACAAGAAAGTGAGGAAACTTTTCCTTATGAGGAGGACCTCCTTATGGTTCAAAGGCTTCTTGGAAGCCAACCTCTAGAGCTTGGTCAGTCACAAAGAGAAAACATCTTCCATACAAGATGTAAAGTAAATGATAAAGTATGTTCTCTCCTTGTTGATAGTGGCTCCTGTTGTAACTGTTGTAGCTCTAGGTTGGTTGAAAAGCTAGCCTTGACTACCGTGCCCCATCCTAAACCTTACAAATTGCAATGGCTCAGTGAGCAAGGAGAGATGGTAGTCAATGAACAAGTTATGGTTCCAATTTCCATAGGATCTTATAATGATGAGATTCTTTGTGACATAGTTCCTATGGAGGCTGATCATATCCTATTGGGGAGACCATGACAATTTGACAAGAAAGTCATTCATCATGGTCACTCCAACCAAATAATCCTCACCCATAATGAAAAACACTTCAAATTGTATCCTTTGTCACCTTTTCAAGTGGTTGAGGATCAATTTGTAATGAAAAAAAAAGAGTTGAGGAAAAAAAAAACAAAAAAAAAAAACACAACAAGCTTCACCCTTAAAACTTGAAAAGGGTAAAGAGAGAGAGTCAGAAGGTGATGCCCCTTCCAAAGGGAATATTAGTAAAAGGAGTTTATTTGCTACCAAACGTGATTTAAAAGAAGCTCCTTTAACTAACAACCCCTTTTATCTCCTCTTTTGAAAAGAGGCATCAAATCCTTCACCCATTCTGCATTCTTCTGCTGAGAGCACTACCACAATCTATGCACATGAGCACCTTCCTCAAGGGGTTCAAGATATTTTAAAGGAATTTGATGATATTCCCTAATGAGGTTTTGAAAGGACTTCCTCTCATTAGGGGTATAGAACATCAAATTAATTTGCTGTCTGGTGCATGTTTACGTAATAGACCTGCTTATAGGACCAACCCTATGGAAACCCAAGAGATTGAGTCTCAAGTGAATGAACTGTTAGAGAATGGCTGAGTTCAAAAGAGCCTAAGCCTTTGTGTTGTGCCAGTCTTGTTGGTGCCCAAGAAGAATGGCCAATGGAGGATGTGTGTTGATTGTCGTGCAATCAACAACATCACCATCAAATATAAGCACCCAATCCACCGTCTTGATGACATGTTGGATGAATTGCATTGGGCAAAAATATTTTCAAAAATAGATCTTAGAAGTGGTTACCACCAAATAAGGATCAAAGAGGATGATGAGTGGAAAACTGCTTTTAAGACTAAATTTGGTCTTTATGAGTGGTTGGTTATGCCCTTTGGGCTAACCAATGCCCCAAGCACATTCATGCGCTTAATGAATCATGTACTGAGGGATTGACTTGGTAAATTTTGTGTAGTTTACTTTGATGACATTTTAGTTTACTCTAGGAACCTAGATGATCATTTAGGACATCTAAGGCATGTTTTTTGTCTTCTTAGGAGTAATAATCTTTTTGGTAACTTAGAAAAATGCACCTTTTGTGTAGATAGTATAGTTTTCCTATGTTTTATAGTTAGCACAAAAGGGGTCCATGTTGACCCTGAAAAGATAAAAGTTATTCAAGAATGACCCACCCCAAAAAATGTGATAGAGATCAAAAGCTTTCATGGTCTCGCTGGATTTTATAGGCACTTTGTGCCTAACTTTGCCATACTCTTCACACCAATAAATGATTTGGTGAAAAAGGAAGTTCCTTTCCTTTGGGGTGAGAAACAAGAGAAAGTCTTCCAATTAATTAAGCATAAAATGACCCATGCACCAGTCTTGGCATTACCTGACTTTTCTAAAACATTTGAACTTGAATGTGATACTTCTAGTGTAGGTGTGAGAGCTGTCTGGTTGCAAGGAGGTCACCCATTGTGTATTTCAGTGAAAAACTCAATTGTGCCCCCCTCAACTACCCCACCTATGATAAGGAGTTTTATGCTCTAATTAGAGCCTTCAAATTTGGGAGCATTACCTTGCTTCCAAGGAGTTTGTTATTCATAGTGACTATGAGTCACTAAAATATTTGAGGGGTCAAGGTAAATTGAACAAAAGGCATGCAACCTGGGTGAAATATCTTGAATCCTTCCCTTATGTCATCAAGTACAAGAAAGGAAAACAAAATGTGGTGGTTGATGCTCTTTCTAGACGTTATGCCCTTTATTCATCCTTGAGTGCAAAAATCTTGGGATTTGATGCTTTCGGGCTATGTATCCTTCTGACAAGGATTTCGCTCCCATCTTTGCCGCCTCTGCATCTGCATTCGCATTAAAGACCCATGATGGGTACTTCATCAGTGAAGGGTATCTTTACAAAGGGAGTAAGCTTTGTATACCCCAAGGATCAATTAGGAACTTACTTACAAAAGAGAGCCATGAAGGTAGGCTCATGGGGCATTTTGGGATTTCAAAAACCCTTATGCTTTTACAAGAGAAATTCTTTTGGCCCCATATGCGTAGAGATGTCCATAGACATTGCTCTAGATGTATAGCCTGCTTGCAAGCAAAGTCTAAAGCAATGCCTCATGGACTATACACACTTTTACCTGCTCCTTCTGCACCTTGGGAGGATATTAGCATGGATTTCATCCTTGGGCTCCCAAGAACCTAACGAGGTGCAGACTCTATATTTGTGGTAGTGGACCAATTTTCAAAAATGACCCATTTTATTCCCTGCCACAAAGTGGATGATTCAAGGAACATCGCAAGAATTTTCTTTAAAGAGGTTGTTCGATTGCATGGTATACCCTCTTCAATAGTGTCAGATAGGGATGTGAAGTTCCTTAGCCATTTTTGGAAAACTTTTTGGCATAAGTTGGGAACTAAACTTCTTTTTTCCACTACCTGTCACCCTCAAACTGATGGGCAAACAGAAGTGGTGAATAGATCTTTATCCACTATGCCGAAGGCCCTTCTTAAAGGCAACCATAAGTCTTGGGATGAGTACCTTCCTCACATTGAATTTTCTTATAACCGGGTGGTTCATAGAATCACCAAACATTCTCAATTTGAGGTGGTCTATGACTTTAATCCTCGTACTCCTCTAGATCTTTTACCTCTTCCTCTTTCTATTGATGTGCATAAAGAAGGAGGGGCAAAAGCCATTTTTGTAAAACAATTACATGAGAGGGTTAAAGCTAACATAGAGCGTCAATCCTTAAGAGATGCTACTTTTGCCAATAGGGGGAGGCAAGAGGTCATATTTGAAAAGGGCGACTGGGTATGGCTTCACTTGAGAAATGATAGATTTCTTTCTCAAAGGAAGTCCAAACTTAGCCCTAGAGGAGATGGACCTTTCCAAATCCTTGAGCGAATCGTTAATAATGCCTATGTTTTAGATCTGCCTGAGGATTATGGGGTAAGCACCAGTTTTAATGTTTCTGATTTGTCTCCATTTGTAGGTGCTGAAAATGATGAAGACCCCATGGATTTGAGGTCAAATCTTCTCCAAGGGGGAGGAGATGATGTGACCATGCCTAGCCAAGGACCTATCACTAGGGCCATGGCTAGAAGGATTGAAGAAGACCTAGCCCTTGCAGACAAAGGAAAACTTCACCTCCTGTGGAGAGTGAAGATATTACGCTAGGGACTTTAGTTAATAAAATATAATTTTCTTTTATTTTAATTTTGAGGAGCATTAGGAATTTAATTTGGGACATGTATTTAGTCCATTTTTACTTTAGGAGGTGTCTTAGGAATTTAGAGGGTGAATTTAGCTTTTTGGGTCTTTATGAAGGAAATAAGGGGTGCCTTGATATCTACACCCCTTTTTTCCTTCATAAACCCCTAAGCTAATAAGAAGGAATCTTGACCCTTGGTTTGAGAAACTTGGGCACCAAGTTTGATGATCTAAGGAGGGGATTGTTTCTCAATCCTCCTCCCTTAGATCTCTCCTTTTAATCCTAGCCCTTCTTTTTTAGGTTATCTTGTTCAAGAGGTTAGCTACTTCTATAAATAGGAGTTCCTCCCCTCCCTTGTATTTTTTACACTTGAATTTAATCCTAGAGACCATATTGGTTGTGAGGTTCTTACCTTTGAGTGTCCCACATTCTCCTTTGTGAGAGCTTCTAAGAGTTATCAAGGGACTCCTCCCTTGTGGCCTCTCCCATTTGGCTTATCAAACCTGGTATTTATGGCGCCTCACCCCATTTCTTTCCTCTCCAAGTGATGTTAGAAAGGTTCCTTTAGGCAAGTGATCATCAAAGATCACATAAGAAACTTTAGGAGTATATATAAGGTAGAAAATAGCTAAAAAATTATTCGATTCATTTACTGTTTGGAAGGTTAGAGATAGATCCTAGTTCTATTTTTTGAAAGATAGGTGGTTGTGGAGAGATAGCCTTGAAAAAAAATATGTCAAGTTATTTCTTAGCTTTGAACAAAAAATTGTGAGATTTCAAATATAGGTCACAAGGAGGGTGATGCTTGGGTATAGGGTTTGGTGTGGGGGAGGGATGGTTCTCTTGGAATAGAACTTAGTGAACCAATTTATATGTCAGAAATAAACTCAGTTACACAGGGTCTATGAGGGTCTGAGAGATGGTTGGGTTTGGGTTTGGGAAACACTAGAGAGTATTTTGTTTCTTCAATGTATTCCACGTTGTTTAATTTGCATGTCACTTCTTCAACACATGAAGTTTTTTGCACTATAATGGAATATCATATACCATAAAATGAAGCTTTTTTATGTTGGAAACTACTGAAAAGGATACTTCTCACCAAAACTAACTTGCTTAGAGTATCCATAATATAGCAACTCTATTTGGGTGCTTCTAATGGGACACACATGTATACATAATTCATTTTTACTCTTCTTAATACAAGCACTTTATCTCTACATTGGAGCAACTCTATTTTGGCACTTCTAGTAGGTCCCAAAAAATATCTCATCATTATATTTTATTATGAACTTATTAATTAAAATTTTAAAAATAACCAATTTTTTTATTTTATCACTATTTAAATTATTTGTTGGCACAATAAAAAGGTATTTAAATTGTTAATAACTACTTTCGTTAATTATCACATCCAAAAACATCCCCAAATATGCTCCACAAGATCATTTTAAAGTTGGCACGATAAAAAAACTATTTAAATTATTAATAACTACTTTTGTTAATTATCACATCCAAATTAAAAATTCCCAAATATACTACATAAGGTCATTTTAAAGTTAGTTATGATATCTCGATCATGTACCCCATGTTTCCTTTGCAAGTATGGCTGGATGGAGACCAAATGTATGTTAACTATCGACAAATCATTGATGTAATGTTGATGATAGTGGTCAAAATTACCATTATACTGTGTCATTCATCTTCTATAATCATGTTATGCTAGATTATGCATGCATATAATATATATTTGATAGTGCTCATCTTCCAAGTGTGTGTAGGGTCACTAGTAATTGTAAATTAAGATTGAAGCACTTCAAATACGCACTCCACATTCTTTCTTGATGCTGAGCAAACAATTTTCTTTTATTCCCTTGTGGCTTTGGAACAATTTTCATAATTGTTGCTCATTCTAGATAAACATCATATGTTGGCCAGATAGTAACTCGTTATATTGGTTTCTATTAATTGTAAATTGTATTGTGGGGTTTCTCCCTCTATAATTTCATTAAACACAAGAGATTCATTAAGCACATTGATGTCGTTGTTTGAATTATGAACCCCAAAATATGCATGTCAAATTCATAAGTCTTGTGATGCCACAACTTCAAGCACAATTGTAGGTGGGACATTACCATGACAAAACTGCCCTTTCCATGTTATTGGACAATTTTCCATTCCTAATGCATACAATCAATGCTACCTAACATACTTGCAAAACTATGTTTCTCACCATTTGTAGTAGCATTGAATGTCATTGTTGTTAGGTATTCTCAAGTATTTAGATCCAAATATATTGTAGACACTCTTCACAAACTTATCCAAGCATTGTGTGTAATGTTGTGGTTTATCTAATTCAAATATAATCATTGACACTATCCACAAGTGATCTATATGTCCATATGCAAATAGCAGCAATGCTTTTCTTTAACGGAGAAAAGCTACCCCTTCTAGTTGCATAAAGTCTCATATGAAAATATTCATCATGATTACCAAGTGCTTCTACGATGCGAAGAAAGACATCCCTTTGCATTCTAAATCTTTGACGAAATTGTTTACCTATGTATATTGTATCGTTGGAGAAATAGTCATTGAACAAGCGATCATTCCCTTCCTCATGATCTCTTTCAATTTGTTGTCTCCTATGTATACTTCTCATAACAACATGTTGTTGTTGTACCCTTTCCATCATCCACCTAATGTAGTGTTCTTTATACTCATCATTTAGCAAATCTTCAATGAGTTCTCATCTTGAAAAGATGAGTCGTTAGAGTCCATCTTAAGCAACATCGCAAAGTTTAGCAAATCTTACAGAAATCGAATGTGTAAGATGTGTAAAGATCTTTATACAAGTAAAGAATATATAAATTAACAATGACTAGTTTTTAACGGCTAGTTTTTACAACGACTAGTTTTTAAACATCTAGTTTTTAATGACTACTTTTTATAATGGTTAGTTTTTACAACGACAAATTTTTAATAGCTAGTTTTTACTAAAAAAATTCATAATTAAATTTTAACTAATGGATAAAAAATACATAATTAATAGAAGTTACACAATAAAAGTTGCATTAAATTAACTAGCATAATTGCTAAATTCCATATTTTTCTATAATTTTGTTACACAACTTCTAATGGATCTATATTTGTTATTAGACATACTGGTGGTATACTTGTAGAGGATCTTTTGCATGTCAAAATCTTTGTTCTTGAACTTAATCTCTTCATCCCTCAACTTGTTGCATTCGTCCTTAACATGTTGCATCTTCTAATGTTTTTTTTTTGTTTTAGTATTGAGTACCTCCTCTATAGTTGTGAGATAAAAAACATTAGAGGATTTGTCTTTCACAATCCTATTTGTTGCCTTTCTCCCTATTGGATGATCTATGGTAGGTGACGTTGACTCATAACTTGAAGGTGTATCAGCATTAGACGAGGATGAATATTTTCTAGAACCAAAAATTTTAGTTCTCTTACTTGATTCTTCAAATTGTGCCAACCATTTAGGTTGTTTCCTCAATATATCTCATACATTTTTAAATTTGAAATATAACTTTTGTCTTGCAAATAAAGTTCATGTGCATTTGTATGATGTTAGACTCAGAGCTACCACTCTTCTTTCTCTGACATGTTTGTTTGTAGCAAATTGAAAATTTGGCACAATTGTGTTGATCTTTTGACATAAATATTTTACTTGTGACTAATTTTTATTCTTCAAATGTTGTGCACGATATTTATTGTAATCATCTTCAATGTTTTTCCAAAAAGTTGACTTTTTTTTTACCCCTACAATTGGATTCTTTGAAATATCTAGGCATGCATCAACGAGATATTCATATTCCTTTGTAGAGAAACATGATATTTGTTGTTTTTCATATGCTTCTTCTTCTACTACACCCTTTTCATTGTCCACAATATTTTTTACTCAACTTGGGTAGAAAATGATGAAATTTGAGACTCAAACACAAAGTCAGATGATGTGTTGTGTTCTCTTTTATTACGTCGATCGTCACTAGTACCCATTGAAGACACTTGAAATACATGGATAAGTTAATTGGTGGTGATTGATACATATGAAATTGATATGGATGAAAGGAAAGTGTAAGATATTAAAAATTAGCCATATTGGGAATATTTTTTGGGTTGGGTAAATTGAGAGAATTGTGGTAATTTGAATTTGTGAGTTATTAATAATTTGGTATCAAATAAAACTGTGGATTTTGGTTTGAATCTATTGAATAAAGAAAGAAGTCGAGAATTTTTTTAGCATGGTAAAGAGAAGTTTGAGATGTTTTTAGTTGTGTAATTTTTCTTTTGAACAACTCCTATTTATATACAAAAGGTACAAAAAAAAACATTACTATGCAACAGTAAAATACAAAATATTTCTTTATCCTATTTTTTATGCTTTAGTAAGCAACTTAAACCCACGAAGCAACCAAGGGATATGATCTGCAACACCTCAACGCCCAACAAAAACTGAAGCATTGATGCTTCATTGGCGTGTTGCTTCCCTAGCAACCGTTAATAATGCTCTTAGGAGAGGAGTTACATTAATGAGGGTACTTTGCACTTTGTCCTTGCTATAATTTAATAGAGGAAATCGATGATACTCTATTCTTTGCATGTTTTAAAATTAGTCAAGGAGTTTTGGTACAAATTTGTATGTATCCTTTATCATTATAAGAAATTTGCTAATTAGTGACGGATTTTAAAGAGAAAATATTTTCCTCGCAATTACCTAACTATTTAGCGTGGAATTAGTATAGGGACAAACTTGCCTAGCAACTTCCTCACAAATTAATATACATAATATAATGGCGAGGGAAATTTTTCACGTGATTCCATCGCCAATTTTCAAAAATAAATTAACTAAGAAATATTCTCTTGTTATTTATTCACTATATTTCTAAATAAATTAGTTAAAGAATATTTTCTTACATTCCTTAGCTATATTTTAAATAAACCTATTAAGGAATATTCCT
This sequence comes from Psophocarpus tetragonolobus, assembly GCA_037954015.1. Classification (NCBI taxonomy): domain Eukaryota; kingdom Viridiplantae; phylum Streptophyta; class Magnoliopsida; order Fabales; family Fabaceae; genus Psophocarpus; species Psophocarpus tetragonolobus. Next base: position 29,638,368 of record CM075696.1, on the reverse strand, counting down.
TCATTATTCTCTTACAATATTTCTAATTTAAATTAGAAAGGAATATTTCGTCGTTATTCCCTTGTCATTTTTCCAAAAAAATAGTTAAGGAATATTTTCTTGCTATTCTTTCACCATATTTCTAATTAAGTTAACTAAGAAACAATCTCTTGCTAATCATTTGTTTCGTAAGATCTAATAGTTGTAAAGAAAAAAAAAATTAATATTAGCGAGAGATATACACCTTCGCAAATCCCTCATAAATATGATGTATACCATCGTACTACTCAATTGTTGATGTATATTTTATTTGTTTTATTTGGTTTTTTTTCTAAATTCAAATTGAGTGTGAATGTTGATTCAAACAAATTGATTATGATATTAATTAATTGTGTTCACGAGCTAATAAATATTTGTTCAAGTGTACAATTTAAAGTAAAAAAAAAGTAAATAGTAAATTAGAATTTTTCAAACACATCTTAAAAAACTATGATTTTTACATTTCAATTTCTGTGAACCCTAACTATTATTTTAAAGTTCAAGCATACACTTTTTTCTCTCACACCTCAAATTCACATTCTTATATTTTCATTCAAATATAGTTTTTAAAAAATTTTAGGATATATATTTATTAATTTTCAAATTTTAAGAACTTAATTTCATAATTTTAATTTGACAAGATTATATAAACTAAATTATGAAATATTTATATATAAAAAATTATTTTCCAGAATATTTATCATTAGATAATTTTTATAAATTAATTTATAGAATAGGATTAATTTATTGATTAAAAATGCATTGTACAGCCAATACATTATATTTAGACTTGTGGAATTAATGAATTTAAGAAAAAAAGAAAAGAACAGTCAATCACAACGAGTATATACATGTTTGACACCTCCCTTCACCTTCCAAAGCAACGCTAATGCTAAGTGTCACCCCTGGCATGTTATCAACCTTGCATAAGAGGGTCTAGTACTTAGCTCATACGTTATTTTCTTGGAGTGTATGTTATGCCTCAACATAGTTTGCAACACTTTTCCAACATGTGTTATGGCATGTAATAATAATAATACACAAGATATATGGAGAGTTTTGGGTAGTTGTTACTTTGGTTATCTAGAAGCATAGGAACAAATGTATTTTTGCAAGGAACCTTTTTTCCCTTCAAATATAGTTCAGCAATCATTGCTAGCCTCAAGGTGTTGGGTACAATCTTATGTAAATAATTCTCTTATAGCTATGATGTTTCGGTACAATCTTAGGTGGTGGGTCAAGTTTGGGATTGTATATGTAAACCTTATGATTTGTTGTTGATCTTGAGATTTGTTTTGATTTTAGTGCTGCTGGTGGATTGGTTTTCATATCATATAGATTATTTGCATTTTTTATTAAGCTAGTTTTTATTGTGACCAATTGGGTGTTGACAGATACAGACAATAATTTTTGGAATGGTTTCTAGTTTCTGTTTTTTTTTTTAAATATATTTTGAAAACAGAATTTTGTTTGAAAAAAATAGTTTTAATTTAGTTTTTTAGTTATTTCTAAAACAGTTTTCACTCAATTTCAAAAATAAAAAAAAATTGGTTTTCAAATTTCTATTTTTATTTTTATTCAAATTCATCACTTGACATACGTGCCTCTATTTTTTACGGGTAATAACTGGTCGCCACCTCTGACTAGCAATCATCAACTGTCGGTCACTGGTTGCCACCTCTGACTAACACTCACATCCACCACCTCCGCCCAACGAACACCGACAACCACCTTTGACTGCCGATCATCAATCTCAACCTCTTATTAATGGTCATTGACAATCACCACCATATGCGACTGATGATCACTAACCATCACTTCCAACTGAGGGTCATCGACCACCACATTCGACCAAAGGTCACTAACATCCACCTTTGACCAATAGTCACTGACTGTCACTTCCAACCGACGGTCACTAGTTGTCACCTCTAACTACCGATCATCAATTGCCACTTTCGATCGACAGCCAGTGACTGCCACCTTCAACTAGTGGTCATTGGCCACCACTGTCAATTTTTTGTCTCTAGGGAGAAAAGATTATTGTTAAGATTTAAAAACAATGTTTAAAATTTGGAAACCAAAACAATGTTGTTTTTAAAAATTTGAAAACGTAAACCAAAACTAGTTTTATTTTTATAAATTTTAAAACTGGAAACTAAAAAGCACCTCAAACGGGTTTGCGGTGAAATCAATGGTGGAGCTGATTGTGCTAAACATACTTAGTAGATTAAATGGAATTATTAGTTTGGTTCATCAAGTTTAGAATGTGTTTAACAAACTAGCTCAAAGATAAAAAAAATAGCTTTAAATATTTGGTAAAGTTAGTTGATTAATTGGTTTATTAACTAGTTTTATCTAACACTTACAATTAAATTTTCACAGCTAGTTTTGCCAAATACTCTCATCAGCTAGCCTTTTAGCATTTTGTTGGTTGAAAGCTAAAAAGCTAGTTGAAATGGTTCCAACTGCATTTGGTGAACAAAAATCTAGTAACTTTTGTAGGTAATTATTAACTATTTTGAAAAAACTACTCCAGTTAGTTTTTGTTTTTTAAATCTCAGGGTGATTTACCAAATTAGATCTCTTTTATAAAATATTCACCTAAATGGGTCTATTTTTTAAAAATATTTACCTAAGTAGGTTTATTTTGAATTTTGACCATGGATTACGTCAAACTGTAGTTTAGAATTGCGGCTTTACCTCCACACAGTTTTTTGACCAGGTGGCATTAGAGGTAGAACCTCATTTTATGAATTATAGTTTAACCTAGTCCATTGTCAAAATAAACCTCCTTAGGTGAATATTTTCAAAACAAACTCATTTAGGTGAATATTTTGTAAAAAAGACTCAATTTGGTCAATCACCCAAAATCTCCTATTATCAATTAGTAATTGAGTTTTTACCATTTTACTCTTCATTGATTAATGAATTCTACCTTACTTATTTATTATCTTTCCTTACATGTCACAACCTCTTCTCCTTCATTTCTCTCTTCTTGATTATAATTTAAATATGTAAATATAGTATTTTATAATTTATATATGTAATTATAGAAAATTATAGTTTAAATATGTAATATAAAATTTAAATATGTAATTATAGAAAATTATGATTTTAATATATATTATAGTAATTTAAAATTTAACTATTTAATTATAAAAAATATAATTTAAATATATAATTATAGTAATTTATAATTTAAATATGTAATCGATTTATATTAAGAAAATTTATATTATTAAAATATATGTTGATTATTTTTTATTAACCATAACTATAATTATTCAACTCAAGGTTTAGTGACATTTAAGGCCTTCACTCTTTCTCAAGAATGTATTTTACATAGATTCATCAAATTCGGATTCTATCCTACAAATTTAGCATATGCCACCAATTAAACTACACTTATTTAGTATTTTATAATTATTTTAAATACCTAATACTTTTATTTATTATTTAAAAACTTTTAACTAGTTAATTAACTAGTTTTACCAAACACTTAAAATTAATTTTTCAATTTTCAGCTAGCTTTTCAGTTAATTTTATGAAACACCCCATTATCGTTCCTTTTAGAAATTACCCGTTTTCTCAACATAAAAAAAATAAAAGTATGAGTTATATTCATAAACACAATCTCTAGAATATATTTTGACACACAAACATGCTGTATTTAATTAAGTATAATTTCAATACATTCAAAAGTATTCTTACATGAATTTGAAATGTATATGAGTACATACCCATATTCATGGTGTTATTATATTGCATATGTTATACATTTATTTATTCATAAAATAGTATGTAAAACTGGTAGAAAATAACAATTGAAAGCAGCTAAAGCTCATAGGGTCTTTCACCTTCAAAGTTGCCAGGTGGATCATAGTTGCAAGTGATGAAAGTGCCTCCATTATCACATGCAACTTTGGCACATCCAAGACGAATAGAGTCTTTCCACACAACCTGAGTGTAGTGCAAGCACTCTCCTCCAACACAAGAGTTAGAATCATAGTCATAGTTAACTTTCTCATCCACCCACATTTTCACTGCATCTGTGCCACTTAACTCACCAGTGCTCATTGCAATGTTCTCACCATAGTTACTGCCACTAGAATGGATCAATGCACAGTCACCTTTTCGTTCATTCGCATAGCTCTCTGCATAAGCAGCCACAGTGTCATCCCAAGCCAGACTTGGAACAATCACGGATTGTTTTGGTGATTGGGAACCCACCTCTGCTCTTGCTGCATTGTGTGCATCTACAAAGTCTTGTGGTGAGTCTTGAGCATAGGCTACAATCACCAAACCCAACACACAGAATGCAGAAAACGAAACCCTAATGCACAACCCCATTATCTCAATTTCTTTAGCTATATAGAAATTAATACTTAAACGAAGGTGTTTGATGAAAAATGTCGGAGCTTGTGTCACCTATTTATAGGATTTTTATTTTCGAAAATTACATAAACACCCTATGAAGTTTAATATATTACACGTATCTTTGTTTTTTTTCTTGCGTTGTAGCTGTAAGTTGTGAAGCTCTTTAATATTTTTTAAATGACAACTATTAATTTTAGAATGCGTATGGTATATATATAATATAAAGAAAAACCACTTGTAAAATGAAAGCAGCCTCGGTGACACAAATAAGTAATTTTAATAAAGCAACTTTCACGCTAATTACAAATCATGTTAAATATAAAATATATAATATATAAAAAATATACAGATAGTACTCTTTATCTTAAATTTTGAAAATAAATTAAAATCATAAATTCAAGATGTTTATAGTAAAAGTTAAAATATTTTCAATACTAATACAATATTTTATAATTGATGATCCTATCTAAAGTTTGAGTTTTCTTGTATTTAAATAAAAATTAAAAAGAATTTCATATTATAAAAACAATTTAATCTGGGGTAAGTAAATGGGTTAATATATATATATATATATATATATAAATACTTAATACAAATATAATCTTTGTTTAAATATATATTCTTTATTATTGAAATTTTATAAAAATATTATCTATAAATTATATACACTTTTTATCAACACAAATTATTGCTGATAACATTAAAATTTGACCATTAGTTTAAGGTAATTCATTTCAAAAAATATTTTCATTTTCATAATAAATAATTATTTATGTTTTGTTTTGTAAATGGTAGGATAAGACCCACCAGAATTTATATGTACGTATTTTTTGCGTAATTGTATATGAAAAGAAAAAAAAAGGGGAAGAAATGGTATATATATATATATAAAAAGATAATAAATTCATAATTAAGAGCATAAGATAGGAAATTAAGGTAAATGGCTGAAAATGAGACTTTCTTTCACAAATGAGTATTTAAGTCTTGCAAATATCTTAGTTGCAATAGAAAAAACTTGATCCAAAAAACCTTGCAATGTGTCATAGTTATAATTTTTTCTTTTGGAAAATACACAATAAATTGGATAAAGACGCATACCATTAATTTAGAAGTTCAATTTGAATATTTCATATAGGGCTGGCTGGAAAAACACCCACTACTATATTTTTATATTATATATTTAAGAAAATTTGTAATGTTGTATTAACATGAATTATATCTGTCAATATTTTATTGGGGCTGCTTATCATTTTACTGGCGGTTTTTCTTAAAGACTCTTAAAATTTAGGACAAATGAAAACATCATCTATCTTTTATGTCAAAGTTGATGTTCTCGTTACGTTTTATTCCATGTTAAGAATTAAGAACCCACATAGTACAAACACGTTTCTTAATTTAGTATTAATTAACCATATTGGTTTCATTGTATTGGGGCTGCATTAGTTTTCGATAACTAAAAAAAAAGTTGTTGGATTATTTTATAACTATTTGCTATATAAAAAATTAATAATTTTATAATATTATAGTTTATAAAAACTTGAATGATTTAAAATGCAAATTATTTAATTAGATACAAAACATTGAAACTAATATTATTTAAAATAAATTATTATTTTAATCTAAAATAAATTTACATTTTATTAATTAGAACCTTTATGAGATTTTTAAAAATATCAAATACATTTTTAGTAAGTTGGTTATTAATATTTAATTTTCAAATTAGTATAATATTATTATATTATTCCCGCTAGTTATTAAATTAACTTATCCATTTAAAAGGTTACAATATTTATATTTAAATTGAGATTTAGATAATACAAATATAAAACACTTCACAATTACATGTTAAAAAACATTTAATTTATCATATTACACTTTTTAAATATTATTGAATTTTTAATATGAAATTATGTTAAATACTGCCTAGTTATTTTTAATCTTCAAATATTAAAAACTAAACTTATTTGTTTATTTTATAAATATGTTGAATATAAAAATATTTATTAATTTTATAATATTATAGTTTATAAATAATATTTAAATGATTTAAAATGTAAAATTAATTTAATTAGATATAAAATATTGAAATCAATATTACTTAAAATAAATTATTATTTTAATCTCAATAAAAATTATATTTTATTAATTAATACCTTCATGAGGTTACAAAATAATCAAATACATCTATAATAACTCGATTAATAATATTTAATTTTTAAATTAATATAATATTATATATTATTCACCTTATTTATTAATAATATTTTTATTTATATTTAGATCTATATAACACAAATTAACTTGGAAACTGTAGCATCCCAAATTTCTTTATTATTATTTACACCATAAATTTTCTTAAAAATGATTTAATTTACTATTATCTATAATTCAAATACCAAGATATAAAATTTTCATTATATTATATTCAATATTAAAGCATATATTATAACACTTTCAAAGTTCAAATTAAAATATAATGGAGTACACACAATTTCTGCTCGCCAACGAACCTTGTCGCCTGGCGAGACCTAGGATAGCTCACCCAGCGACAACTATTGCCCAACTAGACCCTGTAGATAGCAAAACCTAGGCAATAGTAGAACCTTTACTGTCAAACCCAACCAACATGTTGACATATAATTCTATATTCTTATGCATGCATATCGTAATTCATCTATCTTTTTACATCATATTCACACAACTTCCATAATAATATAATAAACACATAACTTCACAACCATGCCTCTAAATTCAAATAACATTATTTCTACACAATTCTCTTATATACATATTGAACAATAGAATAACATCCTTTGAAACTTCCAGCCACAATCCAACATACTTCATTTCAAAGCATCCTGTCTTTCTGTATTATCACTATTATTTGCTCCCGTGCAAAACACGATCATCACAGTCAGACAAAAAAACACAAACAATGCAAGAGTAAGCTTACATAATACGCAACATACCATTACATCAATAGTAAAGCATGAAGGTTGCGCAATATTTATATTTAGTACCATTAATACACATTCACCAATAGTAAACAACCAAACAATCATTCTTGGATTGAGTCAAAATTTTAAAATGTCAAAACTGCAAACCAAACTAAACACAATAAATTCTATTCGGTTCGAATAAGACTGAATAAAAAATACAAATCAGATTAACTAATTTAATTTTGATTGTCGGATTCCTCGGAATAATCTAAGCTTATTAACACCCGTTAAAAATTTCTAACCACGACCTTGCCCCTCATCGTAAGAAATGCAGTGGAAACTCTAACTTGTGCTGTTATGTGCAATTAAGATCCCATTATACTCCACTTGACCAATCTCTTGGATATACACAAAATGTTCACGGGATTGGTGTGGGGACTTAGCCTTAGTTGGCCATGATCGCGACGTAAACACAAAAATTTATTATCATATTATCCTATTATATACACACATAAAACTTAACATTAAAGTTATCCTCTAAATAATGCTCGATTCAATGTTCTTAAACAAGTTATTCAATTCAAGTTTTGTGAATAGAAAAAAAGTGATTGAAAACAAATATTCACTAAATATAAGATGGTTAACAAGATTTTTAATCAAGATTAATTATCAACAAAACTAGTGAATATTTCGTATAAATATCATAAGTAAAAAAAAAAAATTAAATATAATGGTGGGAGAAAGATATGATGTACTAATTATCCTTAGGTTAGGCAAAATTTAAATTGTTTATGGAAGTTGTGCTAGCCTGATTGGTTGCCAGATAGCTAATTTCATCCAGTCATGCATGGTGGGCTACATATGTAGATAAAGCTTTTTGCGCCAATACCTAATAAACTATAACTGTATAAATATTTACACTACTTTATATTTGTGATCCTGCACCAAGGATAGCGACTATCAGCCGTTTAAATTAATTGGCTCAGTAAATGCTCAATTAATTGCACGTAGAAAATTTATGTAATTTCAATCAAATTTAAATTATATACTAGAAAATTTCCATAAATTGAATGTTTTTAGTCATTGGCATGGATTATTGCACCTTTGGTATTGTGTATAAATATGCATCCAGCAATTTAATACTAGCCAAAGCATTATAAAAATAAACATCCACCCTAGTACAGAGTACTATATGTGTCAAGTATGGCCCTTAATCCTTTAAAACTTTCAATGTTCTCATTCCTTTTATTCTTTGTAGTGGAACAATTTCCATTTGTTGAGCCAAGAACATTAGAAGCCTCCGAGCATCCATTCACCAGAACCCTCCGAAACCTTAAGGGCATCGACAAGGGACAGAGGGTGAATGGCGTGGGGGAACTCAAAAGCTACCTCAAAAGATTTGGCTACCTAACAAGAAACGACAATTCTGCAAACAACAACCACTTCGACCAAAACGTTGAGTTAGCTCTCAAACGTTACCAAGTGTTCCATAATTTACGTGCCACGGGTGAAGTGGATGCTGAAACCATAAAAAGAATGGGACTTCCACGTTGTGGGGTTCCCGATATTATCACCCCAAAGGGGTTGGTGATTGTTGCAAACTATACCTTCTTCGAGGGGGCACCAAAATGGGATGAGTCTCAGAGGGCATTGAGCTACACATTCGCTTCAAATGCTAAAGAGTTGAGGATGTACGATGTGAGTCTTGCAATAGGGAATGCTTTCCAAACTTGGTCAAGAGTTAGTAACTTCACTTTTAACGAAATTCCAAGTGCGTATAATTACAACTATAATAACCAACCCAACATAGTATTAGGGTTTTACCGTAGGGACCATGGTGATGGGCACCCGTTTGATGGGCCGGGCCAGGTTTTGGCCCACACTTTTGCACCACAAGATGGGAGGTTGCACTTTGATGTGGATGAGCCATGGAGCACTGACCAAACGGGTTGGAATTTTGGGTGGGGAGGGAATGGGGGATGGGGTAATTGGGGTTGGAGGAGGCGGTGGGGGCCTCCTAGATGGCAAAGCCGAAGGAACAATATTGATTTGCAAACTGTGGCTTTGCATGAAATAGGTCATGCTTTAGGGCTTGGACATAGTAGGGTTCCGGCCTCGATTATGTATCCCTCATATGAAGGGATAAAGAGGAGTCTAAGCCAAGATGATGTGGATGGCATACGAGCTTTGTATGGATCATCCAACTAGAGCTTGAGAATTGTTGTATACCCCACTTGAGTTTTGTGGAATATATGTTTGTCAAGTGTAGCAGATGATATATAGTTGGCCATTTGTTAACTTGCTGGTGAGGTTGCATGAATACAAATTAATCAAATTTTCGTATTTCATATTTCACACAATTGTGTTGATATATATATATAGCAACCGATTAGAAACAATTCTTATATATATACGATAATCCTTAATTATAATTTGTTTGTCCTTTTTAATTAGAGATGATAACAGAGTAGGGAGGGTTTGCCTATCCCTAGAAAGTGTGAGATAGGACCGGGCAGGAATTGATATAAAGAAGATAGGTACGAAGTTTTAATCCTCATTTTCATCTTCGTAAGATATTTTTGGGTTTGGTATATTCGAGGATACCCTGTTATATTATTTTTTTATAATTTATATTTAAATTTACTTATAATTATTAAATAAATTATATGTTAATTTATTAATTATTAAATAAATTATATAATATGTTATTAATTATATTTTATTTTTAATGGTTAACAGAAGTATGAATTTCTACACAAACATGTGAGATTTTGTTTAACATATAATAATATGTAAAACATAGAAGTAGGGCCGGAGCGGGGTGAGGCGAATGCGGGCACGGGAGGAGATTAACAAACTCACACACATTCCCGTCCTCGATTATCTTAGGCAGGACGAGATGGGTACCAATAACGTGACTTTTTCTTGTCAAAATCAGGTAGGATTGGGACAAAAAGTTGTTTTGCAATATTAAATATTTTTATTAAAATATCTTTATTGTTATTATTTATGAAGAGTATTTTCTCTCTCTAATTAATGAATATTTTATTTTTTTCAATATTTTTAGGATAAATTTGAAAATAAAATTACAATTTTAATACTTAAATTTACTCATTTTTCTTAATAAGCATATTTAATTAAAATCGTCTTATAATTCAAATGAATGTGGTACTATAAAATGTAGAGATCCTACTTATTTACTCTAATATAATATACTCCCTCCAAATTACATTATAAGAAAAAAAAAGTATTTTCTAGACAAAAATATCAGCAAATTTTAATTGCTTTTAAGTTTTAACTCCTATTATTCCTACGAATAATATTTTATAAATAATTTTATTTTTTAATCAAGAGCAAAAAAATTAAATTATATTAACATCGTTCTTAGTTTTTGTGATTTAGTTTCTTTTCTTATATTTAAATATGAGTATATATTATATTAAAATATTGTAAAATATTACTAATTGAATTTTCTTTAAAAATAATATAATATGATGGATAGGACATTTTAATATATATGATATATAATTATATATTAGATAATACAAGAAACTTATGAAAAGTTACACTCTGAATGTAATTTGATTTTATTTGAATTCTTGAAACATTGGTCTCATTAAAAATTTTATTTGAACTTCATTTGCAAACTTTTAAGATACCACATTGCTTGTTATGATATTGTAATAAATTTATTTAATACTATTTAAAACTAATTAATAATAAATCTTTTTAATAATATTTAACCTAATTAGTAATGAATTTAATTTATTTAATAAATGCAGCAAAAATAAAGACTGTGTGCCCACTGCTTCCTTGTTGGTGTGCCTATTAAGTAGACCACATTTATTTTTTTATAATGGCTATAGATATTCATTATGAGGTCAATAATCCCTTCATGTTATAAGGGGTCCACTTAAGGGCTTCTTTATTTGTCATCACCATATTCCATACCTAATCCTTCCAATTTCCTAAGAGAGGATTTAAAAATAGCAGAGTTCAACTTGGATAAAAAAAGTTTAATCTTCATAATGAGATGTCCCTCCTTGAAGGGTTTAAGTTTTGATTCTTGAAGAAACATCAACATTTCATCCCCTCATTGGTCAACCCCTTATTTGAGTCCTTATTGGTAAGGATTCTTTTAGGTGAATTATTTGTCCCCTTAGTGGGGATGTGGTTTCAATTAAGCAATCGAATTTACCTTTTGTCGAACTTGCAAATAATGAAGGGCATAGGCTTTTTCTTTGAATTGAAAATTGAAAAAGTAATTTTGTCGAACTTGCCTAACCCCTCCTCACTTCAATAACAACATCACAAGTATTGAGGAAATGGTGTCCTAGTATCATCGGGACATCTAATCCTCTTCAATATCCATTACCACAAAATCAACTGGAAAAATAAAATTAGCCACTTTTACTAAAACATAATTTATTATGCCCGTAGGATGAGTTAGAGATCTATCAACAAGTTGTAGGGTGATGTTTGTGGGTCATGGTTCTCTCATGCCTAATTTCTTAAAAATAGAGTATGACATCAAATTTATGCTTGCTCCTAGATCACATAAATAATTTTCAAAAAATAAGGTTCCTATAGTGAAAGGAAGTGTAAAATGTAACAACCCAATTTTCATGAATGAGATATTTTAGTTATTTTAAATTATTGAATTGGTTAATAGAAATTTAGTCAATTATTATAATTAATTATTTCAAAGAGACTAAAGTGTATATATATATATATATTATTAGAGAAAAGAATAAAATAAATATTTTTGGAAACAATAATAATAAGGAGAGGTACATTTATATTATATATTATTAATGGGAGCATGCATATTATAAGTTAAGGGGATAAGTGAGAAGGTAAAGGAGTTGGATGGGCTAGCCCCTTTAGAGTTGTCATATGAGAAGGGAACGAAAAGGCATGAATGCTCTTGCTTAATTTTTTACCTTAGAGTTTCTTGAAGTTTGGAGAAAGAAAAGAGAAGCTATAGAGAGAAAAATGAAGAGAGAAAGTTATTCCTACACAAACCCTGTGCAATTTTCGTAATCTCATCACTTCTAATTCGTTAACCGTTGAATCGGACTTGAAATTGAACAAAAGGTTCCAGACGTGTGGATCTTCATTCTGACTGTGCAGATCTTCTGGTTTTTCGGAGGAAATGACAACGCAATAGAAACTTTATTTTGGCAAGGGTTTGTTGGATAGGAAAAGGAAAATTTTCGTTTGTCCTTATTTCTTTATCAAGGTAAAGGGGTTGGAAACTATCTCACATGTGGCATATATAAGGAGATGGGTAGTAAAGTGATCCCTAATCTTCAATAGATTTATGTATGTCATTGAAGGGTTATGAACACCTGTAGTGAATGCTAATAATATGTTTTTGTGTGGATATATTGTTCATCTCAATTATCATTATATTTTTGTATTTGAATAACAAGAATATTTTAGTTTTTCTAAATCCTCGATATTTGACGTTCATGAATATAACTAATGAAGGTCTATATTAATTTTGTTGGATTGGTGGCTTTGAGGATATTATTGATTAGTCATGGTTTGATATGTTTATTAGTGTATTAAATATGTTTTTATAGGATCATGAATTATAGGATAAAATAGTCTATGTATAATGATTACTTTTACATTGAGGTGTTCTCTTTTTATACACTAAAGGTTAGGAATTATAATGTATGTCTGTAGTAATCCATTGAACGGTTGAAGTAATGCCTTTTCGATTTCTGGTGATTAGTTATAACAACTAGATTAGTTGGAATGAAGTTATGATTGATTTATCATTGTTTTATACCTGTTTCATCTGAAGAATTGATTTGGAATGATTTAATTTTAATTTCATAATGTAGAGTGTGATTGAAGGACTCTAAGTAAACCTTAGGAGAAAGAAACAATGAAAAATCGTAACACTTATTTTACTGTCAGCGTTCATAATCTTTGATGAGAAAATCGATGGGAAAAAGATATAATTTGAGAAAATGGTCTAAGTAAAAGTTGTATCCCTAGATGTTATCTAACTAATGCCATTGGTTTCACCCCAAAAAGATATATAGAACTTAAGTTATGATCAGATTAGTGACTAAAGGTTGAACTGCTAGAATTAAGTGTATTTTACAATCAGCGTTCATGATTTTCAGATAAGAAAAATGATGTAATTTGAGAAAGTGGTATTCATGAAAGTGTTAGCACTAGATGTTATCTAACTAATGACACTGAGTTCACCCTTAAATGATACCTAAAACTTAAGTTATGATTAGATTAGTAACTCATGGTCCAACTGTCAGAATTAAGCAATGAATTCATGTTTCCTCCAATTTTTAGCATAGTAAACTTTGATTTTAGTCCTTGAGGTCAACATAAGAGTTGTAGAGAAATGTTCTAGCTTTCAAATAAGATAAGAACAATATCATAGAATTAATACATCTCTAGATATCACATTTATACACCATTTTTGAATTAAGGTTATAAAAGATGCATTCGACCCCCGAGGAAAAGTCCCATTTGCATGGAATTCTACCATTACCTTCATAATATCTAATGCGTAAAATTTGATCACTTAACGACAAGCATATACTATGCAGTAGTAATAGTGAACCTATGTTTGAATATCATATTCAAAGGATCAAATCTAGTTCTCAAATAATTCAATTCAAAAGATAAGAGAGTGATAAGTTGATGGTTAAGACTCACAATAGTAGATTTTGAGCAAAAGAAAAGTAATAAGTTTGAAAGTCAATGGATTAAGGCCTATGGTTGTGATTTTAACTACAATGTTTTCATCCCTAATTACTAAGCAATTTAATTTTCGTTATTTAATGATTATCAATTTAATTCTTGTTATTTAATTCTTGTTGTGCATTTGGCCATTCACACAAATACCTTAACCCAAATTGTTTTTCAATTTGGTCATGCAAGAATTCAATTTAGAATTGATTCCTTATTAATCAATTGGAGGTTTATCCAATAAATTTGATCAATTATATTGGAATAAACTCAATCGATTTACAGTTCAATCATTCAAATATCAAAGGTCGTGAATATTAAAACAATTAAGATATTAAAAAATAAAATAGTTAGATGATTTCATCACCGAATAACATTGAATTCCATTGGAAAGTATTACAAAGAGTTTACATCACAACCCTAGAGACATAGTAATTAGCCAAACATGGGTAATGAAAAACCAATCAACCTCTTAATTACACAATATTTTAATTATAAAAGAAATAATTACTGATATGGAGAAGTATGAATGACTCAATCCTAAAACTTCCTTGTCGTTCCTTACCTCCAGGTCATAAAAAGAGTTTAAGTTTTTTAGTATGATTGTGCTTCTTTAATTACTACTTTGAAAAAATTTAATTGTGTCTCTTTTTCTTTCTGTTTCTTAAGTATTTATTTAAAGTGAGAATAAATATTAAAAAATAAATTTTGCTAATAAATATAGAATTTTGTTTCTGATAAATAGATATTAAACATGATAAAAATATGGATAAAGGATTTATTGCAAATACTTTTACTTTAAGTGGTCCAAACCTAATTCTATTCGTATATATTAAATGGCTGATTGGTGATCATGAGTTTAGATACTTAAAAATAGTAGTTAAAAGTTTTAGTTTCTTTGCAACTAGCTAGTTTAGTCATCCTTTAATTTATTAATGTATTTGAGTCAAAACTCAAAACCATGTTCTGGCAAAATTTGAACGGTGCATCAATCTGCAAAAGGACAATTAATTAAATGACAGAAGCTCATCACATGCATGTATCTTAATTAGGACTTTTGTTTTTTGCAAAAGATTCTTTTTTATTCACGGTCACAATACTCATATTAGATTAAGATTTCATCCATTTATGGTAATATTTCACACTTCCCATGTTTTTCGTATTCTATGGCTGAAAAATTTCATAGCTTTTATGTTACCTGAATCGTTAACGGCTAAACTAAATGAGTACTATATTAAATGTTGATCTAGTAACAAAGCTTACAGAAAAATGGAGGAAGACATCGTGATTTTAAATCTATCAATTAACCAAACTAATACATTAATAATTAATATTATTTGTCTATAAAAAAATCTGCATTTATTCTTTTAATAATTAGTGTATTTGAGTTATACATTAAAAATTCTAATATTTATCTAGTCATTAGGAGAAATATTTATGCATTTTCAGAATAAAAAGTTTTATACTAACCATTAATCATAACCTTTCATTTATGATAAGTTTATTGACTTTACTAATACTTTAAAGATTATATAAATAAAAAGTTGTCACTAAACATTAATATAAAACTCTTTTACTTTATACTATCCATGCATAATAATTAAGAGTTTAATGGGTATACACTGTTAATGTAAAGATTTTTACACTGACATTCAATCACAACCTCTTGTTCATGGTAAATTTGTTGACTTACTCATTATTACTTTAAAAAGGACACAAATGAAAAGTTATGATTGTTTGACAGCGTAAAAATCTTTTATATTGACAATGTATACCAATTAAACTCTTAAATCTTAATAATTAACTAAACATATTCATACTTAATTATTTTCACTAAGTAAGATGAGTTGAAATTAAGCAAAAAAAAATAAAAAAATAAATCTAATTAGTCAGTTAAAATTTGTCATTAATTATAGACACCTAATTTGTATTAGGGTGCCTCTACATGTTTAAATCAATTTACTAATTGAGGTGCTACTCGAGGGTCGGGCTACTTGCTTGAAGTGCTCCTCTATTTTGGAAATTAAACTGGCATTAATTGTATTTGGGTTATATGTCAGAATTGTAAATTTGTAATATTTCTATTTTTTTAGAAAAGTTTATCTACGTTTGTAATTTTATTTAAGCTCGACACTGTTTAGTAATTAATTCTCCAGACTTTAAAGCAGTTTTTTTTACAAGAAAAAGAATTATATTAATGTCTAAACGTAAACAAAAAGTACAAAAGATACCATCCATCCAAATATAAAAGTCATAACAAAACCAAAATAATATGACAAGAAATATGGAAACCTTTCCACAAGGCAGAAGGACACTGCATATCACCCCTCTAGGAGTACATTCCCACCATACAAAAGAGTGGATTTATAATCCATTTTATGTAGAAAAAGAATGTTTTTTTTTTTAGGCAAAAAATTTTATTGAAAAGTATAAAAGATACTAAACTAAATACAAAGGGATAGAAGATACTAGAAAAGAGACATTTAACATCGATTCTATAAGACATACGACATCAATTAAATTTCGATGTTATATCTACTATAGTTGTATATTTGTTCATATAACATCCGTTTATTTTTTAAAAGTTAAAATCAATAAGGGATTATAGTTCAACCGCTATTAAAATTGTTGTTGTTTAAGTAAATGATAACATCAATTCTGTAAACTAAATTGTCGATGATTTCAAATATACAACATCGGTTAGGAAGACAACCGATGTTGAATGTTTATCTTTTTTAATACAAATCTGCCTTTAAATTTAAATAGACACAATATAACCAAAATCAAATTATATAAATTAAGGAAATAAATTAAGGAAATTTAAATTAAATACTTAAAATTTTAACAATGTATTTTATTGTCAATCATTCTAAAATAAATATCATTACAATTATTTAAACATTTCATGTATACAATATTTACTAAATACTACATTATAAAATTTACATAATATTATCATATACGTTTCTCTGTACCGTACACTCAACTCATGCATTGCATATTATATTGTTTACTTTTTAAGGGTTATGCATATTATATATAATATATTTACTCAAGCGTTTTGAGTGTGTTAATAATTGAATTGGTTGGAAAGAAACACAATAAATTAATTATGAAAATTAAGATTTAGAAATATTATGAGAATGTGTTCGGTTACATGGGTAAGGCCATTTTGCATGTTGCTGCTACCTGTTATAGAATTCTCCATCCATTGTATTTTGAATCAATTATTTTTTTTAAAATGATATTTTTGCTTTAACCGTAACCATCTCTATTTTCTTAAGAGTGCTTCATTGAAAAGAAAACATATTCTTCAACCCTATACCTTCTTTTTCTTTTAATTCACACGTGGAATTCCAGCTGACCCATGCTAGTTTACTGCTCTCACCTTCTTGATTCCACAAAAATTTTCTCTAAATTCTTATAATTTTTTTCCTAACTTTCACTGACATTTTGAAGAAATACCAATAAAACAGAGGCACCAAAGACAACACTAATTTTATCAAACATATGTGACCTATGAATGATAAATGCCTATGATTCCAACTTGCAAGTTTCCTCTCTAACTTGTTGATTATTGGTCCCAAATTGCCACCCTCCAAGGATTGGAGCCTATAGGAATCCCAAGATAGTTGAAAGGAAATTTAAGAATCTACAATTTAGTACTTTGGGGGCAAAAGTCTGAATCCCCATGTTCGACAATGAAACCCCTATCAACAAGAAATGGAATGAACAGTTCCAGTTGAATAGCCTACCTTATCAAACCTGCAAAGCCTTCAGCTACTATGGTTAATAAAAAAGGAGCAAGAAGGTCACCCTGCCTTAGCCTTATCTTAGGCAAAAACTCTAGTGTTGTAGAGTGGTTGACCAATACAGATCATCTATATGTTAGGCCTGCTGTTACATGGGAAATTCACTTCTGATTGAACCTTATTCTACCCATCATGTATTTAAGGAAATCCCACGACACTGAGGTGTAAGCCTTTTCAAAGTTAAGTTCAAATATAAAACATCTCCTCTTTCTCTATTTTGCCTCATTCAGAGCTTCATTCAATATCAATGTGCTATGAAGAAGATGTCTCCCTTCAATAAAAGCACTTTGAGACTGGTCGATAATTTTTTGTAAAATCTTCCCAACTCTCCTTGCGAATACTTTTGATATTATCTTGACCATAAACCCAACTAGGGATATTGGCCAACAATCATTAAGATGGGAGTTTAAAACATTCAAGATTAGAGCAGTAAAGGACGAGTTGTACCAGAAACAAGTTTTCCTAATGCATGAAAATCCTCCATTAACTACATTACTTCTGTCTTCATCAATTTTCAAAACTTCTTAATGAAGTTAAAGTTATATCTATTTGGATCAGGTTCTTATCCTTGTCACAACTCTAGATCACTTTTCTAACTTCAACCTCAGCAAATGCGGTACACAACATCTCATTATCTTGATGAGAGATTCTTTGGAATTGGATATCATATGAGGACTTTTTTTTTTTTTATAATCGTAAACTGATTTTATAACTACCTTTTTATATATATTATTTACTGATAGTAAAAACACCACCACATGGGGGCATTATTTTTTTTATAATCATATATAGCATATTTTTAAGGTGCAAAATAAAAGAATTACATACATAAAATAAGATGCAAAAAGCTAATAGTTATCTAGAAACAATAACCATCTAAATAACAAATAACCCCTCTAATATATCTTGTAAAAAAAAAAAAAAAAAAGCCAAACAAGCCAAAAAATCTCAGGAAAACAGTGTCAACTAACTCATAACCCAAAATTAAGATAACTCAACACTCCAAATTGAAAAATAAATGTGTCCTATGTACCAGCCAAAGATCTATTCACCCACAATCCATATTTTACGTCCAATCCTCAATTGAAAACATCTTATACACAAGTCAACTATAGAAAATTTATCAATACACTGCAACTGAAAGAAAGAATATTCAAGGTCAAGCCAGTGGGCATTGATGATAGCGGTTTTTAGTGAATCTTTTAATCTCAACCTTTTATTTTAACAATTGAGACTGAGCTTAATTTCCTATATATAGTTCTTACCTATTTATATATGGTCCCCTCTAGTAAAACAAAAGAAGATATATGGTCCCCTATTTATATATTAATTAAAAGTAATATACTTTAAAGTATATGGTAAAATATCAATGAACTTTCAACTTTATAAAATTTTATGTAATTGAATGGTTTTAGTCAAAGTTGATGGCCGAAACATTTGGTAATGTGTATAAATAGCCATCCATCCATGAAACAAAATACCCACCAAACCATTACAACAAAAACCCTAGTCCCACTTTGTCAAGTATGGCGCTTAATCTTTCAAAACTTTCAATTCTATTACTTTTACTCTTTGTTGTGAACCCATTTCCTTTTGTTGAGCCAAGAGTCTTGCAATCCGCTGTGTTCACAAGAACTCTGGGAAGCCTCAGGGGCATTCATAGGGGACAAAGGGCTAAAGGTGTGGGACAACTCAGAAACTACCTTGGACAATTAGGCTACCTAGGAGACAGTAATTCTACAAACGACAACTTCGACGAAAGCGTCGAGTCTGCTCTCAAACACTATCAACTGTTCCATAGCATTGGTGCCACAGGAGTGGTGGATGAAGAAACTATCAAAGCAATGAGCCTCCCACGTTGTGGATTGCCTGACATCACCAACCCTAACCCTAACCCTAACCCTAACCCTAATGGGCTGTCGGAGGGCCCTCAAAACTACAGCTTCTTCCCGGGGTCACCAAAGTGGAGAAAATTTGCACTAACCTATGCACAACAGTCAAGTGCTTCCGTGCCGTCCGTGAGCATAAACGCTTTCAAGCAAGCAGCGGATAATGCCTTACGAACATGGGCTGCAGATAGCAAATTCACATTTCGCGAAAGTAGGGTCCCTGCGGACATAGTTTATGGGTTCCACCGTAGGGACCATGGTGATGGGTACCCATTTGATGGGCCCGGGCAGGTTCTGGCCCACGCTTTTGCGCCCCAAAATGGGAGGTGTCACTTTGATGGAGAGGAACAATGGACTACGAATGGTCAGGGCGGCATTGATTTGGAAACAGTGTGTTTGCATGAATATGGTCATAACCTAGGGCTTGGCCATAGCAGAGATACGAAAGCCATTATGTATCCCAGTTATACTGGGGTAAAGAGGTCACTAGGCCAGGATGATATTAATGGCATACAAGCTCTATATAGCTAGATAGAACTTGAGAAATGTTGCATGTCTGTTGTTGGCATGACTAGTTATAACTAAATAAGCCACCACATTACCCTTTGCGATAATATCAATGATAACATACTTTAGAATTTGGTTACAGCACAACTCTACTGCTTCATATCCAAAGTTCATAAAACTGAATATAACAATGCTCGACACTCAGTGATCAAATGTTAATTCATGCAATCTAATCTTATTGGTACAATCACTCCATCATTCATTCAACGATATATGCTGATACGAGGTTATTGACTTGACTAATTAATTCAGATAATAATTAACTAATTGATCCTTTCATCGATGAATCGCATTTAATATTTTTCTAACAATTTTCACTATGACTGATTCTTCCACCACATTCTGCAAGGGAATGCGCACGTTAACTACGTAAAGAATTTGGCTTTTGTCATTTTTCCTATACTTTTTTTACGCCTCATGCATCGTTTTTTTAACTAATTTACATGCATATATTCTCTCGAAATTTTGTTTTTGTTGTACACTTTATCATTTTTTTTCATTACTGTTAACAATACTTTTAACTTAATATTATTTTTTTTTTCTAAAAGTGAGGGTGTAATAAAAGTTATTAAAATATTAGGAAAATTTTTATAAGATTATTCAGAAGGTGATAAGTGTCAAGGCCGGTTCTGAGTCTTGATTAAAAGGGTGACCGCTCAGACCAAAAGATCTATTTTTCTTTTTTATAAATTAAAGAATATATTATTTATTTAAATAAATTTTTATATTATTTTATATTACTTTTTATAGATCATTAAAATTATTATCTTCTTTTTATCTATATTAAATAATGACATGTATTAGTTATGTTTATAAATTTATGTTAAATGAGTTTTGAAATGTTTTTATTTTTAATAAAATATAAGCAATGAAACAAAATAAAATTATCAACATTGATTCATACAAATAGTAGGGATTTGTGTTTTTTTATTATGTCACTTTAGATAATACTTACATTATGTGAACTCAAGATTTTAAAGTAAATATAGTCATTATTATCAACTATGACTCATTTAAATCAAATATCATGTTAAAAAAAAACAAAACTAAAATTATCGTGAACATAAAACAGAAAGTTAATATATTAATAAAAAATAAAATAAAATAATTTTTAATTATAAATTAAATTTAGCTAACAAAAAAAAAATCACAATATTTATACATATATCATGAAAATAAAAATTATGTAAATTAAACAAATGATATAAAATTATAACATAGTTACGAGAGAAAAGAGATTTAATTTTAAATTTCTAAGTAACACCTTCTAATGATATAAAATTTTATTACATACTTAGATATGATGTTTGAAATTATAAACAAATTTGATCCTCGCTTTTTTTTTTAAATAACTTTTAATCGATAATAATAAAAAATAAATTATCTTCTTATAATAATAAAAAATATTCTTTAATTTTTGTGAAAAAACATTTAATAAAAAATAGTGAGACCTTAAAAATTATTGGAAAGTATGGTTTTAGATCATTTGAATATGTATTCATATTGATTGGTACGAGAAACGAAGAAAATGATTACCCGAAAAAAGAAATGAGAAAAATGATAAACTAAATATGAATTCTAATAGAAAACATAATGAGAAAGGAAAAGTAGAATAGAAAGAAAAATAAAATTGAAGGGGAGAGGATATATTACTTTAAGAATAAGTATAAGAGATTTAAGAATAAGTACAAGAAACTTATTTGTCATCTTCACAATTAATTTTCTTAAAATCTAAGAGTATAATAAGTAATTAATATCAATCACTAGATTTTAAGAAAATAAACGGTGAGAATAAAAAGCAAATATTTTATACTTATTTTTTAAGTAAGCATATGCCTTTTCTAATAGCAAAGCTTGACCCAAAATTTTGGGAGTGACAAAATAAATTTATTTATATATTTATTATATAATTTTTTATTTAAATATAATTTTGATTTTTTATTTAAAATAGAGATTTAATTTCTTTTCAAAATTTATAATTTTGTTTCCCTAATTTTAAAATCTATTATCTGAATTTATATATCTAAATTTTTATTTTCATTATCGAATGTCTACAAATAGGAAAAATAAGTGTGATATAAATAAGTACCAGTATTTTAAATATTAAAATGTAGGGATTTTCTAGTTTACACCAATTTATTTTTTAGAGAAAATAAATTAACAAATTATAACATTTAAGTTTTTAAAATACACCTAATATGTTTAATTTTCTAATTTACTTTTTATAAGGTTTAAGTGGGTGTAAATTAGTAAATTTTTATAATTAGAGTTTGTACATCCACTTATATTTTAGAAGAGTAAATTAACAAATTATATCTATAAATTTATTTAAATAAATTGAAGGTTTAAGTATCTAACTTCTTTATTCTAAAAAGTAAATATGTTTAAGTTAATAAACTTCTAAAATATAATAATTTTATTAATTATATTTTATTATTTAATACATCAACATATGTAATTGTAAAAAGAACAATTGTAGGGAGGGAAGGGGGTCATGACTCCCCTTGTCCCTTCAAAGCTCTACCTTTGCCCTTTCAAATTGAAGAATTATAAATAATAAAATTATTATTAAAAATTATATATAAATATTGAATCTCTATTTTTTTATGTTAAGATTTACATGGTCTTATATATAAATATATACTTATAATACGCATTTTTTAAAAGACATAAATCAAACAAGTAAACAGTATTATAGGAGTACATTGGATAAAACTTGATATTTTTAATTTTTTAAATTATATTATGTATTTAATGAAATAAAATGTATAATTTTTAATAAAATTAAGTGTCTATTTTTAGTAAATTTTCTAGTTGCTTTACAACTATTCCATTCACGTTATAATTTAATTTCAATTAATTAAAGTCATGTCTTTTCTCAAGCTAGGATTAGATGGAGCCTGAATTCACAAACGATAAGTGCATTCATGCTTTTCTTTTTGTTTTACCTAACCCTAATTATATTATTAAAGTTAAAATACATTCATAATAGTCATGTAATACATTAATGTACCTGCAATATCATGTCATTCTTAAAAAATCTATCTATAAATTTTCCTTAATGATAAAAAATAATAAGAAACTTAAAAAAAACTCATACTTTATATTTTTTTATGACTTAGTTCTTATTGATAAAAAAAAAATTCTCTTTTAACGTCAAGAAACTAGTTTCTCAAATAAAAAAATTCACTCCTCCACATAGGCTTCTTTCGATGTATTTTTTTTTTATTAAAAATCATTTTTCATACTGAAAAATAACTATGAAACTCCTATGAAGATTGCCTAACTTTTAGCATTAGAAATTGTCACTTAACATTAACGGCCAAGTCAATGCAGATGACTAAATGACCATTAATAGATCGAAATTAACTCACATTCATGTATCTTGTCATTTATATTTATTCAAAGATAAATTTTTTTTCCTGGATAAAATTTTATTTAATGTTTTGGTTAAGGCATACATTATTCAAATTTAATAATAAGTAAAAAAAATTAGACTTAAATATAAATAAATTTAACTATATTTATCCTTTTTAATAATACTATCTCAAGAATTTCTCTTAATTAATTGAGTTTGTACTTCCTATAATTCATATTTATTTATAATATTATCAAGTTTTAATTAAGGATATTTTAGAAATCATGTAACATTACTAAATTAATAAAATTAAATTTTAACTAGTTTTTAAATTAGTGTAAATTTAATTATTTTTTATTATAGTCCAGAAGACATAAAAAGTTGAAAGTTTTTACTAAAAATTTGTCAGTGATTTATCTTTGTTGTGATTTCCAATATGCGGATTGTTAAGGTGAATTTAAATACTTCTTTCTGGTTTGAATTCGTCAACCAATGTCTAAAGCATCATATATATATATATATATATATATATATATATATATATATATTAGAAATCTTAACTAAGTTTCACTCCAACAAACATGTTGGTAGATTTTAGGAGTGTTTATTGGCTCAACTGATTTCAATATTCAATCCAATTTAAATAAATTGAGTTGAATATGATTTTTCTTATAATTGGGTAAAATCTAATAAACTCAATCAAATTCTATTTATTACAGATTAAGTTACGAGTTTAATAAGTTGAACCAAGATCCAACCCAACCCAACCATAAATTAAATTATTATATATTATTATTATTTAAAATTATGTATTTGTTATTATGTGTTTCTTTTGATATTATGTTTTTTTAGTTTGGATAAATTTTATAGTTTGTATTTATTTATATGGCTTGACTAACTTTGATAAATTGTGTTTACTTTTACTTTGGACAAATGTTTTTTTTTAGTTTTTGTGGCTTGAAGATTTAGTTTTATGTTAATTTTAATTTATTTTAGTTGTGATATATAATTTTTAACTATAATTTATTGTTTATTTTTATTTTATAAAAATTATATAGTTTATTTTTTTAAATATCCTAAAAAAGCTAACAAAATAATATTCTAAAAATTATTTTTCTAGAAAAAGAATTACAAAATATTTTTAAAATTTTTACCAAATTAATCCGACCTAACACAACCCAGCTTGTTCAATGACGAGTTGAGTTAGATTCAACTTAATGAAAAGAAAAAAAGAAAACTAAACTCAATGTTTTATAATTGGGTTGAGTATGAGGTTTGCCTAAATCTCTATTCAACTCAACCTTTGTTCACCCCTAATAGGTTTTTTAGTTGCTTCATAACTAGTTCAATCACAATCATGGTTTAATTTCAATTATTTAGTTTAACACCTATACACCGTTAGTATAAAAGAGTTTTACATGGACGGTTAATCACAACTCTTCGTTTTCATAAATTTTAAAGTATTAATTAATAAAATCAACAAAATTATTATTTATAAAATATTATGATTAACTATTACAATGTATAAATATTTTTTTCTTATTTAAAACTATGTTTGGCTCAAGGTTTAAATGGGGTATGACGGCATATATGAATCCGAAAAAGGATAACCGCATTAATGCTTATTAATCCTTTGGCGTAAGCCAAAAGAAGTTAGTTCAAGAGGGTCTAGCATTGTTTTGGAAAGACAAGGTTGAGTTATGCATTTTTAGTATTCCACTGGTTCTGAAGATGCTGTGATTGAGAGTCACGTAACCCCAAGTCAATGCAGATGATTAAACATATCATTCATCGTAACTCGGATGTCTCTTAAATTGTTTTTTATTTTATCGAAAGACAAATGCTATTTACTGTCCTAGTTTAGGAATGCTTTCATCTAATTATAAGTAATAAAAAATATTTTTGACTTAAATTTAAATAAATTTAGTTACTTTTATCTTATTATTTAATAATATTATCCCAAAATATCTTAATTAATTGAATTTCTATTTCTAAACATTTATTTATGATACTATCAAGTTTTAATTAATTAAGTATATTTTATAAATAATATTATATTTTATTGAAGTTAATAAATAAAATTTTATTTTTTATTACAAGTAAAATTAAATATGTTAATTAATTTCTAAATTAGTTTAAAATTAATTATTTTTTCTCAGAGTATCTACAATTCAAACTTATCCATGAGGTTTTAAAGTAATTTTTTTTAGGTTTTTCTGTGTCACGTATGATTGAAAAGTTTTATAAATTTTGAATCCAATAATAAAACTCATTTTGAGTTTTTAGCTTATTTTTAAGTATCCCATAGTGAGTCCAGATTTTAAAACATAGAACTAGTTCTTGATGAAAAATTGTTAAGTCACTTGACAATTCATGAGTGTTCAATTTTGATGATGGATACATAAAATTTATTTGTTTATTAAAATATTATATTTCTATTATACAGATGCACAATACACATAAATTGAAAAGAACAGACAAAATGCAAGACTTAAGCCATATAATGATAAAAATTAATACAGTATTCACATAAAATTTTTATCCATGATTTGAAATAAGTTTAATGGCCCCTTTCTTATTTAAAAATGATTTCTACTAAAATTGGTACGCAGTTTTCAGTAAATTTTAATAATCATAGAAATTTTTAATTAAAGAGATATATTATTGAAAATGTTACTCTAACCTTTCTATCATATATATATATATATATATATATATATATATATATATATATATTTATATAATGTAATAAAAAGTATAGTGAAAATAACAAGATTTTATAAACGGAATTGGATATCAAACCATACTAGATCTTGATACCAACTACTTACAAGAAATGATTAATAAATATCTAATATTACAGAGTTAAAACAAAAATACAATGAAACAATAAAAAAGAGTTCCTCACCCATTAAGCACAAATATATATATATATATATATATATATATATATATATAACCAACATTAAACTTATAGGTTCCTATCACAACTTATTAAAACAAATGAATGATATTCATTAACAATAAATAATTTATATTTAAAATAAAAATAATTTTTTAATGTAAAGTTATAAGAAATTAATATATAAAAATTTTTAAATTAATATATATGAGTAAATTATATATTTTATGAGGAAAATAAAGTTGAAATAATAATATAGACCTATTTATAATATTTATAAATATTCATTTATATTTATTTTTTTAATATTAAAATTATAAATAAAGAATAAAAAAATTATTAAAAACTGATTCAATATGTTTTGACAGTGTTTTTTTTTTTTTGGCCAGTTCATTGGTTTCGAGACCCATTTTCTACGTGTCTTGTTTTGAGGTTTAAATGGATGGACATGGTTTACCAGTTTTTTTTCGAGGGAACCGGTTGATCTGATTTGATTTTTTATACATAGAAAAATAATCATAAGTATAAGTTATGAGAAATAATAACTAAGGATGTTTTTTAATGGTGATATTGATGCAAATATGTACTAGTTTCATTAAGAACAAATTTTATAGTCGAGAAATTTGTTTGACCACCTTTTTTTTACAATAATAACCCAATTTTGTGTTTTGCAGTATTTCTTAAAACCTTGCAAACCAATTTCACAAGCTATAGCAATTCTTCTCAGTAGTGCTACAATAATCTGCTATAGCAATTTCACAAGCAAGGCAATTGCTATACCACATAGTCCCATGCCAGAATTTAGTGTTACACCAATCTGCTAACGAACGTGCCCCTTTAGACAGGCATACAGATACTACCATACCATTCACCAACTACATATCTCAACTTTTTATATAACAAGTTAGACACAGTTTTTGAGTGCAGTCACTTTAGCTCAAAAAATCCAAACCCAGTTTCACTCATTCCAACAACATGTTAGTAGGTTTTTCAGTTGCTTTTTACAACTAGTTCAATCATGTTTTAGTTTAATTTCAATTAATTAATTAAAACACTGTTTTGCTCGAAGTTTAAATGGGACATGAGCCTGCTAAAGAGTCATAAGTGCATTAATGCTTATTAAATTTTTTGGCGTAAGTCAAAGGAAATTATTAAAGTTAATTAAGTTCAAAAGGAATTCTCACTTAACATTAACCAGCAAGTCAATAGAGATGATTAAATGACCATTAATTGATTGAAATTCATATGCATGTATCTTGTTTTTCTTTTATTTATTGAAACACAAATGCTATTTAGTGTCCTAGTTAAGGAATAATTTCTTCATATCTAATTATAAATTGAAATGTTTAAAATTAAAATAAACAGTTTGTAAACGGAAAAAAAAACCGAAAATCACATAAACTGAAAATAAAAAAAATAAAACATTTCTAAACTGCGTACTTTTTTGCAATTTGATTTCAATAGAACAAATCAAACTAAACATACTAATATGATTTTCTGATATGTGATTTTTGTTATAGTAACTAAAAATAAATAATATTTTTATTTTATAATAACGATTGACATTACTTTTAAATGTTTAAAAAAATACTAATATAGTTAAAAATTGTATTAAATATATCAAACAATTTATTATTATGTACGCTATGAAAAATCTGATAATATAAATTGAGAGTAACATTAAATAGAAGTAAAACATAATATTAAACTAAAAGTATGTTTAAGAAAATTTACTATAATGAAATTAATTTTTAATATAATATAGTAAAATAATTATGCAAGCATTTAACAAGTTTAAATGTTGATAATAGATTAAAATATAAAATAAAACCTAAATCAAACAAAATCAAACCTGTAAAAGATTTGTTTAGTTGGATTTAATATTATATCTAAAACGAACCAAATTAAATGACATCTATATTTTATCTAAAACTTGAATCAAACTACACTGTGAATAGATGTGATTATAACTAACAAATTTTTTTATTTAAATTAATTAAATTTAATTACTTTTATCCATATATATTATTAATTTATTTTCTAATTTTTACAATTTGTTATTTATGATAATATCAAATTTTAATTAAGATATTTTAGAAAGAATAACCTTATATTTTTTATTGAAATTAGTAAAAGTAAATTATGCTTTTTATCAACAGTAAAATTAACTTATGTTAATTAAATTTGAAATTGATGTAAATTAATTATTTCACTTACATTCCTTAAGAAGCACAAAAAAATAGAAATTTTTTATTAAAAATTATTATTAATGTATCTCTGTTGTGATTTCCATTGCATTCTGAGGGTAAATTCGAATAAATTCTGTTGTTTTGAATTCCTTAACGAACAAAAATAGTTATATAGATATAGATCATATTTATTAACTTAATGGAAACATTCCATGATTCCCACGTTTTCCATATTCTACGGCTTAGATATTATATATATAACGTTTTGTTCATTAGTAATTAAGTGCCAAGCTAATCGAGTAGGGCAATAAATGGAACAGAAATGGTTTTTTTTTTTTTTTTTTTTTATACGCAATGGAATGTAAATGGTAATTTACTCTAGGTCTAGATTTATTCTTCTAAATCCTTATATCGTATTTGAATTATAAATTAATAATTTCAATTTTTAGTATTAACTAAGCCTATCATAATTAATTTGGTAAATAAAATTGTAATTAATATAAGCTAATTAAATATTAAAATGAAAAAGTCTAATTAGACAGTTAGGATTTTGTATTTAACTAAACCTGCTTAATTTTTTATTAGGACTACTAGATATGGTATTTAATTGCACGCGTAATGTAAGTTTATTTTACTGAACGTGTTATGTAATTTTAATACTATAAAATATGCATGTAATCCTGTTTGTTCTGAAAATTAAATTTTATAGTTTAAATTTTTATAACAATTTAATTAATATGTACTATCAGTTTAATTCTTCGTTTATATGACTTTTAAAATGTTAATTATTTATGTAAAAAAATTTATGCATACTAATTAAACTTTTTTTATAATATTAGAATTAGTAAATAAATTTATTAAATAATGATAATTATTATTATAATTATAATTATAATCCTTAAAATCAGTGTCTTACATTAAATTTACTAACAAAGAGAAATCTCAATCATTTATTTATTTTTTAACTCACAATAATTTTTTAAGTTTTATTTTTATAAAATTAAACATAATAAAATTTAAAAATTTGAAAAATAAAATATATTTTAATTATTTTTATACTATTTTTTCTAAATTCATAATTTCATTATATTCTAATATATAAAAATATGGGTAACAGAAGAATAAATATATTAATAAATGGTTTAAATTCAAGGAAACTATTATCAATCTATAATTTGATAGTAAAAAATATCTTTGAAATAGTAAACTTTAAAAAAACTAAAATGAAATAAAAAGTACAAGTTCCCTATTTGTAAAAATGATAGAAATGGTGATGGCATCTAATTTGATGTGTCAGGCGGAATGCTAGCGCATCTTGGGCTTAAATTGTCTTGAGTTTAAAAGTTGATAATTTTGATGATTTTGGTTTATTTTAAATTATTATATAATTTGATAAATTTTTTTATAGTAAATAAAAATTTAAATAATTATAATAATTAAGAATAAAGTAAAATTATTAAAGTTACTTAACTTTAAAGTCATTGACCAAGATTTGTTTACAATTTCCCATATCCGTCTTTAGAATTCGGGTGAAAAAGATGACCGAGATTTGTTTGAAAAAGCATGAATTCATCGTGCTCCCATCCCATGTGCATTAAATTCAGTTTACTATTCTTTTATGTGCCCAGGTTAAGTACGTCCTTTTTCAATTAATTTAATGCCCTCTCATCCATGCATCATATTTTATTAGCTTTACCTTATACAACACTCAATTTCAATTTACGGCAAAAAAAATTTATATAAAATTGATTCTAGTCTATCTATAATTAATTTTGAATTTCAATGAATA
Source organism: Psophocarpus tetragonolobus (assembly GCA_037954015.1). Classification (NCBI taxonomy): domain Eukaryota; kingdom Viridiplantae; phylum Streptophyta; class Magnoliopsida; order Fabales; family Fabaceae; genus Psophocarpus; species Psophocarpus tetragonolobus. The sequence continues at coordinate 29,607,799 of CM075696.1, read as the reverse complement.
TCATCATTTTCTTAAGCAAATATTAATTATTAAATAAAAATATATAATTTTTTTTATAAAATACACTATCGTACTAATTTCACGACAGTTTTTCGTGCAAATTAGCATTTCTCAAACATATATATTAGTTTTCCTATTCGCGTTTTTCCTGAAATAAACTTGAGATTAATTGATTTATGATATGTATTTTGCTTCTTTAATTTGGCTAGGTCAATGCTTCGGTGCCGTGTAAGTACATGAATGGGTACAATGCAGTTGTTATTCTTTTCTTTTTTATTTTAAATATTTTACAAAATTCTAAAGGACTGTTATATCAACACTTAAAAAATTGAACCTATATATTCTAAAAAAATATATGTTCAAACTCTAGTATCGTAATTTCTTATCTTTATCTTTTCTTAAACGCAATAATTTGATGAACAACATAATTGATTCATTTGTGGGAAGTTGCTTCTTTCCTAGGACTGAAAGCAAATTTCGTTGGAGGAACGTTGGTGAGGTTGATAGTTAAATAAGAATTCATAAAGAGGTGTTCTTACATATTCTATCCCAAGAACAACCATAAATATCGCTAGTTAGATAGTGTTTTATGTAAACGCTATCTATAGAATAAAGTAGAGCGTATAAATAGTGTTTATTGATACAAGTGTTATATGTGTTCTATTATCTCTTTCTCTCTAAATAGACATTGTTTGTCTAAAAATGTGATATTTATGTATTTTATCATCTACATTATATAGGAAAATATAATATTTTTACTTGAAAAACAATCCTCCAAAGTCAAAAGTAGTGACTAGTGTTGTCTCTCCTGTATTTCTTTTTTCTTTTAGCTTGTGAGTATTTTAACGAGATTCACTCTCTTTCTGAAACACCTCTTTATCTATATTAAATAATATTAAGATTCCTAAGATTTTGGAAGAAAATTTGTTGTTTATATCACTTTAAAGATAATATATGTTATTCAAATTTAAATTATATTTGAGTTAAAATCATTTAAATGCTTCAATAATATTTTAAATTCAAATTACATCATATTTTTTAAATCTTAAATCTATTTAACAATATTTTGAATTTTAAATTTAACTATCACAAAATTTAAATTTAAAAAAATTATGATTATATTTATTATTTAAATTATCATCATGTTCAAATAATATAAGATTAATTAGTATCCCTAAAATTTTGTAAGGAAAATTTTTGTTCCTATCTCTTTAAAGATAACATACATTATTGAATTTTAAATCATATCTTTTTCCTATTAAATATTTTATTTTGTAATTGCTTCTTTATTTTCTCTTAGTTTTAGTCTGCCCTTACGTTCATTCTGCCTTTACGTATGTTACTTTCGAACGTCCATTCTCTTTCTCTTTCTTGAGTTAATTTTGTAAGAGAGAGTTCATTCTCTTTCTCTTGTCTTTGCCGCCTTGGGTACAGTCTCCAACACCACCTCAACCTTTAGTGTTTTTATTTTATCCGTCATTGTCTTCATCAATGCTGTCTCCCCACATAGCCTTTGTTTGAAGTGTTATTGCGTGTGGTAGTTAATGTGGTTGAGTTTGAACAACCTTTAGTGCGGGATGAAATTGATAAAAGTTAAACATGTTGGACATGACACGATGAAAAGAGAAACAATAAAGTTGAACATGATATATGAGATAGTGTGAGTTGTGAATTAAATGACTCTAACATAATATCCAAATGATCAAATAATTGAGTTCGGGAAGAATGGGTTCAATAAGTGTTTATCATATGTTAGTCTTTATGTCATCATATGTCTACTACGTAGTGATTTTATGTACATATCTAGTGTCTAAATACGGTGGATATCTTGAAAATGTCATCATGTATTTTATTTTTTTTACTATATTTGTAGTAATTAGAAGAATTGACTTATAAATGTCATACAAAAAGTGTTGTTGGTTATCATGGTTTCTTCATATTGGATTTTGATGTTAATCATTGATTGATTAAAGTTGTGTACAATCTAATAATCAACTTCATGTTAATATATGATTACTTATTTTGTTGGAATGTTTTTCTTTTGTTATAACTTAATGATTTTGTTAGAACTCTAAAGTAATAGAGCATAAAAGTTGATGGATAGTAAGTTGTAGTGTGTATTTTTATTATAATTTGATTTTAGATTTTTATATTGTTATCTAATAATTTGATATATTGTGGTACAACAGATTGTGGTTATTGTGGTTATATTGGTGTTGAAAGAAGATGTGGATTGACATGAGTATATTTATAGTCATGTTTATTTATTATTTTGTTATGTATGTAAGTACAAGATTTTATAATGGATACATATAAAAATTTGAGTTATATTTGATTTTAATTTTAAGTTTATGAAGAATATGTAGTTTTTTATATGTATAAGCTTTTTCTTAAAGAAAAACTTATTTAGATAGTGTTTTTTTTTTAAAAAAAAACTACCTATAAATAGATAGCATTTTTTAAAAATAACACTATCTATAATCGATTTATACATAGTAATTTTTAGAAAGTGCTATCTACATATAGATAACACACAAATAGATAGCGCTATACAAACATTATGTAGTTGAAACAAAAATGCTATCTATAACTATTTTTGGCGTATATGAAAATGACTAAACTGATATAATTGTCTTTCTTGTGTGACTATTTGGTCCTCTTGATCCTCCAATTCCTTAACTTGGTATAGTGGTACAAGTGGTACAACAATATTGAGGGTTTAGAACATGAATCAATACATACCTAGATATCCTATTTATATGACTCATTTGCAAGAGTTTATTTATGATTTATTTGAGATTATCATATCATATAAACATTTATAGTGTTTATATATTTATAAAAGAACTTATATATGGTCCATAAGTTGTTTTAAGCTTGTTTCAATAAGTTATCTAGAGTAGCTTTTTGAAAAAAAAAATGTTTTAAGCTTATTTAAAATCTGCATTCCCTTCAACTCCACCTCTCACCTTTTTTTGTCTCTCCCAACATTAAAATTTGTTATTGAATCTTTCTCCCACTCTTTATCTCTCCCTCTCTCTTTTGCTATATATATATATATATATATATATATATATTAATATAAGTATGCTCTGTGGTTGCAACTTGTTTGATCTTCCACATCAGAAATATACTTCTGTTTAAAACCTTTAAAACCTGGCTTATATGTTCATAAGTTTGTAAAATTCTGCATTCAAAGATTATCATATTTTCTTAAAATTAATTAAGTCTTCAGAGTCTTCAGCCACCTGTCGCTTCTTTATCTCGAATCTTGAAAAGAGGCCGACACTCTTTACCGCCCTTCTTTACAATTTCAAAGATTCCTGACAATTGGCCGACATACTTATTTTAATAGGGACCCTCCACGAGTTAACAGCTTTCTTGGAAAGATAAACCGCCTTTTTCAATTATCGAAGAGCATTTACCAAACTGAAGATTTTCTTGCATTGAAGGCATTGCTCTGTCAATAATTGCTAGTCAGAGTCTAAATTCGGGTCTTGAGCCATTTGAATGGAATAACAGTCGTCTGATAATAATTCTTCATTGTCTTCTGTTTCTGATTCTTCAGAATCCAACCAAGATAATGCTTCAAGGAGTTTCTTTTTTAATTCTTTTTTTTCTTTTGACTGAGCTACCAAATCTTCAATCTTTAATGGAGAGGATGAAGACGAAGCAGCACTAATAGGAGTTTTAAGAGGAGAATTCTTAAATTAACGAAACTTAGCTTCAACATAATCTATATTGAACTTATATATATATTCAAACACTTGATTTTCATATAAGTGTTTTTATATTTAAATATATCCAACACAAATAGAAACTACAACGTTTATATGATATGATAATTTCAAATATATCCAAACACACTCTTGATTTACTATAGCACCAATTTTTGTATCTATCGTATTATGGATCGAGTAAATCTTTGATAGGCAATATGTAGAATTAAAAAAGGTGTTGTTTGATTTCAGTTTCAACGCAGCATGCACCATCACTCTTTAAACTCACATGTTTAGAGACTTAATGATAATTGTAATCCCTTTATTTTAGGCTCTAAATTATACTCTGTGCCCCGAATTTTGGCACCTGCATACTTTTTGTCCCCAATTTTGTTTTTGTGCACTTTTTGCCCCTCTTGTTTAAAAAAGTATAAATTTTTCCCTTCCTTCAAAATGAGATTGTTGACAGTGTGGTAAGATGACGTTGACTGAATACATGATGTAGTTAAAACTGTAATTAAGTATATGACAAACTTAGTTTGAAAATTAAGATGTTATTAGGTTAGTTTAACAACTTATTGAAAACTAATATGCAATGGTAATTTGTTTGGGTTTTATTTTCACTACACCTTGGAGAGTAAGAGTTATCGTGGCGGCAGTTCACGCTATTGGAGAACTGCAGGGTTAGTGAAACCCTAATCATTGATGCTGTTGGAAATGCGAATATGGAAGGAGGAAATAGAAGGGCGAGAAAAAGAGGAAATAAGGAAGGACAAAGGGCCCTATATACTTTTCCAAGTAAAGGAATGTGGTCCATGTTATGTCATTTAGTTGTTAGGGGGTCATAGGTTTACATTATTTTACCTTCAAAGAGAATGTTTGTCGTTTCACCTGTTGGCACTTTACTTGATTTTTCGTTTACGTTACTATTGGTTGGTGTAAAATGGGGTCAAGTAGTTAGAAATTAAATAGTGGTCCACTGAGGTTTTTTTTATGTGTTTAAAACATGGTTTAAAAATTATTTATATATTTATTTACAGCACCTAATGTTCATAGAATAAACTTTAACATACATAATAGTGATACCTTGGTTGATAATCCCAGAATAGAGTATCTAAATGGGTGTCAAGTCAAGAAGAATAGTAGTGGGATGTGGACGAGATGTCTTACTTGGATATCTACAAATTGATAAAAGGTTTTAGCTAGGCTAATTTCACAGCTTTATGGTATAGACACTCTAACTTAAGTATTTTGTGTGGATTACTTCTGTCAAAGTATGACAAAGATGTATTGAAGTTGGTAGAAGATGCAAAAGGCTATGAAATAATTGATTTGTTTGTTGACCATAGTATTAGTGTTCCCATTATAGATGAGGATAAACAACAAGTGTCTGTGGGTATAGTTGATTTGGATGATGATGGTGTAAGTGAGCATGGTAATAAGAATTTGTTGCACATGAGAATGTGGCCGAAGGTCATATAGTATTGGATGGGAGATTGTGCTTGTATGGGTAAGTGAACATGGTAATCAAAATTTTTACACATGATTTAGGTTCTACAGAGCAAACTTGCCTGGAAATTTTGGTTTAGCAGAAAATGGTAATTAGGATTTAGGTTTCCAGAGGAAAATGTTGGTACAGACCAAAGTGGAGCTGAAAATTTCGGTGCACAACAAAGTGGTGAACAAATATTTGCTGCACAACAAAATGGTGCTAAAAATGTTGGTGCACAACAAACTAGTCCTAGAATAGAAAATCTATCAACAATAGATGAATCTAAATGGGGAGACAATGATGGTTCACCTATTGAAGACATTGAATATGAGGAGGATTGAGATTGAACCTCAGTTCTATCATCTCAAACATTTGCAAACCTTGATGATGATGGAGATGGTAACTTGGATGATAAAGGTGCATATGAGCCATTAACGACTGATTTTGTAGATAAGGATGACTTTTCAAATGAACTTGATATACCTGTTGGGACACAAAAAGATAAATATCCAGAATTTAGAAACTCTCAAGACGATAATAATACTCATTTTGAACTTGACATGTACCAAGTATGTGGTGAACTTGAAGCAAAGAACTTGTAGCTGGAAGAAGTGGAATATTAGTGGTATACCCTACACCCATGTCATAGTATGCATATGGTACACTAATAAAAAGGTTGAAGAATATGTAGTGAACTTCTACAAGTTAGTTACTTTACATGTGCATCTTATTTATGTAAATGATTTGACATGTGCCATCTGATTTATGTTTCTACTTTGACAGGGAAAATACATCTATGGCAACATACTTCTACATTATGTGGCCATGCAATGGACCAAACTTATGGACCAAATATTAATTGAGCCAATTATGCCACCATTAATGAGCTATTAATGGATGATTTTGTAGATAAGGATGATTGTTCAGATGAACTTCATACACCTGTTGGGACACAAAAAGATAAATATCCAAAATTTAGAAACTCTCAAGAATATAATGATACTCATTTTGAACTTGGCATGTACTAAGTATGTGGTGAACTTGAAGCAGAGAACTTGTAGCAACAAGAAGTGGGATATTAGTGGTATACCCTGTTGCCATGTCATAGTCTACATATGGTACATTAATAAAAAGGTTCAAGAATATGTAGACAACTTTTACAAGTTAGTTACTTGACATGTGCATCTGATTTATGTAAATGATTTGACATGTGCCATCTGATTTATGTTTCTACTATGACAGGAAAAATACATCTATAGAAACATACTCCTACATTGTGTTGTCATGAAATGGACCAAACTTGTGGGCCAAAGATTAATTGAGCCAATTATGGCACCATTAATGAAAAGAGCCCCTGACAGACAAAAAAAGCAGAAACAAGACAAATGATGAGCCCAAGAGTACAACACGATTAGGAAGATAGTACACTTCAATTGTTTGTAATAGTTGTGGTCAAGTTGGGCACAATATGAGAACTTGTAAAGGAAAGACAACTGCAAACAAAAAAATTCTCAAAAGGGGAAACAAGGTATTAACACAATGTCAATCTTGCAATTTACTAACTTGTTACTTGACTAACATTTTATTTGAATTTTTTAAAAACATAAAAGGAAAACTAAAGGTGAGACATCATCTGCACCAACCACCAGTACCAGAGACAGTAGACACAAGAGAAGGAAGGTGGCTGCTTCTACTGGAAATCGTGCATAGTATGTGAATAGCAAGGTTATTAAAAGTACTGTGAGAACTACTATGTTTGCATCTATTGGGAATTTTGCTCTTACACCAACACAACAATCAACAACTTAGTTACATTATGGAGACTTAGCAGATTCATTTTGTAAATTGGTTTTAGGTTTAGGCTTATTTTGTTGCATTTAGGCTTTAAAGCACAATCAGATATGGTTCAGGGAATTTTTTGGTAGGGTCTGGTCTGGTTATTTGATGTAATGACCCTACTAAGGTGTGGTCTATTTTGGTTCTGGTTGAGGACTTATGTGTAGGGTCTAGTTTGGTTATTTGATGTAATGGTAACTGATTCTGTAGCATGTTATGCTTTGCTTTTTTGTACAATGATGACAAATTGGGTATTTGATGTAGTCCTGAGTGCTATTTCATGTAATTGTTAACTAATGGAATACAAATTTAATGTAGTTGTTGCTTTATGCAAATTGATTTATGCAATTTTAAGTTCAAATTTTATTTAGCATTACTATTTTAACTTATATGGGATATTGGTTTTCATTGACATTACAGATTCGTTTGATATGGCAAGTTGGTTTATGAAATTTAGGTGTTATATGGTAGCCATAACTTTCACTTAAATATGGCAAATTAGTATTTGGCAGATTGGAAAATTTGGCATATTGGTGTATGACAGATTAATATTTGGCATATTGGTATTTCATATATGGAAAATTTCACTTAACATGGCATATAGATTTAAACTAATTCATATAGTATTGCAAAATTTTTTTTGATATGGTAGATTGGTATGATATGGTTCTGCAATTGCACACTGGTATTCCAACTTGAAATTAACATTCACTTAAATTTACACTGCTCTTGTATGGTTCTCAAATGGCACATTTGTTTTTCAAGTACTCATATGATTTTCCAAAGGCCTACTATAGCAAGTTATATGACAAATTGAGTTTCTTGTGCATATACCAACAAAATTCATTGAAATTATACTATCATATAACAACCACACTTCATGAATTCAAATTATATCATGCTGAAATTCAACTTCAAATTTAAGGCACCATTACATATAACAAAATATTATACAATGCTTCTACTCAATTTAAACATCTAATTACATATAAATGACACAATACAAAAATTCAAATGACATTCTTTTGATACATTCAACTTCTCCTAAACTAAACCAATTAACCCTAACATTAACAGCTTCCCCTAACAACAATGGTAACAATAAGAATGAACCTAGTTCCTAAATAAATAATCAACCTAACACCAAGTAACATTTCTCCTTTTTTCAATTATTGCATATTTTTTTTTCATATCTACACTTTGATTATTGAAGCTTTTCCACCTTCGTGAGCAAACTGAGAATGATCATTTTCTCTCTATTGTTCAGCACGGGATCATACCATTCAAAAAAATTACATTCTCTACTCCCTGTCACCTGCATTTCATCCATTTCAAAACATGGGTTTCAAATTAAACATGCAAGATGTAAAAAACAAACACTTTAAGTTTCAATATTAATTGTGCCTAACATCAATACCTTACCCTATAAGACTCGCACCCGTAAAATCTTCTCCATGGATTGTTTTGCGTCCACGATGTGACCAATGAAACTTTCACCCCAGAACTGCACATCATTCGACACCTTCGAGGTTGAAACTCTGAGCTATAGGAACTGTCACTTGCTTCTATAGAAGTAAGCAAAAATGGGCAAAAAGATGAAGAAGCTCCTGAATGATGACGAAGGACAAAGGTCAATTTGAACTTAAAAGGAACGTAACTCAACTATTTGGAAAAAAGGATTTCACAAGAAACCCTAAACCATTTTGCTAATTTTCATAATTGTAAGTCAATGGCCACATCAAACAAGTAATCTCACTTAAGCAAGTCAACGTCTTTGTTTTAACAGTCAACGATCTCACTTTGATAGAAAGACAAAATTTACACTTTCTTTTAAAAAGGAAGGGCAAAAAGTGTGCAAAAATGATTAGGGGGCAAAAATGCAAAAATGCCAAAATTGGAGACACAAATTATAATTTAGCCTTTATTTTAATATATATGTTATCTCAAAGGTTATTCAAATAAATTATTTTCAGTTTCTTTTATTAAATAATTCATTTTTAATTAATTCAAATAGTTATTATAAATTTTTAAAATTAAGATATAAGTCTTCATATTAATAATTTTGAGTCACTATTTTAATTTAGGGGATCATATAAATTGTAAAAAATAAATTAGAAAATTCAATATAAATTTGGTTAAAAGATTGAGAAGTTTTTATTTTATGATCACAAAAAAATTTATCAGTTATTTTAACAAAGTAAAAATATTGCAGCAAAAAAATAATAAAAACATTAAAATTGATGAAATCATACAATAAAAGAATAATTTTATTTATTTATGCTAAAAAATGAGATTAAGTCAACCATTGCAACTAATATAGTTTTTGTATAATTTTTAAAATAATTATATAAAAATGAAATAACTGATGAGCAATAGTTGACACTTACTAATATATTGAGACTATTTAGTAAGAATTTTCTTAAAATATGTGTAGAACAAATTTCTTAATTTATGCTATGGTAAAAAGATTATAGATTATTAATTTGTTTCATATTAAAATGGAGTTTGTCCATAGTTTAGGAACATATTCTAATAAGCTTCTGATATGGAAGAATCCTTTCATAATATTGTAAGAGAGTTGCTCATGGTGAATACACTATTATCGTTGATGATCCCAAACTCTATTAGTCTCATTCACAAACCTTATCATAAGTTCTTTGTTACGGTGTTTTTTATTATTTTTCTTAGTCGTTCATTGTTCTATTCTTATATTCTATCATATGAAGTGTGTCAACTCTAGTATAGGTATATGTTGCTGTTAGAATATATGTTAGTATTGTGCTTACTCTAGTATAGGTATATGTTGCTATTAGAATATATGTTAGTATTGTGCTTTTAAGTCATTAGTGTAACTGCTTTTATATTATCTTCTTGTACTCCTTTTTTTGTTAAGTCACAAAATATCTAATTCTATTGTTGACATATATCTATCATACATAAGAATTAGAATCTCACAATTAGTAGACATATAAACATTTCTTATATGATAGAATGCATGAGCCCACAATATGCCCCTTATTTAAGAATCCTTTGGGATTGATGTATTCATAATGCATAACCTCACATACCTTGCGCTAAAATTAAAAAATTTATTAGAAGAAGAGGGAAGACACGATTTATGATAACACGCTTCGGATAGAAAATTACACCTTTGTATCTGAACTTTTTAGAATTATTTTCCTCATTGTCACTTGTGATCTTAATACAATCATAGATGAAATTAAACTAGGTTACACCAATAATACAATCATGAAATAGTAATTTTTTTTTAGTTCATTTTCTTAATTTTCTTCAATTGTTGTTGTCATTAATCTACCATTGGAGTTGAGTAATTAACTTCTAAAGTAAACTTGTATAGTAGAGTTCTCATATTGGTTTACATTTATATAGTTAGGATGTTTGAATCATTTAGAGTTATTATACAAGCATAGCCTTAAGGAATATGGCCATATAAATTATAGAAAGATAATTTTTCAATTTTGAAGCATCCTATATTTAAGTTTGATGTTTTGAACCATCGAACATCCAACTATATCCAATTAAATTTTGAAGAAGTGTATTCCATGTTTAAAGCCTATCATTTTAAATTTGCTTTAATATATGAACTTTATTAATGTGCTGAACATGGAACATTTTTATTCAATGGTTGGATGTATGACAGGTGTTATATTAGTAGAAGAGGCTTGAAACTTTCTTTAGTAGAGGGGGTTGTAGAGTTTTTAAGAATAGCTTGTCAGCAAGATTGTTATAGAGTATGAGATGTTCATGCACTAAATGTGAATGTACAAAAATTTTGAAGGATGAAATTGTGAGGGTTCATCTTTACAAAAATGGGTTTATGCGTGATTATTGGATTTGGACTGATCATGGTGAAGTGAATGCCACATGTTGATTTGGATGCTAATGATAATTGGATGGTTGCTTCTAGCAGTGGTGTGCATGCGGACCGAGGTGAACCATTTGTGTCAATGGAGGAAATGGTGTGTGACACCTTTAGACACCATGAAGCATTTCTAGACTCAAATAATATGGAAGAATCTCCAAATGAAAAAGCTCAACAATTTTATAACTTATTGTTAGAGGCAAATAAACCTTTTTTTGAAAGTTCATTAGACTTTAAGTTATGAATCTGTGTTAGACTTCTAGCTTGCAAGTCTAACTGGAATATTCTTGACCAATGGTTAGAGTTTATTATAAAAATGTTTTTGGATGTCACATCCATAAAAAGGTGTTTGCCAAAAAAATATTATGATGCCAAGAGACTACTGTAAAAACTAGAATTGAGAGCTAAGGAGACTTGTGCAGATGATTGCATGTTTTTTTTATGACAATGATTCAGTGAAGATGGCAAAAATGATGGAGACCTAGTTGAATGTAGTTTGTTTCATAAATCGAGATATCATGACTACAACAACGAAACAAGTAGTAGAAAATGAGTTCCATTTAAGTCCATGTTGTATTTACCTATCATTCCAAGGTTATAAAGAATGTTTGCATTAATTCAAACTGTAGGGCAAATGCCATAACACTATGAGAACAAAAGAAGTGAAGTGCCACGTCATCTATCTAATGGTAAAGCATGGAAGCACTTTGATAGTACATCTAGATTTTGCTACTAAACCATGCAATGTAGGATTTGGTTTATGCTTCAATAGATTTAACCCTTATATTCAAGCCTCAACTTCACCTTATTCATATTGGCCAGTTATTGTTACACCATATAATCTTCCTCTTGAAATGCTCATGTCAAAACCATATATGTTTTTAAGCAATGTCATACCAAGTCCACATAATCCAAAGGTTGGTAGTGATGTTTATTTACAACCATTGATTGATGATTTGAAGAAGTTGTGGAATGGTGTTCTAACATACAATATTTCAATGAGGCAAAATTTTATGATGATGATGACTTTGATGTGGACTATTAGTGACTTACATGCTTATAACATGTTTATATAAGAAAAAACTTATACACTATTAGTGTAAAAAATTTTACACTGATTCAATTAGAAGGAGATGCTACACCTGCCCTTGTATATGTTCGCACCCCCTATTTGAATAAGGCATTCGAGTAAGACTAGTGTCTCCTTCATTCCCTAGATATGCTCCTCAATGGCCTACTTCCTATCTTCTGAAACTTTACCAACAACCATACTTTGCATTTAATTATAATCCTTTATATATGGTAAGTTTGTTAACTTTACTAATTAATATTTTAAAAATCATGTAAATAAAAGGTTGTAATTAATTATCAACGTAAAACTCTTTACGATGGACAATGTGTAGATGTTAAATTGTATATAAATAAAATATAAGAAAGATCATGTACAAGGTAGAGACTAGTGCTTCATTACAAAAGTCCTTGGTTAGTCTACTACTTATACCAAATCAAATAATTATGCTTCACTATGGATTAGCCTTCAAAATAATATATTTACAATTGCCCATCTATCTTTACAATTCGGGTTAAAAGCAAGCCCAAGATTTGTTTGATATACCCTCCCGTGTAGCATGTGTGCCTATTTCGCCTGTTGTATTATTGTGGGCAAACCCACACTAGCTACTTTGAAAAATTATTAGATTTTTACTTTATTTACCGTCCCAACTAATAAACATGTAATATTTAATTATTTATTAGTAATTAAATAATTATATATATATATATATTAGACAATCCGAGGCTGGTAAGGTCATCTCTCCTATTTTTTCCGACTAGCTTTTAGATTCGTGGGTTTCTGGTATCAGAGCCTGATGGGGAAATAGGAGTTTATTGTTCTGGATCTAAGTTTAATTTTGTCATTCAAATTATGATTTAATGCTATTCGGTTCTGGGGATGCAGACTGTTTACCTGTTATTATTTTTTCCTGAAAACCTGGGTTTTGCCCTTGATTTTCGAAAACTGCAGTTTTGTAAGCCTTGTCGGGTTGAAAAACTCATAAGGTGTGACGCAGATAACTGGTATTGCACGGATTACCGCCTCATAAATCCAGCTCTTTTCTGTTTTTATTCTCTGTTAATATTTATATTTTCGTTGTAAGTTTTTATCTATCTCTTTTGTTATTATTGCTTCTTTAAGTAATGATTCATGATGTGTATTTGGTATGTGGCCTGTGGCTGGATTGGCAGTAAGGCTGAAGGGGAGGCGGTAAGTCCATGTTGCCTATGTGCCTTTACCGGCTGTCTCTACCATGAATAATTATTTCATTGATGAAGTAATTTTGAAAGAGATGATGTTTTGTAAATCTTGTGATTCTATTTGTATTTTGTATTAAAAAAAAAAAGAGTTTTGTCTGTAACCTGGAATCCAGAATATCTTTGGATGATAATTTTGTGTTAAAACTAGATTTAGATCCAGATTAATAATTTCTTATGGAACCACCTGAAGGCGATGATGCTAGAAAATTTTAAAATATGAGTCAGTTTCTTCGCTCCTTCTCCCAACGCTTCTCTCTCAAATCCTCTTCATCCTCTTCTCTTTCCTCTAACAATCCGCTCACTGCGCATGTCCAATCTACGGAGGAAATACCTTCCAAAAATAATATCTTCGAAGAAGAAGTTTGCTTTGAGGATATCAATCAAGCAATCGACAACTGGGAAATCCCTAAAATCCCTCAGGATGAACTTTATATTCCTGACAAATCTAAACATGTCCGTAGTTCTGACTACATTATTAGGACTGCTGAAAACAATATCCCTTTGGATCCCCAAGCCAGTGAGGAATTCCATCTTCTTACCAAACAATCCATAGCTGAACATTCTAGGAAGTACAAATACCTCCATATAGGATGTGTTCAAGTAGGTGTCAAACCCCTTGTTAGGGAAGGTCTTAACGCCTCAATCATTATGTGCCTTCGCGATATTAGGCACAATGATTTTCACGATTCCCTCATAGGAACTGTAGAAACCAGTTTAGGACATGGTCCTGTTTATTTCAACTGTTTTCCAAACAAAACGGTGAGTCTTTTAGATCGAAATGTCTTAGATTCATTGTTTCTAAACATTCGTCTGCATGGGTTAAACATGAAAGAAGGTTCTATCCCTGCAGCTCTTCTATATAGAATCCAATATAAGGTCATGAACACTTGTAACTCAAGAGTTCTCCTTAAAACCAATGATCAGGAAACAACTTTATTTGTCACAGATATGACGAAAGCAAATGTTGTTGTTCCCAAACTCATCAAATGGGATGAGGTAGAGTTATCAACCTCTTGGCAACTCGAGAAAGCTACCCCTACCCTTCCTCGTCAAACCCCTGAATTCTAGGAAATTAGACAATCCGAGGCTGGTAAGGTAAAAATTATCTTTGATCGGAGAAATTCTTTCTCTTCAAGATCCGAAGCTTCTAGATCGGCCTATACTAGTGCCAGAAGATCTTTTTCTATAGCTTCCCAATCAAATCGGAGTTCAATTCCCAAAATTATTACTCCAGAAATTAATCTTCAAGGGTTAGATAACTCATCTTCTATCCCTCAAAATATCTACAGTAGGGCTGAGGAGGAAGTCTCTTCAGAAATTCATTCTCCTACTCAATCTGAAATGCAGTATGGTCAACTATGAATAGTTACACCATAGACAAACCAACCCTTCGTAAGAAATTCTACTCTGAGACTTGAACCTCTTAGAGGAAATGGTTTCTTAGTAATTTTAAGGGTGACCATAGGTCAAAAATCATCGATTCTTTTTATGAATTTCTTAACAAAGTTCAAACTCATGTCTGTTTCTTTGATTGGTTAAATGTCTACCTTCATAGGAACCAAATCTATCCTCCTTGGATTATTACAATCACAGAAGAACTTTCTGTTAATACCATAACTGTCTGGCACCATAAGAATGGCAAACTCATTAAGTCCGACTTACCTCCGTCTAGCAGTTATTTTATTCCAGACTTAGGGGATGAGTACTTAGCTTCACCTTTTAAGCACAAATCTGATGAAACCATAGGAGCTCAAGATATTAAAGCCCTTATGGAACAAAACAATTATACCAACAAATACCTCCAAGTTTTAGGAGAAAACCTTGTAGGAAAAGCCTCATCCTCAGGAACTAAAGACGATAAGACCTCCTCCATTTCCAAACCTTTGTTCAAACCTTTTAGTCTGACAAATGAGACTAGAAATAAACTTAGGCTTATTCATCAAAATTGGACCAAAGCCTTAGAAAAATCCAATCAAGTTAAGGATAATTCTGTAGTTATCCCTGATACCCTTAGTTCTTCACAGGTAGGATCTGTTAAGCTAGGACCAATAACTAGGAGTGTCTCCCAAAATGACCAATCTCTTAGGATTAATAAGTTAGGAACGTCCTCTATAGGTTCTGAGTCTGAGGATGCTGCATCTAGCAGTAAGTCCGTTCCTCAAATCAATCCTGTTATTAGCAAGGCTCTCAACTGGAAGCAGCCTTCTAAACTTTATTACAATCGAGCTACTGCTCCTGATCTTCTTCTTGAGGAAAAAAATGATCAAAGTCTGAGATCTTTCTACGCTAATCAAATCTATGAATGGAACATAGATGGTCAAACTGAGTATAACATTCTTAATACTCTTCAACATATGACTATGGTCTGCACTGCATATCAGACTGCTTTAGATAGCACTGATGAGACTATAGTAGAAATCCTGACCGCTGGCTTTTCTGGCCAACTCAAAGGCTGGTGGGATAATTATGTTTCTGATAATGAGAAACATGAAATCTTTACGGCAGTCAAAACGGACACTGAAGGAAACGTCCTTACTGACAAAGGGAAGCCTATTCCCGATACCGTTAATACCTTAATCATGACCATTGTTAAACATTTCATCGGAGATCATTCTATCTACAAAGATCGTTCCCGAGATCTCCTCTCTACTTTTAAGTGTAAGAACTTAGGAAATTTTAGGTATTATAGGGATACCTTCCTTTCTCAAGTCTACACTAGAGATGACTGTCACCAACCTTTTTGGAAAGAAACCTTCCTAGCTGGACTCCCAAAAACCTTAGGAGACAAACTTAGGGAAAAAATTTGTTCCCAGTTTAACGGAGAAATCCCTTATGATCAGTTAAGTTATGGTAATATCATAGCTTATGTTCAAAAGGTCGCTCTTAAAATCTGTCAGGACGACAACATCCAAAAACAATTAGCCAGAGAAAAGGCTCAAAATCGCAAAGATTTGGGAAATTTCTGCCAACAATTCGGTCTTCTTTGTTCTAAAAATCCGGGAAAGACTACACATAGAAAACCTTCTCAGCACCAGCTGAGTAAACCTCATCGCAGAGTCTCTAGGTTCAAGACTCGTCATCTTCAGTAGGCCTCCAGATCATAATCTTCCTCGACGAAGTATTAATCATCCTCAAAAGGATACCAATCTTTCTAGAGAAACTAGAACTTGCTATAAGTGTGGTCGCAAAGGTCACTTAGCTAGATTTTGTCGAGTCTCCTCTAAGATTCATGAACTCAATCTTGATCCTATTGTCCAGGATCAACTTAACAATCTTTTGATAAATTCTTCTGATAATTCCTCAGAAGAAGAAGATTAAAATGTCAAGATATCTTCTGACCACATCCAAGCCAACGATGATCTTTCCTCCTCTAGTAGCGAAAGTTCTGAATCTCCACTCATCAATGTCATTCACAATGATGAGCAAAATCTATTGCTTGACGCTCTAGAATCCATCCAAGACCCTCAGGATAGGAAAGAGTATCTTGAGAGATTAAAGACAATCCTTTCTAAATCCAAACCTACACGTTCAGATAATAGGTTTGTCAATAACAAGTTTGATCTTACTCAAACTCTCAAACGACTGGAAAAATCTTTAGCCAAGCCAGTCACTATTCAGGACCTCCAGGCTGAAATTCGTTCTCTCAAATCTGAGGTCCGAGAACTCAAAACACAATCACAGTTGCACGAGACCATCATATCTTAAATAACTGCAGCTCTATCTGATAACATGGTTCCAGATAACCATGAAAACTGTAACCAAGATTATGAGTCTGATCATAATTCATCAAATGAAGATACTCTCTTTAACAACCTAATCAATTAGTGTAGCATCCAAAAATTCTATATCGATGTTACCATTGTCATAGATGATTTTGTTCTTAAAACGATCGCTCTATTCGATACTGGAGCTGATTCAAACTGTATTTTGGAAGGACTTATTCCAACCAAATACTTCCATAAAACTTCCGAACGGCTTAGGACTGCTAGTGGATCTAAACTAGAAATCCAGTATAAGCTTCCTTCGACAATCATATAAAAAGACAATCTCCAAGTAGAAACTCTGTTTCTTCTGATTAAAAATCTTAAGCATCTCTCCTATTTTCTCTGACTAGCTTTTATATATATATATATATCTTATCAGTTAGAATCAAAATAAAAATGATGAACTGATTTAGAATTATATAATATAATTTCTTCTTAGTCTTCTGCTGCCACCTAACTTTTCGTTTTCTGTAAGAACCCAACACTCCCCGACTTTCTTATGCTACAATAAAGCACGTTAATTGCCTTCCCCCAACCATGAACATGAAGTCATCGTACGTGCTCGCATCCTATGTGCGTTGGATTCAGGTTACTATTCCTTTAATTATGTCTTTTTCCAATTAATTGAATGTCCCAACGCTACCTACACTCTCATGCATGCATCATTTCATTAGCTCAAACAACCATCAATTTCAATTTACGGCAGAAAAAAATTCATATGTATGGTTGGTTAAGAATATAAAATATTATATACAGCCTAGAATTAATTTTGAATTTCAATGAATATAATTTTTAAGGAAATTATTAATTATGATTAATTAATAAAATGTAACATTTAAGAAAAAAAATATAATAAAATTATTTTGTTCGCATATTTCATACCCGTATCCACTTGCGCAACAAGTTTTATAACTATTGAAAAATTTGAAAACTCTCTCCATCTTTTTGTTCATATGAGTTGCGCTTCATGTCTACATTTATGACAAACTTTTGAAACTATTAAAACAACTGCAAACTTTTTCTCTACGTCATAACTCCTCTCAATTAAGGTGGTGAGTCTCATTTCAGGTTATATAATTCTTCTTATCTCAAAAACTCTATTTATAGTCATAACATGTTAACATTAAATAAGGTAACATATCTTTACTTTATGAATAATATTTCTGAAATCTAAACCAAGTCCTAAAAATAATTTTTTTAAAATAATATATAAAAATTTAAAATTAAAATAATTTACATTTTTTTAACTGATATGTATGTACCCAATTGAGTGTACTTCTTTAGTAATTTTATTTGAGATGTTATTTTAAATTTCTTAGAGTAACATCTGTATAGAAAAAATTATAGAAATTAACCTTTTTTTTTCAATTAGTATATTTTCATGCGGAATGGTGTGGAAGAATATGTCATGGTGAACATTAAAAAATAAAAAATGTGAAATGCTTAAAGGGATGGATATGGTTTCGTGGTCAGCGACTACCCAAGTTAGTTACTCCAATAATAACCTCGTATATATGAGTGCACCGAGTCACTGATTGCAACAATCTGCTGATTTTGGAATAATTCTTATATGAATTTATCGGCTGATTCAACTAAGTGGATGAATTTTAAAAATAATTATTTAAATGGATTTATTTTTAAAAAAATTATTAAGGTGAGTCTATTTTGTGGTTTGATTTGGTCAAATTGTAATTTGTAATTACGGTTTAAGTGTCACATCAACTGTATCCTTACGTTCGTAGTCTACAAGTTGATATAGTAATGCATGAACAAATCGCAAGTCTCACTTATAGTTTTGACCAGTTAACCACAAAACTATTACGGTTTTGACCAGTTAACCACAAAACTACAACTGCAAGTATATATATGAGAGAACTTAAACCGCAATTTGAATCTGCAGTTTACGTGTCTAGTAGCATTTTATTGGACATGAGGGAGGTGTACCACATGAGGAGGACAAGCAACAAAAAAAAAAAAAAACAAACAAATCGCAAGTCTGACTTGCAGTTTTGATGCATTGGAATTCTGCCCATCTTTTAATTGTTGAGCAAAAGAAGGTGTTAGTCAATGTCACATAAATCACAACTGCAACTTGCAGTTTTATGTGTATAGAAATTCACGCTGCACATGCATTGGCCTATCAATTTGCGAAAAAAAAGAGAAATCATAAGTGCGAATTGCGGTTTATGTGGTCTAGAAGTTCTGTATTGGTCCAAAACCAATAAGATTGTAACTTACAGCTGAGGTTGACGAGTTAAAATAGTAAATAAGACTTATGGTTTGTTCATGCATTTTTTCTATCTTAAACACTACGTAAAGACACAATTGACGTGATGCCTAAACTACAATTGTGAGTTGTGGTTTGACCAGATCAAACCACAAAATAGACTCACATTGATAATGTTTTTTCAAAATAGACCATTTAAATAATTATTTTTAAAAAAATATTTGCTTTAAGTCGATGTGTTTGAATTCATCACCACCGATGTGCTTATAGGTAGACTTGAAGTATGTTTGTAAACATCCACGAGAAAAGGTGATATTGTGCCTTAGGCAATAATTTATTAATTAAAGTGCATCTCAGTAATTAGTATTACAAGAAGATTATCCCAAGTGTAGGTGGTGGCTTATTTTAGTTATAGATTAATTAAGATGGGCAATTCGGTGGGTCCCGAGGTTCCAACAGCCAAGCTGAGAAGTAGAGCCAACACACGTGATACAGCTGAGAATTATTTGACACATGATGAAGTTGGAGTTCTATATTCCATATAGGGCTCGTATGCCATTAATATCATCCTGGGCTAGAAACCTCCTTATCCCTTGAATAGTGGGAAACATAACCGCGTTCGGCTCATTACTATGATGAAGCCCCAGAAGGTGACCGATTTCATGCACAGCCACTGTTTCCATATCAGTGCCTCCGCCATTAGTAGTCCACCGTTCATCAGAATCATAGTGACACCTTCCATTTTCTGGTGCAAAAGCATGGGCTAGCACCCCGCCTGGCCCATCAAATGGGAGCCCATCACCGTGGGCCCCACGGTGGAACCCATAGACTATGTCAGCTGGGGGCCTTGCATTTTCAGTAAACCGAAACCGAGAGTTGGTCGCTTGAGCCCATGTTTGAAAGGCTCTCGATTTTGCTTGCCTCACAACATTTAGGGCAATGTTAAAGCTAGCACTTGATGAGTGTGCATAGCTTAGTCCCCATTTTGTCCATCTTGGTGACCCCGGGAAGAAGCTGTAGTTTTCAGGAGCCCCCGACAACGCATTAGGGTTTGAGTCGTTGATAATATCAGGCATTCCACAACGTGGAAGGCTCATTGTTTTGATAGTTTCCTCATCCACCTCACCACTCACGGGTATGTGATGGAACTCTTGGTAGTGTCTTAGTGCAGATTCAACGTTTTCGTCGAAACTATCGTTCAAGGAATTTCCCTTTCTTAGGTAGCCAAAGTGTTGGAGGAAGCCTCTGAGTTCCCCCACACCTTTCACCCTTTGTCCCTTGTGAACTCCCTCTAGCTTTTGGAGAGTTTTGCCAAACGGAGTTGCAGAGGCCTCTGAGGCTTTTGGCTCAACAAAGGGAAATGGATTCACTACAAAGAGTAAAAAGAACACGATCGAAAGTTTATTAGCCATAGTACTTCACAGATCAGTTAATTTGTATTGGTTTGGTGAGTATTCTGTTGCATGGATGCATGCCTATTTATACCCATCAGTGCCGTACCAAAGGTGCAACTGTGTGGCCATCCACATTGACTAAAAAGCATTCAATTTACATACATATTTTAAATAATTTAAAATCTTATCCATATTTTATCACACACCCTGGATTTTATATTACTTTCAACCCAATACATTCTAAAATTTTATCATTATAACACAAATAGACACGGACAATTTAATTTCTTTAAAATTTATTATTTTGCAAATATTTGTTTGCATCAAGTAAGAGTTATAACATTTTCTTAATTGTGAACTTTATTAATATATAATAAAATTATGAATTTAGAAAAAATTATAAAAAGAAGCATTTTTTTTTATGAGTTTGTACCATAAGTTTATCCTACAACATAAGGCATAAGTAATTAATTTTTGTGACAAGAATAATTTGTACCATAAGTTTATTCCTACAAAGCATAATTTTCTTAATTTTATTCTTAATCTCTTCACTTATAACATGGGAAAAATTACACTGGTCACAAAATACAGACTTAAAGACTAACAAATTATACTCTATTTCTAACATATAATATGTCACTTATTCTTAAGAGTTCTTAATTTAAAATTATCTTTCAATCCAAGATTAAATTAACACATTCGTTTTTAATAGATTGTCAATCTTAATACAAATAATTAATTAAAATAGAAGGGAACAATAAAATTATTGAAATTATAAGGAGGTATTTTTATTATACGGATAGTTTTGCTACATCAAACCTAAGCAACAAGAGAGTTAGCTCCTCATTAAAATCATAGAGAAATGTCTATGCTCGATAGAATGCATAGTTTTCGGAAACCCTAGTCTCAATATATCTAAAAAAAGCATACAATGAAAATGCCAAAAGTGGAATATTTACTTCCCCAAATAAAAGTAATAAATATCTATTTATACAAGAATGATGTGGTAGATTAGGAGGGCTTGCTCAAGCCTTATAGTTTTTATGCTTGAACGCTTACAATGTTGAGTATAAATTCACTTAAGTGGTCTCCTTCTTAAGCAAGGCTTGCTCAATTGAATATCTATTTAAGGGAGGATAAAGGGTTTCTTGGTTCCTTATACATAACTCGCATAAGTGATCTAGTGCAAGGTTCGCTTGAGCATGCTTGTTATCTGCTTGAGCGAGGTTTGAGAGATGTTATCTGCTTGTTATCTGCTTGAGCGAGGTTTGAGAGATGTTTCTCTTTTGTGTGCCTTTTTTCTTCGAGATGTCCATGCTTAAATAGGTTCCACTACATCTATTGCACCCTTTTTTTATCTCATAATTCACTTTGTTATGTTCTTGTACAAAAATTTATCCAAAGAAACACATTATTTTCGAATAAAATAAAATTCTATCTAAATCTTAGCCTACTAAATAAGAATTTAAAGAAAACAAATGATAATTTCAAGGCTTATAGTTCTAAGAAGTGTAAATAATTACAATTTTTCTATATTAATATACAAATATTCAACAATTATCACTTACATAATTATTTTACTATATTATTTTAAAAATTAATTTCTTTATATGAGCTCTTATAAAACATACTGTTAGTTGAATATTAAGTTTTGTTTTTACTTTTATTTAATATTTTTCTAAATTTATATCAGCAACTTTTTGTCAATAAAAAACATACTTTTAGTGTATATTTTTTTTTAAATTTGAAAGAAATATATAAATCTTTATTATAATATAAAAATATCATAAATTATTCAATATTTATTATTAGCTACTACAACAAAAATCACGTACGTATCATAAAAAATCTATTATGATTATAATATGTGATATAGTTTGATTTGTTCGATTTTTTATATTGAGATCTATAAATCAAACCAAATGCAAATTAAAAATATGCAGTGTTAGAAATATTTTATTTTTTATTTTCAATTTAAACTATTTTCAGTTGTTTTTGGATTGATTTTGCTGTATAAAAGCGGTTTGGTTTTGTTTTAAACCACCCCACTTATAATTATAATTGGATATGAACAAAGTATTCCTTAACATTAATTAAATAGCATTTGTGTTTCAATAAATATAAAAAAAATCTAGATACATGCATGAGTTTCGATCTATTAATGGTCATTTAATCAACTACATTGACTTGGTGGTACACGGTTAATGTTAACTGATCGAGAATTCTTTATGCTTGAATTAGCTTTAATAATTTCTTTTGGCATACGCAAAAAAACTGAATAAGCATTAAAGCAATTATGACTTATCTTTTAGCTGGGTCATGCCCCATTTAAGCCTTGAGCAAACTAAAAAATGGTTGATCTGGATATAAAAAGCTACTAACATGTTGGTATAAGTGAAACATGGTTTGGATTTTTTGAGCTGAAGTGACTCCACTAATAAACTGTATGTCTAACTTGCTATATAAAAGTTGAGATGTAGTTGGTGCATGGTAGTCTCTTAATCTTTATGCTTGTTTGCATCGGTTTTTAGAAGAATAGTGTAGCACTAAATTTTGGCATGGGACTACGTGGTATAGCAATTGCCGTGGTTGAATAACCAAAGTTGAATTTGTGGAAATCCTAAAATGAGAAGAATTGCAATAGCCTGATAAATTCGTGAGCAAGGTTGATTCATCTTAAACAAAATTGGATTCGTATGGTAAGAAAATTTCTCATAAAATTTCTAAAGATTTGTTGTTAGTGAAACTCGTACATATTTTGCACCAATATCACAATAAAAAAATATCCTAAGTATTTTTAGCAATTACTCTTTTGATATTTTTCCTATGCCTTTTATTAAATTATACAAATGATTCACTACTTACTATAATTTCATGAAAGTATTAGTGATTAATAAATAACAAGAATACGATTGCTTAGTAAACAATGGATAAAAACATTGTAGTGAAAATCATAATCTTAGGTCTTAATTCATTGGCTTTCAATCTTATTACTATTTACCTGTTCACATTCTACTCATAGTTTAAACAATTGAATACATACATACGATGTCATTATTTTCTTTTCTTAAATCGTTCTTTTATTTTTAAAAATGAGTTATTTGAAAACTACTTTTAGTCCTTTGAGTATAATATTCGAACTTATGTTCACTGCTACTAATACGTAGTGTATGTTTGTCCTATAATGGTCATATTTTATGCATAACTAATCAATTGGAGTATATATATGATGTGCAAAATATGACCGCTTAAGGATAAACATACCTTACATAGTAGTAATAGTGAAACTAAGTCTATATATCGTACTCAAAGGACCAGATATAGTTCTTACATAATTCAATTAAGGAAATAAAAGAATAATTTAAGAAAAACAATGATGTATTATATGTGTTCAATGAATCATATTTCACAACAGTAGATTTTAAATAAGAAGAAAGTAATATGTTTAAAATTCAATTGATTAAGACATAGGATTGTAATTTCAACTTCAATCTTTTTACCCTCTATTTACTAAGTAATCTCATTCTCTATTATTCATTGATCACTGTATGCACCATTTTTTAAAATAAAAATAAATAAAAAATAAATCTAGAAAAAAACAAAATGTCATTTTCATACCCTGTCAACATATATAACCATGTTCACAATACACCTCAATACCAGAGAGCTTAAAATAGATATTTTCATGGAAAAATAAAAAATAATAACAACAAAAATCACAGAAATCAGAGGATGAAAGTGACAGGAGAGTGGTCAACCTGAACCACTGTCATGCTTGAGCTCTCTAAATCAATGGAGATGCTCTTTGTCTCAGCTACATCACTAACATAATCCTATAAAACCTGGAGATAAAAATTTTAAATTTTGGTGAGTAAAATGAGTTCAAGCTGATTCTATAAAAGGAGCACTTGAAGCAGAAAGGGAGGGTTTTTGGTCGGAAGCAATTTTTTTTTTAAAAAGGAGTTACTTTTTCGGAGGAGAAGAAATAGCTTGAAAGAGGAGAAGAAAAGACGTGAGGGGGAGCAAAAAAGGAGAGTTTTGAAGGCTAAGCAGGTATTAATCTACACTACTCTTTTTAAAATCCAGTAAAAAAAATATTCGAAATAAGATAAAAAATTACTTCCCTTTTAAATCCCCACCAGAAATGAGTTTCGGTGGTGTTGGTGTCGCCGGAAGAACCGCAGGAGACGAGCCGCCAACAGAAAACCCCTCCCCCTTTTTCTCTCTCCTTCACGCTCCCCCCTCCCCTCTGCAACGTCTCTTTTTTAAAAAAAAGAAGAAGATAGCTTAAAGTGGATGCAGCACGCGTCCCCAGATTTTTAAATTTTTTTTTCTAAAAAATCTTATTTTACTAAGTTCACCCTGTAAAATGACTATTCGCACCCACCTTTGGTCAAACGGTTAAACTGTTATCTACACCCCCAGTTTTTGCTGTTTGGGCCCAGACCCAATAATAAATGGGTTTTATCCGCACCTCCCCGTTTTTACTATTCGCACTTGTTTACATCATGACCTATTTTGCTGTTTTCACCTCCATTTACTGTTTGCACCGCTGCTTTTGCTAAATGTATTTCTTTCATTTTTAAGCCAAAAATTCATTATTTTTATCCTTTTGTGAGTATAAATTGTAAGTTTTTATTTATTCTATCATTTTCTTTTATTTACATTTTTCTAGTTAACATGTTACGAATATTCGAAATAGCAACTAATAAAATTAAATCTAACAATAATGATAATGTTAATAATATTAATTTAAAAAATGAAATTTATAATAACTATTTTTCATGTTTTTTCAACTTAAATGTTATAAAACCTTTAGCGGTTATAATTATGAAAGAAAATCTAATAATGATCACTTTAGATGCACTTCTAATTTGACTATCACGAAAACTAAAATGACCACTTTAGATGCACTTCTAATTTGGTTTATTTTTTATAAAATATTGGTTATTATAATCATTATCATGTTATTTAAATTATTTAAACAAATAATGGTCACTTTAGATGCACTTCTAATTTGACTATTACGAAAACTAAAATAACCACTTTAGATGCACTTCTAATTTGGTTTTATTTTTATAAAATCTTGGTTATTATGATTATTATCATATTATTTAAATTATTCAAAACAAATAATTGTCACTTCGGATGTACTTCTGATTTGACGGTCACGCTAAATAATTATCCTAACCACTTTGGATACACTTCTAATTTGGTTGCGGTAATAATATTTTAAAATAAACTTGAAAATAAAAATTAATTACTAAAATAAAAACCTAATAAACAAATCATTATCAAGAACTACGTATACTCTGATTCTCCATTAAACATGGAGATACGTAGGAGCAGGAACTTACTCCTGTCGAGCCCCAAAAAATAAAAAATAAAATAAGTCAATTAAAAATTAAAATATTAATAATATTTTATAAAAAAAATCAATATTAATTTTCTCATTAAAACATAAAAAAAATAAAATAAAAAAGTATTTGTTATATTTCAACTATTTTAAGGGTGAAATAAATATTTTTAAGGTTATGTAGTTTTGCACATTTAATTAGAGGCAACCGTCCTTAAGACGGACGACGTAGGATGCTAATACCTTCTCTACGCGTAATAGACTCCCGAACCCAAAATTTGGTTTCGTTGACCACCTCTCTTAAAAGGTTTTTTTCAATGTTTTCCTAAATAAACATTGGTGGCGACTCCTCTAATTTTCATAAACTAATTTTTCGTCGTCCCGTCGAGACCCCACGTATCGACAATCACCAATATTTTTTACCAAAATTATTGTGGTGTGTGTGGCCATTCATCACACTACACTATAACCCTAACTTGTTTTTCAATTTGGCTATGCATGAATTCAAATTAGAATTAGTTTCTTTACTAATCAATTTGAGGTTTGCCCAATAAATTTGGTCAACTGTATTGGACTCAACATACTTATTTTATAGATCAATTATTTAAATATCAATGGTTATAACTATTCAAATAATTAAGATATAATAAGTGAAATAGATAAGCAAATTAATCATTGAATAACATTGAATGATAATGCAAAGTATAAGGGAGAATGACAAAGTTTACATTACAACTCTAAAAAAAGAGGATTAGCTAGACATGGGTAATATATAGTTAAACATCTTAAGAATTACACAATACATCAAATAGAGAAAGTATTACTATACAGAGCATTGTAAATGGACTCAATCCAAAGTTTCCTCACCGTTCTTCGCCTCTAATTCATAGATCTAACTATTTGTCCAAGGCAAAACGAGTCCTCTTATGTTTTTTATCTTCTGGTATTCATAGAAAATGTTTGAACTTTTTAGCACATGTGAGCTGGAATGAGCATGATTGCGTTGTTTTGGCATTCTTCTTGAAATTTAAGTAGCATAACATGCTCAAGGCTGGTGAGATCACAACACGGTCTTGTTAACCTTGCTGAGATCACAACACGGTTTTGTTAAATTAAGCATGACTGTGCTTTTTCTAGCTGACTTTTGAATTGTGTTGATCTACCACGGTTGTGTTATAATGGAGCACGATCGTGCTGTAACGAAGCACTGTCGTGTTATCCTAGATCTTTGACAATTGCTCTATAAAGACCAAATTTTATCCTTTTTTCTTCCTATTTATTAAGTACGTATTTAAAGTTACTAAAAATGAATTTTGTCAATAAATATGTTTTTGCCCTAAAAAATAAACATTAAACATAATAAAAATATGGATAAAAAATTAATTTATCAATATACTCACAGTATCTTATTTGTAATAAACTAAATAAATCATCAAATTAGATCATAAACGAATTTATTTATCATTTATCTTTTAACTATCACTATAATTATCATGAAAAAGAATAATTTTACTTCATACGGCACAAATTATTATATATATGACTTTTTATTAGTATTTAACACAATTTCATATTAAATAGGTAACTATATTTATTTATATGTAATTTGTAACCCTATATAATTATTTTATTTTTTATCACAATATTTTTACTTCAAAGAGTATTAAATATCTTTATATTACAATATTTAATTATATGATTAGAAAATATATACTTTTTTTTTTACAATGAAAATTGTTTTCTTTTTTATTATAAAAAAAATAGAATGCCACGAATTTATGACATATAGTTCAAAACATATAAACCATTCTCTGTTAGTGATTTCATCCTCCATACATTATACATTATATCTATAGAACTTTAGCCGTAAAATTATTTACAAAACGCTTCTTTTTCTTATTTCAGTGAAGGATATACCCATGCGGAACTGTTCAGCTGGAACGGAGACAAACATGTCTTTTAGTTCTTCTGGAACATCAATATCTTCAAGAACCTTGAAAGCACCATCTACATTCCGACCACCGACGAGGAAAGTGCAACCTGTTTCTTTACATCCAACAAGTATCTGTAGCATGTTGTTGTCGTCACCATCATAGTATTTTGGATTAATAAGCCTCACTGCTGTATCGGCCCCAATTATAAAAGCACTGCCTGGGAAGAGTTCAGCTTTCTTATAAAAGTAAGGCTGATCTGATATAATTACTGTCTTTCCAAATTTTTCAAATTGCCTGATGCGATCTTTAATTTGAGACACTGACAACAGAGGTTTGTCTGCATTGACTGCAGATATTTCAAAGCAAGGATACCCTTCACCACATATGGGAGTAGCAACATCCATAAGCTTGAGATGCCCGTCATGTAATGTATTGAAAGAGCCAGGCATTATTATTTTCCTTTCGGCTGGTATATCATTTGCAAATGGGTAAATTTTCAAGCATATTTGACCGTTTATAAGTTGTTCTAACTGTTGATCTTCATTGAATTGAGTTTCACATTCATCAGATACATCTGATTCACTCAACACTGAAACGGATGCTGCTGGAACGTTGCATGCATTTGCAATTGCCTTGATCAAAAGATGACTAGAAACTCTATCCTCTTCTTCTCGAGTAAGAACCCCCTTAGAAACTCTTGATATCCAAAGTGGGTTAATTAATGGGTAATTTAAACCTCTTTTGCCTTTCCATTTATTTATATATATATATATATATATATATATATATATATATATATATATACAAGAAAAATATTCAAATCCACTTATTTTAATAATAAGTTTAAGAAAGTTACTATCTATTATTACTATTTATTATATTAAAATCTAATAGTTATAATAAGTAATTAATCTTTATTATTAAATTTCAAAAAAATAAACAGTAAGTTTCTTAAACTTAGTTTTGAAGTAAATATATATATATATATATATATATATATATATATATATATGAGTTTAATTAGTATTCACTAATAATGTAAAAAGAGTTTTACATTAATTTTAAATTTTCATTTATATAACTTATAAAGTATTAATCGATAAAATCGACAAATTTAACATAAATAAAAGATTATCATGAAATATGAATACAATACCTATACTAATTAAACTCTCTTGTATGATAGACACACTTTATTTGCTGATAAAAGAACATGAAAAGGAGACTTTGAACAAAGGTCCAGTGTGCAGAACTTTATGGGAGAGAAAAAAATAAACACCCGGTTTGAAAGTATCTATGTTGTGGATGAGAAACAAAGAATGATGAAGAGAAATTAAATAGATATTTATTTGTATGTATGCTATGAAGCCTCAATTAAAAAAGTAAATAAATTTGTACTCAAGTATTTCTTGAACGCTTTGAAGTTAACAAAAAATCTTCAATTCGATGAAATGTGGATACGACTAGGAACATTATCCCATCCATTCATGTTTACAATTACTAAAATTTCCTAAATTTCTGAGACTTACTAAAATATCCTTTGAATTAGAGTTAGACACTTACATGCTTGCCCTATCACTATGACTATACTCCCTTAAGGCCTTAACCCAAATGCCGTCAGCGTTTCAACACTTTTTCTCAAAACTCAGAAGGTTCGGTTTCTCTATGTCTCTTGCTCAATCTCTCCTATGCACTTTCCCTTTCTCGACAGCATTCTAATTTAATGAGGTGGTTTCTTCTCTCTCTATTACCTTTGATGTGGGTTGGGTCTCGGTGGGGGCTGTTACTTGTCGACTGCTGTATGATAACTTTAATCAGGTTCTTCTTGATCTCTCTTGTTTGCCTATCGCCATTATGATATTACTGCAACTTTATATCAATGGTCTCATATGTGTTGTTTCTATTTTCACTTTTCATGTGTCATGATGAACGAATAACATCTAGTGCTTCGAGTTTTACATTATCTACATATTGTAATTTTTTTATGATATATTTTTTCTTTATTCACATAATTTGTCTGTCTTTCAATTGGCCATTTCATCCTCACTGATTTAAGACGGAATCATGAAAAATGAGGCAGAACCAGTAAACATTAGCATTATCATCAACATCTTCTTCAAGCTCAGGACCAACCGTGCCTTTTCTATCCACAGACGCAGTGGTTCTGCATTCTGCAATTGTAAAAAGCCTCAAACAATCCAACTGAGTCGCACGAGCAACTACCATAGGTTCTTATGTCATTGCCTTTTTATCTTTATCACTTGCATACATTTTGTGTTTGTGCTTCATTTCTATTGCTTCAATTTTGGTTGTAATTAAATTACGAACAGAGCATGTGCATGGCTACAATAACAATTCTTTTATTGTGTGTGTATGATTACATTAGAAACTGTTGGACTATTGAATTATAATTTTTTGTCATGATGGCAATCCCCCTAAAAAGAAAGTAATGGGATACTTTTCTGGCCACAAACATTTATAGAAATCAATCACATATTTATGTTACAGATGCCATCATATCACTTGTTTCAGGACTAAAGATACGAATGGGATTTTGTGAAAATAGTAGTATCTTTGTATTTTTTATAACTTTTTTTGCTTCTTTAAGCTTTTTTCCTTTCAAATTTTTATACTGCTATCCCTGAATACCCGAGAAACCTCTTCGTTTTAAAACTTGGAGGATGTTTTGCAGTAATTTTTGTGTACTTTAAATGTGCAGTGATTTTTTTAACACTAACCAACTTTAAATACTGCTATCCCTGAAGCACTAACTAGCTTTGTGCACTAATCATATTATCATTATAATTCTAATTCAAGATACAATCAAAACTTAATTATTGAGTGAAACTAGATTTATTAAGATCTTGTTTTTTCATTTTCAATTATTTTTTACAAGATTACTGAGTTGGCATTAATAAGTTAAATAGGACTACTCCATTAAGTTGACAATTAAAAATACTTGGTATTTTAGCAATGCATTTGGTAGATTAATTGGACCTACTTATCCATGTACAAAGAGATTTTGTGTTCGCATGTAATCAGATCCATGTAGCCAGTTGTTCCTTTAATTTGAGTTGGAATATGATGCTTGGTATTTGATGCTTTGACGTAGACTGAATGAAATAGTTAAAGAATTATAATTTATCATACATATTTCTTTTATTTGGTTTCCTATACGTGGATTGAGGGTAACGGGAATGACTCAATATTTCTAAAATTAATACATGTTGTTTGATAAATTTTTCATGTTTTATGTAATTTTAGTTTAAAATTTTTTTGTATTTATATCTAATTTTTAAATTTTTTTATTATAAGTGGAGTGAATTTTAATGACATTATTCAACACTTGTTACTTGAAAGATAAATGATACTTGTTGAGATATTTCAATTATATTTAGCTAAACATTTTTAAATTTGTTTGAGATTTGTAATAAAACTTAAAACATATAATATTGTTATTACTAGTTTTTTTATAATCTATATTATTTTATTTTTGAATTTATATTGAGTAATTGTGATTAAATTAAAGTGGTTTTATAATTATAAGTTTCTGTATTTTATTTAAGGCGGAGATAAGTACGGGTTCCAGTATACCATATATCAAGGACGGAGATGAGACACAAATGATATGAAAACCAGTACAGGGATAATGAAACCCGTACGTTGTCATCCCTAACCTGAATCCGTCAATGGTAGCTACATAAGTAGATTGTGTAATTAAATACAAAATTTTTGCTGTAATGTTGGTGAATATTTGACTTATTATACACTATAACTAGATTCTGCAAGACTGTTTGTTCCAAATGTTGCTGAGAAGGAACAGAGAAGATTTGAAATGGTGGTGAAGGAGGAAAAAGAGATTTGAAAAACAATGAAGATTTAGAGGAGGTGTAGCAGAGTAGGAAGTTGTGCATCAGAATGGGGGAAGACCTTTTGTCTTTATGTGCTTTTAAAAATGAATTTCCTAGCACTTTTTATTTACACCTCCGAAAATTTCTAAATACACCCTCTCGCTTAAAAAATATGGGGTTATACTTGAAAAATGTGTGTAAATAGTAAGTGTATATTTTTTGTGTTTTTTACTTGGGTGTAGAAAAAATTGGTTGCTGACAATTAACTAATAAAATTATTTCTATTACTCCGTATTAAGGTATTATATAGACTAATTAATATTAATAAAATATATTAGTAATACATTCTCTAATCTTGTTTTTTTTTTAAAATTCACTTTCTGTTATTCGTTGAGTTTAATAAAAAATACATATTTATTCTAGTTTCATTTGTTATTAAAGGGTCATTTCTCAGATAAAGTATTTATCATTTTCAATGTTTTTCTTTCCATCAAGGATAAAGGGTATTGGTGAACGTGTGCTACCAATCCTTTTTAACCCATACACCAAAAAGAAAAAAAAAATCACGCCTTTTAACAATAATGGCGATTTAAGACGAGGAATCAGCCTTCAGGTCTCAAGTGGAGTGTGAGCAATTTGATATCGTCAAATGTGGCAATTAATTGCATGTTTAATGTAATTTTAATACTATTGAATATGCATTTAATATATTAGGTCTGACATTTACACCATATTTATTTTTACCTTTTCAAATTTTTCTAATGAAGTTGGGGTGATTCTGATTTTATTATCTTATATTAGTATTTTAAAAACTTAAATAAAGCAATATATAAATAAATTATACAATGATTTTATTCATAATTTTGTTTTAGCTAGAACAAGCTAGAACAAACTATGCACTGAATTTTCAAGATAGTTTGAGGATACACAATTATTTAGTAATTTTTTAAAATTATTTTACTATAACAATATTAATAATATCATATGCAATAGTATAATAAATATATATATAAATATTAATATTAATGTAACTTATACTTGAAATATAAATAATAATAATTTTACTTATTATAGTAATATGAAATTAAATTATAATTACGAACTTATTTACATCTTGAATTTTACTCATTACTTTGTACATGTTTATGCTTTTCTTTTTATTTTCTTAAAAATATGTTAAAAACTCAATGCATGACTTGCTTTTCCCTATTCTAGAAATAAATAACGAATTATGTTAGTGTATATATAACTTGATCTTTCAAAATACAAAATGAAAAGAGTCTTCACTTCCTTAGAAAAATTAAATTAAACACATAAAAATAAAAAGAATGAATTGTAAGATTTGAATAAAATATCTTCTTAAGATATATTTAAAATTTTATCATTAAATAAGTTTGGAGTTAAGTGTAAGATAGATAAACTTTAATTTGAAGTAGTGTAGAAATCTTTTACAACTATATCAATTAAAGTTTAGTATTAAATAAATAATATTAAAGGTAGAAGTGTAATATTTAAATAAACTTAAAGTTTGATGTAATACATGCAAATCTTTATGGAATAATAATAGTAACAGTAATAGAACAAAAAAGAAAAAAAGAAAATAAAAAGGAGTATTTAATTCTCTTTCGATCAGTCTACAATATAGACAAAAAGAAAACAATTGATGCTACTTCTGCAGATCTTTTTCGACTTTTAGATTTTAAGAATATCTTCCTTTCTTATATGATATTTTCAAAATTTACTTTTAAACTAAGTTTTAATTTATACATGTGCAGTCATTGCAAAATAAAAATAAAAGGGGATAAATTAGGAAGCCTCATAAATATTTCTTAGGATTAAAAAAATTATTAAAATTGTTAAATTGTACGTAAAAGACAAACACAAAGCAATACATGTGTAGTAAGAAAGTTAGTGAACATTATTTAATTATGTTAATTTCATTTTAAAATACTTTTTTATTTATAAAAAATTATCTTTCAGATCTTGATGTCAAGGATAAAAATTTAGGAAATCTATAATAAGGTAAAATTAATTTAGATATAGTTTTACTTGAGACTAACACACAAAATTATTATTTTTTTATTATATTTGAGACCAAAGTAATATCTCTTTTCTAAAATAAGTAACTTGAACTTTAGTTTCCAACTAATCTTTAAACTTGACTCTAAAACAAATATCTTAAACATTAAATTTGTTCCAATTAATCCCTATACTTAAAAAGTCTTTGGTTTTAACTAGTTGTGTATATATAGCTATGTATCCATGCAGCAAAATACTCGCCAATCTTCTGCAAAACGAGAAACCCTACGTCTATTCTTTCAACTATGTCTCTTAATCTTCTAAAACCTCCAATCTTGTTTGTTTTACTCTATCTTGTGAATCCATTTCCCTTAGTTGAGCCAAGAACCTTGGAAGCCTCTACAACTCCATTTGCCAAAACTCTGCAAAACCTCAGGGGTGCTCACAAGGGACAAAGAGTCAAAGGCGTGTGTGATCTCAGAGGCTTCTTACAAAAATATGGCTACATAAGAAAGGGTAGTTCTTTAGACGACAACTTCGATGAAAGCGTTGAGAGTGCTCTCAAACATTACCAAACGTTTCATCGTTTACTCCCCACAGGTCTGATGGATGATGAAACTATAAAAAAAATGAGCCTACCACGCTGTGGATTCCCAGATATCATCACCCAATCGAATAATAACCCTAACAATTCGGAGGATCCTGAAAACTACAGCTTCTTCCCGGGGTCACCAAAATGGAGCCAATATCATTTGACATATGAATTTGCATTAAAATACAGTCTGGTACTACCTGTGTCCATCACAAGGCAAGAGGTGGAGCAATCAATGCGAAGTGCCTTTCTAACTTGGGAAGCTGCAAGTAAATTCACATTCATGGAAAATAAGAATGCAGGATTAGTCTCTAGATCTAACATTAGCTATGGTTTCCACGCTTTTGATGGGCCAGGTGGGGTGCTAGCACATGCTTTTGCTCCAGAAATTGGAAAGGTGCATTTTGATATAAACGAAAGGTGGAATACTAACGGGTCAGACATCGACATGGAATCAGTATGTGGGCATGAAATAGGTCACTCTCTAGGGCTTGCACATAGTAACGACAGAGACTCTATTATGCAACCCTTTTATTCCGGGGTAAAGAGGGATCTAGGCCAGGATGATATTGATGGCTTAAATGTTCTATATAACAACTTTACGGACTATGGCACTTGAGATATGTTGTTCCACTTTTTATGTAAAAAATAATTGTTATCAGGTGTAGTACGTGTGTTGGCTACTATTGTTAACTTGGCTGCTCAAACATTGGGGCCAAGTTGCATATATTAATCAATAAGCCACCACCTACACTTGTCATGAATCACTTTATATAATTCAATATCCTTGTATTAATTATAAGTTATTTGAATAAGTATGTTTGGTTAAATCACAACATTACTTTATTCTTATGAAAGTGAACCATTAATACTGATGGAAGAACTCATGGAAACTAGTTATGGATTGTCATGAACAACTTTTCTTTGTCTAATCAATTATATATATAAAGGCTGTTCTGTTCGGCTGTAACCATGCATGTGTCCGAGTGCTTTTACATTTTTTCTTTCTCATTTCTTTTTCTTATTTTATTCTCTTCTTTTATATATAGAGAGAAAAATAATTCAATTTTTATCACTTGCAATATATACATACGAATTTAAATTCTTTTTACTTTTTTAAATTTTTTTTTAATCTCTATAAAACAGCATAAAAATGAGCAAAGTAATTTAAAATTGTACATACAAAAAATAAAATGAATTATTTTTAATATAGAATAAAAAGTATAGTTACCGTAACAAGAGTTAGTTTACAACTAATTAAAGTTATTTGTAAAAATATTATAATTTTATTTGGAGTATATTTTTTCAAGCTTTTAAGATATGAAATCAATTACTTTCTAAATTATTGACATCAATATCATTTAATATCTTTTTAAAAAATAATAAAGTTAATCTATATAATATTTATTGAGATATTATTGATTTAAAGTAATATTTTATTATTTTTAATTTTGAAAGTCATTTCAATTATTCTAACTAAAACAATATTGATTGATGACAATATTCAATAAAATATAATTTATTTCTAGTAAAACAATATGATATGCTAACAATATACTAATGATGATTGAATTAATCTAGCAGAATGTAATAGACCCTCCAATGTGATAAAGGTTTGAACATAGTGAATATTTTTGTCTCTTTAAAGATGTGAGTGATAACAGTAAAATCTCTAAAAATATTTAGAGGCCGGTGTTTAGTTTCTAAAATGATTTGTTGTTAACACAATAATTATTCTGTTATTAACTCGTTAACAATTGTTTAATTGACACTCTCTCTCTTTTTACTTATATATCAAATTAAAAATATTTGCACAATTTTTATCTAATAAAAATTATAATTAAAATAATTAAGACATTAAGTTGATGATCAAAAGATGGGAATTAAGTAGGCTAGTTGTCGGGATGATTTGGTTTTTGGGTTACGGATGGCAAAGTACATTTACCTACTGATAACGCTCTAAATTCGCTTCAATTTTTATGAGTATTTTCGTTTTGACAGACGGATATAAGTTTTATCTGATTGTTTGAAAATTTAACTTCAATCCAAATGTAATCTAATATTATTGCAGAAGGCTTTTCAAAGCCATTGTTCATCTCTATTTATCCGTGTGTCGTTTGAGTACTTCTGTATTATTACCTAGAATTGTGGAGGTCCTAACTTCATACTAGTCATATCCCTCTTATTATCAATTTCTTTTATAATTCTACAAGACCATCAACTACAATTAAGAACTACAATTAAGATTAGCAGAGGGCCATGGAGAGCTTTGCCTCAACCTTCTTTACATGTTGAATTCCTAAGTGACATTTTTCTTTATTATAGTACTAAAACAGATGGAGATTCAAGGTGTTATAAGTGGGTTGGATGATTAAGAAGAGAAGGAAGAAAGAGAATGTCACAGGTTGAACTTCTTTTGCTCACAAAAAGCTAGCATTTCTAATAATTAATATTTGTTTTTTAAAAAATTAATTGCGTACAAAAAATTATATTAGATGAAATGAATTGCAAAGATGTCCAAATTTATTTTTTTTTGTGAATTAATATGTTTAAAAGTAATATTTTATTTTAAAGACTTAAAAAAAATTATAATAATTTTAATTAGTTGTTACCTCTTGAAATTTTCTTTTTAAGTCTGTACATAGGTTTGGCCTACCTTGCTCCTTTTTACTGTATTGTGAATTGACTGTTTTAAGTAACCGGCCATCATTTTTACCTAAAAGTTGAATTTTGCCTCCAGAGTAGAGGTTAAAATTAATTGGTCTGACGTTGAGTAACAACTCTTAAGTTCACCAAAATAATATTTTTTTCTTGTTGGTTGAATTTCAAACTAAACACATTAATTAAACCGAGTCAACTTGATTTAGGATTTAAGGATTTTGATTATTTTCGGAATATTTGGACTTCAAATACACCAGCTCGCCTCAGTCTTATGGGTTCTATTTGGATGCACTTATTTTGGTTTAGGTTCTGGTTGCTTAATTTTGCTGGTTATTCTTTGTATATTGTTTTTTACATATGAATTCTCTAACTTACACGGTATTGGATTAAATCTGTTAAATTACATTGTCATTGGGGTGGGGGGAGGTGGTTCTGATTTGGTTTGTATTGTTATTGGGTGGTTTGGCTGGGATTTTTTGGCAGCTTGTTAGGTGGGTTTTGTTTTTTCATGGGTTATCTGGTATTTACCTGCTAATTGGCTTTTAAATACCTTATAATTAACCTTGGGGAACTTGATTCTGCCTTATGATGTATATGTACTTGTTTATTCTTTGCACCAGCTGTGCTTTATATATATATATATATATATATATATATATATATATATATATATATATATATATATATATATATTGCTTATAAAAAAATTATTTAGGGCTTAGGATTGCTAACAGTTTAATTTTAAGGAAAAATTAAATATCACGTGATCCCATCAGAAGAATAAGACTTGTGATTAATTTGATTTAGATAAATTTTTGAAAATAATATGAAATTGAAATTATAAATTAAAGGATCCAAAGTTTATTATTTGGGGTAAAATAGAATAGGGAAGCTAACTTGTTTATGTTAGTTTGTGTGCTTTTTAATATAAGAATTTAAGCTGAACCAAATAATTTTAGTAAAGTTCAATTTTAGCAATTTATAAGTTAATTTGTAAAATTCAATTTTAGTGATTTAAAACCAGTTATCTAAATTAATGAATTCAGTATACACAAGAAAAGAAGTTTAAATAGTAGGAATTGATAAGGTTGGCCTAACCTATATCTAGACTTAAAATGATTTATAAAAATTAATTATTATATACTTTTTTATCCATAATCAAGGACAAATATCATTCTTGTACACTCTCTTTAACTAATTGAACTAAAATCTCTTGGTACTACTCTTTTTAACTAATTGAAAAATGATTAAATATAAGAAATAATAGTAAATTTTGTTTGTAATTGTAATATTTTTTATATTTGTCTTCAACATTAATGAGTTTAGCTACTGTGTTTTGCTTTTTCTGAATCATCATGAAGATATTAATATGATCTATTCATCTCTCTAGTTTAATTAGGAGGGATGTAATATAATTTTTTTGAAGCTTACTTTTGAAACTTTTTATGTCATATACTTAGAGCTTGTTTGAGAAATAACAATTTGATCTGGTTTTCCATCATGTAAGTATTTTACATAAAATCTTGAATTTGGGGAGTTTAACTTACATTTCGGAAAACCTTCTTTTAAAAAAAAAATAATTTTATGAAGCTAAAAATTTTATTTATTTTTAGTAGCTAATTTTTCTTTTCATCTATTTTCGCACTCTTTACTATTTAAGAACTTTTTTTTAAACATAATTAATTGTTTTTAAATAATTTTTCAAAAAACTTACGGTTAATTTATTTTAATTATAACCAATTATATATAAAAATAATCAATAATCAATTATACATATAATTAATTATTAAAATAATATAATTTTATTACATAGTAATTCAAAACACACTCTTTATCTTCAAAACACACTCTTGCCTTCAAAATGATTGTAATAAATTCATTCAATATTTCTTATCTAATTAGCTAGTATGTTTTTGTGGTATCTTTATGAAGAGATTATCAACTTTACGTAATATTCTTTTAAGTTACAAAATAAGTGTTATAATTACAAAATAATTTGTTTTAAAATTAATGTCATATGTGTTTTTAGATATAACATTAATGACCCAAATAGTGTAACTCATTTGATAACATATCATAAGTTTACGAGGAAGGACATGAATTAGATCCTGCAGAATATATTCTTAGAGAGGGATGAAAAGCAACTGTAACTAAATTCTGAATGATAAGAGATTGCTTATAAAATATGTAACATTAATAATATAATTTTAGTTCTTTAAAGTAATGTTATTGCTATTTTTGTAAAATTATTATTTAATTTTGTATGTATTTAATGCATTTTGATGGGCTATTTAAAATGGAATAGTTTTTTACTTTTACTTTAAAAATTTTTTTCCATATTAAAACAGTATGTACGGATCTATTATTCCGTAAATAATAGTATATGTATCATTTAGTCTTGATTCTAAAACAAACATGAATTGTACTTATAAAAAATTGAAATGCTAACAATAGTCGATAACTGATGAATTAATAATAGATAATAAAACAGTAGTGATTATCTATAAAATTATACCACTGAGAACAAGCATTTAGGTGAGTTCGATCGATTTCCACATTTAGAATATTGATTAATAGAAGTTTGTAGCATTTTATTTAGGATAGATAGAATGATACTCCTTCCTATCTCATGAAAAAATTCACTCAAATATAATTATGAGATAGAATTTCTGCAATAACTTTCATTTAATTGAAGTTTTAATTAATTCTTTTATATAAAATTTTAATAAAAGATATTTTTTTTACAAAATTCAAATTATTTACTGAATAAAAAAATTTAATAAAATTAAAATTTATTAACAAATTTTCTTCAGAATATAAAGCTTATCCGATGGTGCTAGCTCTTGTATCATTTGTTTCTTTTCTACGTACTTTTTTACGTGTTTTTTTGTCTCATGATATCTTTCGTTAATTTCTGCTAGTTTAATCTAGGAAGTGTTGTTTCTCAATTGTGTTCTCTGAATTAGTGAAGCAATCTCTGTGGATCTTAGTTATGCCTTGACTCCTTGAGTAAGGGCTGCATAGCTCACTAGTTTGTAGGGGGTACAGCATTTTCTACAAAGCACCGAATTCTCACTTTAACAATGCAATCATGCTACTCTGATGTCTGATTGGATCTTGGAGACTTGAAATTCGAGTCAAGTACTCATTTATAATGAGGATTAGCTTCATGGGCCACGGAAGAAAAGTGTTGGCTGTTCATTCTATGTTGCAATATGGAATTGCATTCTTTTAGATTCACACATACATTGAAAACTGGTTTTGGTTATGAGTTGCGCAAAGAAAATAAATTAAATTAAATATGGAGTTTTGCTGTCTATATTTATGGTCTCGAGATAGTACGGGTATTGGGTCCGAAAAGAAAGCAATAAGATAGTGAGGAGAATTTCTTCCTGCACCCCAAGAAGTTCTTTCTTTATCCCTATTCGAATTTGTAAAAATAATTGCAAATTTTTTTACAAATCCAGACACCCCTGTCTGAACTTATAAAAAAAATTGCAAATTCTCTTATAAGTTCAGATACCTCTGTTCGGACTTGTAAAAAAAATTTCAAAATTTTCTTTACAAGTCTAAATACTTCTGTCCGGACTTGTAAAAAAAATTGCAAATTTTTTTACAAGTCCAGATACCCCTATCTGAACTTGTAAAAAATTTGCAAATCATTTTATTAGAATTAAATTTATTTTTTTACCTAGGGTATTTGAAATTTTTATAGAGGTGTAGGGAGCAATTATGAACGTACAGGGAGAAATTCTCTAAAGTGAGGCCACAAATATAGCAAGAATAAAAAATCAAAGACGAAAATTACTATGTGTTAGGGGTAGTTATTGAAAGTTTGGGAAGTTTTCATTAATTTATTTCCATTAGGTGAATAAAATAATATTTTTAGGACAAGTGTCCGTTGTAAAAAAAAGTCAATAAATGCTCTTCACTTGTGCCAAAATAGGGGTTGAAACATATTTACTCAACATCTGGTAAACTTAAGACGCCTAGACATGGTAACGAGTGAAGGGATTGTCATCTATGTGCTTATTACTTTTGAGAGCAGTTCATTTGATAAATTTCCTTTATTGCATCTCTTTTACATTCATGCATTTATTGTTTTAATAGGATTATAACTTTGAGGTTTCACGTTACATTTCATTTACTTAAATGCACATTTAATTATTTTCAAAACAATTTTTCATAAACAATTTTAAATACATCTCATATGATATTATTTTCTTTTTAATCTGAACTTCAATAAATAAAATTATGTTTTCATCCATTTTCATATTTCCTGATTTAACATTTCTTGATTTAGAACTTTATTATTTTAAACAAAAAAACAAAGCTCACAAATACGTACTCTTTTAGTATTCTAAAAGTTTTTTAAATAAATATAAATTTATTTGATTTTTAGAATAAAAAGATAATTTGTTAATTTCACATATTCAATTTTCATTAAAACAAATTTTCACAAGAAACAGTTATTATACAATCTTGACACGCATCTATTTATTTATATTTTATGTCAGCTATATGTCTACATCATTATTATCACCATTCCACAACTAAATCCTCCCTCTCCACGTAGAAACACCAGCCGCTTAGGTAAATTCTTCCAGACTAACTTGTGTTTGGATTTTTCTATCTTCTTTTGTCTCTGTTTATTGTCTCTGATCATGAATTTAATTGTCAGCCGACCTCACAATTTTCTTCTGAGCTTAAAATAAGCATAAAATAACCCTTTCTGTTTCTTTTCCTTTGTCATTTTTAATTGCTCAGTTGTGCTATACGTAATATCTCCTAGTGAGCAATAATATATATCAAATACCAAAAGTAATATGCTCATTATAGTGGTGCAAGTGTGCAACATATCTCTACTTATATAATTAGGAAACCTTGAAGAACTATACCTATAGTAGCAACAACATCAACAATATTATTCCACACACACCAGATATACATTTCTCCAATAAATCTTGCAACCTCTCCACACACAGAGAACTTCAGTTTATGATATTTGCACATCAACAAATTACAAATTAATATTCATCTGTTAATACCTTTCATTTTTCTATTTCATGTCATATCAGCAAGAGTACTAGTAACTTATCTTTCTTCTCTTCCTTTTAGTTATAATTCAAGAGGTGTCCAAGATCATTTTCCTCAACTCAAATGGATTTTTCCATTCTGAATAGCCTAAACACCACAGCACTTGGTCTCCTTTCTCTAGCATTAGTCTTACTTTGTTTATTTCTACGTCCCTCCAAAGTTGGTATCGGTAGAGAACCTCCAATGGCCTCAGGTGCATGGCCTATACTCGGGCACCTCATGCTATTGGGTAGGTCCGCAACACCCCACAAAACTTTAGGAGCCATGGCTGACAAATATGGACCCCTTTTCATCATCAAACTTGGTTCCAAACGCGCTTTAGTACTAAGCAACTGGAAAATGGCTAAGGAATGTTACACCACAAACGACATCATAGTTTCCTCTCGCTCTAAGCTCATTGCAATTGAACACGTAGCATACAACCAAGCCAGTTTTGGCTTCGCACCCTATGGTCCATATTGGCGTGAATTACGTAAAATTGTGACCATGTTCCTCTCCAACCGCAAAACAGAGCTACTAAGCTATGTTCGCGTCACCGAAGTTCAAAACTCGATTAAAGGGCTCTATCACGTTTGGTCTAACACGAAGAGTAATGAATACTCTGGCTATGTGTTGGTGGAGATGAAACAGTGGTTCACAGAATTGGTGTTTAATATAGTTTTCCAAACTATGACTGGGAAACGGTTATATGGTAACATGAAAGAACA
This sequence comes from Psophocarpus tetragonolobus, assembly GCA_037954015.1. Lineage (NCBI taxonomy): Eukaryota > Viridiplantae > Streptophyta > Magnoliopsida > Fabales > Fabaceae > Psophocarpus > Psophocarpus tetragonolobus. The sequence goes on along the minus strand of CM075696.1, from coordinate 29,564,954 downwards.
ATTCAAACTCTCAATTTTAATAATTTAGGAAATTTTTCAAAAAAAATGTTATTAATACTTTCTCTTTTGAACTATTTGTTAAAATATATTCAAAAGTTAAAAATCAAAACAAAAATTCAATAAGAAATAAATTAAAGGTCTTAATATTTGTTATTTCTAATAATTTTTGTTAATATTAAAAGAAGTATTTAAAGAGGGTGTTATAAAAAGTGTTACTAGCATTTGGTTATTTAAATTTAAAGTCATTATCTTTAAATTAAGGACTTGCAACAGGTAAAACCGCAGTGGTAAGTGAGAAAGAAGCACAGAACTGTGTGAAGGCTTTGAGGGACTTCATGCACATGTTGGGGGTGTGCACTGTGGCTGATGCTGTTCCGGTTCTAAGCTGGATGAATTTGGGTGTGAAAGCCATGAAAGAAACTGCCAAAGAATTGGATATGATCTTAGATGAGTGGTTAGTGGAGCACCGCCAAAAGAGGGCTTCGGGAAAGGTTATAGAAAGCAACGACCAAGACTTCATGGATACGATGCTTTCAGTGCTTGATGGTGCCACCATCAATGGCTATGATGCTGGTACTATAAACAAAGCCACAACATTGGTATGTATGTTACATATAATAATTGTATGGTCTTAGATTATTAGACATATTTGTTATCAATTATTATATTTTATTTGTCATTTCCCTTTTCCTTTTTGGCTCTCCTGCTGCTTCTTAAACTATTTCTGGTTAATTTAAACCCCCATAGCATTAGAAAGTCAATATGATATTTATTTAAGGGGTAAAATAAACATGACATCTTTTCCGAGGATCCACTTTTTGTTCAAAAGACTCTAACATCAAATACATGTATTAAAATAAACAAGTTGCTAGTCACTTGAACTAATATGTATCTTTTCATAAGATTTTTTTTTATAAATAAAAATATTTTATTAAGATACTAAAGGATCAATGTAAGCAGTTCTCAATCCATAGAAAAAAGTCTTACAGAGCCAATTTTAAAATATAAACAAACTAAAGGATCAATGTACCACTCTAAAAAAATACTTTTCCTAGTATAAATTATTTAAATTCATTGAGTTTATTTTCTACGCATTATTCATGTAATTTTTTTATATCATCCCATAATTATAAATCAGTTTGTAAATTATAAAAGTCAATAAAATTTGCAAATATGATAATTGTGATTGAATTATATTTGTAAGAAGTCTTTACATTATTAATATATATATATATATATATATATATATATATATATATATAAACAAATTACTAACTATACTTTCTTTGATATACGCCAATTATTTTGGCTAAAGAAAATTGTTACCTTTGCAAATGTGGTTCTCTAGAAAGGAAGTAGAGCAATCCATATAGATGGATTTAAATGGTGTACCAATTACAAAAAGCATCTTTATCTATAAAATTAAAGATATTAATTTTGTTTGCTAGAGAATTCTTAATTAGAGAACTTTTACTTGATTTGCAGGCACTGATTTTGGGTGCTACTGATACAAGCACAGTGACTCTTACATGGGTGATATGTTTCTTACTGAAAAATCCTCTTATATTGGAGAAAGTAAAGGAAGAGATCAAAACACAAATTGGGGAAGAGAGATTCATAAGTGAGTCTGATATAAGTAAGTTAGTATACCTTCAAGCCGTAGTAAAAGAGACACTTAGATTGTATCCACCGGGTCCTCTATCAGCACCTCGTGAATTTACTGAAGATTGCATGTTAGGTGGGTATCATATAAGAAAGGGAACTCGATTAATTACAAATCTATGGAAGATCCAAACTGATCCTAATATTTGGTTAGATCCATTGGAATTTAAACCTGAAAGATTTCTCACCACTCACAAAGATGTTGATGTTAAGGGTCAAAACTTTGAGCTGTTACCTTTTGGAAGTGGAAGAAGAATATGTCCAGGAATATCATTTGGCCTGCACATGATTTATTTAACATTGGCTAATTTCTTGCACTATTTTGAAATATTGAATAAATCTAACGAACCTATGGATATGACTGAAGCCGTTGGAATGACCAACGAAAAAGCCACTCCACTTGAGATTCTGGTTAAACCATGTTTGTCTCCCAGGTATTACCAATCCATATTATGTGGTGGTAGTACTATTAGCTAGGAATCTCTATTCCTCTGTTCTAGTAATTAAATCAGTGAAAACTGTAATATGTAATTTATATTTATCATGCAACATAATTTGCTATATGAATTTCTATTAGTGGAAGTGAGGGAGAAAGAATTGATGATATATATAATAAAGTCGTATAAAACGGAAAAAGGTTTATAGTAAAATGAGAAGAATTTATCGATATCGACTCCGGCACAAGAACACTAGCTAGTATCCTATTAACATCTATCAACCAGTGTTTATATTGTTTGCATCCCTCATATGAGGCAACAGTACACTAGTATCTTATTATTCTTGCTAGTCAAGTATTCTTGGTCACCAAGGTTGTAATATTATTGACTGGGGAAATAATTTTATGATACTTTATTCTAAAAACAATAATTGTTAGAAGGAAAAAATAAACTAAAACGGAGAATGTATTAACTAACAAATATTAATTACAAATATTATTTGCTAATAATAATTATCAAATTTTAAAAGATATGATAAAAATGAATAGTGAATTTTTTATTGTTAATTTTAGACTAAAATAATTATTCTTTATTTTTTTAATCTTAATTACTTTGAAATCTAACTATTAGTATTATTTTTTTATGACAATTATTAACTTTGAAGTAAATCACATTATATATATATATATATATATATATATTAAAAATAAAAATGATATTTGCTTTTCTATATAATGAAAATATTGTGTTTGTACTAATATTTCTTCTTCTGTCTTTTAACCTTTACATTTTAATAATACATTATCATCAGTTGGAAACAATTACAAAAATAAGCAGCCTAGTTTGAAAAGGCAAGAAGAAATCAAATCGCATTCGACTTCCTTGTACGTACTTTGGTGCGTTTGTGTTTGACCATTCAACGTCACGTAGGTTCAACCATGTGGTCATGTCCTTAAATCCTCGACACATTATAAAAGGATGGAGAAAGAGAAGAGTTTGAAGAGCAAGCAAAATAGCAAAAATGGACTTTCTACTAAATTCCCTAACCCTAAACACCATTGCTATTGCATCATTCCTTTCTCTATTCTTCTTATCCTTGTTCCTATATAGCAAAAATTCTCATGCTAAAGAGGCACCCCTAGTGGCTGGTGCATGGCCAATACTTGGTCACCTCTCGTTGTTGAATGGTTCGCAAACACCCCATAAAGTGTTGGGTGATTTGGCTGACAAGTATGGACCCTTATTCACCATCAAGCTCGGTGTGAAACCCGCTTTGGTACTAAGCAACTGGGAAATGGCCAAGGAATTGTTCACTAAAAACGACGTGGTGGTTTCATCTCGCCCTAAACTTGTTGCCGCTGAAGTCATGTCGTACAACCAAGCCTTTGTTGGGTGGGCGCCATACGGACCCTATTGGCGTGAGGTACGTAAACTTGTCAAGTTAGCGTTTCTATCCAACACCCGAATTGAGCAACTAAGTCACATTCGTGTCTCCGAAGTTCAAACTTCGATCAAAGAGCTCTTTAATGTTTGGTCCAGTGGAAACTATAATTATAAGAAGGAAGGTAGTTATTATAGTTTGGTGGACATGAAACAATGGTTCGAACACTTGACATTTAATATGGTAGTAAGAATGGTTGTTGGGAAGAGGTATTTTGGTGTGATGTATGCGGAAGGCAAAGACGAAGCAGAAAGGTTTACGAAGAATATGAAGGAGTTCATGAAATTCGTGGGCACTTTCACGGTGGCAGATGGGGTTCCTTGTCTGAGGTGGTTGGATTTGGGTGGTTATGAGAAGGCCATGAAAGCAACCGCTAAGGAAATGGATAAGTTATTGAGTGAGTGGTTGGAGGAGCACCGCCAGAAGAAGCTTTTGGCTGGAAAACTTCAAAACAATAACGATGAAGACTTCATGGACTCTATGATTTCAGCACTTAATGGCGCACAAATTCAAGGGTTTGATGCTGACACCATATGCAAAGCCACAACCTTGGTAAGTACTACAACCTTGTAACTCCTCCCCTCCTTTTTAGTTTTCTATTTCATCCAAAATCTTGCAATTAATTAGTTGATAATTTCAAAATTATTATTTATATTTAATTGCAGGAATTGATTTTGGGTGGAACCGATACAAGTGCTGTTATTCTTACATGGGCACTTAGTCTACTATTGCGAAACCCTCTTGCATTGGAAAAGGTTAAAGAAGAAATTGATACGCAAATTGGCAAAGATGGATGTATAAGTGAGTCAGATATAAGTAAACTTGTATATCTTCAGGCTATAGTTAAAGAGACATTAAGATTATATCCACCAGCACCTTTTTCATCGCCTCGTGTGTTCAGAGAAAATTGCAGCTTAGGTGGCTACCACATAAAAAAGGGAACTCGACTTATCCATAACTTATGGAAGATGCATAGAGACCCTAGTGTTTGGTCAAATCCATTGGAATTTAAACCAGAAAGGTTCCTTACCACTCATAAAGATGTTGATCTTAAGGGTCTCAATTATGAGCTTTTACCGTTTGGAAGTGGGAGAAGAATTTGTGCTGGAATGTCCCTCGGCTTAAATATGGTCCATTTTACGTTGGCGAATGTATTGCATTCATTTGACATCTTGAATCCATCAGCCGAGCCTATTGACATTACCGAATTCTTTGGATTTACCAACACCAAAGCTACACCACTTGAAATTTTGGTTAAACCACGTCAGTCTTCCAACTATTATGAAATGTAATTTATAATCCTTATTATGTTCTTAGTTGCTGTGTTCCTTGTTATGCTTTTTGTAAAATCATGTGATGTTTAGTGGTTTATTCTAAGTTAAATTATGTCTTCATTTGAAAATGTTTTGTAACCATGTGACGGTTTTGTTCTTAGCTAGCTAGATGTGTGTCGCATTAATCTATAGTCTGACTTGTTATGAATTTATTCGTATATTAATTAATTAGCATACTTATTGATTTGCATGTTTTCGCATTCCCATTTTTCGAGGGTGCTTTGGTATAATTTGATGAATGGATTTCTTAACTGATTGATTGACCAAGACTATCTGTACTTTGTGTTTGGAAGGAAGACATGAAAGTGTGAAGAATGAAAAAAAAAATAAAAATGGTGTTGTTTAAAATATATTTTTAAAAAATAAAAGTTATTTAAAATAGATGAAAGAAAAATGAAAATACACAAATATTTGAAAGGTATTTGGTAAAAAAGAAAAACAAATATTTTAGATTTTATGGATTTACCCTGCAATGTTTACGTTATTTTTTTTTAACAACACATAGTCGATTATTCTTAATGATAATCGGTTATTCTTAATTTTTCAAGAAAACATAACATAATCGATTATGCTTAAGCATACTGTATTATGTTTTTTTCTAGGCAAAATAGTTTTTTACACAGACATAATCGATTATTCAACTAGATAATCGATTACTCAACTGGATAATCGATTTATTTTTATTGAATAAGCAAGATATTATATATTCATCTACAGCAGAGATACAATATAAGGTTGTACAACTACAATCGATTACTCAACTGGATAATCGATTATTTAGTTGTTTCCTTCCATTTTAATCTTTATAAAATCCTTTTGTGATAGAGTGTTATTGTTCGTTACATTGTTGCTTTGTAGACTTTCATATGCAAATTTCATACGGTGTGACCCAACGAATTTCATCCCTTAATACCAAACATAAGGGGTGAAATGCTTCACTGCATTTCGGTGCATGTATATATACCTTCTGTCAATACACTACACTTGTTCCAAATTGGTTGTTAGATCGATGTTTGTTCATCTAAAATCAAGTTAAATAATATCAATTAATGTAATTTTAAGTAAATATTTATGTTTGGTCCTATATTAAATATTGATTTTTATTGAAGCAATTTTATGCTAATTCCGAATCTATATTAAATATTGATTTTTATTGAAGTAATTTTATGCTAATTCCGAATAGAATAATTTTATTTGTAAATACTAAGCTTTGAATTAAATTAATTAATTAAATATTTAAATATAAGTATTGTATAAAAGTGGATTATGTGAGAAAGAGATTCTATGAAAAGTGGATTAGAAGGATAAGACAAGTCAAAGGGTGCCTTGAGTCACCAATAGTTTTAGTTCTAGTAACCATAAGTGTCACTCAAAAATTTTACATGCGTCACGAGGGACTAAGGCAGGGTAACTCAATGACTCTTTTCCTAATTCTAATTGTTGTTGAAGACCTTGGGAGCATAGTAAGAAAGATAGTCTATCAAACTCTCCTCTTATGAATGAAAGTTAGCATGCAAAAACTAAAAGTGGTGATTCAACAATATGCAAATGATACATTAATTATGGTAAAAATTGGAGGAATTACAACCTTTTGCAAGTATTCCTAACGGTAGGATTATGCACATATCGTTTTCTTATTTGTGAGTTCCTATGGGAGACCATGTAAGGAGAAAAAATATCTGGAAACCAATGGTGGAAAAATTAAGAGTCAAATTGTCACTTTGGAAACAAAAAAAAAATCGTTACTACGACAAGGATTTTTTTAATCAAATCCACTATTTCATCTATTCTTTTTTTTTCATGTTACAAAATTTCAAAGAAGGTGTGTTATTCCATCTAACAAAGGAGATTTTTATGGGTAGGGTTTGAGGATAACAAAAGCTAATGTGAATTAAATAGGATGCATTGTGTATCGAAAAAGAACAAGGTGGATTGAAAATTATGATATGAAAGATTTCAATAAAGCAATGTTAGGAATATTGAAAATGGTGGTGCAAGATCCTTAACGGAGAATATTTTTTATGAGTAAAGTTCTTCTAGCTAAATATGAGAGCGTGAGAAATAGGTTGTTCTTTAAACAATGGAAAAGTGACTCGTAGTGGTGGAAAGATATTGAAGATAATGTCGAGTGTAAAGTGGATGACTATTTGAGGAAAAGTATGAAGGTTTTGGTAAGAGATGGGTCATTGTATCATTTCTAGGACAGGTAGCCGTGGGCAAACAATAGTCTAAAAGCAAAATTTCCTAGATTATTTGCTCTATCTTATCTAAAGGAAGTCCTTATCTAGAAAGTTGGGAAATTGTGTAATAATATGTGGAAATGGAGATTATGATAGAGAAGGCTCTACTGAATTAAAAGAATGATTAAGTGGTAGAATTGGAACAAATTTTAAAAGGGGTGCAACTAACTATACCTAGAAAGATAGATGGACAGGAGGAAATTGTTCAAATAGTGTAAATAGTTGTTGGTCAAATAATGTAGATAGTTCTTTTTCTATAAAAAACTCATCACAATATTGACAATCATAACTCTCTTCTTTAAAATGATTTGGAAAGTGTTTTTAAAGGTGACAACATTTACTTGAAAAGTTATACAGTCAAATCTCAACAAATGTAAAACTTGCAAAAATGAATATTACTTCCCCAGATAGTGATGCATGTCTCATCTATCATATTGAGCTTGAATCTATTTAACACTTATTTTTCCCGTGCAAGTTTTTTTAAATCATTATTTGTGATTAAGATTTATCTTGTGCTTACTTATAAAATTGTTTTTTTTTTTTAAAATAATATTTAAATATAAAAAATTTTCTGTTTCTGGCAAATCTGTTACGAAATTGGGGGCTAGTCTTCATGTGGAGGTATATTGAGAGATGAAAATAATGCTTGCAATCATATATATTTGCTCTGTTTTTTAATGGAAATTGACACAGTTTAGTAAATTTAACTTTTTTTTTTTTCTTTGTATCAGAAGAAATATTTACCATGCACACATTCACTTTGTAACATGGGTATCCTATCAGATTGACTCCGAAATTCCTTGAGCCGCTCACGTGTTAGTACACTGAAACCTCTATTTATTAACAGCAAAATTTCTTTACAAACCGTTGTCCCTTTGCAATAATTGGCTAACCAAGTTTCAATTATGTTACCAAATTCAGCTACCCAAGCAGTAGAGTTGCTTGTCCTTTCTTTCGATAGTAGTAATCGCATTTCTGTCAAATCTTATCTCCAGAACAAATCTTATCTGGTGGGGCACATTCGTGGTATTGAAGTAATACAAAGTTGCAATTTATAACTCCTTTCGTGAATCAACAATCTGTAAATTTTAAGATTGTTGTAATAGCAAAAGTTCACAGAGAAACAGAGAAGAGACTGTGAATTCAATTTTTTTTATTAATAATTAATATTTGATTAAAAATAATTTATAAATTTTAATCTTTAAAAAATATAAATTTTAATTTTTAAATTAAATATTTTGACTCTTAACTTGTGATATTTTTAAATTAAAATATTTTGACTCTTGAAAAAATATGAAAATTTTCTCTAAAATTATTATTTTATGAAACTTAGAAAAAATGTAATTTGTATTTATGTGAAATCACATATATAAGAAAAAATAGATCGCCACAAAAATAACGAGAAAGACAATGTATAAAGGGTAAAAAAAGTTACATGAGGTGCTTATCAGAATTGCTTATAAACCCCATAGAACATTGGGTGATTTAGCTGACAAATATGGACCCATATTCACCATTAAAATTGGTGTAAAAAAAGGCTTTGGTAATCAGCAACTGGGAAATAACTAAGGAATGTTTCACAAAAAATCACAGGCTTTTAGTATATAATTAAATAAAAATTCCTAAAATAGAGTAGCTTTGTGAAAATTTTTAAAATAGTGTAGTTTTTCCAAAACCGACAACCAAGATGGCGGGTTGCACCATTTTTCAATCATGGGGCACTGAAACCGCCAGTTTAATTGGCGGGTTGGCAGTGCGCACTGCAAACCAGCAAAATAAGTTGCCGGTTTGGACCTACAAAGTACAGAATCTTGAAAACCAGTAGCTGGAATGGCGGGTTGGAAATCAGAGATCCCTGTCTCCAACCCACCAACTGACATAGCTGGTTCCAACCCGCCAATTCACATGGGGGTTGCATACCTTGTTCATGCACATCCCACGTTGAAAAGAGAGGAGAAAAATGATATTTTGTGAAAAAATAGAAAAATGATAAAAAAAAATTAGAGAATAAAATATTATTGATAAATTAATAATATAAAAAAAATAGTAAAATTATATATGGTTAACAAAATTTTACTACACATGTAAAAGTTTTAAAAAATAATCATTAGTATATAAACTTTTAAGAGTTTAATTGGTGTACACTGTCAGTTAATCATGACATTTCATTTATGTAAATTTGTTGACTATACTCATTACTATTTTAAAGGTCACATAAATAAAAAGTCATGATTGACTCTCAGTGCAAAAATCTTTTAGACTGACAGTGTATATCAATTCAACTCAACTTTTAAATATAAATATTTAATTTCAGAAAAAGTAAAGAGGTAAAGGATATTTTTTAATATTATGCATTATTGATAAAGAAGAAAGAAAAAATTATTAATAAAAATTAGGAAAATAGATTATTTGGTTGATAAAAAGTTTTGAATTATTAATTTAAGAAGAAAGAGGATATTTTGTTAAAAAATAGAAAAATGATAAAGAAGAAAAATAAAAAGTTTATGGTTTACAATATTACAAAATAGTGAATCATATATTTAATTTAAGAAAATCAAAAGAGATAAATGATACTTTTTATTATTATTCATTATTGGAAAGAAGAAAAATAAAATGTTATTAATAAAAATTAGGAAAATGGGATGTTTGGTTGATAAAAATATGTGAATTATTAATTTAAGAAGAAAGAGGATATTTTGTTAAAAAATAGAATGATAAAGAAGAAAATAAAAAGTTTATGGTTTAAAAATTTTTTTATAAGTAAACAATATTACAAAATAGTGAAATCATATATGGTTAACAAATGGTAACTGATAAATTAAAAAGTTTGAAAAATAATTAATATGGTGTATTTTGTGTTTAGATAAAAGTTCGGGTAGAAGATAAGTTTTTGTAAAAACTAGTTTATTTATTATTAAAAATAAATTTAACTATACGGTGATAGTGAATCTATTTAATAAATGGAATGAAAATATAATAAAATGAAGTTGTTAGTCCGAAATGAAAAAAAATATTTATATTGAAATATGAAATACAGGATAAGAAATTGGGAATTTAGGGATTCGCATTGGGACAACGATTTGTTCTATGACCAAGTTGTTTACAAATTGAACATGTAAGTGTAGCTCAGGATTGTGACTCTCTCAAATCCATTTTGTTACTAATTCGGGTGATTTAGGGCGACCTGATCCTCGAAACAACGCTGGATTTGGCATAATGAATGGTCCGCTTCTTAGAAGCATTGTCTCTGCATTTTGCTAATAGATTCCACTTTGTGGAAGAAGATTGTATTATGTTTTGCAGAGAGTATACGCTATCAACAAAATGATAATATTGGTTGATACTAACATGAGCGTAGACTGCTATGACGTGAGAGCAAGGGTAACATTATGTTTGGAAAGCTCCGCACTCATAATATTGTTTATCAAGCAACACAACCCATGTTTGATCTCCTCTTTGCGTGACATCACAGAATGTTTTAGTAACTTCGAACTTTTTGTTCCTTGTGTCGTACCTTTTGACCATGTGCATTGATGTAGCGGATTCGTTTTCTTCCATAACATCCATTAATTTTTTACAGTAACGGCTGCCTTCGCTAAATTGTGAAGTCGCTTCCACAGCTCTTTTAACAAAGTATTCAACTAACCTGTCGTGAGTAGATTTTACAAGAGCGGTTACAGGCATATTTCGTGAGCCTCGAAACACTTTGTTAACTGCTTCAGACAGGTTAGTCGTCATGTGATAAAATCTTTAGCCTCCTGCATGTGCCATGCTCCACCTGCTAACTATAATACAATCAATCCATTCCCTTGTTTGTGGGCTACTATCTCTAAAAGTTGTCAATTTCTTGTCAAACTTATCTACACATATTTCATAGCCTGATAACAAAATGGTGGTTTACCATAAAAGTGAGTAAAAAAATTAATCAATTTCATGAAGAAAAAAGCAATGTGAGTTAATGATATATTTTAATTTACCCATTGTGATCAAATCTTGTTTTAGTTTACCAAATGTGAGCATACGGTGGTCTCCACATACGTGAAGTCTGCACTGTACCTAGGATGCTTTTATGTTGATCTGAGATGTGACACAACCCACTTCTTTGAGTTACATGTTTTCGAATTTTGGCTAAAAATCGTGCCCAATTACTCAATGTTTCACCGTCAACTATGGCAAATGCAATTGGGAGTATATAACTGTTTCCATCCTGTGTTGTTGCAATTAACAGTGTCCCCTTGTACTTGCCATATCCCGTCTATCTGTATTATCAGTTTGCACGAGTTAAATACATCAACAATAAGTTTAAATGTCCAGAAGACATGATTAAATTGTCTAAGTCTTTCTTCGACAACATCATCAATCATAAACTCCATCGTCTCAAGTTCATAGGCTGATCGAAGATATTTTGTTCCCATCCAATCCAACCACTTGGGCAATGTGTCGTAAGATTCTTCCCAGTCACCAAATACTTTAGCCATAGCTTTTTGTTTACCCAACCATGCTTTCTTGTAAAAAGGAATGTGCGATAAGTCGCTTTGAATTCTTTCTATGATCATTGAGATCGCAACAGATGGGTCGGATGTAACCATACCTATTATGTATGATAGAAGAATAAGTTTTCCATGGGTTATGTCAGGAAAAAATTACAATATTATACATTGCAATAAACTTCAGTATATAATCACCCAAAATGTAGCTGGCGATAATATCTGACGTCAGTTTTCGGTGATCTTATGTAAAATTTGCATTGACACAATTATGCAAACCCTCCCCCCCCATTTTGTCACTGTCCATTTATGTGTTCGTTGTGAAAGTGTGTCTCTTATCTGCCATGGACATCCGCTTGAGTGGCTGGGACACCGGATGGAAAATATTGTTGGTTGCGTCTCAACTTTTTCGTAAGTGTGATGTGTTCGTAAGCAAGGTTGAGAAACAACTAATTTTACTTCATCCTTTGATTCAAACTCCAACCCCTTAAATAACTCTTGTCCGTATTCCTATTCGTAAGACCCCCGAGCAAGTACCAAGTCTATTTCTTAATCTGGATGTGCCCATTTAATGTTATTGTAGTGTGGTGAAGGTAACAAAACTTGGGCACCTTGTAACAAATATACAATCCGAAATCAGCAGAGTTCTAAAACAATCATGGCAAGTATACATCAGTTATGTGAACCAAGGAGGCAAATAAAATTTTGATACCTGTTATAGGAAATCTCACACGATGTTGTTGTCCATGATGACTTGTTTAGGCCTCCTCATCTGTATCTGAACCTGATGTCGGAGGTGTTCCGTTATCCTTACCTCCATGGTCTTCACCAGAGTTAAACTCATCTTCTTTGTGGACAACAATGTCAAAACGGTCTTCATCATTGGCCAAATTAGTTACGTGTTGTCGTGTTGTCCTAGTGTGCCTTTGATCGCGACTATTACTAGGAACTGAATGATATTCGGAATTGCATGTGCCCTTTGTTGGCATTGATCCTCTAGGTTGATAATCCATCTGCTCCTGCGCATAGGAAGTATTATCAAATTGTTCAATGTTAACATATAATTCTAGCATCCGTGCTACGTTAGTAGTAGAGAAGATGTTGATCATCATCCGAGAATCACCATCATCCAATACTTGTAACGCACCAAAATATCTTGGGTTTTCATAAAAAATATATTTACATATAATTTTACTAGCAATTTGATAATATGAGAGATGTAATGTTGAATGAATCTATGTTACAAAATCGTTAAAACTTATGTTAGTAGAAAACTGTATACCGGCCTGAGAACCACTGAAGGAAAATCCTTCCGATCCCATACTAACTTCACCATTATAGTAAACAATTGCAAAAAGAGTATCCATAATAGCGATTTGGGAAATAATTTCGTATTTAATTTGGTACACGTTGAAAAAAACTAAAATTAGGTTGCAGTGGAAGTGCAAATGCAATTCATATATATAGGGAATGAAGTTCAAATTATTGTGTAGTTTCAATAGGTTGTGTAGTAGAAAAAAGGGGTCATTCACAAAGAAAAAATGATTGTAGGCTTGTGGGAGCCCAATTCGCCATCTGAATTGGTGAATTGGACAAGCTGACAGGTTAGTTAAAAGATGCTTCATGTATTAGTTAGAAGGGTTTAAGAAGCAATTAGGGGTGTGGAAATTAATAACCACACGTCCAAATGCATTCTAGATATGCCCGACTAATTAACACACTCCACAAAGAGACTATTTACACCTCCTAAAGAAAATTGAACCTATAGGCCAAAATACAAGGCCAAAAATTAAACTAACTACACCCCTAAAATCCTAATGACTTAAGGTTGCTTATACAAGCCTAAAAATGGTTAAATGAATACAATTAAATGGAACATTCATAAACTAAGCTCCTTGAAGCTTCATCCAAGTCATGCTTCTTCCTTATTGGTCCTAGCTCAAGCCCATGTTAGGGGGTGCATGCATCAGGTACTATGGTACCTTATCTCGACTTTATCCATTGTTATTCGTAAATTACACATGGAGAAAGGAAACCAATATTTCTTGGGTGCGTTATAAGCACAACTTGTTAAGTCAAGGAGGTTAATTTTTCATAATAATTGTTGAGGTTCATTGGACAGAAACTCACACAAGAACAACAACAAGGTCAAGCAAATAAAAACTAAAGAAACAACTGAGAATGAATGGGAGAAAATAGAGTATGAAAGCTCGAAACAAAGTGTAAATGTTTCATTCATGTAGTGTAATAGAAAACCATTTTCCATATTTTTATATATAGTGCTCAACACATATCATATGACGTAATTAACCCACACACCCTTATACACGAGACAAATGCTACAGGTTAGAAACTACCAAAGTTACATAAAAAGCTTTTAGATCAAAAGCGATTAACAAGGGAAAGCATCTTTTAAGGTTGATTTTATTTGATAAGTGGCTTAATTTATAAGATTAACTAATCTGAACAGTGATCACTCTCAAAGAATCTTTTTGTTTTAGGTTCACTCACTCACATGACTTGGATTAATGTACTTATCTCAAACAACTTCATATTCATGTCATATCTATTGAATTTACAAAGTGTACAAAATTAGCTATTATGAAAGCAACCATTTGTATGTGTTTTTTAGTGAACAAGTGATATATACATAATTTATCACAAAATTCATGTTTCTAATTAATTCGAACATGTCCCCTCAATTAGGGACACAACTTGGTTGTGACAAAGGGGAGCCATGACCCCCCCTTTTTTTTACAATTACATATACATAGGTATTAAATAATAAAATATAATTAATAAAAATATTATATTTTAGTGATTTATTAACTTACACCTACTTGTTTTTAGAATAAATAAATTAGAAATTTATGGATTGAGTGTATTTAAATAAAATTATTAATATAGTTTGGTAACTTATTTTTTTTAAAATATTATAATTATAAGGATTTGCTAATTTACATCCACTTAAACTTTAAAAGAGTAAATCAACAAGTTACACATATTGAGTGTATTTTAAAAACTTTTTAGTTATAATTTGTTAATTTATTTTTTCTAAAAATATATATGGGTGTAAACTAGAAAATCTCTACATTTTAATATTTAAAATATTTGTACTTGTTTCTACCACACTTTTTTTTTTATTTGTAGACTTTCAAGCATATCCAATGCATTTTTACTTTATTTAAAGAACAAAAATATTCATATATATTTTAAATGATATTTTATTTTGATGGAAAAAGTTTTAAAATAAAAAAATAATTTTAATATTGTTGTACTATTTTTTTTCTAATTTTAATGCTCTGAAATTAAATATAAAATAAAATAAATTAAAAATAAAGCTAAAAATAAGATTATTTTAACATTTTTACTTTGGATTCTTAATATTTGGTATTTTATTGTTATTTTAATTTTTATCAATGATAAAATTGAAAAAGAAATAGTAAAAAAGTTTAAAATATTATATTCTTAGTTTTTTAAAGTGTTTGGGAGCCTCAAATAAAATATCCATTAAAAATATTAATGAATATTTTTGTCTTTTAAATAAATTAAAAATGAATTAATGACTATTCAAATCATAATTTATTTAATAACATAATTAATTATAAAATTTTGTAAAATTCAATATTCATTAATTATCCTTAACTAGTACCTTAACATTTTTTTTAAATTTTATTTATATTATTATATAATAAAATATAATTAATAAAATTTTTTAATTAATTATATTCAAAATATCGTACAATAGATTTACCAGTGATATTAGACTTTTCTAAGGTCTTTATATCATGTTTAGTTTTATGTTTACAACTTAAAATTTAGGTTAGTTCATGACCAAAAATAAAATTAGACTAGCTTAAATACAATTTAGATATTTTTATTTTTAAAAAAATTACAATGCTTTATCTGGATCTTACTATCAAAATTTACATAATTTTTAATTTTGCAAATTTTACAATTTTAATAATTTTATCAAATATTGATTATTAAAAAATTGGCATTTATTACAATTTCACAATTTTAATAATTTCATCAAATATTGATTATTAAAACATTGACATTTATTACAAAATAAAATAAACAAACAAATTCCAGTCACATTAGTGTCTCAATGAGTTCAAGTCAAATTAAGTTAATTCTTATATGCCCTATACTTTTAATTTTGTTAAAAAAAAAATCAAGATAATAGATTTTCAAATAAGGGAGTCAAAATTATAAATTTTGAAAAATAAGATGATTTAGCACATTTATTTTAAATAGAAAAATCAAAATTATATTTAACCTTGATATTATATAATAGATATATAAATTAAATTAAATTTATTTTGGCACCCCAAAAATTGGGCAAGCTCCTCCACTACCGTCAATGCAAAAACCTTGTTGAAGCAATTTGGTAAGTATAACAATTATTCTTAGTAACCAATAAATATATCAAATCTTGTTTATAGGGACTTGAAAGCTATTGACTAATTTCAATTATCCTAATTAAAACTTTGTAAATATAAGTGTATAAGTAATAAATTTGTGATTTAAATATTTGAAAGTTGCTTCTAAAGAATTCAAACATAAAAGAAGAGGAATAAAAGTTAGAGATCAATAAAAAAAAGAGTGTTCCCATGGAATACCTGTATTTAGATATGTAATTTAATAAATGAGATCTATAAATATTAATCCAATAGATACTATCACATATATATTACTTTATCCAAATTATTAATATCCTATTATAATAATCCTATAAACAATTTAGATTAAATTATAAGAGATATTTTTTTTATTATTATAATTCCTATCAAAATACAAAGTCTTTACTTTAAATAAAAAACTTTTATCAAATAATTTTTTTTTCCAAAATAGTATAAATATGATAAAAAATAAAATAATATTTTATTATTAAAACTAAAATTGAAGACATAATGATTTGGATCTTGAAAATATACCCTTGTTATTAACACAATTAACATAACTATTTTTGTTCAACTGATGTTTTAGTTTTTCAGCAACAATTTTACTAGCTTTCCGGTGGGTTAGATTGTTTATATACATAATGTAGTGAAATAATACCCTCCATTATATGTCACAACCATACCTTTTTGTTGTGGTTTCTTTGATCTACATTTACATGATAGGGGTGAAACAAAACCATAATCTCACTTAACCCAAAAATTCATTATAAAAGTTTGATATTTGGTAGGTTTTGAATGAATTGATGGGTTAAAATAGATTAACTTATAGTTTCAAACAAGTTGAAACAGATGGACGTAAGTTTGGTTTTTATAGTCATTGACATCCAAACCGAACCATGTATTATATATATATATATATATATATATATATATATATATATATATATATATATATATTATTTCTTTAGTTTTATAACTAATAATAATTTTCTGAATTTTTATTTTCTTAAACAATTAATATAATTCATATTAATTATACTCATAAAAAAACATGTATCTTATATATTATTTTTGTAATTTTTTTAATCAATTGTTGAAACATTAATTGTTTAACATTCATCTTCTTTAATTGAAATATATATAAATGTATTTTTTCAATGTAAACTATTTTTTAAGATTATGACATAATTTTTTTTATAAAACAATTTTACTTTGAAAGTTTATAATTTTTACAAAACAAATTAAAAAATTATAATAAATCAAAGTCTAAATGACCTAAACTTGCCTAACTCGACTCACAAGCCGCTTAGTTAGTAAATTGTCAACCTGTAAAAATAAACAGCCAAAAACAATTAAAAAATTTAAACGGACAAATTTATTCAGATTGAACCAAATGAATCTGAACCTGATTGACCCAACTTATTGTACACTTGATGTTATACTATATTAGTTGAACTTAACATGTATACATTAAAAATGTTTTATATTAATAATTAATTATAACCTTTAATTTATATGATTTTAAAAATATTAATCGATAAAGTTAACAAATTTATGGTATAAAAAATTGTAATTAACTGTGATTGTAAAATTTTTTATTTTTTTCTTATTAATTTATATCATGCTTGTACATATTCTCTTTTGCTGGACTTAAAAAAGAAAAAAAAAGCAAACACCGTAGCCTACTACCTTTTCCCTTCTAACTCTGTCTCGGCTGTTGGCCCAGTCATAATTCATTCATTTACTTTTTTGGTTACAAATATTCATCTTTGACATGTTTGCCAGTTGCCGATAGCTGTACAGAACTTTCACATGTTCTTCATCTGTCTGCCAGTACTTTTGTATTAGCTGAGCTTCTACAGATTTTTTTATTTTTTTCTATATTCGGTTTTAAATTTTGAAAGGGTCATTTATTAATAATATTGTAACAAGATTTAATTATCATATTTATTAATACTAAAATAAATGAGACATTTCGTGACTTATAATTAATAAAATAATTAAATTTTATTAGATAATAAGATACTTATATATGTTTTGAGAATCAGGTGGGGGTATTATTCATCCTTTTAAAAAAAGGTATATTTTGAAAATAATTTTTTTATTTTTATTGTTTAATATTTAAATAAATATTTATTTAAAAATAAATAAGAGTAAAATTAAAAATTAAATGTGGAAATCAAAAGAGTGACTTTTTTTATATATGTTATAGATAACATATTAATTAGATGTAATTAAATAATTTATTAACATAACATAGTAATTGGATTTAATTAAATAATAAAATAAAAGAAATATAAATCTTAAATAAGAATATCGTTGTTATATTTTTCAAATATATAATATGGTTATAAATATAATATAATATTATATATAAATAATATTTATTGTAAATATATATTTGTTAAAAATTAAAAATAAAATATATTGGACAAAGTTGGGACGACCCCTTCAAATTAAACACATGAAATCTAATATTTAAAATTTTCGTTTGTCTAGATCAATCGTGGTCAAATTAGTAGGACGAGACAAATCAATGCACCACTTCACTCTAGTACTAATAACTAATTAGTCTTAAAAGCTGATAAAAATCCTGAAATTTTTTAGAGTTTCATTTAGTTCTTTAATTAAAATTAACTTTTTTTCATTTAATTTGGTACCTAAACATATTTTTTATTAAGACATAAGTCTCTAAATCAGAGACCAAAATAAAAAGGGTTAACTTTAGAGATTTAAATGATATTTTAATTTTCGTTAAAGTTTTATACTTGTGATAAAAGAAATAAAATTTTAAGGAATAATTGAACCATTGACTTACTACTTTTATACATGTTATTTCCAAAGAAGCTTAGTCTTTCATGTTATTAAAATGAAAGCAACAAAATACATATTTTTTAAATAGCTTACATAGTTTAACATTCAAACGTAACAGGTTCTGCACACAACCAACATACAAGGAATACATGTTTCCATATATATAGCAGCTAGCCGACTAGGAGATCCATAGACAAGCTAGGTTTAATAAGAATCTCAAGCGGAGTGGCCTTAGTGTTGGTTAATCCAAAAATTTCAGTCATGTCAAGAGGTTTAGTTGACGGACTCAGGATTTCAAAGGAATGCAAAAGAGTAGCTAATGTTAAATGAATCATTTGAAGACCAAAAGATATTCCAGGACAAATTCTTCTACCACTTCCAAATGGTAATAGTTCAAAATGATGACCTTTAAAGTCAACATCTTTGTGATTGCTTAAAAACCTTTCGGGTTTAAATGCTAATGGATCTGGCCAAACAACAGGATCTGTGTGGATTTTCTAAAGATTTGTAATTAAACGAGTTCCCTTTGTGACATTATAGTTACCTAAAGTGCAATTTTCTGTAAATTCACGAGGTGCTAAGAGTGGACCTGGAGGATATAATCTTAAAGTTTCTTTAATTATGGCTTGAAGGTATATTAATTTACTTAGATCAGACTCACTTATGCATCTTTCTTTGCCAACATGAAAGTCAAGTTCGGCTTTGACTTTTTCCAATACAACAGGGTTTCTCAATATCAAGCATATTGTCCATACAAGAGTAGTACTGCTAGTGTCAGTTGCTCCTGAAATTACTGCCTGCAAATCAAATATATGTAACACAAGAAGAAGAAAAAAATCAATATAAGAGACCAGGTTTTGTTGTAGTTTCTCATCGTGTGAAATTTTAAACATATATATTGATATGGTGACATTGAACAATAATTATGGAATATTATTATGAGTTATTTCCTAGTATAAAAAAATTATCAATTAATAAGATATTTTGAATTTAATATTTAAAGTAATTATTAAAAAACACAGCCGTTAACGCAGGATAATCTATAATTCAATGCCTTAAAAAAAAAAACACCTATAATTCAATGGCAGTTAAAAGATGTGAGTATTATGCAGTTTCCCTTCTATTATCATTTCTCTTCTTTGGAAGGAAATTAATTAGGGGAGACAAAAGAAGGAAAGGCAGTGGGTAATCTCTTTACTAAAAAAATTAATACATTTCTCGTTCATTATCTTTTAACTTCAAATAAAATTTATTAACAAATGAAAGAGATATAGATACTTTTATTATTAATAATATTATATTAAATGAAAATAAATAAAATTAATGAAATGAACTATAGGTACAAATATGGACGTAAAATTCTTTAATTCAAGTTTTTTATTTATTGAAATTATAAATAAAAAATGTTTCTCCATCTTTAAATAAATCAGATTTATTACACTGAACTGTTGGAAATAATAGTGGATTGATATTAATCAATTATATTTTTATCATTATCTGACAATTTAAGATATGGTGATAATCATATCTTATAATATCTTTATGATTATTTGAATGAGATTAGAGTAAGATTAACTTTGTGATGGGTTGAGTCAATTATAAAAAGCCCATTTGAGGAGTCTCTGCCTACTCTGGGGGATTATAAATTTGTCATCCCATTAAGCAAATTACAACAACAATATACATTCTCTACAATAATCCCCTAGAAAGTAGCAGTAAAATCCTCAAGAGTTCTTATTGAACTCAATATATTTGAGGTACACAAATTCTCTTTCCTCTATCTTTTTATATTTAATTCTTTATACATCCCATAATGTTGTATCTAATTCATATTAAGATTTCCTTTTATTTTCATCAATTGGTATCAGAGACAAATTAGATACATATTATGGTTGTTTTCTACTAGAGAATTATGATTGTTTTCTATTAGAAAATTAAATTTGAATTGAAGATTTTTTTGTGTTATTAGTGAAATTTTATAATATAGTTCATTATTATCTTTTTCACAAAAAAATGAAGGTTTACGCTACTTGTTATTGTTAAAATAACATGTTAAAGTTTCATTCCCTTACCCTTACATGGGTAACTTATATATTGAAACTTCTTTTTAAGTGCTACCCCTTTAAAACCTAGTTTTCTTTTAAATAATTATGGGGTAAATTGTTTTCAAAATTACTTAATGGTTTTCCTTTTTTATGTTTGACCAATATGAGTCATTTGTGTGGGCAAGATAATATATTTGTATTAACTTTACTTTGAAAAGTGTTAATGAGGCTGTATGGACTCATTTTCATACCCATATTTTTGTGATTTGGTCAAGGAAGAACTTTGTCGTTTTGATACGATCATGTATGATGATTGGTGTGTTAAATTCATTGTCAGAAGCATTGAATGTGGTTGCTAATTTTTTATATTCTTATTTTTTTTAAAATACCATATTTATTTAATATTTTTATATTATTGGTATTTTTTAGTATAAAAAAAAATTTGATTAATTCAAGATTAAATTAAATTTTTTTTTACTATTATAATCTTGAATTTTTGACCTATTTTCATTGTGATAATTCTTTACAGTATTTGTATTCTCCAATTATACTGTACTCTCTTGAATATTGAATTATCATTTATAAATTGATTTTAGGTTATTTTATTAATTATGCACAATCTTAATTGTCCTTATCTTATGAGCATAATTTTCTTTATTAATTTGCATTATTATTACTTTTCTATCATGGGTATAATAATGTGAATTTTGTATGTTGGTCATATAATATATATGATTAAAATTATGCAAATTTATTGGAAAATATGCATAATTTCTTTTTTTCATTTACATAATTATAATTTCACTATTTTGGATGCATTTATGTGAATTTTGTGATATAATTATTTTTTTATTGCATTGATGATAACTATACTCTATCGGTGTATTGTTATTAATGTAATTTGGTGTTATACAATGTATTTTTCTTGACTTATGTTAATGATTTTTTTTATACCCTATCGGTATTAGGATTTTATTGACATAAGTTATAGTGCATTGTAATTTCCTTAGGGATTATCTTTTAACTGAACTTTTAGAATTACATAATGTTTCCCTATTTTTGTAATGTTCAGTTTATTTCCCTCATTTGATCATGTTTAGTTATATTTATATGGAACCAAAATTTACACTCTCATTTTTTTTGTTCCATAATGACTTATAACTTTTAATTGGACATTTTTCCTTCAAAACAAAAAAAATGTTGCATTTTTTGTGGTGCAAATTTTCTATACATATATATACATACATATATATATATATATATATATATATATATATATATATTGATAAAGAAATAGTTGAATTTTATTTAGCCCTCTGGGTATTTTTTTGTTATGTCAACTTATTTTTTCTTTATCAAGTGGAAGGATTTTGTATATTAGAATTTTAATTAATATCTTATAAAATAAATTTTCGTGATATAAGATTTTTACCTTAAATTTCCAATTAATCATACATGTGCAAAAAAAAAAAACAAATGTTTTTGATAAAATTATTTTTTCTTATCACATTATTTGTGATCATATTGTTGGGATCGATATTAAGGATTTTATATTGGTCTCTTGTAAAATATTTTCTTGTATAACAAACTCTCTATTGATTTGCAATATTAGTATGAAATTCTTGTAAGGACAATATAGGAATCCCAAATTTTAAGAGATTAATTTCTCCATACCATATTTTATAATATTGTTAATGGTATTCTTGTAAAAGCTAGAGGCTTTATTTTGGGATATATAAATAAACCTATGTCCATTATAAATTGTGATGAGAGTTAGAGACTATTTATTATTATATCCTTAATATATGCAAGAATATGTCTCATTCTTCTGCTGCATTAATCATGTTTTATTCTCAAGTGTGTGTAAATACTATTTATTTTAGTACTTGATTTTTGTTTATGATTACTAGAGAACTTGCTTATGATCTTATATTCTACGTAAAATTATCAAGTGATCAATTTTCTCACTCATGTAATTATTTTTTCAAGATCCTCATAGTGGTCAATATTTTTGTAAAGATTGATTAATATGTGGTTAATTATGAAACCATTTGTGAGAATTATTTATTCTTATGGATGAATTTGTAGGTTTCATATTCTTGTTATTTTAACCACTTCTCTCATTAATCATTCGTTATTCTACTACTTTCTAATTCCTTAAGTAGAATAATAGTGAATTTTAATTCACTTTTATTATTATCTTATAAAGTCATCATCCCACTATCACTAGAACTTTTAATACTAGTGTACCCTAATTATAATCCTAATATTTTTTTGGTATATTGAGGATTAGTGGGAGTATATATAATATTGTATTCTCTATCCAAACTTATATATTTTTTATTATCATATAATTGTGTGCACATTTAATTATGATATGACATATTCTATAGGGCTTTTCTATTTATTTTTGTCCTATTTTTATTGAGATACATAAAATCCATTGTATCTTTATAGACATCTTTAACTGATGTTATGGTCATTCTGTTGGGTACTGCACATTAATCCTTTTGGCATACAATTATGCATTGTGCATCTCTTTTACCCAATTTTCATATTTTAATTGATCAAAATTTTAGAAGTATATAATTTTGTATCATGTCTTGAGACTTATCTATCTGTATTGTCATATATTCTTGTGCACATTTAATTATGATATGACATACTTTATAGGACTTGACTATTTATTTTTGTCCTATTTTAATTGAGATACATAATTCATTGTATCTTAATAGACATCTTTAATGGATGTTAAGAGCATTTTGTTGGGCATTGCACATTAATTCTTTTGGTATGCAATTAAGTATTGTGCATTTCTTTACCTAAAATTTCACATTTTGTTTGGTTAAAATTCTATAAGTATATTGTAGATGCAATACTCCTATCGAGTATGATTTTTTACTTTGTAAAAAAAGTGCTTATTATGATAGTACTCCTATTGAGTACAATTTTGCACTATTGAAGTACTTATGAATTTATTTTTGTTTGGACCAATTATCTAAGTGTTTGCTCAATTGACATTTTGTAGCCACAATAATTTGAGTATCATTTTATATAAACTAGGTGTCTATGTGGTTTTAGTAGGGAATTTATGGATTTTCTACTTATCTTTATATTCTTACATAGTCACTCATTTTTGAAACTCGGATTAGTTGAATGCTAAATATTATAGAACATTTATGTAGCCTATATGTAATTACATATGTTATTGGGCTATGATGAATAATTAGATGCATGTAAATTATGCTTTCTCACCTATATAATTTTTCAGACTCAAGTAAAAAAAATTTTATATTAATTAAATATTTTTTTATTCACTGATCAAATACTTAGCTTTGGAGTTTTATAACTCATATGGTTTGGTTAAGTTTTGATGTCTTAGATCAGTGGGAGTCTGAAAACTTTCTTATGAGATATGTGTGAAGTAATATCATTTTAGTAACATATCTCTTAGCATTTTTGGATGCTTGAGATCATGTAGTATCATATTATTGAACTACATTATTCTATATACTTTATGAGAAGTATTTATGATATATATCCCTATCGGATATTATTTTGCAGCTCAAATTTCTCATTGTCTAATATAAGATTTGTCTATAATTGTCATTCTAGCTTAATGATTTATCTTTGTATTATTGATTAATACCATCCAAGTGGGAGAATGTTGGAAATAATAGTGGATTGGTATTAATCAATTATATTTTATCATTATCTGACAATTTAAGATATGGTGATAATCATATCTTATAATATCTTTATGATTATTTGAATGGGATTATAGTAAGATTGAATCTGTGATGGGTTGAGTCAATCATAAAAAGCCCATTTGAGGGGTCTCTGCCTACCCTGGGGGATTATAAATTTGTCATCCCATTAAGCAATTTACAACAACAATACACATTCTCTAAAATAATCCCCTAGAAACTAGGTAGTAAAATTCTCAAGAGTTCTTATTGAACTCATGTATCTACAATAATCATTCCTAGGGTTTTTTTTTTTGTTCTTGAAGATCAAGAACTTCAATTCAATAGATTTGAGGTACACAAATTCTCTTTCCTCTATCTTTTTATATTTATATTTAATTCTCTCTACATACTATAATCTTGTATCTATTGATTTAAGGTTTCCTTTTATTTCCATCAATTGGTATCAGAGCCGATGGTTGTGATCGGCTAAGATTGACGGTGGATTTCCTTCATCGAAAGTCCTCCTGATAAGGGTTTCAGGACGCGTGTCCCCTTGTGTTTAAGGGCGGTGTGAATAAGGGGCCGTCATTAAATGTATGCTGTTGGAGGGGGAGTTTACAATGTGAAAGGGACCCACACTTGAGGATTGTTGGAGTGTATGAGTTTGAAGTCTCACATTGGTTAGAAATTGGAAAGTTGAGTAATATATAAGTGAGAAAGACTCATAACCTAATGCCTTAAGGTTTTGGGTTGAAGGTGGTGTCATGTTCTCTTATATATAGGCTCGTGTCCCATGGTTATACATCTCCCTAGTGTTGAACCCCCTCGGTTTGGACCCAACAACTGGTAGAGCTGATGGTTGTGATCGACTAAGGGTTCAGGAGGCTTCATCGAAAGTCCTCCTGACAAGGGTTCAGGAGGCTTGTCCCCTTGTGTTTAAGGGCGGTGTGAATAAGGGGTCGTCATTAAATGTATGCCTCCGCTGGAGGGGGAGTTTACAATGTGGAAGAGACTCATACTTGAAGGGGAGATTGTTGGAGTGCAAGCATGAGTTGAAGTCCCACATTGGTAAGAAATTGGGAAGTTGAGTAATATATAAGTGAAAAAGACCCATAACCTAATGCCTTAAGGTTTTGGGTTGAAGGTGGTGTCATGTTCTCTTATATATGGGCTCGTGTCCCATGGTTATACATCAACCCGATGTTTAACCCCCTCGGTTTGGACCCAACATGAACATATGAACATTTTTTGATCATCAGTATGAGTATCACTAGGTAACTACAATTGGTATGTACACTGGATAGTCATCTTTCTTAAGCACTATAGTAGGTATATCTTTGGTACACTGAAAGCACTTAACAATTATATCTTATGTCTGGTATACTGAACAATTATAATTAATCAGTAATATACTTATGATAAGATATTATAAGAAAAGGTTTTATATACACTTTCGGTGGAAATGAGTTTTATCTTGGTGTAAAGTTTAAAGGTTGATTAAATGTGCTTATACTAACCGTGCATAAATAATTTTCTGTGTAAAAAATATGGAGATTGTCTTAACAAATGCATGATAATTAAGTATAGACGAGAATAAACTTAATTACCAAGGCAGTGGATTTGATCATGGTATCTGCATCGATCCCACAAATTGTTTTTCCATCAAGCAAGGAAAGCATAACATCCATGAAGTCTTGATCTCCATCACCCTTGTCACCCAACAAAGATCTCTTCCGGCGATGTTCCTCTAGCCACTCACCTAAAATCTGGTCCAATTTCTTAGCAGTTTCTTTCATAGCCTTTTCATGGCCACCAAAATCAAACCATCTCAAACAAGGAATAGCATCTCCCACTGTAAATAACCCCATCAGACGCATGAACTCGGTCACTGCTTTTACACATCCCTGCGCCTTCTCATCATCCACCGTTGTAGCACCGAAACATGACTTCCCCACGAACATTCGAAGAACCATGTTCAGTGACAATCGAGAAAACCATTGCTTCAGCTCCGCCAACGCATACTCAGACTCATTCTTTTTGCTACACCACACGTTGTAGAGTTCTTTGATAGAATTTTGAACTTCCGAGACACGAACATGTTGTAGTTGCTCCACTCGGTGATTGCTGAAGATCTCTACGGTTGCAATCCTTCTTAGTTCGCGCCAATAGGGACCATAGGGCGCAAAGCCAAACATGGCTTGGTTATAAGGCATGAGTTCAACGGCAACAAGCAACAAGCTTGGGGCGAGAGGAAACAGCCATGTCGTTTGTGGTGAAGCATTCCTTAGCTAATTCCCAGTTGTTGATTACCAAAGCCTTTTTGAGAGCAATGTTGATTCTGAATATGGGTCCGTACTTGTCAGCCAAAGCACCCAAAGTTCTATGGGGTGTTTCTGAACCCCTCAACAGTGGGAGATGACCAAGTATTGGCCATGCACCTGCAACTGTGGGAGCTTCTTTTTTACTTTGAGCAAATTTGTAGGGACGATACAGAAAGAAGCTCAAGAGTATTAGGGAAAGAAGACCAACGGCAGTGGCATTTAGGTAATTTAGAACAAAGTCCATTTTGGCTAGTTATGATTTGTGTGTAATGCAAGGCTGCTATCACGGTAATGTGCAATAATGCTAATCACTTTTTTATATATATATATATATATATCAATCAGACAAAGAAAAGACAAGAATAGATAAGGAAAATGATAGATGGATATCTTATATATTATTATACATCTAGTCAGAAAAAGAAAAAAGAAAAAATATATCTCCTATTAAATATTGGATTCAATCTGGTATGGTCTTCATTTTTCTCCTGATAACAGTACTTCACCAACCAATTAAAGACTTTTTAATCAGAAAGAGAAAATCTTTTATATAAAAAATAAGGGACGGCACAAGTAATGACACGGCCTTGTAGGTACACGATAAGAGCATATTTGTTTTAGGCTTATTCTAAACGTCCACAGTGTAGGCGCAAATGCAAGTAAGTAGGGATAATATTTTAAATATTTAGCACAATTTTATTTATGAAATATAAAATTACATTGATATCTTTGTTAACAATAAAATATTATGCACTATAGAATAATTAGTGTAGCCAAGTGGGTCTTGTTTGAGCGGATCTTTATTCCCATGTCGTCACTTCTGATAATAAATATTTAGCTTTTTTTTTGTTAACAAAAATAAAATAATTAATAAGAAATATATTTTTTATATTCGTGAATTATTCTCGTCTTTTGTTCTAACACCTTAATTTAAAATTTTTTATCCGTTATAATTAAATATATAGATAATATTAATATAAAAAAATTAATTTTAAAGATTAAAAAAATATTTTAAAATTTTATAAATTAAAAGTGAATTTTAGTGAAAGATTAGAATAAAAAACTTATATAAACATTTTGTCACTCATATGAAAAATAATATTTGACCATTCATTTTCTATTAAGCTAGCATACGTTGATATTAATTAATTAGCTAAACATTTTTATTATTGTGTGAATAATAAAACATTGTTTAAAAATATGAATTAATTTTTAACTAAACATGAAAATGGATTAAGTAGATTTTCATAGATGTGAGTATTTAATTTAATCATGAAAAATATTTATATAATCAATAAAAAATTCTGAAAAACATTTTACAATATTTTTTACAGACCAAATATTGGTATTATTAGGATTCTTAGTTTTTATTAGCATAATAAATATTTATATTTGTTAGTAATATATAAATGTTAGTTTTTATTTATAATATTAAAATAAAATAAATTTATTATGAGATACATCTATAGAACGCTCATCATATTTTGTCTATAATCGTATCAAGCAATACTATTTTGTATAAATGATATTTATAGTATTTGTCATTAAAAAATATAACTAATTTAATTATCATCGCATTTAATTGAAAATTTTTTGCCTATAAACATATTTTGTTAAATTATGAAAATAAGTAGTATTATTTTAATAATATTAATAAATAAAATTTATATATAAAATTATGAAACATAAATCAATTTATTTTTCATAATAATGTTACATATTGTTAAGTCTTTGAAATACTACTATATTAAATACTTATATAGAAAAAGTTATTTTCAACGTGATATCGAGTTGTTTCTTTAAAAAAACTAAATTAATTTACGGAAGGAATCAAACACAACTTTTCCACTAATAATATTAGATAAATATATATTAATTGAACATGGAAGGCTTTTTTTCATGGATATTTTATAAAGTTTTCCTAAAAAAATCATAACTTGAAATAACACCTCCTATAAAGAGTAAGAAGTAAAGAGTATGAAGTAGACACAATGTGTAAAGAGTAAAATACAAAAATATGTTCAATGAGTATCTATATATATACATTCTTGACATAACGAAGTTATTGTTTTAAAATCATTCATTCACAAATTGTCAATCATTATTGAATCCTATTCAATAGTTTTTATATCTTATTCCATAGTTTTTACATCTTATTAATTCTATGGTTGAATCTTATGGTTGCGTCTTATTCTTGTGTCTTATAAATCCATCCATCTATCTTATAAATGTGTCTTATGAATATGTGTTATAGTTAGGTCCTATGTGTTTTATGCCCACATCTTATGATTGGGTCTTATTAATGCTTCTTATGACTGCATCTTATATATGCTTACACCCTATGCTTGTGTCTGATGCTCTTGTCTTATGGATGTGTCTATGTGGGTATAAGAGGTAGCCATAAGATGCAACCATGCATAAGACATGTCGATAATGTTTTGAAATTATGCTTTAAAATAATATTTTGAAATTTTTTTGAGTGGATTAGCTAAAAAATTTAGGAGTGACATTAGCCAAAAAATGATGTTTTGAAATAATGCTTAATAAATTTATATACAAAATTTGTCTTACTAATATTTTATAATAAATATAATAAAATCATAAAATAGTTTTAAATTATTTACTCATTGATATAATAATTTAAGTTATCATGAGGTGTTGTTTCTGAATTTTCTTTTAGAGAAAGTATATGAAAATATTTGTTAAGGTATAGGAAAATAGATAATTGGTGGATGTTTATTAATTTATTAACTAAAATTCTATAATTATTTATTAACTAAAATTCTATAATTATGAGGGTGTGTGTATTATGTTATTATTGATTTCACGATTTTATTTGTAGATTGAAAACACAAAAGGGTACAAGTGTAATAAATCTTAATTAAGAGAGTGCAACTATAATTCACATTTAAACTTTTGGAATTCATGTTTGTTATTGCTGCATACACAAAACATCCACATTTTTAATATTTTTACCCACTACTAGAGTTAACATTTACATATAAGTAATAAATTTTGTCTAACACGTAATAGTAATTTAATGATGTGATAAATATTGATTTTATGATTTAATAATAGTTTAATAATTATTTCAAAATTATGATATTTCTCAGCATTTTAATTAAAAAATTTTAAAAATTGAAACATATAATATTATGATTTAAAAAATAATAAAATATAAAAAAATGATTAAATAAAGATAGATAGAATATAATTTCTTAGAAATTATTGTTAATTTAAAAATTTAATTCTTTATTTGAATGAGTCTGAAAGTCCACATGAAATATTCATTATACCTAGACAAAAATATTATTATTTTTGAATTCGATTATGAACATGATTTTCTTATCCCAAATTTCAAGCCCTTGATGTTGCATTAGTTTAGTAGTGTTCATTTTTTTTTTCAACATTATCTATTTCTATATATTGGTAGGTAAAATAATAAAATACAGACACTACACTAAAAATAATTAATTTTCTCTCTATTAAAAAAAACTTCCACTTCTAAATTTTTGGAGCGATATTCATTAGTTTGAGATCCTTTGATGTAGTCAAAGGATCTATGGTTGTTGACGTATCTTGGGAAATGAATGTGTTATGAAATTCAACAATACACGTTTACTCTCTAAGGACAGTGTTTTACATGCTTTAACCCAGACTACTCTAAACCTCAACCAATATACTATTTGTGTTTAATTATAATTATTGATTGTTCTAATTTAAATATCTATTTTATATTATTATTGAAACATGACATTTGATAATTATTTTATTTATTTTCCTTCAATTAATTTTCAACATAATTAAGCCAAGAAATTAATCATGAACCCTATTCTTCTTTATTTAATTATATATTTTCTTTTGTTTCTATTCACCCTGGTTAAAAATTGTGTTAAGTTTATTAAAGTAACCTATAACTAATTATGGTGTTTTTACAGGAGTTTGACAAAACTCGTGCTCTATCGGATCTCGAGCTTCGGGGCTCTAAAGGGACAGATGGTACCTGAAAAAAAAAACTCTAATACCCAAGTTAGTGTTGAAATGAGAGTGAGAGAGTGAGATGTGAATAGAATGATCTACCTAAAAGTGAGATTTAACTATCCTTTTATACTTGTGTTTTTGTAAGGGTTTTGTCCTTAGTTAGCTTTTTTACCTATCTCCTTAAGGTTTGTTTCTAGTTACTTTTTTTATCGCTGTCCATAAAATTTGTCTCTAGTTATCTTATTTAGGGATTTTGTTGGGTCGGTGTCGAGATATTGAGGCACCGAGTCAGGATGTTGAATCAACTACAAAGTATTGCAAGCTGATGGTAGTGACAACAGGGACCCCAGAAAGAGTAAAGACCGAACTCTAACGAGGTACATATAGAATATTTACCAATAAAAACAAAATTGATGGTACATTTGCTTAAGAAAAAATAACTTAGTGAAGAAACAAACATAGATTAGATTGTAATAATAAAAAATAAAAATTCGTCTTGAGTTTCTGATGTTATTAATGTTAACGGTTGATAGTAAGTTAAAAAATAAGAAAAGTAGAAAACAATTTGGGGTGGCTTTAAAAGTCGCACAGTTGCTCGTCTCTTCCTTCTGATTCATACACACTGGTGTGTCCCTCTCTTCCGATTCATGCACTTCGCTAAATAAAAGAATGGACATTGCAGATACATTTATATATTGGCAATGGTAATTTTGTGTTTTTTTATCTTTTTCCAATCGTGTGACATCTTGTTTCTTGCTTTGGATTATTAAAAAATATAAACATAATTATAGAGTAATAGACTTATCTATTTATATATAATTAACCATTCATCATAATTAACACAATAATTCATTCTGAGTTCTCAGCAACAGCATTAACGTTTTGCGTTCAAGTGTGACAGTGAGTTTCCAAAGCACAACTGCAAAAGAAGACTCTTTTATTTTCCATGGTTTTTGCATCCTCTTGTGATTTCCTCGCCCAGCTAGCTAGAAGGTGCGTTATGTGTAAATGGGAAGGGCAGAAGTAATAGTGTGACGCGTGAGTGGAGATGGTGCAAATAACAGAATGTGATTTTTTTTTTATTTTTAATTTAATTAAAAATTTATTAATAACTAATAAGTTTAATTAGTATGTTCGCACAAAGTAAAATAATTTTACATTAATATCTGACTCATAATTTTTTATTTATATAAAGTTAATTAAAGTATTAATGTGTAAAATAAATAATTTTTTAAACAAATTTTAGCCCAATATTTATTAACCTCGTAACTAATTAATTAAGGTGAGTGAGATGACAAACATGTGTAAGTAATTTATATATGTCATTTTCTTATAAAAATATTACACATTATTTATTCTGAAATGGAAATGAAAAAGTGTAAAACAAGAAATCTCACCATTAATTTCCCAGAATCAAGAAATTTTAATTAGATTTCTTAGTTTCAACGTATAAACCTTAAAAGACCAAGAAAAATATGTAGTAACATAGAAATTTGCTGATACAAGGATAAGATGCTTTTATATGTAACAATTAGGAGATAATCGTGGTTTAATAAGAATCTCAAGTGGACTAGCTTTAGTGTTGGTCATTCCAAAGATTTCAGTCATATCAATAGATTCATTTGATGGATTTAAGATTTCAAAAGAATGTAAAAGACTAACAAGAGTCAAATGAACCATTTGAAGGGCAAAAGAGATTCCCGGACAAATTCTCCTACCACTTCCAAATGGCAATAACTCAAAATGATGACCCTTAATATCAATGTCTTTATGAGTTATAAGAAACCTATCTGGATTGAATACTAGTGGATCTGGCCAAATATTAACGTCTGTGTGGATCTTCCAAAGATTAGTTATTAGACGGGTTCCTTTTTTAATATTGTAGCCACCTAAAACACAATCCTCAATAAATTCACGAGGTGCTGAGAGAGGACCTGCAGGGTATAATCTTAAGCTTTCTTTCACTACAGCTTGAAGATATGTTAACTTACTTATATCAGACTCACTTATACATTTTTCTTTCCCAACTTCAATGTCAAGTTCTTCTATAAGTTTTTTCAATACCAAGTGATTTCTCAATATCAAACATATGGTCCATGTAAGAGTAGTACCGGTTGTTTCTGTTCCTCCTGAAATTATTGCCTGCAAATCAAAATAAACGGTGTAATATAAAAGAAGAATGCTATATAAGTGTGAAATTAGTCAAAAAGTAAATTGACTTGGCATTTGCATGCTTAAAATCTTGTTGTAGTTTCACAATCTTTAATGCTATGCATGAAACTATCTAAGTGAAGAAAGGGGAGAAACATGGAATCACCATAAAGTATTATTACATATGGTCCCCGATCAGGATCATGTGATGTTCTACTAATAATAATTCTTTTATTATTTGATTAGACGTTATTAAATTTATGAGATATATTGATTAATTTTTTAATTTTGTTTAATTAATTAATTAGCTACATAATTATTTATGTGAATCATAAGTGACATAATGATATCAAATATATAATAAAAGACTTTTACACCTTTATGACTTTTAAAGTATACGTGGGTCCTCTGGTTAAAATTTTTGTCACTAACAAGCAATTTGTGCTGATTTTGGTTGATTGTTGAATATCAGTTTTCTCGTATTCAACTATCTGACCAACATGATGCTCACTCATTTTTAAATGATAATCACATTTTTAAAAATCAGTTTTTGATTTTCACTCAAATTTTGGCTTATTTTACTCCTTTCTGTTCTCCTTTATTTCTTCCTTTTTCTCCCTCTATGTTAGTTAAGAGAATGGTTGCTGATTTGATCTTTATTATCTAGCAAAACCAGAGGTTGGTTATATAACATCAATGATTATTAATATTGAAGATTTTGTTTAGTCCTACTTAAAATCACTTATGCTAAAGGTGTTAACAATAAACTGCATGAACACTGTGTATATAGGTTCAGTATATACATACCAGTAGAGTGGATTTGATGATGGTATCAGCATCGATCCCATCAATTGTTTTTCCATCAAACAATGAAATCATGACGTCCATGAATTCTTCAACTCTATCAATGTTCTCATCCAAAGCCTTGTCTTGTCGATGCTCCTCTAACCACTCACTTAAAATACCATCCAATTCCTTGGCAGTTTCTTTCATAGCCTTTTCTTGGCCACCAAAATCAAACCATCTTAAATAAGGAATAGCATCTGCCACTGTGAACACCCCCAACAGACGCATGAATTCCCCCACAGCCTTTACACACTTCTGTGCCTTCTCATCATCAACCACCGCTGTAGCACTGAAAAATCGCTTCCCAACGACCATTTGAAGAACCATGTTGAACGTCACGTGAGAAAACCATTGTTTCAGCTCCACCACAGCATAGCCAGACTCATTTTTTTTGTTAGACCATACATTAAAGAGCTCTTTGATTGAACTTTGAACTTCTGAGTCACGAACATGCTGTAGTTGCTCCACTCTTCGGTTGGAAAGTATTTCTAAGTTTGCAACTTTCCTTAGTTCGCGCCAATAGGGACCATATGGTGCAAAGCCAAACATGGCTTGGTTGTAGCCCATGACTTCAACTCCTATGAGCTTGGGACGAGAGGAAACAGCCATGTCCTTTGTGGTGAAGCATTCCTTAGCTATTTCCCAGTTGCTGATTACCAAAGTCTTTTTGGTACCTATTTTGATGGTGAATATGGGTCCATACGTATCAGCCAAAGCACCCAAAATTCTATGGGGTGCCTCTGAACCACTCAACAATGGAAGATGACCAAGTATTGGCCATGCACCTGCAACTGTGGGAGCTTCTTTTTTACTTTGAGCAAATTTGTAGGGACGATACAGAAAGAAACTCAAGAGTATTAGGGAAAGAAGACCAATGGCAGTGGCATTTAGGTAATTTAGAACAAAGTCCATTTTGGACAGTTAAGATTTGTGTCTAATGCAAGGCTGCTATCACGGTAATGTGCAATAATGCTAATCAGTTTCATCCTTTTAAATACATACAACAGAAAAAAAGCTCATTAATACAATTCTTTATGACTTTTAAATTAGTATTGATAGACTAGTCAACAAATTTAATATATATATATATACCATTCATTGTTAGACAAAGAAAGCCTTAAACATTTTTTCTTTAATAAATTAATATTTTTTTCTAATAATCTTTTTTTTTCATAATAATTATTTTATTTTCTTTTTATCTTTAAAACACTATCTAAGAACTTTTTAAAGAGTTGTCTAATTAAAGAGATTTAGTGACAAAAATAAATTAAAAATTTATTAGAGACAAGAAAAAATACAAACTGATAACAAAAGTAAAATTTATATAGGATAAAAACATGTTTAAAACAAAAAGATATTTTATTAAAAAAGTAAAATTGTATTTACTTGTAATTTTGATTTACTATATATCGCACTATCATTTCTAATAAAAATTTGTTGATAAGACTCTAATTATAAATAATTTTTCTTTTAAAATGTTATGAGACAATAAAAATGTTTGCAAAGAATTTGCTTAGGTCATAAACATAAAGATAAAGATTTTTTTTATTTATATATCTCTATTTATATGAATGTTAATTGTTAATGAATTAATTTGATTAAGAGAAATTCAAAATTTCAAATCCTTTATATCTGTCCTTATTTTTTCACTTTATTATCATATTAATTTTATAACTCTACCTTTTATATATGTGTAACCATAGTACAATTGACTTTTATTTATTTATATATATATATATATATATATATATATATATATTTTGACCGGTTTACGGGAGTTTATTGATTTCAAAACATTTTAATAATACATTTCACATAAATGATGGTAAATTTCTGAATTTCTTGCAATATTTCTGTTTAATAAATAGTAACGAATTTTTTACATTTTATAATCGAACTTAGATTTTTTAAAAGTAAAATAACTCGAAAGTAATATACAATCATATATTTTTTAGAAATAATAGTATTCTCACATATAATATGCTGTAATAGGTTTTTATACTCCCATCTCATCATTAATTATTATTATTATATATTAAATTTTTGCAACAATTATCTTAAAATTTATATTATGAATTAATTTTGATTTGTTATCCATATATGATAAAAATTAAACTATTTATCATTCACCACGCACCCAAAATTTTGTCCTGAAGATAAGATTTGACGAAAAAGGAATTACCATCAAATAAACAGAAGGGTGTGGTCCTGCTGTTTTTTTATTCTCTATATTAAGTGTCCGGTTAGGTAACTATATATTGTTACCTAATTCGATAGAACTTGAAATTGAAAGACGATTTTATTTTATTGTCTTCTTTAATTTGATGGTCAGTGTTGGAGTTTAATTCGGGCAATTTCGAGTTAATTAGGAAGTAGTATGTATTGTTCACGTTCTAAAAAGACATAACCGCACATAATACTGCATGAAGATCACAGATAACTGTGGATCGTGACTTAACTCCATTGTTGATGAAGATATAAAAGATAACATGTTAACTGTAATTTTCTGTAAGTTATATTAATATGTCATAAGATAACACATTATAAACTTTTTCTACCGCCTCTCAATCCTCTCTTATTACTGCAACATAATTCTTCATATTTGAAAGAGGAGTTGAGTTTTAAAACAATAAGATAGGATAATCCCTTGTGTAGAATTACTTATAAATGCATTATTTATGTTATATAATATGTTAAGTTATATATATTCTACCTTTTTCTCTTTCTAAATATAAGATATAAATTTCAAATTTTTTATTTCATTTTATTCAAATTTTTTTAAAGTTTTCTTATACATTAATTATATTTTTTACCAAAATATTTTTAGTTATTTTATAATGAATATCTTTTAAAAGTTAAATGATATGATTAAATTACATTAATCAATTAGATAGAAAAAAAATATTATGTATTTCAAACAAAACTTTTAAGTAATTTTGAAAATTATAATTTAATTAATGTTTTCTACTAAATTAATTAATTTTCTTAAGAAGTGTACCTAGGTAAAATATTTACATTTAAAAGTAAGAATAATATATTTTTCATGGCTAGATTAATTTTTTTAAGTCTTCACAAGTTCAAGAGGCCGGACTCAGAAATCCTAAGAGTATATGTTTGAAACTTAGAATGATAAAGAGAATCACCCTTATTTATTATGTGTCATTGAACCATGGATATAAGGCCTGATATTGTAATAAGTTGAGAGAGTGTGGTTAAGTTCAAGGTTGGAGATTCACTTAAATATTATACTTAGTCATAAGTGTTTATTATGCTTGATCAGTTTATTTGGCCGAACGATCCACACATATAATTAATAATTAAATGTTAAAAATTAATATTTATTTAACTATTTTGAAGAAAAATATTTGAGCAATTAATGATTATAATTTTAACAAATATATTTTAAAATTTTAAGAAAAGTACATAAAAAAATTTAGTACAATTATTTAAAATTATAATTTTATATTTTGGAAAATTATGAAAATAAAAGTTAAATTAAAATTTATGTCATAAAATTATATGTAATACTAAAAAGCAGAGTAATTTTGTCAATTTAACGTAATTTATATTTATATTTTATTCTATCCTTGTTTAGTAATCTATGTCGAATATAAAACATGATGGTGCAAAAATGTTATTTAGTTTGTTACCCAGCATGCACTAAATAAATAAAAAAATCCCATCAGAACTAAATATGAAATATAATACTACTATTTTATTTATTTTCTCTTATCATATCTTAACTATTAAATATTAAATTAACTCTTAAAAGTAAGTTTTGTAAGATTTACCTAATAAAATATTTTAGAACATTAAGTAAGGTGCATGTTGCTGTTTACAAATCATCCACAAATCTAATTTGACGTAGATAGATCCATTCAATTTGAGTTGGATTTTTTAATATTTAGATCAATATCAATTCGACCTATTCAAATATTTTCATGTACGAGTTAGTTTACCAATTTTGATTTTTGACTTTGAATGTGAATCCAATCTTGTGACTTATATCACGATTTTATTTTAATTTAAATTACTATCAATAGTTTCGTGAAAACTGTCGTTAACACGTAATAACTAATTTTATGCATTGTTTTTTAGTAATACAATATTTTTTATCTTTTTTATTTTTCTAAATTAAACTAGAGTTATATTTATTACATTAATGAGTTTAAATATTTACATATTTTAATTTAAAAATCCTATAAATAAGTAACTATCTTAATTATTATTATTTTAAAAAATTATAAATTTTATCAACTAAATTTTTCTGACAAACTATTTAAAAAATCACTTTAGTAATTATTTTTATATATTTTAAGTTAAAAATATTAGTAGTCAATTAATAATGCAAATAGTATTAAAGAGTAATGGTGGAAAAATCAAGAATGACGTTATTACAGAGGATTTCTTTGGATAGCAAAGTATGTATCAACCAATTAGTCCAAAAACAGCAACAAATTAACGTGTAACAACCAACCAGCGTTTGGACGTAGTTATCAGATATTGTCATTGAATTCATAAATAGCATGAAGAACAGAGGGAGGGTTTGTTCAGAGTTGTTCAAAAAATGCCAAAACTATATATATATATATATATATATATATATATATATATATATATATATATATATATATATATATATATATATATATTGTTAGTATTTTATACTTCAATTATGATTTTTATTTATGTGATTTTTACTAATTAAATTATATATATATTGATAATATATATTAATTACACTGATTATATATTAATTAAACTATATATTAATTAATAATGAGCTAAGTGGTACAAAAGATACTAAATTTTAAATACATGCATAATATATAGGAGTTAGTTGAATTTATATCTAGTACCTTAAGTAAAATTATATTACGAGAAAAATATTAATTACAGAACTTTATTAAATAATTGGAGGGAGAGTTTTGCTATAGATAATCATCTTTGCAGCTCAGATAGAATTGCCTCCAAAGATAATTATAGTCTAGCAAAAAAATTCAAATTATCATTTTAAATATCATTATTAATTATATTTTAACCTAATAAATTCCATTTTGGCAGCTAGTAACCGCTAGTTGCAGGTAGCAGCCAATGATCACTGGTTGGAAGTGGTGACTAGTAATCATCGGTCGGAGGTGGTGGCTCTTGACCGTTGGTCGGAGGTGATAGCCAGTGACTGTTGGTCGGAGGTGGCAGACCAAGGGTCAGAGATGGTAGTCGGTGACTGCGGGTCAGAGGTGACAAATGGTGATTGCGGGTCGAAGGTAGCAGTCGGTGACTGCGGGTCAGAGGTAGCAGTTGGGGATTGCCAGTCAAAGGTGGCAGTCAGTGACCATCGATCGAAGGTGGCAACCATAACTATCGATTGGAGGTGACGATTGGTGACTATTGGTAGGAGGTGGGGCTAGTGACTGTCGATTGAAAGTGGTAGTTGATGACCATCGGACGGAGGTGGCAGTCGGTGACTGCTGGTTAGAGGTGGCGAACAGTGACTTCCGGTTAGACGTGGCGACTGGTAACTGTCAGTTAGAGGTGATGGTCAATGGTGATAAATGAGATCAAGTAATGAACTTAAATAAAAACAGAAATCTGAAAACCAAATTTTATTGTTTTTAAAACTGAGTGAGTACTTTTTCAAAAATAAATAAAAAACTAAAACAGAATCATTTTTGTCAAACATATTTCTATTTTTAAAATATATTTCAAAATAAAAAATCAAAAACTCAAAACTATCACGAATGAGAACTAAATTAAGACAAGTATATACATCTGTCTTGAGTAATCAAACATTTTTCAAAGGGTTAAAATAAATTTTTTATCAAAAAAATTTTCAACGACTTAAATTAGTTTTTTATTCTTAATAAATTTTTTAATTTTCTTTTGCGTCACCAATAATTTTGTTTTTTGTTCTTTTTTTATCTCAATAATTTTTTATTTAATTTTGTCCTCGATGTTAATGAAACTGTTATGATGACGTCAATGTTGAATGTTTACGATATACATAATTTTGACCATTTTTAAAACTTTCATAATTGATTCAAAATTTTAAAATCATATTTTCTGCCAACTTTTAACTGCCGGAATCAATTAAATAATGAGAAAATTAAATCTAAAAACTACACAAAATCTATCAAATAAATACAATACTAAAAATTAAACAACACATACCACATACACTTATTAAAAAAATCAACACATCTAAAAAAAATCAACACAAATATTCATTTATTAATAATAATAGTAATTAATAAAAATATTAAAAATTAATACAAATATACTTAAAATTAATTTTAATTTAACTTAATCCCTTTTCAAACCATGTGTCTCCTATCTTTGTTATCGAACCTCTCATTTATTTATTGGAGATTCCACATTGACTAGTAACATGACTAAATAAAAGTATATAATGAAATATAAATCTCATCTTCCAAGTAGTCTTGTGAAATTGGGTTAGCCACAATTCAACTATTTCTAATATAGTAGTAAAGTGTATTCTAACAATTTATTATTATTAGAATTATTAGATTGGACACTATTGAACTCACCTACACATATTAAACCTACTAACCTTACAAACCGATTTTGTAAGATTGAATTATACACGATTCCACATTTTCTAATACCATCTTTGAGTAGGACACACAATTAATTTCATCCTTGCGTACACTCTTCAAACATTGGTAAAGCCGAGAACATTTGTCAAGCATCATACCCTACAATACGTACTAGCTAACTCGTTTCACTTAATTATTTGCCGACAATTACATCACACTTTCTGTCAAGGTCACATGCATTGCAATCAAACCACCGGCATGTTGATTTGTCATAAAATGTGTTTTAACTTAAGCAATAGTGAATACTATAAAATATTTTGGAGAAAGTTTATTATTTACAGTTGTTCCACAAGATTCAAATATATGTGTAATTAAATTAAAAAGATATGCATTCCAATAAATATATAAATACAGAAATAATAAATTTAGGATGGTGGGGCGGCGTTTGGCAATGGGAGGGGATCAGAGGTTGCTAACGAGGTAGGGCAAAGGTTGTAGACGTGAAAACTAACGGATGTTACAAATCGAGTGGTAGAAGATAAAGGAGGTGATGGGAATTTTAATTTTAAATTAAATATTTTATATTTGTTCTTATTATTATTATTATTATTATTATTTAGTCAATATTTACATATAATTTATTATTATTTATTGCGACTAGTAACTTCAAATCAATTATGGTAATTTTGAAAACCACCAGAAATAGTTTCAAATATTTAATTGAAACATCATTATTTTAATTGTTTGACTAGT
The DNA here is from genome assembly GCA_037954015.1 of Psophocarpus tetragonolobus. Classification (NCBI taxonomy): domain Eukaryota; kingdom Viridiplantae; phylum Streptophyta; class Magnoliopsida; order Fabales; family Fabaceae; genus Psophocarpus; species Psophocarpus tetragonolobus. The sequence goes on along the minus strand of CM075696.1, from coordinate 29,523,790 downwards.
CGCGGATACCAAAAACAAAATAGAAATTCTATTGGGGATGAAAAAATATTGAAGACTAAAAATAAAATTTAAAAATTTATTAAAGATAAAAAAACTTGTTTAAGATTTGTTTAAAACACAATTCAACTTTGTTCTTATGTGTTTATAGATTTATAATTTTATAAAACTTGAGATACATACATTAATTAATTATGAAAAATTAGATTAAAAATATAATTATAATTACATTTAAGGAGCATGAGTGTAATGTGTGAGAGTTATTGGTGATTTATTAGCAACCATCACAAGAAACATTAATGTTTATAATTAAATAAAATTATAATATTAATGTTTCTTAATTTTTTATACATGTCAATTATAAATATATATGTCATTTAAGGAACATAATTTTATAAAAAAAAACTTCATTTATTTATATCTGTAATTAAACTAAAAAAATTAATGATTTAATATAATTATAATATTAATGCTTCACACAAAATTTAAAAAGTAAGAACTAAACTTTGAAATTAAATGACTAAAATATATTTATAATTGACATGTATAAAAAATTAAGAAACATTGATATTATAATTTTATTAGCCTTTTCTTTTCTAATAGATAGTAGAAACTAGATATTATATTAATTATTTTCTTATATAGATACTCAAAGTATACTAGCTTATCATCTTCTTAGATAGTAGAATATCGCTATAACGGGAAAACTTGAAATATTATTTTATTCTTTTAAAAATATTTGCATCATAGTAATAAAAATAAAAAGTTTAATTGGTATACACTATCAGTGTAAAGATTTTTATACTGATATTCAATCACAACCCTTGATTCATGATAATTTTGTTGTTGACTTAACTTATTTTAAAAATTACATAAATAAAAAGTCATGATTAAATGTCAATATAAAACTCTTTTACACTGACAATGTATATTAATTAAACTCAAAATAATATACTATAATACATAAAACATGGTTATCAATTAAACTTGTCATGTTAGGAAAAAATGGTAATTTTCTTAGGCGCGCTAAAAGTCAAAGTTTTAAAAATTGGATAAATTATTAATTTGATTAAAGTATGAGTTTAGGTTTTAAAAGTTTAATTAAAACTAAACCAAATTCAATAAAATATTATTTTTTTATATTTTATTATAATTACAAGAATATACTAAATAAAAAAATAATATACTAAGTAAAAAAATATGATTATATTACATAAACATAATACGTCTTATTAATTTTTAATTATTTTTTACAAAATATCCTTTTAAATATATTTTTATAACTTTAAACAATTTTTTTGTAAAAATTCCTTATAATTTTTTTTATTTTGCAATATTTTATTAAGGTACTTCTCATTTGTATGCATTACAACAACTGTTGTTTTTCTATTTTTTTTACTTATCATTGTTTTTCAAAATAAAAGATCAACCTATGAACCAGTCAATTTTCACCAATTTTTTCAGTTTTAAGCTGATTCAGCGGATTTTTTTGGATTTTGAAAGGTTCCGATTATTAAGAAGCAAGAGACTAAATATTGATCCGGTTTGGGGTTAAAGTGGTTTAACAACGGGTCCTGTCCCATTTTGGTAAAAGTAAAGGACGTGAATGAAAATGTCAATTTCAAGGATCTATGTCCACTTTTTCAAAAGATATTTTGTATTGAAAGTTATGAATAAAACAAGAGAAAGTGATCACTGATGCAGGAAAACAAGTTTCCAACACATACACAATAACAAAAAGCGCCAGCTAGTCACTCAAGCAAATTATAATTAAAGGAAGAAGTACAAATTTAAATAGTTTTTTATATCAAAATAATATTTTCAAATTTTACCTTTTACTTATTATTTTTTTAACAATGAAATTTATATATTAGTATTTTAAAATTAATCACATAACTGAAACTAACAGAAAGACTTATATTTATAATTTTGAAGAATTAATTGTTTAGTATTTCATTAAAACTGAGTGTTTATTTGCTAATTATTAATGGATTATTTTAGTTTTTCCATTTCTTCTTCAACTAGTAGAATTTTCCAATTTAACTGGGATTACCTACTGGGTACTATATTTTCTGCAGTTTTATTTTTATAATAGTTATTTAAAGATAAAAAAAATTCAATTGAATATGTAAACCAAAATAGAATATTTTGGTTATAATGTTATAGATATTCGTAGAAGGAAACTCACCGTGTCTTCCACATGGAACTAAATCCTTTTTTTTTTCCTGAACCAATCAATATTATATAAAATATAAAAAAATTATAAAACAAAATTTATTAAATGATGTAATTTTTTTTATTGATTGAAACAGGAAATCACATACTAATTTGAAACAAAATCATCCGTTACCGAACCATTCTTTGCTGGTAAACTTTCTGTTCTCTATCATATAAAATGCATTGAGTGATTCACGCAGCTTTGTAAATTAAACAACCTCGAGAGGTTCCAGTAGATGAAATGGATTTGGTTCTAGATTGCCTAAACACCACAACAATTGCACTTGTGTTTCTATTCTTCTTTTTTTTGTTCTTATATCGTCCATTCAAATTTGTTGATGATAGAAAGGCTCCCAAAGTTGCAGGTGCATGGCCAATACTTAGTCATCTTCCACTATTGAGTGGATCACAGACACCACATAGAATGTTAGGTGCTTTGGCTGACAAATATGGACCCATTTTCAGCATCAAAATTGGTGTGAAAGAGGCTTTGGTAATCAGCAACTGGGAAGTGGCGAAGGAATGTTTCACAACAAACGACAGAGTGGTTTCCTCTCGGCCCAAGATTGCTGCCAGTGAACACTTGGGCTACAACCAAGCCCTGTTTGGCGTAGCACCATATGGTCCATATTGGCGCGAACTGAGAAGGATTATATGATAAAAGTATAAAGTAGGTTTTGAATTATACTGTACTAGATACAAATTATAGTATGTCAATTAATGATATTGAATTGATAGAATGAGAATGAATGTGTACCTGAATTGGTATTCATATCCATGAGCACTATTGAACAGAACTCTAGAGATTCTTCTGGCTACCTTCTGAGGGGTTATTGTAGAGAACAATTCTGATATGTGTAAATTTGCTTAATGGGATGACAAATTTATAACCCCCCAGGGTAGTCAGGGACCTCTCTTAATTGGGCTTTTTAATCTGATTGACCTAACCCATCACAAAGTCAATCTCACTGTAATCTCAGTTCAATTAACCATATTGAAAAAGATAAGATAGTATCGGTTAAAGATAAGATATTATCAGTCAAAGATAAGATATTGTCGGTTAATGATAATAGATATTGAGTGATACTAATCCACAATTAATTTCAACATTCTCCCACTTGGATAGTGTCAATCAATAATCAACATACAAATTATTAAGCTAAAACGACAATTGCCGATATATCATATATTAATTAACAATATGAAAAATATGAGCAACAAAATAAATATCCGATAGGGATATTAATCAATCGCATGTAACTAATATTTTTCATAGATGTATGGCATAATGCAGTCCCATAAATGACACTACAATGGTCCAAGCATAAATAAAATGCTAATAAGAAACATGAACAAAATGACGTCAACTAGAGCATGTCTCTTAAAGAAAATAGAGAATCAGACTCCCACTAACTTAATACATCAAAAATCCTTGACTAAACCCATGTGAGTTACATGAATAAGAAAAATTCCAACAGTTAAGGCCTTAGTCAGTGGATCTGCTAACATCTCCTCAGAATCAATGTTTTCAATCCGAGTGTGAAAACTTTGAATTTGCTCTCTAACAAATTGATACTTGATATCAAAATGCTTTGAACGAGTAGAGCTTTTGTTGTTTCGAGAGAAACTCACAGCAGCAGTATTGTCACAGTAAATCACAAGTGGCCTGGAAATGCTTTCAACTATGTGAAAGTCAGATATCAATTTCTTAAGCCACATGGCCTGGCGAGTGGCCTCAAAACAAGCAACATACTCTGCTTCCATGGTAGAGGTAGCTGTAAGAGACTGTTTAACGCTCTTCCAAGAGATAGCTCTTCCTGCCATCATAAAAATAAAGCCAGAAGTAGATCTACGATCATCAGGGCAACCTGCAAAATCAGAATCAGAATAGCCAGTGACTTGAAGTTGATCAGACTTCATAAAAGTCAACATATGATCCTTGGTTCCCTGTAAATATCGCATGACCCTTTTAACGGCTTTCCAATGACCCAAACCTGGGTCGCTCAAGTATCTACCTAAGGCATTGACGATGAAAGCAATGTCAGAACGAGTACAGACTTGAGCATACATCAAACTGCCAACAGCGGAAGCGTATGGAATTTTCTTCATAGCATCTACTTCTTCATCATTATGAGGAGATTGTTTGTTAGATAATTTGTCACCACGTTGCACAGGTGCAGCACATGGGGAGCAAGCATTCATGTTGAACTTCTTGAGAATCTTCTCGATATATCCCTTTTGAGACAATCCAACTATGCCACGTGACCTATCACGAAGAATTTGGATGCCTAGAACAACAGAAGCTTCACCAAGGTCTTTCATATCAAAATGTCTGCACAACATTGATTTTGTCTCAACCAATAGGTTCATACAACTACTAGCAAGGAGAATGTCATCGACATATAATACGAGAATGATGAAATTACTCCCACTAGTCTTTAAGTAAATGCACTGGTCTGCAACATTTTCCTTGAAATTGTAAGTAGTGACAACCTGGCCGAATTTTAAATACCATTGCCTAGATGCTTGTTTCAGTCCATAAATGGACCTTTTAAGTTTACACACCAAATGATCATTGCCTGCTTCAACAAAACCATCAGGCTGAACCATGTAGACATCTTCAGCAAGATCTCCATTCAGAAAAGTTGTCTTTACATCCATCTGGTGTAGCTCTAGGTCAAAATGAGCAACTAAAGCCATGACAACTCGGAGTGCGTCCTTCGTTGAAACTGGTGAAAAAGTTTCTTTGTAGTCAACGCCTTCCCGTTGACTATAACCTTTAGCCACCAATCGAGCCTTATACCTATCAACCTTTCCATCTGGAGTACGTTTTGTCTTAAAGACCCATTTAGATCCAACAGGCTTACAACCTGCTGGTAAGTCCACAAGATCCCAAACATTATTATGAGACATGGAAGACAATTCATCATGCATAGCTTTTAGCCAGTCAGAAGCATGAGAACTAGAAAGTGCTTCCTGAAATGTGATGGGATCGTCATCATCATGTGGATCATATTCGTGCTCCTGAAGGTATACAACATAGTCATTTGGTATAGAAGGTCGGCGTATTCTCTGAGATCGTCTTAATGGGGGCACATCAACATCATCAAGTTGTTGATCATTGAGTTGTGGTTCATCAACTTGTTGCTCTGTCATTTGTTCATCTTGCCTCCCAACAATTTGTTCATCTGTGTGAACCATTGGGATTGAGATGTCTGTAGGAAGAGAATAAGATGGTAATGGAAGCATGGTTCGATCTTCTCTGAAGGTCATCATTCGAGGTGTGTAACTCCCACTGTCCAAATCATCCTCAAAGAAAACTGCTCGGTCAGATTCAATAACTCGTGTAGAGTGAGAAGGACAATAAAATCTACATCCTCTAGAACCGATACAGTAGCCAATGAAATAACCGCTAATAGTTTTGAGATCAAGTTTCTTTTGTTTAGGGTTATAAGGTCTTACTTCTGCCTTACAACCCCATACATGGAAATGTCTCAAACTCTGCTTTCTACCAGTCATTAGCTCAAAAGGAGTTTTGGGCACAGATTTGCTAGGTACCTGATTAAGAATGTACATAGCAGTTCGCAAGGCATCTCCCCAAAGAAATTCTGGCAGAGATGAATGTGATAACATACACATCACCATGTCCATGAGTGTTCGATTTCGTCTCTCAGCGACGCCATTTTGTTCAGGAGTTCCAGGCATGGTGTATTGAGCTTCAATTCCGTATTCATCAAGGAATCGAGCAAATGGACCTAGATTTCTTCCTGTCTCGTCATAACGACCATAATATTCTCCTCCTCTATCAGACCTTACACACTTAATTTTCTTTTCTGTTTTCAGCTCAACAAAAGCTTTAAAGGTTTTGAAGGCTTCAAGACAGCTTGCTTTATCCTGAAGAAGATATACCCATCCATGTCTAGAGAAGTCATCTATGAAGGTAATAAAATACCTATATCCACCCATAGCAGTAGGTGTAATAGGTCCACATATGTCTGTGTGAATTAATTGTAGCACATCGTCACATTTGTTTGAACTTTTATTCCTGGTTTTGGCAGTGAACTTCCCCTTGATGCAATCGACACAAGTGTCATAATCTGAGAAGTCAAGATCATGCAGAATCCCTTCTTTTATGAGTCTTTCAATTCGAGGCCTAGAAATATGCCCCAAACGTCTATGCCATAGCATAGAGGAAGATTCATCAATCCTGTTACGTTTACTCCCGCTAATGGAGTTAACTGACATATCAGTTACGTTTAACATGTAAAGTCTGTCATGCAAAACTCCTGAACCAACGACAGTTGAATTATAATAAATCACCAATTTTCCATCACCAAAATGAAAGTTGTATCCACATTTGTCTAAAACAGAAATTGATATCAAATTCCTTCTCATGGAAGGGACATAAACAGCATCTTGCAATAATAAAAGTATGTCCAGAGGATAAACATAAAGAGACGACTCCAATGTCAACAACGGGTACTCCAGCTCCATCTCCCATAACAATCTTCGTCTCAACATCACTTGTTTCCTCAGGCTTGTGAACCCCTGTAAAGAATTCACAACATGAATAGTAGCCCCTGAGTCTAACCACCAGGAATTTGGAGGAACATCAACCATATTAGATTCAAAGCAAGTTAGTGCTAGCAGATTACCTCGCTTCTCCTCTTTCTTTTTCAGGATAAAGCAATCTTCCACCTTGTGACCACATTTCTTACAATACTTGCAAGAACCTTTAAAGAATTTCTTCTTGGGTTCTAAATGTCGTTCTGCTTTCTCTGTACCCTTTTTCTTCTTTCCTTTATACCTGTTAGCACCTTTAGCACCTGAACTAGAAGCAACGAACTGAATGCTATTAGGCTTATTTTTCTTCATTGACTCCTCCTCTTGGGTGATTATTGCAATCAATTCATCCACTCCATAGTCATGCTTTTGAATGTTATATGAAGTCTTCATGATATCAAACTGAGAAGGTAGAGATTCCAAGATGCGATAGATTAAAGTGTCTTCACCAACCTCAACCTTGAGAGACTTCAGCTTATTATAGAAATGTACTAACTTCATAATGTGTTCACGTACACCGCTGACACCATCATATTTGGTCTTTTCAAATAAGGAAAGATATTGGCTTTTCTGTGCCTTATAAAAAATTGTGAATTTTTCACCGACTGCTTTCAGAAAAGCACTGGCATCATCAAGATCTGGAATGCTCTGTCTAATAGATTTCTCCATGGTGAATTTAATCACCTTCAGGCACACTCTGTTAGAGTGTTCCCATTTCTCATGAGAAATTCGCTGAGCTTCAGAAGACTCATCTGTAAGAGGCGCAGGCCTCGTCGTCCTCAATGCTAAATCCAGATTGCCAATGGTCAGGTAGAGATCTAATGATTCTTTCCAGTCCTCATAATTTGTTCCGTTTAGAGTTTCGACGGAATTAGGGAAGAAAACTGAACATCACAATAAAGGAAAAAAGTGATTTAAAAGTTCAGCTTAAAATAAATCCCTAAGCAAATTACAATACATTATAACTTGAATTAATAAATTCTAGCACCGATAGGGTACCAAAAACATTAATATAAGTCAAGAGAAATGCATTGTACAACAACAAATTATACTAATAACAACACACCGATAGGGTATAATTATCACTAATATAATGAATTAATAACAACAGTACTATTCCATTGCACTTGCACCAGCGGAGAATCGAACCCAGGTCTGTACCGTGACAGAATCACGATTCTACCTCTGAACCACTGGTGCGGCTTTATTCTTTTGTGCCATTTCTTTCTTCTTCTATCATTTTACTCTGACCAACATTCTCTCTGCACCGTTTTGAATCGGTGTTCTTGCTGAGAGAGAAGAAGAAATAAGTGGTCGCATTTTCTTTTGCAACAACGGGTTACATAAAAAAAAACGAAGGGGCGCGCGCGGAGCAGTGTCGAAAGGCAAGATCCTACGGACGGTGGAGTGCTGCTGGAGCGCGCGCGACCCAGTGGAATGACATCGAAGGCCCAAGATCCGCCGCGATCTGGGCGGTTCAAGACGCGGCGGAGTAGGAGCACGCGGAGCAGCGTCGAAACCCAAGATCTCCGACGGGATCTGCGTGGCTGAAAACGCAGCGGTGAAGCGCCACTTAGAGCGCGCGCGGCCCGGCGGAACAGCACCAAAGCGCGATCTCCGCCGTGAACGCGGTTGCCGCCGCGATCTGGGCGGTTCGAGACGGCGGCGGAGTACCGCTTGGCGCGCGCGCGGCCCAGTGGGACAGCGCCGAAGCGCGATCTCCGCCGCGATCTGGGTGGCCGGGAGGCGATGCCCGCCGCGATCTGGGCGTCCGTTCGAGACGCGATCTCCGATCGTGCGGCGCGGTAGGGTCGGGACCACCGGGAGGTTCGCCGGTCCCGGCGGGCGACGCGGCTGCCGGCAGACGACTCGACTGACGCTGCGTAACCGCTCAGGTATCATTTGGTCTCTTTCTCTCTCTCAAAACGCATGTATGTTAATGTTGAAAAATAGGGTTTGTTCAATTGACAACCATAAAATGTATCTAGTATGCTCTGATACCAACTGATGAAAGTATAAAGTAGGTTTTGAATTATACTGTACTAGATACAAATTATAGTATGTCAATTAATGATATTGAATTGATAGAATGAGAATGAATGTGTACCTGAATTGACATTCATATCCATGAGCACTATTGAACAGAACTCTAGAGGTTCTTCTGGCTACCTTCTGAGGGGTTATTGTAGAGAACAATTCTGATGTGTGTAAATTTGCTTAATGGGATGGTAAATTTATAACCCCCCAGGGTAGTCAGGGACCTCTCTTAATTGGGCTTTTTAATCTGATTGACCTAACCCGTCACAGAGTCAATCTCACTGTAATCCCAGTTCAATTAACCATATTGAAAAAGATAAGATAGTATCAGTTAAAGATAAGATATTATCGGTTAAAGATAAGATATTATCGGTTAGAGATAAGATATTGTCGGTTAATGACAATAGATATTGAGTGATACTAATCCACAATTAATTTCAATATTATAGCCTTAGAGATCCTCTCCTCTCACCGAATAGAGCAACTACAACACATTTTTGTCTCAGAAGTTCAAAGTTTCATCAAAGAGCTCTACGATGTTTGGTGTAGCAAAAAGAATGAGTCTGGCTATGCGTTGGTGGAGTTGAAGGAACGCTTTTCTCATCTCACATTCAACATTATTATTCGAATACTCACTGGGAAGCGATGTTTCGGTGGTGCAACTGTGGATGATGAGAAGGCACAAAGGTGTGTGAAAGCTATTAAGGAATTCTTGCGTCTGTTTGGAGTATTCACGGTGGGAGACGCTATTCCTTGGCTGAGATGGTTTGATTTTGGTGGCCATGAAAAGTCCATGAAAGAAACTGCAAAGGAATTGGATCAGATACCGAGTGAATGGTTGGAAGAGCACCGTCAAAATAGGGCTTTGGATGAGAACAATCACAGAGTTGAAGACTTCATGGACGTTATGCTTTCATTGTTTGATGGAAAAACAATTGATGGGGTTGATGCTGATACCGTCATCAAATCCACAGTACTGGTATGTAATATTCATAATATAAAGAAAAACATTATTTGTTATCTTGTTTTTTAATATCGTTATCTTTAATCATTACAAATTTTTATACTATTTTAATTAATTTTCAATTTCTATATATTACATGTTTTAAAAGCAGTGATATATCCCTATATATGTATACTGGACGTATGTATCGTTCATGTAGTTATTAAGACGGAGCACTGTTACGTGACTTTAATTTTTATGGACTTAGCAACAGTTTTGACGTATCGTAAATACTTTCAATAAAAATCTCTTTAATTTTCTATTTTATTTTATGAATTTTAAATATTATTTCTTAAATTTTAGGTCATCAATTTCTTAACTGGTTTTCGCTATTTATATTATATGCTATATCAATATGTTTTCCTTTTTGAAAATTCATATAAATAAATTGTTGTAATAGAAGCCAATTTTAATTTCATTTTTTAAAAATTTTAATTCATATAAACAATATCAATAAAAATTATGCGTCTAAATTTTAATAATTTATTCATGTAATTTTCTCTTAAATTTTAGATCTCTTATTCTTTAATTTGTTTTTATTTCATTAAATTATAGAATAATTATGATTATAGTAATGCAATGTCTCTTTAATTGGATTTTATTTCATGAAATTATAGAAAAATTATAATTAATAATAAGAGGTTAGTAGTAATGAATGTTTATACAAACATCAAGTTATAAATAATTGTTTATGAGTTTTAATATAACATATTAGTGGAACTTACCCTAAATTTAATAATAAATATTGTGTGTTTGTGATTCGTGAAAGCTATTTAATACTATTACTGCATAGTTTTTTTCTCTAATAATAAAAAATATCAAACATGCATATATTATACCTTTTGAATTATTTATTAATTTACAAAATCTAAATTCATGAGTTCTATTTAAAATCTTACTTAGTTTGATTTGGATTGCCTTAATCATTTGCAGACAATGATTGTGGCAGCAACGGACACAAATAGTACTACTCTTACCTGGGCAATAAGTTTATTATTGAGAAATCCTCTTGTATTAGAGAAAATTAATGAAGAGATTGACATCCAAGTTGGAAAAGAGAGAGGCTTAAGTCAGCTGGATATAAATAAGTTAATATATCTTCAAGCTACTATCAAAGAAACTTTAAGATGGTACCCTTCAGCTCCTCTTTCAGCACCTCGCGAGTTTACAGAAAATTGTACTATAAATGGTTACACTGTAAACAAGGGAACCCGTCTAATTACAAATATTTGGAAAATCGGTACAGATCCTAATGTTTGGTCAGATGCATTAGAGTTCAAACCAGAAAGGTTTCTCACCACTTACAAAGATATTGACATGAAGGGTAAACATTTTGGGCTCTTACTATTTGGTGCTGGAAGAAGAATTTGTCCTGGAATATCATTTATCCTTCAAGTTCTTCCCTTAACTCTTGCTAGGTTCTTGCATTCCTTTCAAATATTAAATCCATCAAATGAACCTATTGATATAACTAAAATTTTTGGAATGACCAACTATAAAGCTACTCCACTTGAGATTCTTATTAAACCACGTTGTTCTCCAAGTTATTATGAAAGCATATATATGTGATCCTTATGTGTTAACTGTGTGAACTTTGGCTTGTAATATTGATTGTTAAACTATGTAATCTATTCTAGATAGGTCAATCTTGTAAACTACTTTTTATGTCTTTTATTGCTATCGTTTAATCATTATGGAGGAGGTTGATTTAAATAGATTTTTTGTTGAAATTATTCTATCGATAATATAAGTATTTGTGTTTTGTTTGGAATTCTATTTTTTAATTCTACCCCAATTCTTATTTTAGGATTAGGTCTGGGTTAATTATACCAAGACATGCTAAAACGTAATGGAAGATGTCATATTTATAATATTTACATTACATATAACTTGTTCTACTATGTTATGGCTAAAAGCACAAGTAATAGGTATAGCTTGTATACCTAGATTTGTTGTTGAGTTGAACTATGTTAAAATCTAAATGTTTTTATTGGTTGTGTAAAATATGACAGTTTTAAGATAAGTGTACCTTACGCAATAGTAACAGTGAACTTAAGTTTGGATATCATACCTAAAAAATTATAAATAGTTCTCAAATAATTTAATTCAGGAAATAAAAGAATGATTTAATAAAAATAATAATGTAATATGCGTGTTCAATTATTCAAACTATGAGTAGAATGCAAAAAGAAAATAGAGTAATATGGTGTTGGAAGTTAATGGATGAAAGCCTAAGGTTGTTGTACCTACATAGATGTGCTTGGGTACTGAAGTTTTCACTAAGGTCTTCAAGTCTTCCAAGAGTTTGACCAAGTAGTTTTAGTCAACACAAGTGGGTACCTGCAATACTTCAATGCTTAAGTCAATGTGTACACAATATAAAGGTGTTGTGTATCATAGAGAATAATAATATAATAATGAGTGAGTCAAACTTAAAGGATGCTACCTTGTATAGTGTTTTACCTTGGGCTTGGGCCTATTAAGCAGGATTTATCTTAGAAAGGGAAATCTGGGTATCATTCTTGAGCTTACCTTGGGGGGCAATATTGATTTTTCACTTAGGTTTGCTTTTTGTTAAGGGCGCTTTAGTTTCTATCAAGGCTTATGGGTGTGCCTCGACCTTTTGCCAAGCCATTTATGACCTTGGGAAGGGTCCAGTCTTGCCCTAGGGGTATCCAATATACAAGCCCACCAACATCGAGTCTTCAAGGAGACAAAGATGCTAATGGAGATAGAGGAACTTGGTCTGATAGGGCCTCGGTCTAGGTTGAATTTTTATGGTTATTTTCCCGCCATTTTGACGGTTGTTGTGTTGTCAGGCATGACCGTCACAAATTCGGTAAAATGTGAAATGGTAATGAGGGAGGGACATTTATCTTTGTTGATCTAACGATTCAGGTGCACTCTCTGCTTTGATTCTCTATAGGCCTTGAGACTACAAAAGGGGAATCATTGTAAGGGGTTTCTCCTTAGTTTAAGTTATGGCTTCTAGTCCTTCGGATGTCCCTCTTCCTCTTGATAGCCCGATTGCTCCTAGGATCTAGCTTGACCCGCAGTCTGGGTCTAGCTCGCATTTCTAGGAGGAGAACTCTTGCCAACTGTCTCAGTTAAATGAGTTGGCTCAGTCCAGAGGGTCTGTGGAAGTGAGAGTGGGCTTATCTACTTTCGTTTGTATTGTTGTTGTGGTCGCCCCTCAACTAGAGACAAACGGGTCAGAGTTTGACTTGGAACCCAAATCAACCTCAGTAGCAATCATCTTGAAGCATCCTCTTGTGACTATCCTTAGGTACAAATTGGTGGATAGGGAGGTTGCACGCTTACTGATAAACTAGACTTTTATCTATGCTTTTACAATGATTAATATTTGTTTATAAGAAAAAGAATTGCACAATTATTGGCAAAACTCATTTTTTACTGTTTATTCTTATTTTAGCCAGTAATTAATAAATGGATGAAAAAGGGGCAAAATCGAACCTTTTCAAAGGAGTTATTAAAGATCCAGTTCAATACAATAATGCTATGTGAATGTTGTAGAAAAAAAAAACCCAAAACCCTCTTATAAATAGTAGAGAAGAAGACACAAAGGGGGTTGACCTTGGCTCAGAAAAAAAGTTAGGTTTGTAACCTAAAAGATGAAGGACAACGAGAAAGCTTTAGGTTCCAGGCTATTCAGAGTGCTCTTTACGGTAATTGTTTATCTATTTTTATATATTTTGTGCTTAGAAGGAAAGTTTGACTATACAATACCCATGCTAGGCTAGCCCCCCTTTTACAGGATTATGATGTAACTGTTTGTAATTTCCCCTTGCAATTTGCACGATGACTGTTTAATATCATTCAATGATTAATTTACTTCTTTGTGTTACTCTTATATGTCCTAACTATTTGAATAGTCATGACCATTGATATTTGAATGTTAGTTGCATCTTAATTGTTTGAACAGTCATGACCATTGATGTTTGGATAGTCATGGTCATTGATATTTGAATGATTGATTTGTGAAGCAGATATGATCTTATTCTAGTAGAACCAGCCCAGTCATCAGGAAAAGCTCCAATTGCGTAGAAAAGGAACTGGTCTTAATTTGGAATCCATTATGGTCATTGGGCATGATAAATTAAGATTATAGTGTGATGTGAATGACTAAACTCACAATAGTAAAACTCAGTAGATTATCGGTAATCACTGATTGATAAAAAATAAGATTGCTTAGTAATAGGGGGCAAAAACATTGTAGTGAAATCACAACCCTAGGATCCAATTCATTGCATTCCAAACCAATTTTCTCTCTTGTTTTACTTACTACTCTAACTCTGAACTATTGTGACTCACTCTTGAACACCTTTCTCTATATTTAATTATTCTTTTACCTTTAAATTAAATTAATTGAGCACAAGATCTGGTCCCTTGGGCATGATACCAAACTTAAGTCCACTATTACTACTGCGTAGGGTATACACTTGCCCTTAAGCGGTGATATTTTATGCATCACTTACACTTCGACTTACACCAGCCGGGAAACCTACACTTTGTTTAGTGATGCGTATCACTTATGCCCCTTCAATGACCCTAAGGTGGTGTTTTTCATGATGCGACCATGCCAAAGTGACGCTAGGAAGGATTTTGACTTCATGTTACGAAACACCTCTCTTCCAAATGGCCATGACTATTTTTATACCTATACCTGCCTATTGAAGGACCTAGGGCTGGAGATTCCTTTTGATGAGTTCTCTCGATGGGGTGTTGAACATCAAGAATTGCACTTACATGGAATTTCACCCCAACGTGTGTACGACAATTTAGACATTCTGAGCCCTTTACTATTTTACCTATACCCTTACAACCCGGAGCCTGTTTTTTCACTACTTCTGTTCCTCTTCCATTTTCCAATTTGGTGACCTACACTTCTTCTTATAAGGGCTTCAAGCAAAATTACTTCAAGATCATTGTGAAGTTGAGGTAGGGGAGAAATTCCTTCTATGACAAGGCAGGGAAACCCATGTTTCCCTTTGCCTAGCAGCCAAACCTGAGACATTTGGTTGTGATTTCGATGGACATGTTGTTCCCGATAGAACAAAAAGATGTGACATTTCTGGATACTTTATCATGCAACATCCTGGTATCCAAGCTAATGTGGCTTCCACGAACTGTGTGGAACTTGGAAGGTAGCCAAAAGGGGCCTTTGTTTGGGGTATACTTAGGGGGATTATGCAATCATTTTTATTTGACCTCATTCTTTTGTTGTCTTATATAGGGATAATAAATAACAAGGCATATGAGGATGAAACAATGTTTCACGACTTCCACGAAGCCATCCTGGAGAGGTCACCCGAGGGTGTCAACTGTTTGAGTCCTTCCCCAAATACATGCTGAACTAGACCATCTAGAGAAGGAGGTCTCGAATGACATCATTCCCCATCCCCCTTCTACTTAGTCGAGGTCCCACAAATCCAAGGATGGGGCGAGTAAGGGGGAAAAATGGAGGTTGCATCAAATGGTCCCAAAAAAGGAAGCATCGGTCTCCTGATGATGGCGCTTCAAAGAAAAGGAAACAAGTTGTTGGTGACACTTCGGTATTGGTATTCCAAGTGCACTTCGACTGCAAGTACGAATTCTTCTTCTTTTTGTCTTTTTGTAGCCTTTGTCATCATTTCTCCTTTGTCGACCCTGGTAAGGCTTCTTCTAGTGCTTATTCCAAAAGGGGGTTTTATGGCTCCTTATTCGAAGTTCTTCAAACGAGGAGCCTTGATCAAGTCTTCTATCTTGTCCCTTAAGGTTGCACACTCTTCAGCCGAGTAACCCTGGTTTCGGTGGTATCGACATTCATTTGTCTTGTCTGCATTAGGTGGGGTGTTTGTCTTTTTAGGTGTAGGTAGCAAACTCACCACTAAGGCCTGTTCCAAAATCTTGGCCTATTTGGCATGGAGGGGCATATAGTGAGAGTATTTGGAGTGAAAGGTTTTGTCTCCCGAATTTCCACCCCACCCCTCTGGCTAGCCCCGGTCCAAATCCTTCTTACTGTGACCTGATGAATCAATCTGAGCTTTGTTGTGATACTCAATCAGTTGCTCCATGTCCATATAGGTTGTCACCTAGTGTCACAGCTCCTCCATGCTCTTGAATGGCTCCAAACAAAGGTTGTCCACAAACTTCCCCAGTTATAGGGTTATGACTTCATGATGCAATGCAATCATTAGGTTCAAGTTTCAAATTTGCATGGCTACCCTTTCAAATCAGTCTATGAATACACGTCGTGACACCTTCCTTTCTTGTTTCACCTTTACCAATACGAGGGACAATAACTGGTGAGGATGGTTAGTGGTGAACTGGACCATGAACTTGGTAGAAAGCTCTTCAAATGATGAGATCGACCTTAGAAGGAAGCAGGTAAACCATCTCAAGGCGTAGGTTCCCAGTGAGGTAGGGAAAACTTTGAATATGACCACGTCTTCAGATGTGTAAAGCCCAACCCTAGTAATGAAGGCATCCAAATGAACCTTTAGGTCAAGGTTCCCTTCATACTCCAACATCAAATGTTTCCACGTATTGGGAAGGGGTTTCCATGATACCAAGTATGCACGAGTGTCTAAACTTATTTGGAACTTCGATTGGGATAGACACAATCTTGGAAGCCCAGGGTTCTTCGATGGGAGTCAGTTGTGGTTCCAAGGGCCTAGTAGACCCCCCTATCTCGGGACGTGGCTTCAACCTCGTCATTCTTCCTGGACTGGCTCGCATTGTTGCATAGCTCGTCATTTTCTACACTACTAATGGCAAGTGCACTAGTCGTATGTCATAACTAACAAATATCGGGTTGATCCAACAGCGATTTGGATGACACCTAAAAAATGTCAAGACTTTCTACTTATACGAACAAAAGATAGAAATGAACTAACACTACTGAACATAAAGTAAATAAAACATAAATAAAAAAAAAGCAGTTACACGTATGAGATTCAATTTAACTTCACTAAATCATCACTCAATTGCATAAATGAATTAAAACCCTCATTCACTACCCATGTTCTCATCACCCATACAAATATCCTTAACCTTTATCCTTGACCAATGAGTTTTACTCTCTCGAGTAATAAAACCTATTGGGAGTTCTTCTCATTTTACAAGTCAAAATCCTTTCTTGAGCTCATTCAAAAAGTAAAATTTGCAAAAGATAAAGAAAATAACGCACAATGTAAAGAAGAACATCAACATTGAATAATAAACTTAGATTAAAGAGAAAAAAATACACAAGAGTCCAGACTTAGTTACATCAAATCCCAACAAATTAGCAACCTAACTAACCATCAAGATGGATGAACGTGAAAAATGGACGAAGATGGGTAAGGAGCATGCCCTAGGCCAAAAAGGTGTGCAACCCCATTTTAATTTGAACTTTGCCATTTTATATGTTTCAAGATGCAACATCGGCATCCAACCGTGACAAAGTAATCATTGGGCGCCCTAACTACTAGGCACAAAGTTTCCCTGGGTGTTGGGCGCTCAAATGGTGGTCGTTGGATGCCCATAATTAAATTTGCAATGCTTTCGGGTTTATGGCAATGGACGCTTGCACCACGGCCACTGAACAGTCGAGCATTTTGACATTTCTTCTGTCAGTCACAAAACTTGTCTCACAACAACTAAAAATAGGAAAATAAAGGTAAAATATGCATAAATTAAATCCTAAACCTATTTTACTAGATAAATATAATTTTAAATGAGAATGAATTAGGATAACTGCTCTATTTTACCTATGCAAAAATAAGTAATTTGTACCATGATTCGCTCACGAGGTGGAGGTGGAGAGTGTTGAGAGGTTCGACATTGCTTATCATTTGTACCATGTTTCACTCGGTCTTCTTTCTTGAGGCCAGCAACTGACAAATTACTAAGCCCTACGATGGCACCAAAATATACATATACAAATGTGTTTGAATACTGAAGTCTTCACTAAGGTCTTCCAGTCTTCCAAGAGTCTGACCAAGTAGTCTCAGTCAACTCAGGTGGGTACCTGTAATGACACTCCAATGCCTAAATCAGTGTATGCACAATCTAAAAGTGTTGTGTAGTAGAGAGAATAATAATATAATAATGAGTGAGCTAAACCTGAATTGATTCTACCTTTTATAATGTTTTACCTTGGGCCTATTAAGCAAGGTTTATCTTAGAAAGGGCAATCTGGGTATCATTCTTGAGCTTACCTTGGGGGCAATATTGGCTTTTCACTTGGGTCTGCTCTTTGTTGTGGCCGCTTCAGTTTCAATCAAGGCTTATAGGTGTGCTTGACCTTTTGCCAAGCCGTTTTCGACCTTGCTAGGAAGGGTTCGGTGCTGCCCTAGGGGTGTTGTGATTTCCACTACAATGTTTGTACCCCCTATTTACTAAGTAATTTCATTCTTGTTATTCATTTATTATACCTTACTAAAATTGTTGTTGTGCATTTAGTCATTCAAATAGACACTTTAACCTAAATTGTTTCGAATTAGATCATGGAAGAATTCAAATTATGATCGTTCATTTTTAATCAATTAGAGGTTTGCCAATAAATTTAGCCAATTGTATAAGAACAAACCTACTTGATTCACAGATCAATAATTCAAATATCAATGGTTATGAATATTCAAACAATTAATATATTGACAAATAAAATAGTGAAACAAATTATTCACTGAATAACATTGAATGATATTACAAAGTATAAGGGAGAATTACAAAGAGTCTATAATGTTGGTCCTCTATTTTAAAATAAAGACATTTAGACCTCTAATTTCATAAAATTCCTTATTTGGGCCTTTTTTCTAAAATTGAAAATATTTACTTTAAAATTTTATTTGATATGACTTATATATAAGATGGAATTATTTGTTTAATTCAAGTCATAATGAATGTGAATTTGGTAATAATTCATAGTTTTAGTTTGATGGAAAAACTAAAATACAAGATTATTACAAAATTGAAGAAAAAAATATCTTTATTTTAAAACAAGTTAAGAAAATTAAGAATTTTACAAAATTAAAATAAAAATTAAATTAAATTACATTTAAGCCTGATATTAAACAAGACTATATGTCACGCAAAACTATTAATTATATCCATTATTTAATATGTATCGACATATTATTTTTTAAAATAAAAACGGCATAATATAACTCAACCTTTTATTATAGATTATAAATTAGATGAGATTGAGACTTTACATGCTTGTGACTTTAATGTACTATTTTGTCCACTTGTTACACACATAGAAAAGGTTTGACAAAAACGACTTCCTTGATCCTGTCAAGTCGTTTTTATCAAACCTTATCTTCAGCTTTCAGGATAAAATCATAAAATTATTGGTGCACCTTTGCAGACAGTTGAATAATAAAGTACATAATTGATATTTTTTATAATTATTTTATTTTAAAAATTCAATAATTAATATGTGATTGCGTGTACATTTGTAGTATTAAACAACAATATTATTAAAGAAATTGATAAATTTGGTCATAATTTCATATGCAAATATGATAGTACTTAAACTAAAATTTTATTAAAATATTTTTTAAAATACAATTATATTCATTAAACATTACATAAATTAAAATTCTATTAAAAAATTTTACCTCCAACATGATTTTTTTATTAAAAAATAGTGAACATGATTTTTTTATTAAAAAATATTATTTCTTTTATCAAATAATGTTAAAAAACATAATTTATTTATTCTATATATTATAATAATTATTATTATCATCATCATCATTATTAGCAAATGGGTAAGGTTAATCGAGTGATACTGAACTCAGTTTTTTTAAGCAAAGTCTCAAATTTGAGTCTTGTGGATGAAAAATGTAGTCTAAAAAAACCCATTAAAGGTTACTGGTTTTTAACAAATGGCTTCAACTAAGTTTGTACCATATACTATTACATGTAACTATATAATTTAATAAATAGTTTCTATCATTATAACTCAATATATATACATAAAAGTTGGGGATGGTGAGGAGGTCCAGTACTAGCATGATAACTCAATATATATACAAGTGGCTAGGGGAGCAGTGCCTAAGAGAAACGTATGGCAAATTGTTAGGTTTGGTTGTTCATAAAAACATAACGGTCAAGAAAATGAAGGGGAATGGGTCGGGTTGGAAACAGAGGTTTTTTTGTGTGGGAGAAGGAATTGTTAGAAAGGTTAAAGGTTACCTTGGAAGCGGTCAATTTAAAGGTGAGGTATCAAGATGAATGAATATGGTTTGCAAAAGGGAAAAATATATATTTTGTAAACTTTACTTATAGGTTATTATCCTTTGTTACAACAAGTCACAAGGATGATTTCTTTGACGTTTGTTGGGCTAATTGGATTCTTCTAAAGGTACAATGTCTGGTCAAGAGGTTGGATGCAAACACGTTACCAACTCGAGATAATTTGCAAAGGAGTAACATTTTAGGTGAGGAAGACATGAGGTGCATTTTATGTGGGAAGCCTTTGGAATCAGGTTCACACTTGTTCTTCAACTATTCTTTGGCTATGATGGTTTGGATCAAGCTATGTGTTTGATGGGGTTTGTTACGCTACTCCATAACAAGTGTCTCAGTCACTATTATCAAGTACAAGGTTAAGTCCGTGGGTCCAAAGATTTGAGATGTGCATTCTTCTTTATTTGGTATGCTGAAATTTAACAAATTTAAAAAACTTAAAATGTAATTATTTTCAATGGTCAATTTTTTTAGCTAGATGACATAATTTGAACAATTTAACTAAGTTTATGAGTATAGTGTTATACAGTTAAGTTAATATTACATTTCTTTATTGATTGAATTATGAACCTTTTTTTATTGATTGAATTATGAACCTTGTGTTATGTGTTATTGCTGGCTAGATTTCTTCAATTATTTATTTCAGTTTAATGTTTTTTTATTTTGAAAGTTGACACTTTTTATACTAATTAATTACTAAATGTTTCATCTTTAATAATATATATATATATATATGAAAAATAACTCAATAAATTCTTTTTTTATAAATTTATCTTTATCTCCCATCATATGGTAAAATAATTAATTGTAATTACAACTGTATCACCAAATACATCCTCTTCACCTTTTACCGGCCATTGACTTAAATGTTGCCTTCTTTATGCGGCAATGTATTTTCACCTATTTTAACTTTTAAGGACAACAACCAGCATATGTTACAGTATACATATCTCCATATCCGGTCCCTACCATACACATTACACAACCTTCACAGGCCAAAATGTGCTGTGGACCCCTTTATCCTCATCGCAGCAGCCATTAACTTCATCTTCTTATACGTATTTAAGGATATTACATTCACGATCCAGACGTATAACACAGGCAATCTTAACTAGCTCAAATGGATTTTGTCCTAAATTACCTAATTGCCACTGCCATTGGACTCCTTTGTCTAACCCTTTTGTGTTTGTTTTTGTTACCACCATTGAAAGGTAAAGAGGCTCCCACAGTTGCAGGTGCATGGCCAATACTTGGTCATCTTCCACTTTTGAGTGGTTCAGAGCCTCCACATAGAATATTGGGTGCTTTGGCTGACAAGTATGGACCCATTTTCACCCTCAAACTCGGTGCCAGAAAGGCTTTGGTAATCAGCAACTGGGAAATAGCTAAGGAATGCTTCACCACAAACGACATAGTCGTTTCCTCTCGCCCCAAGCTTGTTGCCGTTGAACACATGGGCTACAACCATACCCTCTTAGGCTTTGCACCCTATGGTCCTTATTGGCGCGAGCTAAGAAAGATCACAACCTTAGAGATCCTCTCCCATCGTCGAGTAGAGCAACTACAACATGTTCGTGTCTCAGAAACTCATAGGTGGATCAAGGACCTCTATAATGTTTGGTATAGCGAAAAGAATGAGTCTGGTTACGCGTTGGTGGAGATGAAGAAATGGTTTTCTCACTTGTCATTCAACATGGTTCTTCGAATGATCGTTGGGAAGCGATTATTCGGTACTACAACAAGTGTGGATGATGACAAGGCACAGAGATGTGTGAAGGCTGTGGAGGAGTTCATGCGTCTGTTGGGG
Organism: Psophocarpus tetragonolobus; assembly: GCA_037954015.1. Classification (NCBI taxonomy): domain Eukaryota; kingdom Viridiplantae; phylum Streptophyta; class Magnoliopsida; order Fabales; family Fabaceae; genus Psophocarpus; species Psophocarpus tetragonolobus. The sequence continues at coordinate 29,501,927 of CM075696.1, read as the reverse complement.
CAGTTCACTGTGGGAGATGCTATTCCTTATTTGAGATGGTTTGATTTTGGTGGCCATGAGAAGGCTATGAAGGAAACTGGCAAGGAATTGGACAAGATTTTAAGCGAGTGGTTAGAGGACCATCGACAAAACAAAGCTTTGAGTGAGAAAGTTGATGGAGTTCAAGACTTCATGGCCGTGATGCTCTCCTTGTTTGATGGAACAACAATTGATGGGATTGATGCAGATACCATCATCAAATCCACTGTACTGGTATGTATCCCGGACCTAACACTGTTCATGTAGTTGTTAAGATCTAAGACCAGGAACACCTCCAATTTTTTAACATTTTGGACACTTGTTTAACAAGTATCACACTTGTCTAATTAAAAAATTATTATTTTTCTTAAAAATTTGAATTATCATATTATTTAGATATACTTTAACATAAATAAACACACACTAATTTATTAAAAAAATAATATTAATTTACTTTTTAGGTTTTTTATAATAGAAAATTTATTTAAATAGTAAATATACCACCATCTTAATTAATTTATTATATATTAATATTTATATTATATAAATTGTGTTCATTTATGAATATATTTTAGATATTAACTATGGCCGCGTGTCCGTATTTGTGCTCATGAGGTTAAGATTAGTTAAGATTGTTGGGACATGTGACTTTACTTATGACTAAAAAAATCTTCAATTTTAGTTATTGATATGCTAGAAGTAAGCCTTTATTTTGCTAAAGTTACGATTCTGTTAATGTGACTAATAGTCTAATAGAAGTTTGATTATAATAGATGAGTAAAAAGTAATTTACTAACTCATTTTCAAGTATTTTTTATGGGAAAAAGAAGTATTTATTTATTTATAGGTAAAATTCGAATGGATACCCATCTTTACATATACGACTATATGAGCTTAAGCATTACATATGACCAATACAGGAACAAAACCAGAGTTCCTGCTTCCACACTTAAAATTGTTTGTTCCTAAGAACACTAGAAAGAACTCCGTAAAGTTGCTCTTTTATCTTTTTATCAGCACTCAGCGAAGGTGCTATATGCCTCTCCTTATAACAGAACCCTTTTAACAGACAACAGACCCCATCCTAGAACCTCAACATTCTTTTATAACAAAGCCAAGCCATCCTTTAACATAGAAACTTCTATTAAGCTTGCCATATCCACTAGTAAATTGATTCATTTAAAGGCATACATCTACAATAAATTTTAGTTTATAAAAGAGATATCTATTCTATAATACACATATTAAAATACTAGTAGTATATTAAAATAGTTAAATCAACAATTAATATCACCGAACAAACGTGTGGATAAACTTGTACATAGGATTGTTGTAAGGTTAACTAGAGGTTTCAAGTTCCAATTCCAGGATATTTAGCTAAGAGTTTTTCAATAGCCAAAACAATTGATAAAGTACACCAGCGAAATTTCTCCAAAACTGTTTGCAATAACTAGCATCCTCCAGATCCTGCATAATTGTGACAGCAACATAAAGAATTTTTTTAATGCTATTGCAACTGTGGCCGCATCAGTCACATTTTTTCCGTAATTGCCTGCAACATACGCTTTTTACTCACCGCAATCACAACTTTAAATCATTATCCCAGCTATGAAACCAAAAACATTTAATGAATTTCATGTCATCCAGTGTTCCTTTGACCTCTGTACTACAAACACTTCCCACCTTGTTATTGGATTACTAACCCACTCGTATAATGTAAAATTGAATCTCGGTAATTTTGCAGAAAACCAACTCATGATCTAATAAAAGAAACTATATACAACAGTGCTTGGACACCATCTGTTCACCAATTTTAAAAAACTACTCCATTCCTTAATAGCCACACTTAGCAAACTATAGCAGCCCATACAATTAACCAAATCATTATTAAGGTTTTGTTCCTATAGTAAAAAGTTATCTTTTGGTCTTTATACAACTATTTTATGGCAGTTTACTATCTGACCTCCAAATATGTTTTGTATAGTAGTAAAGTTATTGTTGTTACGAAAAAGTATATAAGTACAAATTGCTATGAACCTTTCAAAATGTCTGTTGTGAGTTTCGTAGAGTATCCTAACACCTTTTGGAGTGAACAAATGGGAAGAACTTATAAGAGAGAACTCCGATGCTAAGTCAGTAAATGAGCAAGAGAGAGAAGTGATAGAGGTCGAAGTGTAATAAATTTTTTTGAATAAGTAAATAAGATGTACCTCCTACTTTATATTTATAGTAAGAAATGTGGTTATTACCTAGCGGTCAATACCTGTCCCGCGGTACATTCCTTTTATCCAGAATATTTTTTGTAGATCCTGCTTTGCTTTATTGGAAATGATGTTAATCAGTGATTATGTTGGTTTATCTTTTTGGTTAACTTGGCTAATTGGTTGGTTGTTTGCTGAGCTTGGATTTCGGCTAGATTGAAATCCTTTGAGGTTTATTTTCTCTCTTTAGGATTATATTATATTTCAGATTTCGACTATGCCGAAATTCGAAATCTCCTTATCAGGCGCCTTTATTCTCATATAAAATTCTTTTGTTCTTTTTGTTTACATTCTTTTTGGTTTTCGGTCATGCTGAAGTCTAAAATCTCTTAAGATGGTTTTTAAGGTTCTGATGTAATAATTTATATATTTTGATTTTCGGCTATGCCGAAATCCAAAATTCCTTAATGGTCTTTTAAGTATTGTTTCCTCTTGTAATTATACAGTTATAATATCAAACAGTATCTGATTGACCAAGACTTTTTAAACACGTCAAAAAATTAAAACTTAAAAGTACAAGACAATCATAAGGACCAACATAAGTAATTTAACCATTAATTTATTTATGATTCGTTAATGTATCTTGAGAGATATACTTATAAAATTTATGTACGAGATTCAAATGATTTAAAACTACAACAAAATCTCAAGAGAGCGAGTATCATGTTCATTTGCTTTGAACCTTGAATGACAAAATCTAATTCTTCATGTTCTATTTAAACTATCACTTGTATGACACTCTTCTTTTTTATTACATATGTGATTTATAGGCGGTACTTTCAGGAGGAACCGACTCAAACAGTACTAATCTTACATGGGCAATATGTTTGATATTGAGAAATCCTTTTGTACTAGAAAAAATTACTGCAGAGCTTGACTTCCATGTTGGGAAACAGAGATGCATAAGTGAGTTTGATATAAGTAAGTTAACATACCTTCAAGCTACGGTCAAAGAAATTTTAAGATTGTATCCACCAGGTCCTCTCTCAGTACCACGTGAAGTCACAGAGGATTGCACTTTAAGTGGTTATCATGTTAAAAAAGGAACACGTCTAATTACAAATCTTTGGAAGATTCAAACAGATCTTAATGTTTGGTCAGACCCACTGGAGTTCAAACCAGAAAGATTTCTCACTATTCACAAAGATATTGATGTTAAGGGTCATCATTTTCAACTATTACCATTTGGAAGTGGTAGAAGGAAATGTCCTGGAATATCCTTAGGCCTTCAAGTACTTCATCTCACACTTGCTACTTTTTTTCATTCTTTTGAAATCTTAAATCCCTCAAGTGAACCTCCTGATATGACTGAAATTTTTGGACTAACCAACACTAAAGCCACTCCACTTCATATTCTTATTAAACCTCGCTTACCTTCTCATTGTTATGTATGAAAGCATGTGATCCTTTTCTAAGCTTTATGATATATAATGTTGGTATATACTTTCATTACATTAGGCATGTCTCATATTTTTTACAAATTGTGTGTAATTGACAGTTTATTTTAACCATCATGAAGGAGCTAGCTAAGAGTCCTTAAAGTTGTTTTTAGGATTATTCGGTCATTTTATAATTTGGATTTTCATAGAAAATTAATTTTTATGGAAATCCAAAGCACCTTTTAGGGTTTTCGCCTTCTCATGGCAACAAGTTTTACATAGGAATATGGTCATTTGCTTTTTTAGAGAAAATTTATGATTTGATTATTAAAAATAATCTAATTTAATCTTTTTTTTATTTTAATTAGTATTTTTTAGAATCAAATTTAATTAAAATATTTTTTTAGAAATTAAAAATTTCAATAAATAATTCAATATTTAAGATAGAAAAATGAATAAAATAGTAATATATTCTATTTTGAATTCTATATATATAAGAAGTAATTCCTGTAAAATGTGGATTTTACTTGTATATTGTAATATATATATATATATATATATATGATTTTGATCTCTTAAAAAATATAATATAAAATCATTTCCTCTGTATGCATCACCTTTTTTTTTTAATTTGTATCTCTATATATTATGCAACATCTATTAATTACATTTAGGTTTATAATTTTATAAAATTTATAATTTTAATATTTTTGGCTTTGGTCAAAGTTTCAACGGTACGATTATTATCAAAATATTATAGCATAGCATAGATTAAACAAATAAACTTATGCTGGATCACTAAAATTTGAATCACATTAAATTATTTCTTAATAGTTAACAATTTTAAATATATTTTTTTAAAATAGAAATCAAAGTTACAAATTTTATAAAATAGAATACTATATTTTCAAATAGTAATCTTAATTCCATATTTTAAAATATGGAAATATTAATTCCTATTTTTTAATTCATATTTTATGCATCACCTATTTGTTTCATATTTTTATGAATAAAGAAAAAAATATTAGAATCAAAACCAAGATTCCTTCATATTACATTAACCAATAACCAAAAAAATTTGAAATTTTAGAAAAATATAAAACAAATAATTGTTTTATTACAACTCTCTTATTCCATATAAACATATATTTAAGTCAAAATTTAGAAAAATCGATAAATATTTGAGAAAAATACATTAAGTCACTACACAAAATTAACTACTTAGTAGAAGTATTTTTGTGTCAGACATTAAAACCTCCAAAAATTAATAAAAATATTACACTCTATATCTAAATATGAAATTGAGATAAGAAAATATCAAACTTCATCTCATTTTTAGGAATTCTATGACCTAGGAATTAATGACAAAGAGTTGGGTCATCCATGCCTAGTGATTATTTACTTTCTAATCCAATAAAGAAAACTTGCATCATCTGCTGTTTACTAAATTATGATACTTATACTCATGTCCATTAAAGAGAAGCATGCATAAAAAAACTTCTACCATACCACAAATGACGAGTACCCATTTAATGTATCTATGTGAATATTTTTACGGATTTTATATAGGAATTTCAAGAAATGTAAGGTTTTTGTCATCCTATTATAACCTCTTTTAATTTGAGGGTGTTTTTTTTTTTAATTTGTGGAAGTTTTAGAATCTCTTCTAATAAAATAATATTTTTATTTCCACTTATCTTTTTCCTCCCCTTTTATTTATTAATTAATGAAAAAAATATTAAAATATTTCTTCTAAATTTGTGACGAGTACCCATTTAACACACTTTCTAGATATAAATATTCTGTGATATCCCTTTTTTTAGTTGAGTCCTTGAGCATCACATTGTAGTTCCTTTTTTCATCCTAGATTGCATATGTTGTCATTCCCACATGCTATCTCTCTCTCTAATTAGTAGGTTCTCTCACGCCCTATACTCTTCACTATTTGCACTCTTTACTCAAATTTCCCCTTTCCGCTTATAATTTTTACTTCTCTCATCTCACATTTTGCATTCTTCATGGAATAAGCTTTGAAAATCTTATCGGGGACCAATGCTCTCAAGTCTTGAGAAATTGTTTCCCAAATCATTAAGAAAACACAAGCTTTCTACTCAATTTTCTGCTACCCTTCATTCATTCTCATCTCTTCCTTTAGTTTGGGCTCTTACCAAATTCTCTTTTTGCTTTCTCTTTGTCTAAATCAATGTGGTTTTGGATTGTGTCTTGGATATTTTTTATATTTGTCGTACTAGTAGCTGAATTTCAATGAAAAATATATTGTAGAAATTTCTTATAAGATTGACATGTAAGATTGTGATATACTATATAAGTGAGAATCAAGTCAGTTTTTGACATAGGTTTGGGATGAAATAATATTAATGATCCCTTAAAAGAAAGCATTAACAATCTTCTTTTTACTTTATATAAAAATTATTATTGTAATGTGCGGTCAACTATTATCATTTCTTAACTTGATAAAATTAAATTTAATATGTATTAAATACATTTTCTATTTTAATTTTAATAGAAAGAGAAAATAAAGTTAAAATTTCATTTTTGCCATTCTGACACATATCATAATACTTTGGCTTTTCTTACAAAGGTGGGAGGTGAGCTAAAAGAGAAAAATACATAAGAAATTCGCCTACATCCATGTGGTATCTCAAACAGAGGTGTGGCAGGAAAAGAAACTACATGACTAGTTCAACCATAGAGATGTGGCATATCCCACAGTCGTATGGTCAAACTCCTTATCAAATTTCTTTTTCTAGCGCATATCACACATCTCGATGGAATGTTCCACATTGAGTAATGACCTATTTGTTTAATAGGTTATACATGTGTAAAATAATTAGTAAGAGGAATTAAATTTAAGTTCTACTTAAATTACTAATTGAATTGTAGTATGATGGATTTATTAATTGTGTTAATGTTATGTGGTTGTATTTAGTTGATGGTTAGATGGGTGAGGAGGTGAGAATCATTATTATTCCTTTATTTCAGAGTGTTTTAGTTAAATTTCAGAAAGTTTTCGAAAATCTATTTGGAAGATGTGCAAATAGCAAGTTGAACTTACTAAGTACACCTTGTCCTTTTTCTGTTTTTTTCTCCTTCTTCTCCCTTACTTTTCTTCCAAAATTCCTTCCTCTCATCGTTTCCTATTTTTCACCTTGCCATCATTGTCACTTTTGCTTGCATGTTGGGTTTCCGACCAACGGAATCCAAAGTAGTGTCTTTCATTGCTCCTGATTCTGAATGGTGATCAGTAAAGGTATAGTTTATCATAATTCTTTAAACCTTTTTCGTTCGTTTTAGATCTTATTGTTCACTTTGAAAAGAATTTTTTATTTTTGGAATTTTGATTTCTTAAGTTTTTGGTTGGTTTTGGGTTTTTGTCAAGATTTTGAGTAATACCTTTAGTTGGATTTATCTTTCTTTGTTAAAGAAAACTTTTAGAGAAAGAAATAGGTAAGGAAAAATAAAACCTTAACTTTAATTTGAGGAGTTGTGTTTTGGTGAATGTAAAATCTATATAAAGTAATTTGATTAATCTTTTGAACTGACTTTGATTATTATGTGAAGTTGGTTGAGTTGGTGGATTGTTAAGATTGGAGAGTTGTTTGCAAAGATGAGGAGAAATTGATTTTTGTTGATGATTTTTTATGATGATTGATGTTAATTTGTCTATGGATTTAGTTGTAATTGATGTTTGTGATTAATTTTGGTGATAACTAAAATCATGATGAAATGCATATTGTTATGATGTATGATGATGAGATGTATGTTGAATTTGATAAATATGGGCAGTTACAAAGGAGTAACTTTACGTTGGGTGATATGAATATATTACATATGTGGATGAGGTGTATTGAGTTATGTTGCATTGGAGGTTAATGTAATCTGAATACCAAATATGCAAGTACGAGTAATCTGTGGTTTGACATTGTGATCTCAGTGCCAGTATACTAGTAGAGGTACCAATGGGGCATACTTGAACAACAACTATGTTGTCATATAGGTTAGGTAGACTCTAGACAACAATTCTCAGATGAGTATACTCAAACATCTACTGGTTGTTCGATGGGTTAGGTGGATGTCAGGTACCAATTGTGAGAAGTTTATGGTTGCCTTGATGTTCGACCTCAATAAATAGTCAAAACATCTTGTGTTATGTTAGTATATGGTTTTGAGTACTTATGTTTACGAGAAGCATAAATATGATTGATCTAGTTGTCATATTTGGTGATTGAATAGGTATAATATAGTGGTTGAATGTCTTTTATTCTATGCTTACTTACTTGTGTATTGTTTGCATGATTGTGAAGATCATGCTTTGCATAGGAGCAAATAGTAGTAGTGGTGTTGTGAGGAAGGTGGATAATTTGTGACTATGCTTGTAGACTTGATCGGAAGTATAATATGTTTTGGATTATATATTGTACAGTCTTTTGAATCTCATGTAATCAACAAAATACAAAACAGTTTGGATAATTAGTTATGTTTTGTAACGGAGATTAACTACAGTATGACATATCGATATGAACTTAGTATGTTGTATATAGTTATATGAATGTTGAAGTTTAGATGGTATAGAATTGGATTAAAAGTGATGATTTTGTAGAGGATTATGCAGTTAAGTTCTACAATCTGCATGATCTCGCTAGATGGCAAGTCTTGCCTAGCGAGGGTTCGTCTTTGTCAGGGAAGTTTTAGGCTTTGCGTCTAACGGATGTCTCACCCAGCCCAAATTTGCCTCTATTAGGGAATTGGTTTAGATTTGCGCATAACAAGAGGTCTCACCTAACACAAATTCTTCTCTATCAGAAATTAACTTGGATTTGTGCCTAGCGACATAGCTCATTGAGCAAAGTTCTTTCACTAGAACAGTTATTTTCAGGGTCCTCATTGAGCGACGGTGGTCGCTAGGCAAGATACCTTGTTCCTTGCTAGGTGATTGAATTCGCTTGGTGAGCTAGTGCAATGTATAACATGATTTATTTTATTTGAAATTTCATTATTCTTAGATGTATGTTGTATATTAATAGTGGAAGCAATGATTAATAATGATGAGTACTTGGGTAAGTTGAAATAAAAATTTATTGTAAGTTTTTATTCAGTTTGAAGATAATTATAATTGACGAATAATGCATTAATTGAATAGTCAATTTTGGAATGTTACAGTCGTAATGTATTTTCTCTTCCAATGCACCTCCCATACTTGTTTGATATGTATCAATACAACAATGTTGTAGTTTATTTCTTTATATATTTTTTCGTATTTTTTTCAAGTTTGACCTGTTACTTTTGTGTTATTCTCCTAGTAAGATATCCCTTGGGTAAGTTTAGACCTTATCCTTATTGGAAGGCACAAAATTGTCTATTTTATAATTAGAGTATTGTTTCAAGACATTGGCTAACCACTTCTAAAGTTTTATGTATGTTTTGTTTTTTATGGTTAAAAGATCACAAATTTCTTCTTTTCCATATAGATTGCATATTATAATATGATGTTTAACTTGGTTTCTTATTGTTATGTTGAAAGCACAACAATGTTTTTAATTATTGTTATCTTGTTATATATCTACTTTTGTTCTTCTAATAAAGTGTTTTTTTTATTTCAGGTCACCGATGCTTTAAGTGTTCTTACTTCTCCTTTAGATGATGCAATAGGATCATCTACAGCTAACTATATATCCTTAGTTGGCTTAATTGTTTTTATATTAAAAATTAGTATGAGAATGTATTTAGATTAGTTTTAGATTTTAAGTTTTACTTGGATTTGTATGGGATATTTAAATTGTAAAACTATAAATTAGTTACATTATTTTGGTTATTGATAATGATATTCTTTCATTCATATTATTGTCAAAAAAAAAATTCATCCATTTTGAATTATTGAGATTTACAATAAAATGTAAAAGTCAAATAAAATTATTGAAATTATTAATTTTTAAATATAGGAGATTAAATACAAGAACTAAATTTGTTATTTCAAAAACATAAGAGTCCAAATTAAAATTTAGATTATATATATATATATATATATATATATATAATTCTAACTATCAAATTAAAGGAGGTTTAAAATATAAAACAAAGTTTTTTTTAAGGCAAAATATATATATTTAATTAAATAGACAGGTGAAACAAAGAGTTTCTAAAACCCCGAACAACCAAAGAAAAAAAAAACAACTAAGAGACTCTCAAGCACCAACACCATACAAGGAACCTCAACCACCGTCTTAACCTTACTTCATAATGAGTAACTACAATCAAGAATTACTATATCAATCTAAGAAAACACACTCCTATTAAAATCAAACCTATAAAATATCTATTTAAAAAAAACACAAAGTTAAAATTAAGATTAAAAAGTCGACAAAAAACCTCCTAACTTAACTTAGGATTAAAAACTTGAAACTAGGATTTATATATAAGTTAGTAGATATATAATATCTGTCTTAAAAACTTTCACAACGTAAGTGTCATCGTCGTGGAAAAGCATCCCTAATTAGTCATACACACCGATAGAGATTGAAAAAGGTCAGGAGACTTCGAGCTTGTTTGACAACAGTTTTATAAAACTGTTTTTAGTATTTTAGTTTTTAAAAACTAAAAAACTGGAACAACTAAAAGTAGTTTTGCTTTTCAGTTCTCAGTTTTTGTTTTGAAAACTCAAAATACTTGTTTTTTGCTTTTCATTAATGAAATTATAATAAACATTAACAAGTTTTTCCATTTTTACATCTTCAAAACAGTTTTTAAATATAACTTGTCAAACAATTTTTTTTTCTTTTCTTCTCGAAAACAGTTTTGAAAACTATTTTTAAAAACTATTTTTAAAAACTAAAAAACAAAATTAAACCAATCAAACCCTTCTTTTCTCCTTTTTTTTTTTTTCTTCACCTTTCTGTCAAACCTTATCTTCACAACAAAATTTTCCGCTCCACTATTGTCGGCGTTGTATAATCAAAATAATATATATGTTATGTGAAATTAATTTAATAAATTCAATATATTTTAGTGAAATAAAATACACAATATTATTAAAATAAACTTAATGAATTTTAATATTAAAATGAAAAATAAAAATAATTTAGACTGCGCATGTGTTTTTAGATACATTTTGAAAATTTTAATTTTAGATAAAATTAATTATTAATTAAAATTGATTTTGAAACGAAGTTATATATGTTTCATTGAAATTGGATTTGTAACATCTTCATAATTTTTTTATATTTTTATTTATAATTAACTGCTTAAATATTCAATGTTTATTTCTAAATCAATATTATCACTTCACCTTGGAAGACTCTAGCTAGGTGTGTACGTCATCTTTCGGCGACGATATAAGCAAACTATTTCAATAATAATAATAAAAAAAAGAAAAAACATCTTTTCAACAAAGAAAAATGGGTCTAGTCATTAACTTATTATATAAAAAAGGTTTACTCTCAACCACTAACTCTAATTTTTTATGGACGATGATAGTTTAGGATCACCCATTGCAGAAAAGTTTCAGTTACTATTTTAGATTTTTCTTTTTTTCTTCCCTTTGGGTAATAAGCTCTAAACCCAATTAATGTGCATCACCACTATAATAGTGGTAAGTAAGACAAAAACATATAATCAATTTTTTTAACATTTATAACAAATTGTAAATCAAAGATAATATATATGTTAAACAAAAACAAAATAATAACGTTATTTTATTTGGTTCACGTTTCTACATCATATTCAAATCACGAATGGTTTTTGAAAAATACTTAAAAAGTATTTTCATTATCTTTTTTATTACATGTTTCACACCTACGTCTACATGATAAATTTTTTAGATTATTAAAAAATGTAAATATTTTTTTAGAACATAATTTTTGTTTTATTTAAGATGGTGATCATCTTTTCAGATTGAATGATTCTTCTAATTTCATAATATTTATTTGTACATCTAATATCTTAATTTTAAATGAAAAATAAATTAAATCTCTAATTAATTGTATATTTAAATTTTAAGGATAAAAGCAATATATTTTTTAAATGATATTCAAAATTAAAATAATTTAAACTGTTTCAAAATTGGCGACTATATTCTTGACCTCTTAGAGTTCTCTAGATTTCTCCTAACTCGCAAGCGTCCTTGTACCGTCCGCACTTAGTTTGAAGTTGTACTGCTGATGATGACACTCTACTAGTCTAGTTAAGAGGTGACTGCAACACTTTGAAAAGAGGAAAAGAACAAAATGATTAAATCACATCCATATATATATATATAACCTTCGATAAATAATATTATAATATTTAGTATGATATCAGTTTTTTACAATTATTTAACTGCAATCATTTAGGTATTAACAAATATTTTAAAAAATAATATATAATTGTGATTAAATAAAGATTATTTAATTAATTTTACACATTAACACTATATAACTTTTAATCTCAAAATTTGAACATAAGAAAGTCAAACTAAACACAATACAACTTTTTTTTTTAAATTAATCAAATTACAAATTTTATTTTTATCTCTTTTTATAAATTAAAATAAATTTTATTTATACATAAATTCTTAAAAACTTTATTTTACTATCAACTCTTTTAAAACAGTTACTTTAATTTATAAAAATAAAATTTACAATTTTTCATCAGTTAAAAAAAAAGAGAATACATATTAAATTATGGAAGGCAAGTAGAAATTGCCCTTATTTATAATTATAATAATAATAATTACATCACAAATTTAAATTAGTGCACGTCCTCTTCCAATTAACTTTATCATTCACGTGACTTTATGTGCATGTCCTTTTCCATATGTATCTAAGGATAAGAATGCAAGTTACTGCAGAAGCTACAATACACAACCTTAATTAACACTAGATGGATGCTATGGATTTTGTTGTAAATTACCTAAACGCCACTGCCATTGGATTTGTTTGTGTAATCCTTTTCTGCATGTTTTTGTGTCATCCCTTGAAATTTTCTCAAGGTAAAGAGGCTCCCAAAGTTGCAGGTGCATGGCCAATACTTGGTCATCTTCCACTATTGAGTGGATCACAGACACCACATAGAATGTTAGGTGCTTTGGCGGACAAGTATGGACCCATTTTCAGCATCAAAATTGGTGTGAAAGAGGCTTTGGTGATCAACAACTGGGAAGTGGCGAAGGAATGTTTCACAACAAACGACAGAGTGGTTTCCTCTCGCCCCAAGATTGCTGCCAGTGAACACTTGGGCTACAACCAAGCCCTGTTTGGCGTAGCACCATATGGTCCATATTGGCGCCAACTGAGAAGGATTATAGCCTTAGAGATCCTCTCCTCTCACCGAATAGAGCAACTACAACACATTTTTGTCTCAGAAGTTCAAAGTTTCATCAAAGAGCTCTACGATGTTTGGTGTAGCAAAAAGAATGAGTCTGGCTATGCGTTGGTGGAGTTGAAGGAACGCTTTTCTCATCTCACATTCAACATTATTATTCGAATACTCACTGGGAAGCGATGTTTCGGTGGTGCAACTGTGGATGATGAGAAGGCACAAAGGTGTGTGAAAGCTATTAAGGAATTCTTGCGTCTGTTTGGAGTATTCACGGTGGGAGACGCTATTCCTTGGCTGAGATGGTTTGATTTTGGTGGCCATGAAAAGTCCATGAAAGAAACTGCAAAGGAATTGGATCAGATACTGAGTGAATGGTTGGAAGAGCACCGTCAAAATAGGGCTTTGGATGAGAACAATCACAGAGTTGAAGACTTCATGGACGTTATGCTTTCATTGTTTGATGGAAAAACAATTCATGGGATCGACGCTGATACCATCATCAAATCAACACTACTGGTATGCTTGTATCTGCCAATACGGGACATTTTTTCTTTTATTATTAACTAAAGAAGAAAAACTTCGTTTGTCTACTTCTTTAGATATCTTTATCTTTGATTATTACAAATTATTATACTATTTTATTTCATTTTCAATTTCAATTACATGTTTTAAAACAAGTGATATATCTATGTATACAAAATACTTATTCATATGCGAGTAACACAGTAACTGTTTTGGACTCAACAATATCTTTGCTTTTAACAAATTGTATTTCAATAAAAATCTCTTTAATTTTTTATTTTATTTCTGAATTTATATATTTTAAATATTATTTCTTAAATCAATATTTATATTTGATTGAGAATTTATATTGTATGCTATATCAATATATCTTCCGTTTTGAGAATTCATATGAATAAATTATTGTAATAGTAGCCAATTTTAATTCATATATATATATATATATATATATATATATATATATATATATATATATATATATATATATATATCAATAAAAGTTACGCGTGTTAATTTTAATAATTTCTCTTAAATTATAGATATTTTATCTCTTTAATTTTTTTTATTTCATAAAATCGTAGAATAATTATGATTAATAATAAGAGTTTAATAATAATGCAATATTTATGTTAGCATCAAGTTATAAGTCATTATTTATGAGTTTTAATATATGTAAGATTTTAATGGAAGTTATTGTAAATTTAATGATAAATAATAAATTTATCGTATATGGTTATGTGTTTGTTTGTGATACGTGTAAAATTATTTAAATTTGATGATAAATTTAACAAATTTATCATATATTTTTTATATAGGTTTTTTTTGTGATAACAAAAACTATCAAATATGTAAATATTATACTATTTGAATTGTTTCTTAATTTACAAATCTAACTTCATGAGTTTTATGTAAATTCTTAGGGAATTTTATAAAGATAAGGAATTTCAAATACATTGAATTTGAAATATTTTTAATTTAAATGATTTTATTTTTTAAATATTTTGTTTGGATAAGGTTATTTAAATTTATTGAATTTTAATTTATTTATTTTGATATACTAAAATTTTTTATTCTCAAGTAAAAAATAATTTCAACCAATTTTATAAAAGTAAGTTTGAAGGACTACACTTTCTTACTTTTTTTTTTTAAAGAATTTTTTACAATTTTAATTAGTCCAAATACTTTTCAAAATGCGTATAATTTTAAATTTTTTTAAAATTTCTCATTCAAACAAGTTATTTAATCATAAAATATTTAAAATTCTAAATTAAATAAATTATCTTTTTAGAATTTTCCATCCAAACACACTATTACTTATTTGGATAGCATGTTTGATTTGCAGGCAATAATTGTGGCAGCAACTGACACAATCAGTGTTACTCTTACATGGACAATAAGTTTATTATTGAGAAATCCTTTTGTGTTAGAAAAAGTTAAAGAAGAGCTTGACGTCCAAGTTGGAAAACAGAGATGCGTAAGTCAGTCGGATATAAGTAAGTTAATGTATCTTCAAGCCACAGTCAAAGAAACTTTAAGATTGTACCCTTCAGTTCCTCTTTCAACACCTCGCGAGTTCACAGAAAATTGTACTATAAATGGCTACACTGTAAACAAGGGAACCCGTCTAATTACAAATATTTGGAAAATCCATACAGATTCTAATGTTTGGTCAGATGCATTAGAGTTCAAACCAGAAAGGTTTCTCACCACTTACAAAGATATTGACATGAAGGGTCAACATTTTGAGCTATTACCATTTGGTGCTGGAAGAAGGATTTGTCCTGGAATATCATTTAGTCTTCAAGTTGTTCACTTAACTCTTGCTAGTTTCTTGCATTCCTTTAAAATATTAAATTCATCAAATGAACCTATTGATATGTCTGAAATTTTTGGAATGACCAACTCTAAAGCCACCCCACTTGAGATTCTTATTAAACCACGTTAATCTCCAAGTAGTTATGAAAGCATATATATATACATATGGTCTCTATATAATATTGATTGTTAAACTATGTAATCTATTCTAGATACATTAATCTTGTAAATTACTTTTTATGTCTTTTATTGTTTTTGTTTACTCATCATGGAGGAGGTTGATTTAAAGACTTTCATAGAAGTATTTGAGTTAAGTTTGAAATTATAATTTTTAATTCTATTGTTAACTGCCCAGCCCAATACACTCTAGTTCAAAAGGTCACGCACCCAAAACTACCTCAGTTTAAGATTCTAAAAGATCACGCATCTTAACCACCCTATCTAATATACTCGAGATCCTCAAAATCCCACAAATCTTGGGATAATCACCCCTAAAAGATATAACTAGGCTCTCTGCAAAAGATATAATCAGCCTCCAAAATTATAGGATTTATCTTTAACCTTATCATTTATATCCAATAAATCCTATATATGCAAACATCACAATAAGACTCAGGTAACTTCTCACCATACACTCTTCAACTTATACACTCACTAACTTGGGCGTTAAAGTCTCTTCAGGTACCAACCTGCTCCCACCTACTAGAAAAGAGCCCAAAGGCTACAAGTTTCAAGAGTTTCTCATGGTTGAAACCATAAGCACTTCCTATTGTTTAGCCATGGCAGACAACCATGATATATAAAGAATGGAAAAACTCATCAGAGAACAACACAATGACCTCCAAGCACTTCGTAAACAACACAATGACCTTGAGACCCTTTGATGAGAGCATGAAGCCATTAAATCCGCCTCCAAAATGTAACCAACTTTAACAACAATCCCTCACCCACCTCAAATCCTATGACAACCGGCAACCACATTCCCTCTCATCACAAGGTTGACCATGCCTAAAGTAGTCAAGCTAACCCTAGAAAAAACCATACTCTCCCACTGAGCTCCTTTTCCCTCGTCCTAGAAATTACTCGAGCACAAAACCCCCACCTTCCAAACGACACCTTTTCACCAATGACATCCTTAAGAGACCCTCCCTCGAGATGGAAACAAACCAACCTCGACCAATATGAAGGCACCACTGACCCCAATGAGCATCTTGAAACTTACATGACCCAGGTGAACTTGTGCACCAATGATAACAGAATTCTTTATCGTGTCTTCCTAACCTCCCTCAAGGGAGCTGCCCTAAACTAGTGGACCCAACTTCCCCCACACTTCATATGCTGCTTTGAAAGTCTCATTGGAAAATTCACATACCAATTATATGCCATTTGCCGACCTCGCCAAACCACCTCGGTTGCCCTAGTCAGCCTACAACAAGGAAGCCACGGATCCCTTAACAAGTTGATTGACAGATTCTCCAAGATAACCATCAAGATTTGCGACCTTGAGCCAAGCATCACCCTCCACTCCATCATCTCCACTCTCAAGCTAGGAAAATTCGTAGACAACCTATGGAAGTAATGCCACATCAACATGGATGAATTCTGACAACGAGCCTCGAGGTACATCCAGATGGAGGAACTAGCCACCCAAAAAGCACAACTCTTCAAAGTCAAAAAATCCCAATGATGGAAAGTTAGCAACAAACTAGGAAAGACCATTCCAAATAATCAAGAACCTATACAATAAAGCATACAAACTTGAAGAGCTAAGCAGAAAACACCTCCCTAGTATTTTTACTGTAATTGGCCCTTACATTTGCCATAATTGGCCTTCGCACTTGTTATAATTGACCATCGTATTTTGTCGTAATCAACTCTCGCAGTTGCCATAATTGACACTTGTATTTTTTTCATAATTAGCTCTTGCAACCACCATAATCATCCCTTGCATCTTTGCCATAATCGGCCCAACACGCCTTCGTCCATACCTCACATTTCAATCTTTTCAGCTCTCTAACTCATAATAGCCACCCATTCTAACTTAAGAGCTCAGGGGACTTATGTATCTGCTCGACCCAATACACCTTGGCCTAAACCTCATCTCCCAACTCACTAGACATTGACTCAAAGGCTCGGGGGACTTATATACCTACTTAGCCCAATACACCCCGACCCAAAAGGCCATGCACCCAAAACTACCTTAACCCAAGACTCCAAGACATACATTCTAACCACCCTCATCTAGTATACCCGAGATCATTCAAATTCCATAAATCTTGGGATACCTCTAAAAGATATAATTAGACTCCTTCCAAAAGATATAATCAGACTCCAAAATCATAGCATTTATTTTTAACTATATCATTTATCTCCAATAACTCCTATATATACAAACATTACAAAAATACCTAGGTAACTTCTCAATATACATTCTTCATCTTATACATTCACTCACTTAAACGTCCAAGTCTCTATAGGTACTCACATGCTCCTACCTGTCAAAAAAGAGCCTAAAAACTACAAGGTTCAAGAGTTATTGTTTTAATAAAAACATTATCCAAATTCTTATTTTAGGATTAGATTTGGGTTGATTATATACCAAGACATACTAAAACACGATGAAAGATGTATCATATTTATAATATTTAGTCTGCATATAACTTATTCTACTATGTTATGGCTAAAAGCTCAAGTAATAGCAATAACTAATATCCCTAAATTTTTTGTTAAGTTGAATAATGTCGAAGTCTTAATGTTTCCATTCAAATTTTAGTAATTCGTATTGAAAAATATCTCTTGTAAATGTAGGAAGCCTAGAGAGAAAGGTTTCCTCTAATATAAATTATCCTTTTTGACTTGTTATATTTGGATGTATTTATTCTAATATAGGTAAGTGTTTTACCCTTTAAAGACTAAGATTTTATATCAAATTGTAAAACTAATGAAAACATAAGAAAAGTAGTTGAACTATGTCTCTTAAAACCTTATTGAATCCTTTAGAGCAAAATAGTTATGTCCCAATCCTTTAAAGCAAAATCGTAAAGCAATCTTATTGAATCTAAATCTCCTAACAACCCAAAGAGATAGATTTGCATTAAGCTTAAGGATTGTAAAATTATCAACAACTCAGTCTCCATTCCTAAACAAACAATTGATTAGGCCATATAGAAAACAAAGCTTAAAGATAATAAACCAATAAAAAGGAACAATTTTTTTTTTTTAACAACCAATACTGTTATCACTTCCCAAAAGTGCATTCTATGGGGATCAAACTCAAGTCGTCCCCCACAAACTCAGTATTATTTATTAACAAAACTCACTTTTAAGTGTTTATTCTCACTTTTTAGTGTTTATTCTTACTTTACACAAATACTTAAGAAACAGGAAGAAAAATGGGTAAAATTGGGTCTTTATAGAGAAATTATTAAAGCGTCAGAAGAAGTACAATCATGCTTAATTTAGCATGGTCATGTTGCGATCTTGACAACCTCGAGCATGATCATGCTACTTAAATTTCAAAAAGGATGTCAAAACTAGCACAATTAGACTAGTACCAACACATTTGCACTAAAAAACTCAAATCTTTTCCATAAATATCAGAAGATGAGAAACAAAAAAGGACTCACTTTGGTTTAGAAAAAGAGTTAGATTTTTTATGTGGAACCGAGGAATGAGCAGAAAGCTTTGGATTGAGTTAATTCACAATACTTTGTATTAGTAATTCTTTCTTTTAACTATGATGTCATGTATAACTCTTAAGAGATTTGACTTTCATATTACTCATTTCTGGCTCATCCCCTTTTTCTATGGTTGCAATGTAAACCCTTTGTAATTCCTCTTATACTTTGCATTATCATTCAATATTATTCAGTGATTAATTTTCTTCTCTATTACACTTATACACCCTAATTATTTGAATATTTATGACCATTTATATATGATTAATCTGTGAAACAAGTACATTATTGCTACGATAGAATTGACCAAATTTCTCAAGCAAACCTCCAATTAGGCAAAAAGAAACCGATCCTAATTTGAAATATTGCTTGGTTAAACTGGATAACAAGTTAGGGTTATAATATAGTGTGAATGACTAAACACACAACAACAACTTAGTACTTTATTAGTGATCAATGAATAACAAAAAATGAGATTGCTTAGTAAATAGGGGGTAAAAATATTGTAGAGATATCACAACCTTAGGTCTTAATCCATTGAATTATAAACTTATTACTCGATCTCTTCTTGTTTTCTACTACTCTAAGTCTGAACCACCAAACACATAAATCATTGTTTCCCTTATAATGCTTTATTATCTTCTTAATTGAATTATTTGGAACTAGATATGATCCTTTGCGTATATATATATATATATATATATATATATATATATATATATATATATATATATATATATATGTATGTATGTATGTATGTATGTATGTATGTATGTATGTATGTATGTGTGTGTGTGTAGTCTCTAAGCAATGACCCAATGAAAGGTGCCTTAGGTCGGCTAACATGAAATCAATTCAAGCCTTTGGCTTATCTGAAATAGGTCTTCCCACTTTGATGTGAATTTTCCCTTTGCATGTTCTTTCCAAGCTTCGCCTCGCTTTCTCCAGACGAGGTCTCATTCTTTAAAGTTTCTTGGTGTCACATTGGTGTTGAATCTTCATGTTGTTCTTTTTTTTGAAGCTTCCTCTCTTTATCTGGGCTTTATCTCAGAGTTCTTAGGCGAGATCAAGGTTAATTAAAATTTCCTGCTAGTTTTGGTCTATGTTGAATAGTCTCGATGTAGCGTTGGCTCCCCTATTTCAACAGGGATGGGAGCATATGTTCCATATACTAGATTGTATAGCGTTTCTTGGGTCGTAGTTTAGGGAGTACATCTGTTTATCCATAATACTCCTAGGAGGTTCTCAGCCCATCTGCCTTTAGCCACTCCTAATTGTTTCATTATCTCGGAGAGTATCACTTTGTTAGTTGTTTCCGCTTCGCCATTGGTCTACGGGTGTTCTACCGAGGTGTTTACCTTCACAATTGAAAATATTTCTAGGAACTCTTCAAATTTCTTATTTGTAAATTGTCTTCAATTTTCGGTGACTACCATATAGGTATGTTGAACCTGCATATGATCTTCCAAAGGAATTTCTTAACATTTGGTGCTTAGATCTGAGGTAATGGCTCAACTTCAACCCATTTAGTGAAGTAGTCAACTCTAACCAAGAGGAATTTGCATTGCCCTTTTCCCAGTAGAAAAGGTCCTAAAATGTCAACACCCCACATAGCAAACGAACAAGGAGAGGTTAGACTTTGGAGTTCTTCAAGTGGAGTTTGGATTAAGTTCCCATCCTTTTGACACTTTTTGCATTTTCTAACATATATCTCAACATCTTTTTCCAAACTTGGTCAATAATAATTTTCCCTCATTACCTTTGCTGCTAATGTGCGTGCTTCAGAATGGAAGTCACAGATTCCATCATGTAGTTCGACCAAGATGTATGCTCCTTGGTTCAAGGTCAAGCATTTCAACAATGAGGTTGAGTAACCCTTTTTAAATAATTCATGTCCTATGATTAGGAAACTTACAGACCTAGGTCGCTGAGCTCTAGCTTTTTTTTCATTTGATGGATGTTCTCCATTTTCTATGTGGCTCTGATCGGAGTCATCCAATTCGGTTCTCCTTCAACGACTATGGAACACAAAACTATGGTGCTTGGTTTTTCAAGTGTTTGTTATATAATTGACATGTGATGTCTGGATTTTTAATGCTAGCTAATTTGACTAGTAGATCAACTCTTTCATTCTTTTCTCTAGGGATATGCTCAATAATGACTTCGGTGAATAATTGCTTTAAGTTTAACACCTGTGATAATATTGTAAGCATAAATTATCTTTAACTTGATATTCTCTACTAAGTTAGGAGACTATTAATTGGGAATTACTTTGGCATTTCACCTTCTCGACCCCCATCTCTTAGGCCAAAGCTAAGCAACTATCAAGGCTTCATATTCTACTTGATTATTCGAGGCATGAAATTTAAATTTCAAGGATTGTTTTAGGACAATGTTGTCAAGGCCTTCCAACAAAATTCTTGCACCACTCCCTTACTTATTTGAGAACCCATCAACATACAATGTCCAATGTGTTTCAACTTCAAATGCTGATGGTAACTCATTTATAAAGTCTATGAGGCACTAGGCTTGGATGGCTCCACTTGGCTCAAAACAAAGGCCAAATTCAAACAACTCTATGGTCCATGAAATGAGTTTTCCAGAGAGCTCAGGCTTCCGAAGAAGCTTGGCAATGGGTGATTGATTTTTACTATCACTTGATGACTTTGGAAATATGACTGAAGTCATCTAGCCGCCATTACAAGTACTAAAATAAGCTTCTCAAGAGTTTGATAGTGGATCTCTGGGTTGTGTTGTGTTCAGCTAATATAATACATCAGTTCCTATTGAGAGGAGCATTCTTGGACTATGATAGCACTGATGTTTGAGATAGACAGGTATAAGAAGATTTCCTTTTCTAGTTTAGGTTTTTGAAGAATAGGTGGAGTAGTTAGGGACATTTTTAAATGTCAGAAACTAGTTTCACACTCCTCGGTCCATTCAAATTTATCACCTTTTCGTAGCAACTTAAGCATGGGCCTTGTTTTCCTGGAAAATTTAGGCAAAAATCTTGAAAAGGATGCCAACCTCGCTACCAATATTTGCACTTCTTTCTAATTTTTTGGACTTCTCATATTAATGACAGCTCAACACTTGTCATGATTTGTTTCAATTCCTCTTTATGATAGCAAGAAGCCTAAGAACTTTCGTCCTTTCCCCCAAAAACAAACTCATTTGGGTTTAATCGCATGTTATACTTCTAAAGTGAAGCAGATGTTTCTTCTAGATCGGAAATATGATTATCGTGACTATCAAACTTGATCACCTGATCATCCACGTACACCTCTACATTTTTCCGATTTGATCTCGAAATACCTTGTCCACCAGGCACTGGTATATGGCTTCGACATTCTTTAAGCTGAAGGGAATCACATGATAACAGTAATTTGCATTATTAGTGATGAAAGAAATTTTTTCTTTGTCATGGGGAAACATTTGAAACTGATTTTATCCGGAGTAAGCATCAAGGAAACTCCACTTGATATCTGGAAGCACCGTTAACAAGTTTATCTATACTTGGCAGTGGGTAATAATCTTTAGAGCAAACTTTGTTTAGATCAGTGTATTCAACACACATGCGCCACTATTGGACTTGACAACCATGACTACATTTGCTAGCCAGGTTGTATACAAAACTTCTCGAACAAACCCAACCTTTAAAAGTTTGTCAACTTCTGCCAAGGTCACTCTTTTTTTTAACTCTCCCATTTCCTTTTCTTTTGAGAAATCATCTTGGGATGGCACATATGGATAACTTGTGGCATACAATATTTGGGTCAATTTCTAGCATTTTGGCAGTTTTCCATGCCAACAAATCTGCATTTCTTTTGAGGAGATCACAAATCGTGGTCTCATTCTGCTCAGTTAGATATGCTCCTATATTGGTGGTCTGACCTTTGGCTTTCAGCAAGAAAGTTTGAGTGTTTTCGACTAGCTTAACAGTTGTTGCATCTTTGGCTCTAGGGTCCAAATCCATCATCCCGACAGTGTTAGACCAAGGTTTGTTCGTCAAATTTTGGGGGTAGCTGGGAGGGAGTATAAAATTCAGTGTTAGACTAGTATTAGACCAGTGTTATAGAACTTCATGACTAAATGTGGTGTGGAAACTATTGCTCCGAGCTTGTAAGTGACAGTTTCTCGAGCAAAACGTTGTATGACGTGTTGGCATTCACTATGATGTAGCGAACCTTGATGGTTTTATAATATTTAGTTCCAACCCTGAATTTTGTATACAAATCTACATATCCTCGGATATCCACTCGTTCTCCTGAAAAACCTAAGAGTTGATCCCTGAATGACTGGATCGAAGTTTCCAAGATACCGAGTTGTACAAAGGTTGACCAATAGAGTATGTCGACAAAACTCCGCTAATCGACAAGTGTTTTGCAGACTGTAAAATTTTCTACCTCTTTTGTTATGACCATAGGATCATCTTGTTATGGGTCAATACCTTCGAAATCTTCGTTAGTGAAAGTAATGGGTGGGTAATGGGGTTGAGATGAATTTGAAGTAATAGTATCAAAATTTTATATTACACGAAGATGTCTCTTCTGGGTTGAGTTACTTGTTCCTCCCCCAACAAATCCCCTGCAATGGTATTAATGAATCCTCTCAACGGAGAACTACTTTGTAGTGCTCGTCGATCATCTTTGGGTTCTCTTTCCTGATGTCTCTTATTCTCTCTTATGGCAGTTCTTCTCCCTCTCCAGCAAGTTTCCCTTCATCTTTCTCAATTAACAAACCTTTTTAGATGTCCCATCTAGATTAATTCTTCTACTTGTCCTTCAAGGTGTAGCATTGATCAGTGTTGTGCCCATAATTTTTGTGATATCAACAATACTTGTTGTCTGCATTGTATGGAGTTGAAAAATTTTTTGGAGTGGTAATAAGCTCATAAGTAAGTGTCTCTTCAAGAATTTTGGCCCTGTTGGTGACCAAAGGAGTGCAATGTATGAATTGAAGTGGTCTCGACTCATGAGGAGAATCTCATTTCCTTTTTCCTTTCTTATCTTTAATTCGGTCTCTAACAAGCTGGTATGTTGGGTTTAATTTTGGAACTCAGTCAGTTCTTCCCCTCTGCATGTATTTAGCTACCCTTCTTCTCAGTTCATCCATACTCATGGTTGGCTTTTTGCAAAAGCTGACTGTAAACTTCCCAGGCCAGAGTGTTGTCACCATATGGTGAAGTGCGACCTCAGGGTTGAAGTTTCTAACACTCATCAAAACTTTACCAACATGATATATGTGAAATGGTGAGGTTGGTTGGTCGCAAGCTATATCCCTAAATTTGTTGTTAATGTCTGAAAATTAGCAATGAAATTGGGAGGAAGTCTAGGAAACCAACTCAATGTGTCTCCCTTTAATGAAGTTGGAAACAACTTACAGAAGATTGCATCTTCCATGGTGTATAAGCCCATTTCGGTTATGTATACATCTAGTACTCGCCAGGGTCAGTTGTCTCGTCATATCGGTCCAATACAAGTGGTTTCCAATTGGATGGGAGAGGAACATTCAATATGGCATCGACAAATGGGTGCCAATATTGGGTGTCATAACATTGCTTACTTGGGACCAAAAGGTAGCTATTTGGTAGGTCTGACTTCTAGAAGATTGATATGTACTATCCCCTAATAGAACTAACCTTATTCTCTCTCATGAGAACCTCTAGTTTCTCTTCATTACAGTGTCTCATCTGCTCCATTTCATCTCGAAGTTGAGAAATTAGCATGCTAGGTCCGGTGTGATCAAATATTTCTCTAGGTGGTGTAGTATGCTTGATCTGTCGAGGATCATGCTCGTTAGTTTGCTAAGGATAGGTCTCTTCCATTTTTTTCCTTCTAGTGGTGATCATGTATAAGAAAAAGTTGTATGTGAGGTCTGAGTAGTATCCTTCAAATCCTAGGTCTTGAAATCTTGGTCCCATAAGTGAGGGTGACCTAAAAAAAACCACTCCGACGATGAAGTTAGTATGGGTGTTAAATTAGGAGTTCGGAGCTAAGTTAAGTGTAGTTAGAATAAGCAACCTTTACCTGCTGTCTTACCTAGTATTTATAGGCTTAGGGTGATTAGGGTAATGGGCCTTGATTAGTGAAGGTTCAATCACACGTTAATTATGTTTAGTTTAATTAACTATATTTTTAGGCTAAACCGTTTTCTTAATCTTTCTTGTACAATGTTTTGTGCCAATGAAGGTTGAGGTCTTCTGAAGTGAGGTCAACTTGAGATCATTTCGGCTAAAGACTTTGGTCTGGTACACCTAGATTTTTTGTTGAGTTAAACAATATGTGAAACTCTTAGTGTTTCATTCAACTTTTAGTAACTCGTACGTATTGGAATGCCTCCATATGCAAGATTTACTAAAGTTTATATTGTGTAGACTTAATACCTCCATTTCTCTATTGTAAATGCAAAAGGTCTAAAGAGAAAGTCTTCCTGATCTAGTATAAATTATCCTTAAAATTAATATAAGAAAAGGATTTGAACTATGTTTGTTAAAACATTTTCTTAAATCAATCCTTTGATGAAAAACATCTTACCTATTAAGAGGAATGTCTTGATTAAATTTTCACTAGTTCATCTCCATCGCTAAGACTATGTTTAGTTTTATAACAACAATTGAAGTTCCTATAACTTGTTTGAAGTTACAATTATTTTTCCTACATCACTTTTGAATTAATCTTAAGAAATTTTACACTTGATTCAGCCTTAAGAAAAAAATAAGCATTTTTGTCTCAAAGCCTTTAGGCTTCAACAGTTCATCTCAAAGGGAATCTAGAAGGGGGTTGAATAAATTTTCAAAATAAAATTCTATTTTTCAAAAATTGGAGTTTTCTAAAATAACCCCTTGAAGATGCCTTCAAAATTCTTTCAAAGAGCTTGTAAGTGAATTCTAATAAATTGAATAGCACAATGAATCAAAACTCTTTTAAAGATTAACGCAATGCAAAAACTAATTTCAAGATAAATTCCACCAAATCTAGCAATTCAATATTTTTCATAAACCAAATTATATGATTCCAAGATTCAATTTTTAGCTGAGAATGATTTACAATACAGTAAATTTAGCTCAAAACAAACTAATAACATGTGTAGGGATAGAGAGATTAACATTGTTGTTTATATTGGTTTAACCCTCAATGGCCTACATCTAGTTTCTGATCTAGCCTTTCGCTAAACCTGTTTTCCACTAGAATTGCATACAATCACACAACACATACATAATTCAAGAAAGACTAAACAACATAACAAAAAGAGGCAAAAACCATTGCACTCCACAAGAGCCTATTTCTCTATGACACCCCACCACACAAACATATGTCTCATACATAACAACCCGCCATGATATTTCTCAATAATCTCACGATGGTCCATAGCGGTCCACGACAATCCATGAGGGTCCATGACGGTCCATGGTGGTAAACATTGCACGGTGGTCCACAACAATGTATGGTGGTTCATGGGCTAAGGCATCGTAGCTAAGAGAGTGTACCAAGCGCACGTTTCATGGCTGGCAGCGTGCACCAGACGCGTGTCGTGGTTGGCAGTGTGCACCAGAAGCACGCGTCGTGGTGCGCCATGGATGGCATCATGCACCAGGCACACGCGTCGTGGCTGGCAGTGTGCACCAATTGCGTCCCATGGCTGGCAGCACGCACTAGGCGCATACACCAGGCACCATATTCACAAAATTTGAGTCACGGACTAGCATTTTTTAGATTGTTTTAGCCATGAAAGGATTTTTACGCACTAAATTAAAGGGGCTAAGTGTGGGAATAAAAATTTTTTCATTTTAAAAAAAATCAGTTTTGCCACAATGGTGTGGGAAATAGCACAACGTTGTGAAAAATCCAACGCCATGGCAGGTCTGGTGCACCCTAGCAGGCAGCGTGCACCAGACACATGTGCCATGGTGCATCAGATTCACAAAATTTGTGCCACGAACTAGCATTTTCCAGAGTTTTTTAGCCCTAAAAGGATTTTTACGAGCTAAATTAAAGGGGCTACGTGTGGGAATAAAAATTTTTTTATTTTGAAAAAAACATTTTTGCTATAGTAGTTTAGGAAATAGCATAGCATTGTCGGAAATCCAATGCCATGGCAGGTCTAGCGCACCAGGCGTGCGCACACATTAGTGCCTTGACAAGCAGCATGCACCAGGCATATGCACCATGATGAGCCAGATTCACAAAATTTGAGCCACGGACTAACAATTTTTAGATTTTTTTAGTCTTTAAAGGATTTTTAAGATTACTCAAACAAAGATAGCAATTGTTCTTGATTTCCTATACCTTCAATCACAAATTTTGGTTCACCTTCAAAGCTCAAATATGGGTTTTCTTTATTTCTTAGGGATTTTCTCTCATAGACAGCAAACTTTCTCATGAAAACCTAAAAACCTTTCAGCTATGTGCATAACTAGTTCAACCATAGAGATGTGACATATCCCACAATTTTATGGTCAAGCTCCTTATCAAAATTCTCTTTTAGTGCATATCGCACATCTCAATGGAATGTTCCACATTGATGTGGGTGAACTCGTTTGTAAGCACCTGTTCATTTAAGAGGTTATATGTGTGTAAAATAATTAGTAAGAGGAATTAAATTTAATTTTTATTAAATTACTAATTGAATTGAAGTGTTATGAATTTATCAATAGTGTTAATGCTATGTGATTGTATTCAATTGATGGTTAGAATGGTGAGGAGGTGAGAATCATTGTTATTCCTTTGTTTCAGAGTGTTTTGGTTGAATTTTGGAAAGTTTTCGAAAATCTATTTAGGAGGAGATGCAAATGGCAAGTCAAGCTTACTAAGTACACCTCATCCTCTTTCTTTTCTTTCTCCTTCTTCTTCCTTACTTTCTCTTCCAAAATTTATTCCTTTCATTGCCTCATGTTTTTCGCCTTGTTGTCATTGTCGCTTTTGTTTGCATGTTGGGTTTCCAACCAACGAAATCCAAAGTGATCTCTTTCATTGCTTCTGATTCTAAGTGTTGATCAGTATAGGTATGTATAATAATAATTCTTCGAACCCTTTTCATTCATTTTTTATTCTGTTGTTCATTTTAAAAAGAAAATTTCTTTGTAATTTAGATTTCTTAAGTTTCTGGTTGGTTTTTGGGTTTTGTTAGGATTTTGAGTAATACCTTTAGTTGGAATTCTCCTTCTTTATAAAAGACAACTTTTACATGGAGAAATAGGTTAAGGGAGTTAAAACGTTGACTTTAATTTGGGGAGTTGTGTTTTGGTGAATGTAAAATCTACAAAGTAATTTGATTAAGCTTTTTAACTGAATTTTATTATTATGTGAAGTTGGTTTAGTTGGTGGAATGTTAAGATTGGAGTGTTGTTTTGTAAACATGAGGAAAAATTTATATGTGTTGATGATTTTGGGTGATGATTGATATTTTTTGATGATTTTAGAAATAATTGATGTTTGTGATTAATTCTAGTGATAACTAAAATCATAATGAAATGCATATTATTATGATGTATAATTATGAGATATATGCTGAATTTGATTAAGGTGGGCACTTAGAGAGAAGTATCTTTACCTTGGGTAATATGCATATATTATATATGTGGATGAGATGTATTAAGTTACGGTTGCAACTAAGTTCAATGTAATCTGAATACTAGATATGCATAATCTATGGTTTTACATTGTGATCTTCACGTCAGGTATACTAGTTGAGGTACCAATCGGATGTACTTGGACGACAGTTGTTTTGTCATAAGAATCAAGTAGACTTTAGAAAACAATTGTTAAATGAGTATGCTCAGACATTGGTTGGTTGTCCGATGAGATAGGTGGATGCAAGATATCGATTGTGAGAAGTTATGGTCGCCTTGATGTTCAAGC
Organism: Psophocarpus tetragonolobus; assembly: GCA_037954015.1. Classification (NCBI taxonomy): domain Eukaryota; kingdom Viridiplantae; phylum Streptophyta; class Magnoliopsida; order Fabales; family Fabaceae; genus Psophocarpus; species Psophocarpus tetragonolobus. The sequence continues at coordinate 29,473,083 of CM075696.1, read as the reverse complement.
TCAATAAATAGTTAGGACATGTCGTGTCATGTTAGTATATGGTGTTGAGTGCTTATATTCAGGAGAAGCATAACTATGATTGATTTGGTTGTCATATTTGGGGATTGAATAGTTATAATATAGTGGTTGAATGTCTTTTATTCTATGTTTACCCTTCCTTGTGTGTTGTTTGTATAACTGTGATAATCGTGTTTTGCATAGGAGTAAATAGCAGTAATGGTGTTGTGAGGCAGGTGGATAATCTGCGATTGTGCTAGGAGACTTGACCAGAAGTATGATGTACTAAGATGAAGTTTGGATAATATGTTTTGGATTATATATTGTATAGTCTTTTGAATTTCATGTAATAAAAAAAATATAAAACAGTTTGGATAATTAGTTATGTTTTGGAATGGAGTTTGACTGAAGTATGATGTACTAAGATGAACTTAGTATGTTGTATATACTTATATGAATATTGAAGTTTAGATAGTGTAAAATTTGATTAAGAGTGATGATTTTGTAGAGAATGATGCAGTTGCGTTCTACAGTCTACATGATCTCGCTGGGCGGTAAGTCTCGCCAAGCAAGGGTTTGTCTCTATCATGGAATTGTTTTAAATTTGACCCAGTGAGAGGTCTTGCTCAGCACAAATTCTTCTTTGTTAGAAATTAACTTGGATTTGCGCCTAGTGACATAGCTAGCAGAGTGAAGCTCCTTCACTAAAACAATTATTTTCAGGGTCTTCACTAAGCAACAGTGGTAACTAGGCAAACTACCTTGTTCCTTGTTGGGCGACTCGATTCGCTTGGCGAGCTAGTGCAATATATAACATGATTTATTTTGTTTGAAATTTATTATTCTTATATGTATGTTGTATATTAATAGTGGAACCAATGATTACTAGTGATGAGTACTTACCTAATTACTTTGGGGAAGTTGAAATAAAAATTTATTCCGAGTTTTTATTTAGTTGGAAGATAATTATAATTGATGAACAATGGGTTAAGTGAATCGTCAATTTTGGGATGTTACACTAGTAATGTATTTTCTCTTCTAATGCACCTCTCATACTTGTTTGATATGTGACAATGCCACAATATTGTAGTTTATTTCTTTATATATATATATATATATATATATATATATATATATATATATATTTAAGTTTGACTTGTTACTTTTGTATTGTTCTTTTGGCAAGATGTCGCATTGTTCAAATTTTTTGTCTTGGCCTTGGGTAGGTTTAGACCTTGTCCTTATTGAAAGGCACAAAGTTGTCTATTTTATAATTAGAGTATTGTTTTGAGACATTAAAGGCTTGATTGGTTTTGTTTTGTTTTTTAATTTTTGAAAAGGGTTTTCAAAAATAGTTTTCGAAAACTGTTTTCGGGAATAAAAGAAAAAAAAACTTGTTTGGCAAGTGATATTTGAAAACTGTTTTGAAAATGTAAAAATGAAAAAACTTATTAATGTTTATTAGAATTTCATTAATGAAAAGAAAAAAACAACATATTATGCTTGTATTTTGAGTTTTCAAAACAAAAACTGAAAACTAAAAAGCAAAACTACTTTCAGCTGTTCTAGTTTTTTAATTTTTAAAAACTAAAAAACCAAAACTGTTTTCAGAAAACACTAACGAATCAAGTTTTTTAATTTTTAAAAACGAAAATACTGACAACAGTTTTATAAAACTATTGTCAAACAAGCACTAACTAACCATTTCTAGAGTTTAGCGTATGTTTTGTTTTTTATCATTAAAATATCACAAATTTCTTTTCCATATAGATTACATATTATAATATTATGTTTAATTTGTTTTTTATTGTTATATTGAAAGCACAACAATGTTTTTATTGTTAGGTTGTTATATATCAACTTTTGCTCTTCTAACAAAGTGTTTTTATTTTTTATTTTTATTTTAGGTCATTGATGTTTTAAGTGTTTTTGCTTCTCCTTTTATGCTGCAATAGGATCATCTACTGCTAATAATATATTCTTAATTTGTTTAATTGTTTTTATATTAAAAATTAGTATGAGAATGTATTTAGATTAGTTTTTTATTTTAAATTTAAACAAATAGACTCGTAATCGTAATGTATATCCGCATTCCAAATATATAGTCACCCGAGGTTAAAAATCTTTTTGAATTCGTGTACCAACAGTTAAATGATGTGAATTACAGCAACAATCTTAAAAATGCAAATGCCATGCATATCCATTTGCTTTGATTTGGTCTATGAGTTTTATCTTAACTCACACTTATATATTTTTTTGGATTATGTATTATTTCATTTGCAAAGTGTAATTGCAGGAGAAGTTAACACAAGCATACTACTGTTAGATGGGCAATATGTTTGATTTTGAAAAATCCTCATGTATTGGAAAAAATTAAAGCAGAGTTTGACATCATGTTGGAAAAGAGAGATGCATAAGTAAATATGATATAAGTTAACATATCTTAGTGAAAGAAACTTTAAGATTGTACCCTCCTAGTCCTCTTGGTGCACCTCGTGAATTCAATGAGAATTTCACTTTAGGTGGCTACAATATTAAAAAGAAAACTCGCTTAGTTACAAATATTTAGAAGATCCACACTGATGTTAATTTTTTTTTTTTGAAAAGCTAAACATATATTTATTATAAGAAACAAATTGTTTCTTAAAGTACAAAGATGATTATTTACTCCTCGGAACCGTATTGGATCATATCATGACTATCCTGCTATCTCATATTTAAGATACATAGTCTGGGATTAGCATACCAATCCGAGAACCTGCAACCCCTATTAAAACCAAAGGAATATGATAGTCATTTCCACGATAATACCTTTATGGACATGACAATGTCGACTGAGTCCACCGGTGTATTATAAAAAATAATCTGGTTTCTAGTAATCCAGATACTCCAAACCCCAGCAAACCAGAAAACGTACCTACAGTCCTTCCTGCGTTTTCCAGCCACCCATTCTGACGATGAAAGAAAGAGCTGAGGCACCTCCCCCGGAATAGGTCCTTGGAATCCCAGTCAGCTGATGACCTCATTCCAGACTGTTGAGCCTTAGCGCACCTTAGAAACAAATGATTGCTATCTTCATTAGCATTGCGACAGAATACACATAGAGCCTCCTGACCTGGGATATCAATGTCTCTCTTCAATAGATTAGTCGTGGTTGGTAGCCTGTCTAAAAATAGTCTCCATGAGTGAGCAATTACCTTAGAGGGTATTCTATCTTTCCACATTCGTCGCAAATCTCTAGGCTCCACGTCAAGCAATCTAGACATCGGCAGTTGCGAACGCAATACCGAATAAGCCTCCGGAATTGAGAAGACTCCATCCCCACTAGTCTTCCATCTCCATTTACCCGGTCTGAAGTCCACAATCGTCACTTGTTGCAGCCTGCTTTGCAGAAGACGAAGCTGCTCTTCTTCCCAGACAAATAGGGCCCTCCTCCACTCCCAGCTCCACCCCTCTATTCCCTTATTTTTGTCATTAATAGTGATGCCCTTATCTACTGCTAACACATATAACCTGGGAAACTCGATACTTAAGGATCTATCTCCTGTCCAAGTCTGTTCCCAAATGTTAATATTTGATCAGATCCATTATCGTTCAAACCTAAAAGATTTCTTACCCCTCACAAAGATATTGACTTTAATAGTCATCATTTTGAGTTTTTACCATTTGGAAGTGGTAGAAGAATTTGTCTTGAAAAATCCTTTGGCTTTCAAATCGTTCATTTCATTCTCGCTAGTTTCTTACATTCCTTCTAAATCTTAAATCCATCAACTTAGCCTATTGACATGACTCAAACATTTGGATTAACCAACTAGAAAACCAAACCCTTAAAGTTTTTATTAAACCACATTTATCTCTCAGTTGTTATGAAAGCATGTGATCCTTGCGTCAACTTTGTGGCCTTAATGTATTGTCGCCTATTAAATAATTTTTTAGTTAGTTTTGTTATACTTCTAGATCTCTAAAATATCTTGTTTGCATAGTTAATTCGCTTCTAAATTATCTGATACACACTATAGCTTCTTTTTCATTTCTTTATAGATTCATCTTTTTTTTATAAAGCAAAATTTTATTAATAAAAAATAGAGACACAAGATGTGTCTGTCCAAATCAAGAACAATACTTCTTTATAAATTTATTTATAGGGATATTTTTTCCTTTTTTTTTACAGAGGTAGTTTTTCTTTTTTACTTAACTAGTACTATTGTTACAGACATCTCACACTCTTTAAATCGAACATTAAGACATATATTTAAGTGATTTATTTTAGAAGTATTCTTTTAAAAAAAATACAATACAAAGAAAAAAAATATAATTTTTTAAAAAGATATATATATATATATATATATATATATATATATATATATATATATATATATACTTACTTTAAAATGGTAAAAATATCTCATATGATTGTTTTTAAAAAATATGGAAATTTTGAAAATTAGTTTATAAAAAGTTTTATATTATTTAAAAATTTATGAATTTTTTTTCCTAAAATGATTCTGAAAAAAGAAAATTATCTGTACAAACCAAGGCTTTTTTTATGTATACTAGAAAATAAAAAGTTTATAAAATGATTCACCCTCCCATTATTTACCTAAATAACTTTTTTTACTATTTGTGTTGAGAAATTAGTATTGGGAGAACCAATTTTTCAATGTGATTTTTTTTTATGTAAAAAATTTATAAGAAATTGGTCGTTGGGTAGCCAATATTTCATAAGCATTCTTTATTTTATATTTATTTTTACTTATTTATGTTGAAAAATTAGTTGTGGAACCAATTTTTTAATGTGTTTTTTTATATAAAAAATTTATAAGAAATTGCTTGCTGAGCAACTAATTTTTTATAAGACATTTTTTTTATCTTTTTGTTAATTTTTTGAATTTTTTGAAATTTATTTTTTATTTACTATATTATTTTAAGCCATGAATTTAAAACTAATTTTTTTTGCTTAATTTATATTTTATTTTATTCTATTATGTGTTTTATTTTTATGTTGTGTATCTTTTTTTATTGTTTTAATTTTTTAAAAATAAACTTTTTAAAATTAAATTAAGATTTTTAAACCTACATTTCAAATTATTTTTAAATTATTTTATAAAAAAGAATTTAAAAAATTTTAACCTAAAAAATATAAACTAAAAAATAAATTATAAAATGTTTAAAAAATTAAAACAACAAAAAAATACATAACATAATAAAAACATAATAACATAAAATATAAATTAACTAAAAATTTTAATTTTAAAATTTATGATTTAATATAATATAATAAATAAAAACTAAATTTAAAAAATAAAAAATATAACTTAAAAAAAAACGAATAAAAAATCGTCTTATAAAAAAATTATCTCCAACTAATCTTGATGACAAGAAATAAATTACGTCAAAATATTGATTTTTCTCGAATTAATCTCTCAACAAATAATAAAAAATTATTTAAATAAATAATGCTAGCCTATGTAACTTTTATAAATTTTTCCTTTTTATATATATATATATATATATATATAAGCCTACAAATCTAACTCTTATAGTATTACGAACTGATTTTTTTTTCTTATTTATTAATAAAAAAAATACTAATATACATTCTATCTTGTACTTTGTGGTGGTGCATTTTTTAAAAAGTATAAATATTTATAATTTTTTTTACTTTTTCGATAATATATTGCAAAAAAAATAAAAGAATTTACAAAATTTACTTTTTGAGAAAAGAAAAAAAGCAAAGCACGTTTCTTCTTCGTACTTCTGCGTCTTTATTGTTATTATTATTATTATTTAATTATAATAAAAGAAAATAGAAAAAGAAAGATAGAAAATGAAGAATAAATTATAAAAGAGATTTAAAATTAAAGTTAAAAAATAAAGTTGATATTTTAAAAAAATTAAAAGTAATAAATATTAAATAAAATGTTAATAAATGTTAATTAAAATAGCATAGTATACTATAAAGGTCTGTACAGCACCTAAAGCCTAAAGAAACAGAAAATTGGAAGCAATAAAGAAACTGATTGACAGCCATCATCAGAATCATTATTAGACACAACCACACAATACCACAGGAGCTGCCTTATTTGACTATTAGACGACCACCAAGGACAAGTTTGGGAAATGTCATCCACTCATCTATTTTTATTTATTTTAATATTGACGTAACATTATATAATACATATATATTTGTTAATAAAAAAAATCTTATGTTTATAAATAATTATAATTTTAAAATAAAATTAAAATATTAAAATAATTATAATTTTAAAAATGTAATTGAAGAAGAAAAATTAAAAAAAGGAAAGCGGGAAACACGAGGCACACTTACTGATAAAACATGAAATGTCAACAGACGCAAAACCTGATGTGACCCACTGCTTCAGATTTTTGCACATGGCCAGGGATGTGGATCATAATTGGTCAAGTTAAATAAACATCAACCCAAAATTCGATTTTGCGATAAAGATAATTAATAGATATTCTGTTTTATATTTGTTTATTTCTTTTGTAGTTGTTCTATTCTTTCATTCTTTCACGTATCTTTAGTTTTCTTCTATCCACATTGTTCTATTCTTAATTTGGTTGAGTTTTGACCATTATTGTAAATGCTAGAGTAATAAAAAAATATAAGAAAAAAATATCATCATATTTTGTTATTTATTGTTTTAAAGTTTTGAATAAAGTTAAAACTGATTCTTAATTAATTTAATCTTGAATTTGAAGATGGTAAAGAAGGGAGAAAATTCTTTGTTGAAAATAGGTAGAAGAAGATGAAAAAGAAATAAAGGATACAATAAGGTAAATTTTGTTTGTTGAAAAGATGAAGAAAAGCAAAAACAACTTTATTTACTTAGATGGGCCGAAGTGAAGGTTCAAAGTTGAGGATTTTTTTGTCGAATTTGATTCTTGATAAGTGAGAAAAACAAAAACGTGTCAAAATCTTTAAATCTAATCTATTATAGATATTTATTCATTTAGACATTTTCTGGTTACTTCTAAATTGATTGAGAGATCCACCGTGTAACACAATAGAGTACAATAAAAATACATCATTGCATTTGCATATTACTAGTAATCTTATTTTGTAAAAAAAATTCCATGAATTAATTAAATGAACGAAATTCGTTATTCTTTTATCAAAGTTTAAATTAATACGGAGTCTTTATGCGCTAACACCACTATTTTACAAAAAAAATTATATAATATTTTTATATTAAATGTGTTCTAATATCAAATGGGTTAATATTTATGTTTTTACCGCATAAAACAGTTTTATATTACTATCTCAATTAATATGTTTTAAATATTAAAATTTTACTCATTACTATTTTAAAAATCACATAAATAAAAAACCATAATTGAATGTAAAAATCTTTTATACTAATAATATATATCAATTAAATTATTTTACATATCTAATATTTGAATAAAAGATTTTATCAGAACCATATATCTGCTTCAACTAAACACATATTTTATAAAAGATAAATATTTAATTAATTTTTTTACTTCAATATTTTTTTTCATTTTGATTTTAGTTTTTATTAAATATTTTCTATTTTAAATCTTAAATACAATTTATGTATCTAAATTTTTGTAATTTTAGACATTCTACCTTTAAATTTAAAATCATAAATTATGTCTACAAATTTAAAAATGTGTGAATTAATATCACATTCATAAGTTGTTAACATTGATGGTTAACTCTAAGTGTGTTAAAAAATTATGTAACATGAAAGAGAATTATTATTTAATAAAAAAGGGTTAGTTAATATTTTAGGTTTACTAATATTTTTATAAGCAATTAGTTTCTTTTATTAAACCTTAAACGACCAACTTAACATTTCTATTAATCAATAATTTAACTGTTAATGTAAAAAATTAACAAAGACTATATGATAATATAATGATTTTAAACTTTAAAGCACAATGTTTAAAATTGAAAAAATTGGGATATATAAACTATATTTAAGTTTTATTTTTAATTCTTTTAATTTTTTTAAAAATAATTTTTTTATTAATAAAAAAATGCTAAAAGGTAACATGCGAAAAATATGAAGAAGATGAACTCGAGTACAATGAGAATACTTTAAAACATTAAAAAAATAACAATAAATAAAAATAATGTAATATTTATTACACATAGTTAATCAATACTTATTTAGGTTTGTAGATGTGATAACCCATTGTTCAAATTTTATATTAATTATAAAAGAATTGTTTTCAAAAAATAAAATTTAAAAATGATTAAAAAATTTCGCGTGCAACAAAAATCAAAACCTAAAAGATATTGTACAAAAGACAAAGTTAATTAAATGAAAGACAAATTATTAAAGATTAAATTATTTATACATAGATGTGCTGTGGACCCCTTTATCCTCATCGCAGCAGCCATAAACTGTATCTTCTTATATGTATTTAAGGATATTACATTCACGGATCCAGACTTATAACACAGGCAATCTTAACTAGCTCAAATGGATTTTGTCCTAAATTACCTAATTGCCACTGCCATTGGACTCCTTTGTCTAACCCTTTTGTGTTTGTTTTTGTTACCACCATTGAAAGGTAAAGAGGCTCCCACAGTTGCAGGTGCATGGCCAATACTTGGTCATCTTCCACTTTTGAGTGGTTCACAAACACCCCATAGAGTGTTGGGTGCTTTGGCAGACAAATATGGACCTATTTTCACCATCAAAATTGGTTCCAAAAAGGCTTTGGTAATCAACAACCGGGAACTAGCTAAGGAATGTTTCACCAAAAACGACATGGTTGTTTCCTTTCGCCCCAACCTCGTTGCCACCGAACACATGAGCTACAACCAAGCCATGTTTGGCGTAGCACCCTATGGTCCTTATTGGCGCCAAATAAGAAAGATAACAACTTTCGAGTTCCTCTCCCCTCACCGAGCAGTGCAAACACGACATATTTTTCTCTCCGAAATTCAAACTTCCATCAAAGAACTCTACACTCTTTGGGTTGACAAAAAGAACGAGCGTGGCTACGCGTTGGTGGACATGTCGCAGTGGCTTTCTCATTTGATCTTCAACATTGTTCTTCGCATAGTCATTGGGAAGAGGTATTTTAGTGGTGGTGCAACCGTGGATGATGAGAAGGCACAAAGATTTGTAAAGGCTGTGAAAGACTTCATGCGTTTGTTTGGGGTATTCACCGTGGCAGATGCAGTTCCTTGGCTGAGATGGTTTGATTTTTTTGGCCATGAGAAAGCTATGAAAGAAACTGCCAAGGAATTGGATAGTTTAATAAGTGAGTGGTTAGAGGAACACCGACAAAACAGGGCTTCGGATGACAAGGTTGATAGAGTTGAAGTCTTCATGGACGTCATGATTTCGTTGTTTGATGGAAAAACAATTCATGGGATCGATGCAGATTCCATCATCAAATCCAATATACTGGTATGTATATATATACAACACCTCTAGTCCTATAGTATACACTATAATGTTTTTAGGGATTCTTGAATTAGGATTTAAGTCTATATTCTTCGTTAATTGTTAATGGTATCTTTGCTTTACAAAGAAAGTGAACATAAAGAAGAAGAGAAAAGAAAAAATAAATTGAAAATGGTATCTTTAGTTTAATTAACAATGAGTAAAGATAATAAATTTATTATGAATAAAAGAAGGAAGAATTGTGATTTAACTTAACGTATAATAATGATCGGATTCAATATTTGGAAAATTCTAATTATTACGAATTTTATGTTCGTATTTTAAAACAAAAGTGTTGGTGGCCGTGGATGTTGATTTACGTATTTTGTATTATTTTAATTGATAATTAAATTTTCGCGTGATTTGTGCTGTAATTTTCTCTTACTTAATTGTATTCTTGTTGATTTTTTTTCTTGGCTCACATTATAGTAAATAAAAAATATTAAAATTTATTCAAATAACGAAATTTTAATTTAAAAAATAAATAATCGATGCAAATTGAAATTAAAATATTAATTTTATTTGAATTTAGGTTACACTCAAATTGAATCAAACTACACAACATATTATTTTTATATTTAGTTTGAATAATTTTTTCTCTCAAAATAAAAACAAATTGCATTGCAATCACCCATGTGGCGTCTCCTATATTGAATATATAATTTTTTTAATACTTATATAGTACAACAAATTGAAGATATCTTTCCTTTTAAAAACAGAAATTTAAAATTGTTTTAATATTAGTCAATCTGAATTTAAATTTTATTTTTAAAAATTGAATTCTAATTAACACTATAACAATAGAAAGTAATGTGTCTTAATTTCAATAATTTGCCCTTAATTTTTAAATTTATTTCTATACCATATATAAATAAACGATACATTTATTTATTAATTCTCACAAAATTTAGTTTAGTCTATAAGTTATATTTAAACTCATTCTTCTTTTGGACTATTTATTTGATATACAGACAGTAATTGTGGGAGCAACAGACACAACTACTACTGCTCTTATATGGACAATATGTTTGTTATTAAAAAATTCTCTCGTACTAGAAAAAGTTGAAGCAGAACTTGACAACCAAATTGGAAAAGAGAAATTCGTAAATGAGCATGACATAAGTAAGTTGATATATGTTGAAGCCATGGTCAAAGAAGCATTAAGATTGCACCCTCCGGCTCCTCTCTCTGGGGTTCGTGAATTTGCAGAGGATTGCATTTTAGGTGGCTACAATGTTAAAAAGGGAACCCGTCTAATTACAAATCTATCGAAAATCCACACAGATACTAATGTTTGGTCAAATGCATTAGACTTTAAACCAGAAAGGTTTCTTACCACTCATAAAGATATTAATGTTGGGGGTCAGCATTTTGAGCTATTACCATTTGGAAGTGGTAGAAGGATTTGTCCTGGAATACCCTTTGGCCTTCAAATGGTTCACTTAATTCTTGCTAACCTTTTGCATTCCTTTCAAGTATTAAATCTGTCAACTGAACCTCTTGATATGAGTGAAATCTTTGGAATAACCAACACTAAAGCCTCTCCACTTGAGATTCTCATTAAACCACGATTATTTTCTAATTGTTATATATGAAAGCATGTAATCCGTGTAATAGCTATGTTGATCTTAGTATATTGTCTTTTATTAATGTATGTGTGATCCTTATATTAGCTTTGTCTCATAAACTATTTCAAAATTTGAGATTATTGTAAATAAATTAACTATATATTGATGATGGATGAAAATCTTTTGTTTAAGATTAGTGTTTTATTTCCTATTCTGTAAATCAATAAATATCATGTTATTTAATGATTTTTTTATCAATTTATTTATATCTTGTATTATGTCATTTTGTATTTCCACCAATAAATATCATTTCATTTCATAAATTTTCTTATACTCTTTTTTACCTAATTATAAGCCATAAAAAAATAAAATTAAATATAAATAAACTTTACTCCCGGTTTCAATGCAATTTAAAGTTTTTCGACATAAATTAAGAATATCAATAAATATGTCACTTTTTGAAATAATTTTACTAAGATAGCTTTACTCTCCCCATAAATGCATCTAAAAGTAGGAAGAAATACTTTAGATCAAAAAATTATGTTGTGAAAAACTAGAATAAAAGATTTAATATTACAATGAAAAAATAAGAACATCGGTCATTTTGAATTTTTTTTTTTGAAAAGTTAAAATTGCACTCATTTTAGAACAGAAAGAGTAACTATGTTTACTCTGATATAGAATATTTCAAAAATACTCTTAACTAATAAAGGTTTTTTTTCAATAATTTCGTATTTATTGTATCAAGTTTTAATAAAAGATATTCTTAAAATGTTTGGATTCTTGTTGTTGTTTTCATGATTTTAATCAAGGAGTGCTATGTTATAGTAGAATTTGGATTATAATGTTGAAAATTTTAATTCAACCCAAAATCATGTTTGGATTATTGTAATTAAATTTTTCTTCTTTTGGAAGCATGAGAAAAACATTATTTCAATTACTGAAAAAATTAAGATTGGTGATTTTAGTTCTTAATTAAATGAAAAAAAAAATTGAAACTCACAAGGTGGAATCTATTTTGTGAATGAGTTTTAAAATTGAGTTTAATTAGTATACACGGTTAGTGTTAAGAGTTTTACACTGACATTCAATCACAATCCCTTATTGATTGAGTAACGTGCGTGAGTTATTGTAAATATCTTACACTGTTTTCAACTTCTATTTGGAGGATTAACAAAAAAAACTCTAATTTTATTTTGTGATTACACTTTAACTTGAAAATTTATTTTTTTTAGAAAAAAGATTTTATTTTGTGATTACACTTCTACCCGACTAAATAAATAAAAAAAATTATGTATGAGAAAAATTATCTATTTTATTTTGTGATTACACTTTAAATTAAAAATTTATTTTGAGAAAAAAGGAGTAGCACAATCTGGAATGTAAATGAAGACTGAATTACTAAAGGTCCCAACTATTGTAGTCCATCAAACTCAAATAAGCTGGTGGAAATGATGTGTGTCAGTCAAATAACTGTACACTTCTTTACAGAATAAATGATGAATCTATAGTAGCATTAAAGGATAGTTGCAGTTGTGCAAAACAAATTAATAAGAAGCTTTTTGTTAAAGCCCACCTCATCCTACTATCTTAGGGACAAAAACAATATCAGAAAATTAAGAAGCACTATGGGCCAGTAATATCACGAGTTCTCACGTGAAAAATATTGTTACACAGTCTTAATTAATAACAATTCATCGTTTATGGTTTTACCATACATGATGCCATTTTAATTGAGTATGGGATTATTACTTTGATAAATAAACTTAACTTTACAAACTCAAAAAGTATTCTAGAATATAAACAAAAAATAAAATCAAGGAAATCTTAAAAAAAAAAACAAGTATCATCTCCACGCTTACTTATAAGGTGGTGATTTAACATTTGCTTTTACCTTCCTATGAGAAGGTGATGTGCATTAACTGTTTTTTATGGTAAAATATCATTTTAAGTGAAGATTAATTATAATCTGTCTTTTTAAATTATAAGTTGTTTTGAAAAATAAGGGATGTTTGAAAATTCAACCTAAATTTAAAAAAATAATTTTTTTAAGAAATTAAAAATTTTAACTTATGATTATTTTTCAAACTTATTTTTTAGTTGTTTTCACATTATTTTACCTATAAAGTTGATTTTTTGTGACATAACAAAAATTAATTCTGACTATAATAATTATAAAATAATTGATTATGTATATAATTGATTATTAAAGTGAACTAATTTGTGAGTGTTTTAAAAAACAATCTTAAAGTCGAAATGACCTAATAATCCATAGCAACCCAAAAAAGAGGATAAATTTGAGCCTAAACCATGAAAGAAGTTAAAAACAAGAGCCTTTGAGACTAAAGAAAAAAGGGTATCTTCTTTTGCACCTTTACTTTTTTGCTATTTGAACTTCTAAAATATAAATTTCCTATAATGCCCTTGTCTCCTGTCATCTCTGCCATCCACCGCCTCCCTCCCCCTCCGTGCCGCCCTACCCGTCCAATGCCTCCCCTCCGTTGTTTGGTCACATATCAAACTTTTGTTTGGGAAGATTCTTTATCTACTTAGAGCATTTCCAACTCAAAAACTCACAAAAGTTTCTCTTATATATTTTTACTAATATTTCATACTATCCTATAGTGCCACATAACGATATATTTTTTATTCATGTTACCTTTAAATTATCATAGGTAAATAATATATAAAATGACTCATGTTTGGATATTGAAAAAAAATTTCATGCTTGAGACTTGCAAAATTCGACTATTGAGAAGGAGGTTCAACATTTCAAGTATCTGAGACTCGCCAATTGGCATCTAATTGTGGTAAAAGTTGAGAGAATATTAATTAATATTGGGATTGAGATCTCTCATTTTTTTATACAAAAAAAAAGTTACAAAAAAACTAAATTTTGAAGAAAACTAGCATCAATTGAGGAATTATTCAATTGTGACAAAATTTTTTCAGAGTTTCTTAATTTATACTAATAAATTTTACTATTCATAATATTACCATTATCATGTTAAATGTTATAAAAATATAAATAATAATATGCATAGATTCATTTAATTTATATATTTTATTAATATTTTTTTATTCTATCATATCATAAATTTTATTTTTTATTTTTTTATTTTTTTCTATATAATAATACACGGTGTAAATATATATATATTTTATCAAAAAATGGTAATATGTAAGTTAAAAAAAAGGAAAACCTGTATACAATGCAGAGAGAACAGATACTCTGTGCAACAATTTTCTGTCACGATTCTTTTCAGAGAGTTTCTTTCCAATGCTTTATTTTTATTTCTTTTTTTCAATTCTCTTACCTTGCCATGTTTGAAGAGCATCCACTGACTCACAGTCTTGTAATTCTTATATATTTAGGTATCATTCAGATTAACTTATTTTTAACTTAAAGGTTATTTTTAATTAATTAAAAACTAGAACTAAAAAAAATGTATAAGTTTTTTCAAGTTTCATTTCTTTTAAATTAAAAAATATTATTATGTGAAAAACAATTTAGGTTTTTCCTCTTTGATTTTTTTACCTATTTCCAAGTTTTGAACTAATTTGTAATTTAATATAAATACTTAAAAAAAGCACAAGAAAAATTCTGAAAAAAAAAGAACTTGTATTAATTAAAAATCATGTTTATGCATTAAATTTTAAAAAAAAAAAAAATTTACCCTAAAAAGAACGTAGCTTTACACTACACCACTCATTTTGAATCCCGTTTGTACCATGAAAGATATAGTGTAACGGTTAGCATATATGTTTGGTTGATGGATTTTTGAGCCGTTGAGGCCGAAAATGACTGAATAAAAATCTCGAAAGTGGGGGCCACGCGGAATAATAATGTCACATGGCTGTACGAAGCAGAGGAAGCAACTACCAATGGCTTCTCTCCACATACATAGGAACGTCGCAATCTCAACGCGACACTCACAGCTCAGCATCGGTTCCTGCGACCGACACGTGGCATACTCACAATAGCGTTGTCGGTTGCAACAGGTCGCTCATGAAGAAGAAGAAGAAGCGTCAGTTATGTTTTATGAATACAACTTTCCTCATTTTCGTTCCTCACAACGCAACCGTCCCTTTTTTGAGTTGTCCCTCCATTTCGCCGAGGAACAAAACAACCTTAACAGTTAGTTTCTTCTTGTTTTAACCGATTCCGCGTTTCGCTTTTTTCTATCCTCTTTTATAAAATAACACGCTAACAACGTTCTGATTTTGATATCACTTTCGTCGTTTTCAATCAAAAGGGTAATTAAAAGAATTCCCAAGTTTTTATTTTTAATTTCCTTTTTTTCTGGGGTGTTGATGTGTAGCGTTTTGAAATCGCGGTGGGTGTGAGAGATGGAGGAGATGAAAGTTTCTCGGCGGGTGGAGTGGTGGCAGACCATGACGTACCCCTTTAGAAGGGTTTGCTGTGGCGTCGCCACCCGCCTCCGCATGCGCAAAAATGGTAAACTCATCCATTTTTAATTTGTTTTCCATCAATCTCTTTTTTCTTTTTTTTTTCTTAACTTTCAAATTTCCAATCAATTTATGGCTTTAATACCCCGATTATTGTAATTGTTTGGTTATGACTTTTCAATGTGCTTAAGTGCTTTAGCTTGTTTTGTTAGGGTGTGTTTGGATTGTTATTTCAAGCTTCTAAATATCAATTTGCGCTTTCTTAGATATTAAATAGAGAAAAAACTCCTCCTATGTTGAATTGAAGAAAAAATCGATTTTGTTTGATGTAATATTTTTTTAAACACAGACTAAAGCTGTGTTTGTTTTGTTGTTTATACATTCATAAATATCATACTCACCCCGTTTGCTTGCTTCCAGATGTGTTAAAAAACGGTTTCACAAACAGACACTACTTTGTTTGATGAATAGAATATGATGATAAGACCAGAACCCAGGATTTGATTAATAGGATAAAATGTGTTTTATCTCCGGGTTAAAATTAGTCATGATCTGTATATTTTAGAATTGATGATTGTAATTTTATTTTTGTTATAATTCGCAAAATTTACTTGATATAAATATATATATATATATATATATATATATATATATATATGAGAGGACTAAAATCATAATTTTGAAAGCATTGAAATTGGAAAAGTTTTGATTGAAAGTTGAATGAGCTAACATATATATGTTATACACCGATGTTGTAATCATCGGAAGATTGTTGATGGTAAAGATTTTGAGTGCAAGAAAAAGCTAGAAAGTTGGTTAGATTATTATAAATGTTTGGGAAATAAATTTGCAGGGTTACTGAAGCTACGTCATGATGTGAGGGCATGCGAATATGAGGACATTCAAGTGATGTGGGAGATGCTAAACAGAAACGAATCAGAGTTTGGTCATTCTTCAAATTCAAAGAAAGGCGATAACAAGAAGGGTGAATGCTGGAAATTGTTGAGGTGGGCAAGGTGTGCACCATACATGTGCCGCACCTGACATGACCATGATCATGATCATTGCTGTGTCAGTGTCAGTGTTTTCTCTTCACAGAAACATCCAACCTATGTGTTGGAATGGTTTTTGCTTCAACCATGAATAAAAGTGTTCAGAGGGGTTTGTGCAGAGCATTGTTCTCCTTCTCCTCTGACTCAACCAACTGAACCGTTTGTAGATATCTATCATCCACCAAGTCGATGTGACCATCCCTTACTCTCTGTGCTTAGTGTTGTATCAAAATTTCTATGTGTAGTTTGTGCTGTGTTTCATCATCATCTTGGTATGTTCAACCAGACGTTCATGTATTACTTTTAGAGATCCATGAATCGTGTCCCAGGCTTTTAGCTTGGTTTTTGTATCAGAAATTATATATATATGCATAATTATTATATATATTCGGAATCTCATGTGCATCAGCATCAGATTCTTCATTATGCATGTATGTTATATGCTCTTTATTTTTTGTATGAAAGTTTACACGTGTTAGGTTGCTATTATGATTAAAAAGTTTTATATGCATCAGATGCTTCATGAATCATGATGCCCTCTCAAAAAAAAAAAAAAAAAAAAAAAGTTGATACTTCATGATGCATTTTCTTTCTTTTTAATAAAAGTTCAGAAACAGGATTTGAACTCATGTTTTCGTAAAATATCTTCTGCATATCCTTCCTAATTGAATAAACTTCTGTTAGTATATTTTAAGTTCCTAAAAATATGTTTATTATCATGACTTGAATTATATCAGTTTTACTTAAATTCTAACTTGACTACAATTATGATTTTCGAGGCATTTTGTAGCAGATTTAAATACTGGGAATAATTTGATAACGTATAAATGTTGATTAAATTTAAAAAATAAGGAAATAAAGAAAAAACAAATGAACAAATATAATTATATTTGACGCGTGCAATATAAACTATCGTATTCGTATTAATTTTTCAAAAAATTGTCCATATCATTGAATCATATCGTACCTACTGATGAATGGCTCGTGTCAATATCCGTACGTGCAACATAATCTGGAATGATTTACAGAATCCTTCCCTCCAATTTATTTAACACATGCTATTTATTTCACGTTGTGAATTTCCATCATCACTATTAATTCGGTAATTTCTTTTTATAAGTAAATGTCAGTAGTTAATATATTAATTTATTAATAAAACAATTAAATTTTTATTTTTTTATTTTTTTCACAAATGAATGGTCTGGAAAATAATCAAGTTTGACTTCGTTTCGAGAAGATAACTCATATATGCGATTATTGCATGATTGAGACTGACTTAATCAATTTTTTATCGGTGCAAAATATTTAAATTTTTATTTTAGTCGAAACATAAACGTTAAGCAATGACCTTTTTAACGTTTTGCATATCATGTTTTCGACGTTAAAAATAAAGATATGACAATGATATTAACTATTTTTAAACATTTATGGTTAGTAAGCTTAATTAATTTTTTATTCTAGAAAAATATCTTTATTTTAATCTTTTAATTATTTTTAGTAATATGCTTTTGTTTTAAAATAATTATTGTTACCAGATATTTAAGGTAAAGTGATAATTTAGCTATTATTTTGTCATTTCACATCACTGATATAAGATTTTTTAAATAAACATATTATTTTTAACAAGTGAAAAATAATGACAAGATGGATTGAACCAAACTTCCCTGCTTTTTTTTCTTCTTAAATTTATAATAAATTAAAAAAAATAATAATCTAAATAAGCTTCATTTTATATGAGATTAAATTTCTTGAGTCCATTGTAAATCTACGATATCTAATTTTACTTGATTTTATATAGATATAATTATTTTTTTCAACATAGTCTTACACATATATTAAGTCTGACCATTTTAACATATTTAACTAGATATATAAAAAAATATGTATATAATGTTAAGAATTAAAAATAAATAAATAAAAATACAAAATTAAATAAATTTTATGCTATTTAATATTAAGAAAAATAATTTAATTGTCTTATATTATCAGTAAATTTTAAATTATTAACTAATTAAAAACTATTAAAATAAATTTTCAACAAAAACATATTTTAAAATTAAAAAATAAAAATATAAAGGATTAAAATTAAAAAATATTTTTGAGGAAAAAAAGTTAATTACGTAAATATTTAAAGTAATTTTAATTAGTGTCGGCAAAGTTACTTTAACTTTTTTTTTGTTGACATATTTTAACTATTCCTTATGTAAAGATATTTTTCTATCTTTCCATTCAATTATTCAAATTGTTTTGGACACGCTTGACGGACTTGATTTCAGGTAAAGGACATGAATATTTTACTTTTCGTGGTACAGACAAGAATGCGTTACTTTAGCAAAACAAAAAAAATAATTGAATGCTAATGAAGCAAATGGTTGAGAGTGAATCCAATCCCACAATGCTTACAAACTTAAGGGAATATAATTCTTTGTAAGAGAAAGAATTTCAACTCAACGTCACACAAGGTTCTTTTTTTATTAATTTACAACAAACTTGGAAATTATTTACCAAAAAAGACTAAAATAAAGTAAGACTAATTACTAGTTTGTGATGGTTTTTGTCATTACCACTCCGTTACTTCATTAAGCATATATTATTTAGAGGTAAGTACGAAATTATCTATAATTACACATGTTTTTTTTTTTTAAATCACACAAACTCTTTATTTTCACGTATTTATTATTGTTTTATTCCTTCTTTCAAAATTATATAATATTATACATAAATTTATTATATATATACCTTCTAAATTTTATATAATATTAAATATATACTTTCTAAGTTTGTATATTATTATTATATACATACACTTTTTATATTTTTTAAATTTTATCGTCGATACTTCTCTCCTCCTTATTGTCCTTATTATTATAAAGTTTAGAAAAATTATTTATGTCATGTACGCATAAAATAAAATATATTAATACAAAAATAAATAAAAATTTGTATAATTTGAAAAGAAAGAAATATAACAATAATCAACATATAAAAACAATCTGTGTAATAAAAAAAATATATCTGTAAATAAATTAAACCTGAAAGGAAACATCTTACCTCTATTATTTATGTTATTTTGCTTGTTACAACGGCATAAGACACTAAAATTAAAAGAAAAAGATTTTTTTTATTGCACACATAGTATAAATAATTAAATATTGTCAGTGTTTTTTTTAGTAAATAAATATATCATGCGTGTTTCGCATGTGTAAAATATGAGACATGTAAAATATATCACTTGATGTTCAATTGATTATTAAATAAAAAGATAACACACAAAATAATTTTACCGTATATTTAACTAGAAATTTCTAGGTGTTTTTTGGACCACTAATCCTAGCCACATAATATTTAATTAGTCATCACAAAACATGTAAACAAGTATTATTAAATTTTTATCATAGATTGGGGGAAAAAAGACTTTTTACATTAACTAAATTTGTCTAATTTTTTTTTTCGGACCCTTTTCAATTATGGGCCCTACAACCGGTCCTGATTCTTTAGCAATTAAAAGTGAAAAATATGACTAAAAGAATAAACAATTTATTACATTGAAAAATACAAATGTATGATAAATACTATTTGCTCCTAATAAATTATTTGTAAATATATACTTATAGCTTTTTAAAGAATGAAATACATTTTCCTCTTTCGAATGGTGCTTGCATTCCTTTCTTCTTTTATTTTAAAATATACACTCCAATAACCATTTCAAATTCATTAAAATGGCACAAAAGCTAAAGTAAAACCCGTCCAAAGATGCAAATTTGAAGGGCGAGTCATCAACGCAAACAGGCTACAGATTAGTAATTATACTTTATACTATAGAAAATAATTTAAAATATTTTAGTTTATGAAAATATAATTAAAATTTATTGGCTAATACAAATTTATTTAATTATTTTAGATAATTCTCACTGTATTTTTTCTTGTTTTTTAAACAAATAGTTACCATATTACCCAATCTTTATTATCAGCTTAACTACTTCCTTTATTTGAAGTTGTTGTACATTCAGATCATCTCTGAAACATGCTCAATTATTTCTTCATGTGCATTTGTTTGTTTATTGTTACATCCTCTTTTAAACACATGTCCCATTAGCTCTAATGTGCACATGGCTTAGTTGTTGCGCACCGATTTTACTAAACAACATCGTTCTTTGGTAATTAACCTTAACAAATAGTCATTAATTTGTCTGTCGGTACAAAAGGTTATAGTTTGAACATTGAATGTTGTCGCCATTGTTGCATTCTCAAAATTGAAGAATTATAAGTTGTGGTTTGATTTGAATACGTTTAGATATAATGTCAAATATGATTTGATCTGCTTCCATTTTTTGTGATTTAGATTGATTGAGCTATTTGATTTTATTTTGCTTGAGATGAACATATTGAATGAAACATTAAATATAGAATATAAATATGGTGTTTTAGATTACTAATTAAAATGTTTTAATTAGACTAATCTGTCATTTAGATGGATTGAGTCCTAACATAACACGGACTTTACCGCATTAATTTGTTGAAAACTTAAGACTCCTAAAAGGCAAACATACTCATTAATTCTAACTAATCTCTCAAACATATTGAAGTTAAATGGACCACGTTTATTCTCATGTATCGTTAGATAATGGTAATATAAATAATCTAGTTTTTTATAGCCTATACATATATGGTAATATAAAAAGTTAAAACGGTCATGACAATATAAAGAGTTTTATATCATATCATTTAATTATAATTTATTATTTACGATAAATTTATTGATTTTTATAATAATTACATAAAAATTGAAATAATAATAAATTTTGACGCTACCCAATCCGAACACCGTAAAAATATTTTATATTAACTGTACATCACCTTAAACTCAATTAAAAGCTTAAACTCAATTAAAAGGAATGGTAAATGTTTTCGTTATTAATATTTAATGTTTTTAGATAAACATATCTTAAAGAGATAACACTTTTAAATGATTTAAAAAAATAATAGAAATATATTATTTACACTAAGACACATCATCTTTCTTCATATACTGTGTTAAAGTTCAAAATCTAAAAAAAAAAAACGGCTTCTGGCATGTAAAATAGCTTCAATTTGATATATACCAATATTTAAAATTTAATAAAAATAATGCTTGAAAGTATTTAAAAAATTGGAATGGGCAGACTAGACTAGCTCAACCCGAAAAATCAATAAATCAATTATTGTGAAATGACATTCTAAGATATATTTTTTTATTACAGGAAAATACATCATATATGTAGAGCAGTAGAGAGAATATATCTCTGGAAACAAAAAACTGTTCAATCCCTATAATTAAGCTAATCCCTCTAACTAATCCTGAAAATTAGCTAATGCAATAAATCAACCTATATTTGGTAATTTACTATACAGTGAATCAATTAGAAATCTCTTTGGTAATTTACTATACAGTGAATCAATTAGAAATCTCAACATTCCCCCTCAAGTTGGTGCATAAATGTCAGTCAGGCCCAACTTGCTTAGAAATTGGGAGAACACTGGTTTTAGAACTTCTTTAGTGAGAATATCAGCCAATTGATCTTCTGTTCTGATCTTAGGCAACTCTAAAATCTTCTTATCCAACTTTTCCTTGATAAAAAATCAGTCTACTTCAACATGCTTTGTGCGATCATGTTGTACTGGATTATGGGCAATATCACATGCAGCTTTGTTGTCACAATACAGCTGGATTGGTTGCCTAGGAGGGTATCCCAAATCTTCCAACAATAACTTTAACCATAATGCTTCACATAGACCAAGTGCTATACCTCTAAATTCAGCTTCTGCACTTGAGCAGGCCACCACATTTTGTTTTTTGCTCCTCCAAGTTACAAGGTTTCCTCCTACAAAAGTGAAATAATCTGAAGTAGACCTCCTATCATTTATGGCTCCAGCCCAATCTGCATCTGTATATACATTTATTTCTTGATAATTAGTGTGTTTAGTGAACAAAATACCCCTTCCAGGTGCAGATTTCAAATACCTTAAGATGTGCATGACAGCATTCATATGTTTTTCTCCTGGGTTATGCATGTACTGACTAACAACACTTAATGCATAAGTAAGATCTGGTCTGGTATGGGCCAAGTACATTAATCTTCCTACAAGCCTTTGATATCTTCCTTTGTCAACCGGTATTTGATTTGACTCAAGACACAATTTCAATCCTTCTTCAATAGGAGTAGTAGCATGACGACACTCTTCCATGCCTGTTTCACGCAAAAGATCTAGGATATATTTTCTTTGGGAGAGAAATAGTCCTGTTTTTTATCTAGAAACTTCTATCCCCAGAAAAAATTTCAGAGGACCAAGATCTTTCATTTCAAATTTTCCAAATAAATAGCTTTGTAGAGCTTTCTGTTCTTCAGGGTCATTTCCAGTAACAATCATATCATCTACATATATGATAAGAGCAGTAATCTTACCGTGTTGTTTCTTTAGAAACAAAGTATGATCGAAATTTCTCTGATGATAGCCAAAAGCAGTCATTGCCTCTGAAAATCTTCCAAACCATGCCCTTGGAGATTGCTTCAAGCCATACAATGATTTCTTTAATTTACACACCTTTTGACTATGCTTCTTTGGAACCATACATCCTGGTGGCAGTTCCATATAAACTTCTTCAGATAATTCTCCATGGAGGAAGGTGTTCTTTACGTCAAGTTGTTGTAACGGCCAATCTAAGTTTACTGCTAGAGATAACAACACTCGAACTGTGTTGAGTTTAGCCACAGGAGCAAATGTCTCTCTATAGTCTACCCCATAAGTTTGAGTGTATCCCTTTGCTACTAACCTTGCTTTTAGCCTTTCAATTGTGCCATCTGCTTTGTACTTTATAGCATAAATCCATCGACATCCAACTGGTTTTTTTCCTAGTGGACAGTCAACAAGTTCCCATGTTTCATTTTGTTGCAAGGCTTTCATTTCCTCATTCATCTCATTTTTCCATCGTGGATCAGCCAAGGCTTCCTGTACATTGTTAGGAATAGCAACAGTAGATAATTGATTTACAAATGACTTATTTGATTCAGACAAACGGTGATAGGAAACAAAATTATTCATGGGGTGTCTTACCTTACTAGAAAGAGTGGCCTCATAAGTGAGTTTAGGAATACCTCTAGTGTGTCGTTCTGGTAGTTGTTTTTTTATTGGCACAAGATTAAGAGCATCCATGACAGTAGATGATTGGTTTGGTGTGTCATCAAGAGGATTCATACCAAGTTCTGTCACCACCTCATAATGTGAAGTCCCATTTATTTCATTTTCTATCTCATCCGTACAACTTGATTGTAAGTTATCTGCACAAGAATTATCGTTGCTGCAATTTACCTCTAAATGGTCTTTCTCAAGATATACATATTCTTGGCAATTATAGTCTAGAGTTTGCAGTTCTTTATGGTTTTCCCCCTGAAGTGCAAATTCTGAAGAGAAATACATTATTTGTTCATGAAAAACAACATCCATGCTTATAAACATCCTTTTAGTTGGAGGATGGTAACACTGATACCCTTTTTGGTGTATAGCATATCCAAGAAACACACATCGTAAAGCCTGAGGTGCCAATTTGTTTGGGTTCGTTTGAATATGCACGAATGCTACACAATCAAAAACACGAGGAGCCAAATCTGTACTACCAAGGGCAACCACTTTGTTCAGGAGAGTCTGCAGTGGCGTTTGAAACTCATTAGAGCTAGAAGGGATACGATTTATGACATATGTTGCCATTGTGAGAGTCTTTCCCCAATAAGAGAAAGACATATGGGCCTCTAATAATAAAGAACGTACCACCTCTAGTAAGTGTCGATTTTTTCGCTCGGCAACCCCATTTTGTTGCGGTGTATTAGGACACATAGTTTGATGAATAATCCCATGTACTTCCAAGTACCTCTTGAGGTCTAAGCTTTGGTATTCACCACCATTGTCACCACGAAGAACCTGAACCTTTGCATTGTATTGGGTTTCAATCATTTTGTGAAACTTTTGAAATATCAAGTTCACTTCTCCTTTGGACTTCATTAACCATAACCAAGTCATTCTAGTGCAGTCATCTATGAAAGTAACAAACCAACGTGATCCTCTTAAAGTAGAAATCTTAGAAGGACCCCAAATATCCGAGTGTATAAGCATAAAAGGAACAATACTTTTATTCAAACTGATTGGAAAAGGAACACGATAACTTTTTGCTTGTTCACATACATCACAACGAAAAACAGATATGTCAATCTTTGCAAATAATAAAGGAAACAATTTTTTCAAGTAACTAAATGAAGCATGTCCCAGGCGATGATGCCATAGCCAAATTTCAGTTTCTTCTTTCTGTTTCGTAGAACTCTTCACGGTCAAAGCGCTTTCTAACTTCCCAGAATCTTTCGACACCAAGTCCAAATACTATAATCTTCTTTGTTTAACACCATAACCAATCGTCTGTCTGGTCTGAATGTCCTTAAACACACAAAAATTAGGCCAAAAAATAACAATACAATTTAGGGATGTAGGAATTTGTGATACAGACAAAAGGTTATATTCTAGAGATGGAACAACTAAAACAGAATCCAAAGTAAAATTATTAGTAAGAGTTAAGGATCCTTTTCCAATAACAGAAGTTGTGTCACCATTGGCAGTGGAAATCAATTCTTTTGAGGATGGTTTCATGGATGAAATTTGTCTAGAATCAAAAGTCATATGATCAGTAGCTCCTGAATCAATTATCCATGTGCTATTAGTAATAGGTACAGAAAACTCACCACCATTACCTCTAATTGCCATCAAAGCAGTGGACTCTTTGGAGGCTTTATCTGCGTTTTTTGCCTCAACAGCTGCTGCAACGGGATTCTTTCTTCGTTGATCCCAACTGTGATTCCACCACTCTGGATATCCATTAAGTTCAAAACAACGAATCTTAGTGTGGCCCTGCTGATTGCAGTGAGTGCATTTAAACTTAGACTTATCTATATTTGAGTTCGCTTTAGGATGGTTTCCTTTTCTTTAACCCTGCCAGTTTCTGTTTTGAGCTATCATGGTTGTGCTGTCAGAACTTTCTGATTCACCTTTCAAAGTCGCTTGACGTATTGCCTCTCGACAAATCAATGCATAAGAATTCTCCAACTCTGGGACAGGTTCTTTGCGTAAAATCTCTCCATGAATTTGTTCAAACTCACCATCTAATCCCTCAAGGAATATATGCACCCTTAGTCGTCCAATTGATTTCTTGTAAGCTGTGACATCTTCAGGATCTTTCATGACCACCTTATCACGATGATCCAATTCTTGAAAAATTTCCATCAATTCTCCATAATACTCCGAGAGAGGCCTACCATTTTGTTTTGCAGTAAAGGCCTTTTGATTCAAAGTAAATACTTGTAACTCATCACTTCCATCATAGAATGCCTTAGATAATGCACTCCAAATTTCATAGGCTGTGGGTAAGTGTAAGTAACGCTTCATAATTTCTGGGCTCATGGACAGCAACAACCACCTCTTCACCTTTTGATTTTCTGCATACCATTTTTCATAACCAGAATCTTGCTCTGCAGGTTGTTTCTCCTTGCCACGAATATATAAGAGTTTCTCCCTCTCTACGATATACATTTCCATTATCTGTGACCATATGTCGTAATTTGTTTCACTCAGAACGATTCCGGCATTGAACGCACTTTCAGATTGAATAATGACAGGAGTCAATGTAGACCCTGATTTAGGTGCAGAATTTTTATCAGACATCTTATGGGTTCACAGGGTGTTTAAAAAAAAGGTTAAGAAAATGGTGGATCAAGGTTAAAGAACCTAGCTCTGATACCATATTGTGAAATGGCATTCTAAGATATATTCTTTTTATTACAGGAAAATACATCATATATGTAGAGCAGTAGAGAGAATATATCTCTGGAAACAAAAAACTGCTCAATCCCTATAATTAAGCTAATCCCTCTAACTAATCCTGAAAATTAGCTAATGCAATAAATCAACCTATATTTGGTAATTTACTATACAGTAAATCAATTAGAAATCTCTTTGGTAATTTACTATACAGTGAATCAATTAGAAATCTCAACATCAATCTGATAACTGGTTTAATTAATGATAAAATTGGATAAAAAAAATATCGTTTTTAGAACTAGAAAATCGGTCTTGAAGCGGTAAAATCAATAAAAATTAGTAGTTCAACCGGTTTATATTTTCCTAGAATTTTTTTAATTTTTCTAAATACACTTTTTTTTTCTTAAGTCCACCTCTCTTTAATTTATTTTTTTTAAGAGCAAAGAATTTATTATATAAGTAAAGAAACAAAGTGTTTCCGCATTATACAAGATGACTTGAGCACCATTCCTAATCCTATTGATACTCCTCAATGAATTGAAAATCCTATCTAATGTTTAACATGCACATTCTAGGATTTTCAAACCAATCCGAAAACACACACCCTCTATTAAAGTCAAACGAGTACAGTAACCATTTCCACGATATTACTTTTATAGTCATCATAATATCGCCAGAGCCTGTTGCCTATCAAAAACAATCTGTTTCTAGCTATCCAAATACACCAACACTCAGCAAGTCAGAAAACATACCTATAATTCTTCTTTCGCTTCCCTACCACTCATGCAGAAGATGAGAGGAAAAGCTGTGTGAGATCCTTCAGGAGTGGTCCTTGAACCCCCAGTCAGCTGATCATTTTATTCCACACTGATTGAGCTTGGGAACAACTTAAAAAAAGATTAAAAATTACTTAAAATAAGGTTAATTTAGCAATGTATATTTAATAAAAATACTTTTTTTATAATTATCTTCTTAATAAATTTTTTCTTTTATAATCTTAATTATCATAATACATTAATTAATAAAAAATATTATTTTATTAAAATTGATTAAACGATAATTAAACTAATAAATCGTGAACCCCTGCTTTTACTGGTTCAGTAACACTTCCTTTTTTAAAAGCATAGTTAAAAATAGAACATTAAATTTATAAACATAACGATAAATTGGAAGGATTCTTGCTTGCTATAACTTCTACAGTTTTAGGAATAGGCAATTGCTCAATTTGTACACCCTACATTTTCACGTACAAAATAATTTCGGGCTAATATAGCCTAATATATTATTTTAGGTCAAGAAAAGCTATAATGGTTAAGGCAGAGCCAACTTTGTCATAAAAAACAACTTATGGGTCCAAAGTCAGAAAAGGCCAAATTTATTTTACATAAAAACCAGAAAAATTATTATTACCTTTTGAAGTTAGTATGTATATAATATCTATAAATGTAAGGCACATTTAATTAATTATATATTTTTAATAAAGTTTGTTATATTAATTTAGTTATGAAATTAATTATATTTAAGATTAATTTTTAAAATTATTTTTAACTTTGTTAGAACTCATCATCTTTATCTTAATTTTTATTTAATTACTTTTTAGATAATTACTCTCTTTAGACCTGGATATAAGTAAAAAAAAAACTCAAATATAAGAAAATGTATTAACTACTACTTCCATCTTATTTAACGATGATATTAAAAAAATACTATTTAATTAATTGTGGTTCTATTTTTAATAAT
The DNA here is from genome assembly GCA_037954015.1 of Psophocarpus tetragonolobus. Classification (NCBI taxonomy): domain Eukaryota; kingdom Viridiplantae; phylum Streptophyta; class Magnoliopsida; order Fabales; family Fabaceae; genus Psophocarpus; species Psophocarpus tetragonolobus. The sequence goes on along the minus strand of CM075696.1, from coordinate 29,445,030 downwards.
TCTTTTTATTTATGTTGAGATCTAATGGAAAGAATTTAGGAAAGGTTTATGTTATCCTAATAAAAGTTTTATTTTATTTTTGGTATCTAAATATGTTAAATATAATGGTTTAAAAAATTATAAAAATTTGTTTAGAAACTAAATATAAAATAAAAAAATTATTAAGACAAAAAATAAATAAAAATATTAAGGACCCAAAATATTGTTACTTATATGAGCCTAAAACATATATAAACATTTTGGAAATAACCTTATTTTTTAATTGAAATTAACATAATTAAATAATTTCTTTCAAAAGCCAAAAAATTTATTTAACACTCAAAATAGAAAGCACAAAGGATACCTTCATTAGAATACAAACAACTAAATAAAAATAAAAAGAGAAAAACTACATAATTTCGCACAAAAATGAAGGTTCATCACTCAATCAATATTGAGAGTGAGATTTTGGATGCATAACATAATTCCCAAGATTGAAGTTGGATGCTTTGCACAATTTGCTGCACATCCACCTCTGATCACTGAACACTATGACATTACACGCTTTTCATAATTATCAAATCCCTGCAAACCACACATACAACCATACTCGTCTTCGCTTTTGAGTACCCATGTATAACAAGACCCAAGAATTGACCACAGTAATTTCTCACCTCATCAGCCCAAAGTTGAAGAGATTCCCCACCAATTACATAATTAGTGTCAGACTTGATACACCAGATCACAGGTGAAGAAAAGATAATTTCCTATCTTTACCTCGTCTACAACAAATCCACATAACTCACCACTAGACTGGATTATATTTCCATGAACTAAATTGTGTCTAGCAGACAACCTGTTCATGTCTAGTTGCCAAACCAGAATTGGGATATTTGCCAGAACACTTTTTGCCCAAATAATCTTGTAGAAACACTGATAGTAGTGACCTATCCTTATCCCACACTCATTTATCCAGAATTGGGATCAAAGTCTTGTACGTCATTGCCACTCTATATTGGCTTTACCTATCCTTATCTCACACTCATTTATCCAGAACATCCTCCCGCGGTACAACTCCCTCCAACTTTTGTTGTAACTCCTTCAGCATAATTAAACGGTGTTAACTAATTTTTATAGTCTTGGTATTAGTTAAATTTGTTTATATATAATTAATTCTAAAGTTAGAAAGTTATTTTAGTAATAAAATTTGTTTAATCACATCTTTCAATTTTCATATATAGGAGAGAAAATGTATCTATTAAGAAGTAACTTGGAATATTTTGATTTAAAAAAATAATTAATGTAAGAAATAACTTGAAAAAAACTCTTAATAAAAAGGTAGAAAGAAAATTTAAAACTGTCTTACACTTAGAAATAGAGGAGGCATTATGTATCAAGCTTAAATTACAGTAAAGGATGTAAGGGCTATGTATGTGGAAGTGGCTGGTCCCTCCAAAGTGATGTGGACTGTGGAGTCTTATCTGGGGTAGATTGCCAACAACTAATGATCGAGTTGATTAAGAAAGGAATCCTTAATGCAATGACTGGTCTCTCGTGCGTTTTTTGTTCAGAGCTGGAGGAGAACACATATCATTTGTTCATATCTTGTCCAGTCACGAGGGTGGTGTGGCTCAAAGTTTGTGTGTGTTATTGGGGTATCTATGGTCCTTCCCTAACTCTATTCATATGCTCTCTTTTTCTTTATCAATTTAGTGGTTATTCTAGTAGGCCAGTTAAGAAGGCGAGATTCATTATTTTTTGGATGGCCACGTAGTTTGTCAGAAATCAGATCATTTTCAACAACAAAACTATTCTTGGCTTTGACATTATTTTTGCTTCTATTAGAGTCATAACATGGCAGTGGGTTTTGTACAAGTGGCCAGGTGGGTGCCAAATTGGTGCTCTTATTTCCCCTTGGGACACTAGTTTTCTTGATTGTCTTTAGGTTTTGTAGGGTAAGAATTTGTCTTTAGTGGAAGTTGATGTTGTTAATATATTTCAAAACTATAGTTATTAAATGATACTGCATAGTTATTAAAAAAATATTAATTAATGTATTGAGACTAAATTTTATTTTTTATATTAGGAGGACTAAAAGCATAGAGACAAACCCTTACAACCTTATAGAACGATCCATTGCTACTTTCATAATATACTTACGTAAAAGGAGAAAGCATGACACAAGGAGGGTGCTGTAAAACCTTAATTCCTATAGGATAAAGATGAACAATATTTGCTAATGGTCAATAATCAGATTTGTTTCTCGATAAATATGAAAAAACTCTATCCTCATTCCTTTAGAATCCATCCTCACATAAAATTTGCAAGAACATATACGGATGTGAGTGTATCACTCCACTAGTGACAAGAATCCCATATTACGAACAAAATCTCCTAAACTAAAATATTTTTTAATTTAGAAACTTTTGTGTTGTTGAAACTATCTCTAATTGGTCATTAATATTTTCATTGATAGATAGTTAACCATTGGTTTAAGTAATTGTAAAATTTAATATATTAGTAAATATAAATAAGTATATGTTAAAAAAGTTGTTCCTTTTCAGTGCATTTTTTACATAGATTTGGTCATTGGAACAAAGGTGTAAACTATATCATAACTAGAAATAATTGTTTTTGAAATCAAATTTAACCAATAGTTTTTATTGAAATAAAAACTAAAAGAATTTGACAATAACTAAAAATAACTTATTATGAATCAAGTTTAACCATAATAATTTCTTTAATAAAGCTAAGTTAATTGGATTAACCATATTCATAAAACAAGTTATAGTTCTATAACCATATTAAAATAACTGGTTATTATATAACTAGTTATAAGTTATGATTATTTTTTTTCAAAACTGAATATTTTGAGCAGTTCTATCTTGCACATATGTCAAGACTACAAACACTCTTATATAAGAATAGTTTGTTGGGTTATTAAAAGAAAAAGTATATGTTGACTTCTCACTCCAAATTTTACTATAAAGTAGAGGAAGAACCTTTGTTAATCAAATACACCACAATACTCGCAGCATTCCCAAGAAGGTCATAGACAAATACATCTCCAAAAGCATGCATTTTACTTTTTCCAAAATGGTCATGTTCATCTCTCAACAAGTCCATTTGGTTGAGGAGTCCCTGCAACCATTTTATGTTTCTTTACCCTCTGATTCCAGCAAAATTGATTGAACTTATCTAAAACAAATTCCAAACTATTATTTGTTCAGAGTATCATCAACTTGGTCCTCTGTTGCTTCTGCGTCTAGGTATATCATTCTTTGAACCTCTAAAACGTCTCCACTTTGTTCCTAACCCTCTACCATGAGTATGTGCTCTTAATAGATCCACAAGTTTGCATGAACGTACTCAAACAATTTGTTGGATATGTATTTTCAAATCCCAAATGGAACTCTGTGAGACTTGTGTTACTTATTGGGGGTTTTAGATAAGTTGGACATTCATGAGACATTAAGCACTGATAGAACTTGAGCTACTTCATAAATAAAAGTAAGATTGAGTTTTTTAACACTACTTCCCAATCCAAAACCTTAAAATATCGGATCTATGAGTGTCTTCACTTATATATATTTCTCAATTTATCCATTCATACCTAAAAATTTCCATGACACTTTAACTCCATATAAATATATCATTAATATTTAATAGATTGAATGAAACAAAAAAAAATTGAGAAATTAAAGTGGAGAATAAACCACAAGTTAGTCCATCATATAGTAAGCATCGGTATCATTTTAAGTATAAAAAAAAATTATATTCTTTGATCCATCTATCTCATTTTTCACTAACTGTTGTGAGAGTTTTGATTATAGAGAGCCATTGTCCTTAGCATAAAAAAGAAGTAGGTTTAATATTTGTCTGCGTAGGTTTTTATTTTTATTTTTTTTTAATTTGAGGAAGTCCACGTAATGACGTGCTAGTTAATTTGTCATGTTATTATTAAACAATTTTTTTTAACAATAAAAATTATTTGGAAAAAGAATATTAGGATTGAAAATAAATAAAAAAAACATTTTAATCGGGAACAAAAGTAAAATATAAAAAAACTGGGGACTATAAAAATCTGAAAATGATGACATATAGTCTATATACCATATCATCATTTAACGACTTTTTGTTGTTAGTAACAGTGAATATTAGTAGAAAAATTATTTAACAGGATCAAAACCAAAATGCAAAGATAAAATTATAGATTAATTAAAAAGTTAATTAATTCAAATATCATAATAAAACTTTTAAAATTTAATATAAAAAAGAATTTAATTGATACACTGTCAACATAAAAATTTTACACTAACATTCAATCACAAGTCACATAAATTAATCACAAATTATATAAATTAAAGTCATGATTAAATGTTAGTGCAAAATTTACATTAAAAGTATATACCAACTAAACTCTATAAAAAATGATAAAACATAATAAAAAATATAACATTTAAACATTTATATAATTAACTGTGGAAGCTTTGAAGGAATCCACCAAGGACATGATCAACATCGATGGTAGGACCTGATCATGTTCTGTTCTTCTTTTCTTTTAAGATAGGACCTCATGTGCTTAAGGAACCTTCTTCCTTGAGTAGGTTAAATCATTTTCAAATAGCAACATTGACCAACAAAATTGTAAGAATACTTTACTTTGGCGATTATGGACATTGGACAATCCACATTAGGACATTGCGGGGCACATATTGCCCCCACCCACTTACCATTTTATTTAATTTCCAAGCATGTCCATACTATAGTCCTATCAAATCTCATGCAGCAACTTCAAATTTTGTCTTCATAAGTCAACAAACATATGTTCTGGCCACAAGTCTTCCACTAGGTTTTCATTCTTCAAGATGAAGTTTTTATTATTTTTTCATGGGTCAATTTTTGGGTATTCATTGGTAATGAAAATATTTGTACAGTAAATCAATAAAAAAATTATCTTAGAGATAAATTTTAAATCAATTGTTATAAAAATTAACAAGAGTTTAATGATGATAGTAATTAGCGGCATAAAACTGTATTACAAAGTTAACCAATTATAAATAGAATTTGTATAATTTTAAGATAATTATTGTAAAACCAATAAGCTTATCATTATGAGAAATCAAACACATCCCAAATGGTTGTATTTACCAATTGTCATGCAGTTAATAATTATTGATGCTACAAACAATTAGTAGTTATCATGACAAGTTTGTTAGAAGTTAGAACATCTTGTTGCGCAACGACAAGAAAGATCTTCAAATGTAGCTTCACTTAATCGATTAAGATTTTGACCCTATATATCTTAATTGGGTGTGTATCTGTCATCATAATGAAATGAAATATCCATATCAGATAAAAAAAAAGTAATTACAAACTCTTGGCCTTAAGTAGGAGCCTTACAAACACCCTATTAGTTTAATTATTTATTGATATACACGTTTATATTGATGTATGAGAGCAAGCTCATAATGTTACTAAGGGTATTTTTTTGTCAAAGATTATATAAAATTAAGAACATGTAAAAGATTATAGTTTGTCAAAAATATATTCTCCGATCTTAGTTTCTACCTTTTTCACTCTGATAGTGACAGGAATCTATCAAACATCATACAATAACTGTTATTCAGTATCATGTCAAGTAGTTCTACAAACTTTTAGCCCAAAAGGAATGGGAAGATAACACTGGAAAAGTGAAGAGGAAAAAAAAACCCCTCAATATTCAATATCCGAGTCGCTCCTCTTATGGTAATATTTACACAAGAGTGCATATAATAGCAAGCTTACTACACTTAACCATGCTAGAAGCCAATAGTAATTGTCCAAACGTGCTTCAACCATATCATCACAGAACCAGCTTGGGATTCCCTTTGAACTTGTGTACACTTCAACAAGTGTAATCAACAGTGCACTCACAAAGCTTCCAACCCCAAAAACACTTGTATACAAAGCAATTCCCATTGTCCTCATTGCCCTGGGAACTTCACCATAAAAGAACTCCTGCATGCCAACAACTGTGAAAATGTCCGAGATTCCAAGAAGTATATACTGTGGTAGCAACCAGAAGATGCTCAGAGGCACTGTTCCTGATTGTAATCCTGCACTTCTCATTTGCTTTCCAATCTCAAGCCTTCTCATTTCAACTAGAGCTGCAATAACCATGGCTATGATTGAGAGAACCATTCCAATTCCCATCCTTTGCATCACACTTATACCCTTGTCCTGCCTAGTAATCACCTGAGTTATTGGTATGAATATTCTGTCATACAATGGCATGAGTAGTATTATGGACAGTGTTATTGCACTTTGGAGTGTGGCTGGTGGGATCTTGAAGTCTGCACCAATGTTTCTCTTCATTGTCATCCCTTGCTTTGTGAAAAATGTAGCAGGTTGCTGGAAAATCACTGCAAACATGAGAAGCATTGTCCATATGGGCAAAAGCCGAAGCATAATCTTGACATTTGCTAACAGAAGCATGCCTCTTTTAGTATCCTTGTTGAAATCCTTAAGGCTTTCCAAGTTTTCAGGACAAAGGGGTTTCTCTTGAAGCCTGTCACAAGAAAAATAAATATTCAGTTGTAAGTACTTTGCATAAGAAATACTGAAATAGTAGTTTTATTTGTACTTTCAGTCACCTGTTATTATCAAAATTCGATTGTGGTCCTCCTATACTTGCTTGCATATATTTGACCCTTCTACTATTTTAATTTTGTAATTTTAGTTTGTCCAATATTTAATTGAAATATTGACATGCGTGACACTCTTCTCCACTGTCATGTCAACATTTATATTAAATTATGGATGTCAGATTAATGGATGAATCAAAATTATATAGTTAAATAGTAGGATCAAATTCACACAATAAAATAGGAAAACCAAAATGAAATTTTGACGATATAAAATGACCAAAAATACAATAAAGTCTAAATATTAACTTTCACTGTGTGAAAGTAGAACTTACTCTAGCTCCACCACTTGAGACTTGTCACTTGATAGGGTAATTTCACAATGAAAGCATCTCAATGCAGAAGTTTTTATGGATTGGAACATGTTCATGAGGGGCTTCTTGGCTTCAAGGACATCATGTTCTTTAAATAAATATATAGGACTTCCACCAGAGAAAATTAAAATAGACAGAATCATTGAAATAGCAGGGATGGCAAAACCCAGTACCCATCCAAAGGTATCTTGGATGTAGGACATGACTGTAACTCCCAGTAAGCTTCCACTACAGACACCAAAATACCACCACTGGAAGAATAGAGTTTTTTTGTTGTTACATTTATCATCTTTGCTACAAGGAAATTCTTCCTCCTCACCAAGTTGATCTGCTCCAAAGGCTTGCAGAGATGGGTTATATCCACCTTGGCCTAATGAAATTAAATAGAGAGACAGAGAGAGAAATGAAGAAGACATTGTTCTGTTTCTGTGATGCCATGATCTTGCTAGTGCTGTTGTTGTCAATGCTGCTAGTCCCTAAGAAGGGAACACAAAAAAAAAAAATATAGTTAATTTATGAAGCATGTATTGAAAATTCACATTAACTAACAGAAGCATCCACAAAATGCTGACTATTTAATTTTGCATGTATGTAACAAAACCATATGCCAATAATATGAAATATTGTTCGTTAAGCACTTCAAAAATCACTGTACTTTGGTTATACTTATTCCTTCTGGTCATATATACTTTTACTTCAAATCAATGCTCCATGGCATTATAAGTGGGAAATAATTTTAGGTCATTTCACTGAGATTTTTTCAATAATGACCTAATTTCAGCAAGTGGTGCAATAGTTCTTAATTTAATAACTTAGAAAGGAGTAGTGGTATGCTTTTCTTTCAAGTTAAAGTAATAAATGAATTTTTATTTTTATAATAATACAATTACAAGCATCGTGGCCATGTGTTAATTGTGTTGTGTGAATTTGGTGACAACTTCACTGATTTCCACGAAGTTGCGTATCATTGATTGCTAGTATTTCAAAGGATAAGACAAAATCTAAAACACTTCCACCATTTCTTTTCACTTGGCCACTTTTAAAAGAAGACTTTATTTCTATTTATTTATTTATTTAAAAGTTCAATAAAGTATTAATTTCTATTTTTTAATCATGTCCTTATTTCTACCTAATTTTTAAACATACTTTACAGACATCATACACGAGATAGACATATTAGTAGAGGTCATGTCAGGAAGTTATATATAATTATAATTTTATTGTAAATGATGATAACAGTGTTTCCTATTCCTTATAACCTGTGTGATATCCTCCTAAGTCAAAATATAAGAAGGGGAAAAAATGAAGGTGGTATAAAAACGATCTTTTACTACTAAGTCATAAGTGGACGCCAACAATGATAACCTTTTAAAGAAGAACTTACCATCATTTTTTTTTTTTCAGTTACTACAGGGAAGGTAACATGAAAAACATTTATTACCCGCCAGTGGATGCACACAAAACAGTATTTTACACGTGTATCAATTTTTGAATTACAATAGGCAAGTTGACATATCAGTGGAAGATTCTCTGTACGAGAAAAGAGTTAATATTGTTCTAGAATTTAAGATAGTTTCACATGTTCTTCCTTACCTAATCGAAATTCTTTCTATCAGTTTTCTTTTTCAATCTAAGTTTGGATCTGACTTAGTAAAACGTGTGGCACTAAGGTCGAGACCGTGTGAAAATGTTCATTAATTGAAGGGGTACCCTGAATCTTCAAAAACATTAGTAACTGCAATTTTTCACTGGCTGCTGGAACTCTCCAATTGGTCGACAAAACTCTAGCAGTTATTAGTCTCATACTATATCCTTAAATTGGTTATGACTCAGACTCCAATCAACAAACTTAATGGATATCCTAATAATATATACACAAAGTAGGCCAGCTAAATTACTAGCCACATACATGGGTCATATTTAAATTTCAAAGTGGCCAATAAAGTTAGGAGGCAAAAGAAGCAAAAGATGTATGGTGAAGTTTCAATACATAATAACTAAGAAACAAACTTATATGCATTTCCTTAGATGCTTGACTCTGTTGTTCAATCAACATTGGAATTTTAATTCAGTGACCTATGTTAATCCCTAATGCCAATTTTTATTATGAAAGAACAGCACTAAAGAAAACTAGAAAACTGCATATAAGTTTTGATCTATGTCTAATTTGTACATAGAATTCCATAAGGGAGTTACTTTTCTTAATACATAACTGTAAAAGGGTGAAAGTCAATTTTGGAGGGTGACTCACCACAAAATACAGGAAAGATGAGACCATTATGGTGGAATATTTTTGCCAATATGCATCTGCAATGGGTGCCACCAGCAATGGCATTATGGAAGTAAATCCTACCCAACCGTTAACCATTTTTGCTGCAGAAGAGTTGCTCAACTTTACAACATCGGTTAGGTAAGTTACTAAATTGGATGCCACCCCCTTGAATGCAAACCTCTCTATTCCTGCAATGGCTGTCCAAGTGCAGCACAACCAAGTCAAAGTTGAATTTTAAGCCCAAAAATAGAATAAAAGAAAATCAGAAGGGCAAGAACACTAGAAGTAGAATAGAGGTTAGTTTCTTCACGCTGACACTTTTCTGATATTTTATAAGATGCTAGAATAGGATTGCTTTCCTATGTTTTTGAGTTTTTTATGGGATTTTACCTCCTTTTCACATACTCTCAAGAATTTTTGCACAATTCCATCCGAGACTAATCCTTGAGATATTAAGATCCATTCAAGGAATAGACATTTCCTAACAGATACTATTCCCACTCTCAAAAGATGGTAAATAGGATACATATAGTTAAAACTATAGAGACAAAATCATTAGTGGGATTAGGGTACTTCAATTCCCTCTTCTCATCAAAGCGCGGTTCTCTCTACAAAAACTATCATGCTGAATCTTAAGCAAAGTCAAGTGCAACAGATTGAAAACACCAAAGCAGACAAAAAGAAATGTTTACCTATGAGAAGAATGCATGACTTATTGAGCCTCTGTTGTTTCTGTCCTACAGCCATGAGAAAGAGATATACCAAATGTACCTTCAAAACTGAAGCAACCACACCAACCAACCCAGAACTCTAAACTCAATTTTACCAAATAAGCCTAAGAGGCTAACAAGAACACCGCAAACCAAAGTGGGTTGTACTTCCACATGATCATGTTTTGTCCTTTTCAGTCACAAACATCAGAGTGAACAACTCTACTCAACTCAACCACCCACCCAGAAACTGAAACAGCACTGTCTTAAACTCCTCTGGAGATTGCAACAACAAACATATTATATAGCTAGATGGATTGTCTTTAGCTTGTTTTAATGGGACACTAAGCTTTACACTTTGCAGCAGGTCACACCAAAAAGCATGTCACACATGAAAACGTTGCTCGCTTAGAGTGTAGCAGTTTTATATTACCCGTCACAGGATAATTGCAAAAAGTAAGAGCGCACTTTCAGTTCTGAGAATGGCGTTATGATTGCGTTACCGAGGTAAGACAAAGAAACAACCCAATCGTGTTTTGCATCAGCTGGATTCGATCAAACACACTCTCTTCTCCTCTTTGACACGTGACCCTTGCATGCTTACACGTCCAAATGCCACTCTTCCTTTTACACGTAACCAAACAAACAACATTGCAAAACTATCTATCAGAAAATACAGATCAAATGTGTTTAATCATTATACAAATCACAGTTAGAGTTTAACTATCATAGTATATAATCGATCAGTCAAAATTGTTATTAATATAATTTGTAAGATCGTTACTATAAAAGTTAACAAAGATGATTATATATAACTAAACTATTATAAAATTTATATTATAAACCCATGCCTTATTTTTTAATAAAAAATTATCATATATAAAAATTTCAGAAAATACTTAAAATTATTATATTTGTTACAATTTTTATTTAGCACAATTATTTGTGCATAGAAATTAAATTTAAAATATATATTATAAGTTTATAACCATATGTACCTGTGTTGACATGAAGGTGTCATTTCAAGTGACTGGACTATTCCACGTAAAAAAGTTAACAATCATAACCTCCTTGGGCCTTATTAATTTTAACGTACGTGTTATACCTTTTTAGTATTTTTGCTTCTCTTTTTTTCTCTTTATCTATTATCTCATTATATAATCTCTTCTCTCCCATCTAATTATCTTCGTATTTTTGTCATCTTTTCCGAAAATATGGCTACTTTTATTTTTCAAGTATTCGAACTACTTACAAGTTATATGAAGAATTACACGAATGAGGGAAGAGTTTTTTGAGTTTAATGGGAAAACAATTTTATATACATTGGCAAAGAGACAATCAAGTTATCTATTTAACTTATTTTCTAAATATAAGAGAACATTTGTTTTATATGAACTTTCTTGTTTATTTTGATCCGGTTTAACTTTTTTGAGTATCGGTGGGCCAAACAACTTGAAAAGGATTTTTCAAATTTAATTTTTAATTAAATACTTCTTATAAAAAGTCTTCATATTTTTTTCAACAGATAATTTTTTTTTCTGATATATCAGAATTGCATGTCATAGATAAATTACATATTTTTTGAAAGGTCATGGATAAATTATATATTTTTTGAAAGGTCATGGATAAATTATTTTTATTTATATGATTCGAATCTTTATAGTAATGAACTTTGACTTAACTTTACAAAATATGATTATTATGCAAAACTATACTTAAATGACATCAGCTTCTCTACCAAAAAACACAAAACAAAAGACATTATAGCTTAAAGAGAAAAGACAGTAATAGCGGCAAAATCTATAGAAACGGTGACACTACAAACTAAATGCTAGTATTCTAATTTTTTGTGCTTCAAATGGAAGGTTTGGTGAGGAATTGGAAATTTTGAAGGTTTCTCCTTCTCTGTGCACATAAAATCTTTCTGGCCGAACCACTACTTAACGTATAGAAATAAAGAATGATACCCACACATAACTGAGATAACATTTTATTTATGCATAGTATAGCTTTTATCATCCAATCAATGTTTGGCCTATAAGATTGAGATATTATCTATGCAATCCAATTGAGCTCTCAAAAAATGGTGATACGCATAAAAAATTATGACTCACTTATTTGTTAAATGGATTATGAACTTTTTCTTCTATGTTTAGTTTTATTTGTTCTTCGTGTTATTATGCATATAAGGATATGCTATTGTGGGTAAACTTTGTGTTTTAATAAAGTTGTTTGAATTATAAAAAAAGGAAATCAATGTTTGGCCTACCTTATTTTCTATACATGTACGTCATTTGTACAAATATGTACATAAGCAAGGAATGTGATACAAATGGAAATGGATGATAAGCATATTCCGTGTAAAAAATGCATATGTCTCCATCATTATCAAATTTATATATTAAAAAATCCTAAAGCCTGCCTTTTTTTGCTATCATAATGTCCTTTATCTTTTTTATTTTCATTTTTATAAATTTCAGTAAATTGCCTTTCCAGTATTCCAACCATTATTCTTTTCCTTATAATAAGTATACACAAGATAAGATTGAAAGTTGACTAGCGATTGTAAATATACTCTAGTCCATGCTTAATTGTTAACCATAATTACCAACCAATTTAATTCTTAAATTTACATAAATAAAACTTCATTTCCAAATATTATTAACTGATGAAGTGATGAATCATTTTATACTTTTTATAAATTAATTTGATTTATATGCTATCGTGGTTAAAGCAAGAAATGGTTGTATGGTTTAGAATTATATGATCTGATCAACTTTTATGATACGTTGTTAACTCTCTTTTTTTTCATAAATTAAAAAATATACTAACGTGAATTGAAAAAATTAATCAAGATCACGTAGTCCACACCATGTAATAATATCTGAGATGAAAACATGTTTTTTTTTTTTTTTTGACAGTCAAAGAGAAAATATTTCATTCAAATATAAGCTCTTGCAGAAGTGTACACTAGGAAAAAAAGACCTGCTACATACCACAGTTGCAGCAACAAAAAAAAAACTCCCACCATGATCACTACAATATTCCACCAAAACTAGCTAAGAAACCTGGAATTATACCTAATTACTACATACAGCAAACATACCACCATACACATCACATCATTAAAAGGCATGGTAACAGCAGTTAGCAATCTTGAGTATAAGCTTTGTCACATGAAGCACACAATTTCCACAAGTTAGCAAACAACTCGTAAACAGAGAGAGACATATGGGAATATGAGAAGATAACTGTTAACCATATAAAATAAAGAAACTCATTAATTAAATTTAACGGCACCAACAACATTAACATCTATAGTTTTGTTTTTTACAGGAGAGCTTGTTCTCACAGTTATATCCAAAAGTTTTAGATATTTTTTAACAAATTAACTAGGCATTGAACAGGCAGAAGATAAATTGTCCATGCATCTCACTTGCTGCCTTTAACGTTGGTGCTTCCATGAGATGGACACCACTTTGTTTAATAATAATGATACGGAACTGTAGTGGGGATTAGACACAAAGTGGGGTGATAGAACTTGTCTATATTGAACCCTCCACGTAAAAATAAGGGCTTATTCATCTAAGTGGATTATTTTTTAAAATAATTAAATGGCTCTATTTTTTAAAAGATTATTAAAATAAACCTGTTTTTAAATTTGACTTGTTGTAATTTTAGTGTCCTGTGAGTGAGTTGTATGTCCACCTTATTCAAACCTTCTGTCGGTTCAATGCCTAGATAATTTGCTAAAAAATATATAAAACTATTCAATAGTGTTTGTTTCAAGGTTTCCTTTTATATAACAAATTCATTCTCTAAAATATTATGTATAGATATATTTTAAATTTTGTTTGGTTATGATTAGATATTTCTTTAAATGCTTTTAAATTTTAAGATTATTTAAATAAAAATAAAAAATTAGAAGTTACATTATATTGAAAAGCAACTTTAAATATATATATATAAAAAATAAACTTTCAAAACTTTTAATAAACAGAAATATTATATATATTGATTATATTCCCATTTCCGTGAAACAAACTTACTTTAAGAATAAAACAATATTTTGATCCTAAAAAGTAAAAAATTAATATTTTATCTCAGTACTCTCTAAAAGTAAACAGATTCAAAATAAATCCTGGGATATAATTAAAACAAATTTCTACACTTAACCATTTGTCACACTTTTAGAATTTTATTCTGAACTTCCTTACTTTCAAAAAATTAACAATTCTATAGAGTAGCAGGACATGGAATGGTGCTTTTACCCTATTTATACTTTATAACTATAGACATTACGTGCAGATTAGAAATATTCCTTGCAAAATGCCTTTTGCATAGGACAAATTTATAACAATATTTGGGTAGTTCTCTTGAGAGTTCAAATTTGACTGTGGCAGCATGGTGACTGCTACTGTTGTTTATGCTGAAAATTCCTTAGTTGACACCTAGGAATGGAACACTATGTTGCCATGAGTGCGCTTACGCACTATATATAATTGTTCAAACCCCCTACCCTTTTTACTTTCACCAATTTCTGGCTAAAAAAACAATCCAAATTATTTTTCTGCCCAATCATCACTTGCATTCATTAACATATGGACATCTCACTTTATTTGTGAAATTGATTCACTCTGTATCACCCAATTTTTTTAAATTATTTTTAAGGAGAAGTTAAGTCAAAAAACTATATTTATATTTAAAAATTTATTTTATAATGTAAATTTTATTTTATAAACATATTTTTCATTAGACAATAAAAAACAAAAAATTTGTACTTATTTATAAGTTTTAAATTTTTTACTTTAGTTTTAAAAGTAGTTTTAAATTAAAAATAAAGTGGACCAGAAGTTATTGATGAAATTAAGGTTGCAAATTCTGAGCATGATACGGAAGCTTATACTTCTGCAATTATTCGAATAATTGCCACCATTTAGCTTCCATTTGCTTATGATCTAAATGCACTACACGTCTACACATACTTTAGAAATTTTTTTTTCTTTTTTGACAAAATTATTTCAAGTATATCTAGTTATCTACATGATATGGATGAGCCAACCAAGGATAAGATTATATCTCACAATGACACGAGTTTGAATCATATCTTCTATATGAAAACTTTATAAGTTATTTTTTTATCCACAAAATGAAGACTTCATAAGTGCTAATTATTTGGATAATTTTTTATAAATACTTATACGAAAACATAAAAATAATACTCATACAAGATCATTTTTGCAAATTAAATTATAGATAGCCTAATTTTAGTCTATAGAATAGATTATTTTTCTTATTTTTTCCTTATAAGTGTTTATAAAAAAATTATCTAAACCCATACAACTTACATATGCAAACGGACTGAAACTCACCAAAGTAATTTGAAGTATTTTTGTAACTTGCAAGTGCTTTTAATCTGTAAGAGCTGAAGGCATACTTCATAAATTTTTATTTGACACACGATGTGGGAGCTTCAGGTGTGTATGTTCGAGAACGAAGCAACCACATACCCCTAGTGGGTGATATAGGTGCGTTGGGTCCTTAGATTTACACTAAATTGTCTACAACTGCACAAAACTGTGACAAATGGCATAACTGTGTGGGGAAACATATATTCCAGTCAGAATCATGTATCCGTTTGTAAAAAGTGAAGGAACCTAGGATTGGAAGAATATACTGGAAGAGAGGTCTGTTTGTAATATTTTTGTTTAGTTATTCTTCAATTCTACTAACTAGAATATAATTGTGGTATAACCAAAGAATTTGTGTAAGGAAATTTGTAATTCTTTTTTCTATTAAAAAAAACTGTAAGACCTGAACTGACAAGTTCTCCCCACGTGATTCCTCTAAACTTTTTTTGACACATACAAAAAATGTACACTACGTAATTCTGTTAGTGAATGACACATTCTATAATGTCTTTCCATCTTGTCACTCCTGGTCCTGACTCAATTCAATCACATGGAATGAGCTAATAATTAACATATTACGCAATTAGTTCATTAATATTGTTTTCTTTTTTCATAAAGCAAAAAGGTTTCCTAAAAACAAAAGAAAAAGCTGCATAGTCCAAACATTTTTCCATGCTGCATATACAATCAAATGCTTTATTTCTCTGGTAGATCTGATCTCTAAGAGCAGTGTTGTCCACAGAGAAAAACATTAAAAAAAAAAAAACATAAAAAACTATAATTTTAGCAGTTTTATATTACCCGTCACAGGATAATTGCAAAAAGTAAGAGGGCACTTTCAGTTCTGAGAATGGCCTTATGATTGCGTTACCGAGGTAGACAAAGAAACAACCCAATTGTGCATTGCATCAGGTGGATTCGATCAAACACACTCTCTTCTCCTCTTTGACACGTAACCCTTGCATGCTTACACGTCCAAATCCCACTCTTCCTATTACACGTAACCATACAAACAACATTGCAAAACTATCTATCAGAAAATACAGATCAAATGTGTTTAATCATTATACAAAACACAGTTAAAGTTTAACTATCATATAATATAAAATCGATCAATCAAAATTATTATTAATATAATTTGTAAGATCATTACTATAAAAGTTAACAAAGATCTGTTTAATCAATCAAAATATTGTGTAAGATCATAATATAAAATCGATCAATCAAAATTATTAATTATTATTAATAAGTAACATATTACGCAACTAGTCCATTAATATTGTTTTCTTTTTTCATAAAGCAAAAGGTGTTCTAAAAACAAAAGAAAAAGCTGCATAGTCCAAGCATTATTCCATGTTGCATACACAATCAAATGCTTTATTTCTCTGGTAGATCTAATCTCTAAGAGCAGTGTTGTCCACAGAGAAAACATTCACAAAAGAAAACACACAAAGGCTATATGTTATTGGACATTATGAAGTTCTGAACAATATGAACACTATATCGTGAATGAATGAAATTACTAAGGCAAACATGAAAGCCATTGACAACGGCTTATATATCTGTACAAAGAGGAATCAGAGCAGTGTCATGCTTTTTTTCTTTCAAAGCAGACTAGGATGCATGGTGCAAGCAATGGAAAGGCTTTTAGCACAGAAAGCGATGCCCCTTAAGATTTTTATCAAATAATTGTGAAGGGTGTTATCAAAATATGTTCAAAAAGTGGTTCTAGCTAGACCACTTTAATCTCCACTAAAAGGGACAATAAGGAGGTCTTCAATTTGGCAATTTGTACCATATTAGGCTATTTTTGAAGGGATCATAAGGGGATCAGAATCTTTAGTTGATTCCACTTTGTGTGAGTGATCCCAGCATTGGAAACTAAAGTTTTGGCCTAGTTGTCTCAATGTTTCAACTTTCAACACTGTCTTTCCACAAATCATTGATAAAAAGTTCAAATTATTACACTTGTTGTCGTTTACATTACTGTTGCTCATACCAATTTAATTATATATGTATGACACAGATGGTGTTCATTTTGGGCAGTGTATATATATATTAGGTGTGGAAACATAAACTGGCAACAAAAAATATGTGAAATTAAAAGCAGTGAATGGCATTGATGAGAATGATATATTATGAGTTAAAATAAAGAAAATATTTACCTTTAGAGTTCGTGGAAAAATTATCTCCTTGAGTCCTCAATTATGCCGGTACCATGATAGCATCATAAAACGTTTAAGCAGTTCTTAGTTCTCTGGTTTCTGGCACGACAATGATTTAGGGTGGTCAAATATGTGGTATTCAACAGAAAACATTATTTCAATCAATACTGAAGTTTCTGCATAGAATTCTGAAGCTTGTTGAAACTGTTCAAGTTAGGAGATCTATTTTAACCTCTGATCTAACTTCAATTTTCAATTTTTGCTGCTTAATTAATGGTGCACCAATCCAAAACAATTTTAACAGAAATATAGCCATCCTTGTCACTACCTAATTTTTCCTTTATTGTATTTTTTTTGTAAGGAAAAAAAAAAAGTTTGTTGGTTATCTCCATAGAGTCAAACAAATATAATACTGAAGGCATAATATTATATTTGTTTAAGAAAGGGATACAGTTTTTTATCTATACCACTATACCCATTGTAAATTTAAATATTAGAAATTTAAAATACTATATCCGGAAAAATGTCGTTTGGTTAATGGTAATGCATATTATTTACTCGAGAATTTGATTTCTGCCATATGTGATTGTACTCATAAAAAGAAATTATTAAAAGAGGTAGAATCTACTTCACTCATCTTTATGTCTTAAAATGATTAATCTTTGATAGTTGGTTGGGGAATACCCTTAATATAAAAATTAATAACAAATAAAGTACAGAGCAATTTCTTTCTTTGATTAATTTCTTTACCTGACTCACAAAGCAACGAAACCTTAGGGCCACCTTATGCAGGAAATGAAATGACTCCGGTAGAGATGGTTTATGTTTCCTTTTCTTGAAAAACGAGTGAACCACTACACTAATTGTTTTAGTTTGAAATGGAACCAACCTATAAAATATCATATAAATAGTGTTAGTAATGCTCTAACATTCTTAATTAATTTAATAATTGTTGTTACACTTTGGTGTAACAGAGTAGCCAGGGATCCTGGAAGAAGAAATCTCTTTGGATTTAAATCAGATATCCCACTTTTATGTCTAATTTTTTTCCCACCAATCATGTGATGAATGATAATATGTGTTTAAGTTATATATTTAAGTTTTTTCAACTCAAAAAATATTCTGATTAATACGATAACATAATCACATGTCACCATTTTAATGGTGAGAGACAGAAAGTGAAACTCAAAAATAACTAGGTTGTTCAAAAATCCAATTTTGATAAAAATAATATGTTATATAATAAACCACTATTTTAATATGAGAATAAAGTTATACTGTTTTATGTACGAGCTTAATGCAATTAACTTATTTTATTAAAAATAATTAAGATTAAATTTTTTATAACTAGTTATTTTCAATTTATTGTCAAATTCTTTTAATTTTAGTTTTCAATAAAAACATATTGGTAAATAATATTTTAATGTTTCTTATAAAAAATAAAAATATAAGTAAATACAAAATTATTATTATTGTTTATAAAAAAATGAATATATACATTTTTTTCACAAAAAAAAAAAAGTTGTATGGATAACACATTAAATAAAAAAAATGACACGGTAAATTTACACTTTTGTGTCAATGAACACATCTTTGTAAGAAATGTACTTAATAGAAAAGTATTCTCTATGTTGTCCACAATTTTTTGGAAAATGCTACTACATCTTTATGGATAATACATTAATTAGAGAAAATTTTCCTAACATATCATTGTGGATAATGAGCTAAATAGAAAATTTTTTCCTGACTTCACATGCACTTTTGTAAAAGTAATCACATTCTATGAAAAAAGTCCTAAAAAGAAAAAACTTCATTGATCTTTCTCCACACCTGTGTGGCAATGTCTACAACCCTAATGGTCTAAGATAAGAAATTTATCATATCCACGTCTTTTGTGATAAATGTCATAATTACATGAATAATATGTTGAATAAGTAACTTTTTTCTAATGTTGTTCACATCTTTGTGTTAGTGATCACATGTGTGTGGAAAACACACTAAAAAAATCAATTTTAATAATGAATTTTTATTCAAAATATTTAATTGTTTATGAATATATAACCAATTTTAAATATAACAAGTTATATAACTAGTTGTAATTATAGATATATAACTGCTTATCAATACTAAGATTTTGTTAAACAAAATAATAATTTATTATAAAAATATTATAATTATGGTTATTGTAACTATTCTTGTAAATTATTATTAAATTATTGAGATAATATAATATAATTATGAACTTGGGAAAGCGTGAGATTTGTTATTTAAATCTCTTATCATTAACATTCATTATTGATTTAACCAAAGGAGTTAATTTAATTAAACTAATCGAGAGTACTTTTATATATATTTACCATAATATTAAATGAATATTTAAAAAAATAATTATTTATTAGAATATTTGTAAATTAATTTATTTTAACAAATGAAGTATGAAGTGGTTGATTATTTTTTTTAAAATTATTAGCGCAGGATTCTAACATAATCCAATTAAAAAATAGGTCGATAAATATATAGTTCTATTATATTATATTATATTAAATATATATATATATATATGTGAAAAAACAGTTTATATGTCTTTTCATTTAAACTTGGCTGAAGATCTTCTTAAACTTTTGAATTAATTGTCTCAGCTATAAATTGACATATTGGATAAATATGGTGGGAAATATCAGAAATTCACAAAAAAAAATCAACGTAAACATGAGTTACCATCTGAATGGTGATATTTAGTAAGAAGATAAACAAAAGGAGGATTTTCAAAAAATAAATATTTTATCTAGAAATATAATTGATCTAGACATTTAGTTCTCTTTTTTTATTATTATCTATTTGGGAGATCCTTGAGATATAGACATCTTTATGTGCCGTGTAAATCCGATATCCTCTTTCTATAGTAGTAGTTTTTAGAGGTGAATATTAGTTTTAGGTTTTAAAATTTTTTTAAATTAAAATAAGATTTTAAACTAAATTCTATTTACATCCCTAAAGTTTTTTTAAATTATACTAAAGCCTCAATTTTTTAAACTCTTACAAAAGCATCTCTTGTATTTTAAAACTACTAAATTGACGCTCTTTTTTATATTATATATAACACATGCATTCATTTTAAAAATATTACACTTATGCTCTTTAATGAGAAGGAATATTGAATTTGTTATTGGACTAGTTTGATTAATTAACCATCAAACTTATATCTAATTTGAGTTTATTTTTAGATCAATCAGATATTAACTAAGTTTGACGATGACATCATTAATCTTATCAAAACCAATTAAAGATTTTATTAAACAAATAAACATCGATCCAAGTTAAAATAAATATAAATTTAGTATCTTTCAAAATCTATTGTTTTTGTTGCATTAAATCAATTCCAAACTAGATTTTTGGACAGATAAAAAATTATTAAAATTTCATTCTAAAAAAGACTTATAACGATGTAGGAGAAAAAGTCGAATCTTTCTATTAACAATAATTAATATTTAATTAATAAAATAAAATTTCAAGGAATTTATCATTATAGTTTACAACTTTACCATGATATTTATAGTGAGAAAAAGTAAATTTTAGAAAAATAGATTTTTTTTTAATAAATCAAACATATTTTGTGACATTTACAATAATTCAAACGTTTTATTCAACTGAACTAGATTTCTTAATATTTTATAAATAAAAAAAATAATTGAATGATTTGTTTCCATAATTAAAATAAAAATACTTTTTTTATTTTAAAATAAAACTAAAAATGAGTTAAAAATTAATACTTCAATTATATTTTATCTTAAACTATTTTATGAAGTAAACCTTCCGATTTGAAGCTCTCATGCACAAAGTATCTGAAATACACAAGTACAAATATAAAAAAGGACTGGGAATATGGGATACAATTAAATTTAGTAAGATGACATATTAATTTAATAATTTTTTCCTACAAGTAAATTTTATAGATTTAACATATGTTTTTAAAACTGAATTAATGGTCTAATTGATAAAGTCATTGAGTTCCCAGTTTATTAATCGTTATTGAATCTATACTTATATTGGTCTTAATAATATTTTTATTATTAATGTACTATAACAAGTAAGATTATAATTATAAAAGGATAAAAATAATTTTACTAAATACATTTTCATGTTGATAAGTTAAATTTTATTTTTATTAATTTTTAATTAAAAATTAATTAATTTAAAAAGTATTTAGTAAAATAAAAAAAAATACAAATCAGTAAACCACCAAGTTTCACAGATTTTATCGGTTTTAGATAATTTTTTTTATTTTAATATTAATTTTTTGTTCCACTTATTTTCAAAGTTGATTGAATCGACTATGGTTCACCCGTTTTTATAAAGATTTAACCATTAAATTTAAAACTCCCATACCAGGTTTGCAAGATTTCACACTTTATTTCACTATCCCACTTTATTTTAACATATATGATATGTTATTTAAATATGAGTAATTCAATGTATTTAATTATATGCATACAAATGTTTAATTAAATCATTTAAATTTTATACCATCATTATGCATGATTTTTCTTTAGCAGTAAAAATTTATTGCAAGTGTGACATTTTACAAAATTTTTCACTGCAGTGTGCGCTTGTATGAATTAGGATGCAAGTTATATACTATGACAAGTCTTTGTTTTGATTCGGATAAGCTTAAGCACCCTAATGGACCTATTAATTAATTGCAATAAAATCAAAGAAAAAATAATTATTTTTTCTCATTGGAACTAAATAAGTTTCTATCATTAACCTTAATCGGACTGGGAAAAAAAATCAAAGAAATAAGTTTTCACATATTTATTAACTATATGATTTTACTTCATCAATATACTACACGTTGTAATGACTTAATGTGAATACTTTATTTTACAGTTTCGTACTGAAGATACAACTTATAACCCTATATTTTCTAGCCAAATTTTACATCACGCTAACCATCATGCTGGTTCAATATGAATAAATTACATTAAAAGGATTTTAGATATCTTTTGAATCTTTTGTTAACTTCTTAACTTATTTAAGAGTCCTATCAATATTTTATTCTAATTAGATTGATATTATTTTTCTTCCAAACTATTTTCGAAACTGTTCAGAAATTTTAACGTTAAAATAAAGAAGAATTAAGGATAAGAACAATTGAAAATTAATGTCAAGCTTAGATTTCCTTGAAATTTTTAACTGGAACTTTATTCATTCTTCTTTGTCTTGTGTTCATGGGTGATATTATTTTTTATAAGTTTTCCATCTCTGTTGGTAATTAATAATAATTAAAAAAAATCCCATCTCTATTGACAAATGATAATGTTTTAACCATTAGAAGTGATAAAAATATATTTATGTCACTCGTTACACTTTTATATCTCACTTTTTTACCAGTAATCTTGTGGTATGTGTTTATTATATTACGGTATTAATAAGAACATTTTGTTAATTAAAAAATTACATATGATAACTTAAACAAATATATCATCATATTAGTAAGCTAGAAAGTAAAACACAAAGGAACCGTTGATATTCGGATAAAAATATGATTATTTAGTACATGTTATGCTTTAGACGATTGAAGATTAATTAACATCATAATAGTATGTTTAGTAGACATTATATAACAAAATAAAAGACTCATGTGATAGGATAATAGCATGATAAACCTATCATGTGTTTAATTACACTAAATAAGAGCAGAATATATAATATAAATTATATTCAAATAAAAAAAATATTATTTTAAAATTACACGTAACTTTAAATCTAAAAATTAAATTTTAATTCATATTTTTCAAAAATAAAAAATTATAATTTTAAAAAATTTATATAAAATTTTATTTTATTTATGCAACTATATATTTTTATTTAAATTATAAAAATTATATAATTTTTAATTTTTAATTTATAGCTAAAATATTTGAATAATAATTATTTAATTTTTAATATTTTAATGAATAATATAATTTAAATTTATATATAAAAAATATTATAAATATAACTAAGATAATAAGTTAAATAAAAATAATATATATATATATATTTTTTTTTATTATATATTATTTTATTGTATATTATATACTATATAAAAATCATATATTTTATTTGTAATAATATTGTACATATATTATTTACTATGTCAAATATTATTATATATTATTAGGTATATTTTAATATTATATAGTATGTAATTATTACAATATAATATTAAATTATCATAAAATATAATATAATTATATACAATAGTTATTCTAATATTAAATATATTATGTAATATAGAGAGAAAGAAAAACATATCATATCTTATTGTTTTCTAACACAACTCCACCTAAATAAAACACTAATATCAAATCCTATAAGCGCAACAAACCGTGAATTGAATTAGGATAGGATAATTATGATAAAGCACGAATTATGCGAAATATATCTTCAATGGTTTGATAAATTTTTTTTTAAATGAATATTAATAAAAAAAATTACAGGTAAATTATAAAAAATGTTTCTATAAAATTAACTAGTTTTGTTAAGAAAAAACTACTAAAGAATAATTTTTTTTTCTTGGATGTTAAAAAATGAACATATATATTATATGAAGAGTGTTTTTTAAACTAGTCAAAATCGGACAGAACCGAACAACGAAAATTGGCAGGTGATCCGATTCTTTTCTTCAGAGTATTAATTGTATATGAAAAGGGAATGGCTTGTGGCTTTAATTAATTTGATTCAATTTTTGTTCTTGTTCATGCAATTTAGGTTACATGGTTTAATTTGGTGGACCAAAAACAAGCTATATTGTTAAATTAAAGCCTATAGTGCAGGGACTAAAGGATTCTAGCTTGGGTAGGTTTTGGTTTTATTTTTCTTCTATTCCTGCACTTATGGTACTGGACATATTAATTAAATTTAAAGAAAATAGATATTTAATTTTTATATTTTCTATTTAGTTAAAATTCTATTTTTATTTTATATTTTCTAAACATTCGGTATAATAACTTGACTCGTTTGGTTAAGTGGAATTGTCTTACACAAAGTTAATAAATTAATATGACCTGTCATAGCCATTTCTATCTAGTTAAAATTCAAAATTTTCCTAAAGAGAACTTGCACTATATTATATTTGTTCATATATAAGGAGTTTTTTAGAGGTATATAAGTTTAGTTGGTTATACAGAGGGGTTGAATCGTTGTATATTTTCTGAAACTATTTTCTTCAATTTTTATTAGAAGAATAAAAAAAAAGTAATATATACTTTATAAGAGGTGTATAGATTTCTAATATAATATTGTTATATATTACTTCGGAATTTGGTGTTTAAGAAAATGAGTTATACCAGATTTTATATTAATATTTAATACATGACTAATCAGCATAATAAAGCTTAAAAGAAGATACTATAAATTTACTGTTACCTGATATATGTTAAAGCTTTCTTTAATTTGGGAGGCATTGGCAAGACATAATAATAAGAATCAAAGTTCCTGAAATAATATCATGAATAAGATTGAGTTGAGAAAATTATGGGCAAATATATATATATATATATATATATATATATAGTAGAAATTTTGCATTATCTGTAGGAAAAATCACTTCTTTAAATATAAGGTGATAATATAATAAGTAAAATAAAAAGAAAAAATAAAATACATTTCAGGATAAAACAATTTTATATACTATCATTCACTTATCAGCCAAACATTTATTTATACATACATAAATAATTGTGATCGCAACTTTTTACAAGTTCAGACCTTTTTCTTCTAAAAAGTAATAAGGTGGGAATAGAATACATGCTTAGAAAAACCCTTAGAAAAATCGAACTCACTTTTCTTCTTTTCAATTGGTGTCACAAATGTCTTTGTGGGAGCTCTTATATATTTGTAGAGAAAAGTTTTCTTTACTTATATTGGTGTTCATTAATTGGCTTGTTTGAATAAATTGAGTTGAATTATAATGGAATGGAATGGTGAAGGAAAGAATTTAATTAGAATTAATACTTTAATTAATGATGTATTTTATGTTTTCGAATTTAATCGTTATTTAAAATTATTGATGACTTTTGTAGTTATTGTTTTAAAATTTATATTTAAAATGATTTTTAATTGATCCATACTTTAAAATATTTTGTAATTAAGTAGTGTATTAATTCTGGTAAAACAAAATATTGTATTAATTATTAAAACTAATTAATAAAAAACATTTCATCAATCTATTTCCGATTCATTAGAAATATTTTAAATAAACCCTACCCAGTTATTACCTATTCATTTAAAATTATCTAACTCAAATAATTCTTTTTTTTAAAAATATTTTAAATATGTCCCCAAAAATTTTGTATATGTTTTTGTCTCGCTAATTTATTTTGAAATACACATACTTTTTATTCTTCAAAGTTTGTTTAAATCAATGTCCGTCTTTCTAAAGACGTTAACTAAGTCACTTAAAGAACTAAATGTGGTGTATTTTAAAATTAAAATAATTAAATCATATAAATTGGAGGGATATATTCTAATATTTTGTGAGTTTTTTATGAATTAAAATATAATTTACCTTAAAATAAACATTGTAATACAAAATAGTGTAATGATTAATATAAATAGAATAATATAAAATATATAAAGATTAAAAAATACTACATTTGAAAATCAAATAATAATAATAATAATAAATTATTTTTTATCATATCTATATTTTATAGGATAATTTATAATATCTATATTTTTTGCAATAAAAACGGTAAAAAATAAGAAAACATTATCTTATGTAAAAAAATAATAATAAATTTTCACCTTATTAGTGTAAAATAATATAGAATAATATAATAAAATTCTAACTTATATAAAAACTTTGTTTGATTTAAGGAGAAATTCCCTGTACTTTCACCTTTGTAAAATTTCTTTGGTTAAAAAAAAAAAATAAAACTTATATAAAACTTGACAAAATTTAGTAGATATTTTAAAAATGTTTTTTAAAGTAGCCTTTTAGTTATTAAAAGAGTATTTATCTAACAACATTAATAAGTTGAATGAAGATTTTTCAACTAATAAAAACAGTTAAAAAAATAGTTGAAATAACATGCTATATATAGCCTGTAATAATCTATACCAAGAACGGTTTATCTACTTTTAATTAATACTTTAACTATTTAAAGAATTAGGAGAATAAATAAATCAACTCCGTGTACTACACGTACTAACCCAACTCATTAAATGTATTTATTTTTCAAAATGAAGGGATGGGATTGAGTTAGATTTAAGTATAGTGTATAAATGAATTAGTTAAATTTGAAGAACTAAAATTCCATTTAAAGCACAAGCATTTGCTTAGAAAGCTATTCCGAATCAAATCCCAATAAAAGATTAACTTATTAAAAGAAATATTTCTCTACGTAATAACAATCTGTGTCCACTATGCAAGACATATGTGTGACTCGTATGTTATTTACTAAAATTTAATTAAATTATTAAAAAATAATATTTTGAATCTATGCTTAATAAATTGATGATATGATAATTTTGGTGATTAGTATTTATATAATAATATTAAGTTCTTTACATAAATATTAATAATATTTTATATAAAATAATTTTATATTACTTACTCAATAATATTATCAACTAATTAATGTTTTTTAAGCAAGCTATACTAACATTAGCACTAAAGGTGCATTAGTACAACAAATAACAAGAACAATTAACAACAATTACATTGAGCATGAGAGTGATCACCACATATTACGATCATAATATTAGGTAACTATAATTCTTTAGCTTAATCAAAACCAAAAGACGATAATAAATCCACCTGAGTTCAGACAAAATAAAAGAAAAATCGAAAATGAGTTTGCAATACTCATAATACAACAAATAAGATACCCAAGTAGATCATATGGGCCTGCAAAGGAAGAAAAACCAATCGCCTAGGCCGTGAGCCTAAATAGCAAGGCATATGCAGAATTTTCTACGCAGAAATTTCCCAATTAATGACTATAATTTAACTTTTGAGTTCAAGCACAACACCAGTGCTGATAATCATAATATAGTGGTTGCCTCTACAGAAAAACAAAATAACAATAGCAGTCATACAATGTACCATACTTAACAAGCAGTCACATTGATTCTCCCAAAACAGATTGAAACCATATCACTTCTAGCGGCCATACTTCACCTCCCATTTGTACTACTCACTTATCAATCCCAAGCAAGCACTGGTGTCATCGAACCATTAAGCCAAGGAAGCAGAAAAATCTTTATGGTATCTTTTTAAACAACTACAAGACAAGAGCAATGACTCATTTTCTATAGATTGAGCATCAAAGTTCTTATTCCTGAATAAGGGATTGTTTGTTGTTTTCCAAAGACTTCAAGTGACTGCAATTCAAATGACCATCCATCAAAGCTTTGATTTATGACTACCAATACAGGTGTTGCAATACATGCTACCTTATAGTTCTTAGGTTGTTAATTACAGTGCTACCCTTCTATACCATTTGTCCCAAATTTTCTATGCTACATCGCATTGAAAGAATACATTATTAGTTGTATCCAAGGCATTGTTGCAGAATATACAGAGACTAAGTGTGTTGCATCTGGATATTTCTTCTAATAATGAGTCTCCAGCCAAACAATAGGAATCTAGGTGACACCTTTATATCTACAGTACTCAAAAGATTTGTTGAGGAAATTTGGTTGATGACCATTGCCTGCAAAGCTACATAACAAGAAGAAACAATGTAATTCCCTAATAGATATGGATTCTAGACACATGAATCCTCACCTCCTCTAATAATTTCACTCTGATAATGTGTGTTTTGAACTTATTGGCTAAAGACTCCTCCTAATAGAACCACTGCCTTACGCCGCTAAAAAATCCCAAACCCAAACTCCCTCAACCCATTTTCCCTAAGTGTTTAAATACCTTTCCCATAGGAACAAATAGCTGAATTTCTCTTTCAAAGTTTCCCCCTCCATCCAATAATCAATCCAAAATTTAAATTTGGATCTGTCTTAGACTTTTCAATCTAAACAATGGTCAAACCATCATTGCTCATTCTTTTTGCCACAACATTTTCTTAGATATTTCCACCAGATTGACATGTCTTTGTTATCTTTTCTTTGCACTAAGTCTCTCCATCCATTATACTTGGAATCGAGAATCTCTACCTATAACGATCCTTGATTTGTTTGTAGTTGTCATCTCCATTTTCCTAGGAGTGTGTAATTGAATAGGAATACAATGGGTGCTCGACACTTGACGTAACTAACTTCCAATGATAAGCATTGGACATATATAAGAATTTGTTTGTAGTCTACCCCACATATAAAATTTGTATTTGGAAAGAATTTGGAGACCAGATGTATACTAAGCCTCCTATCGTATTCACAAATAAAGCCATTTCCTATTCCATTTGCTGACCCCCTATAAACCTTGGAAGGAAATCTGATCCATTTCTCCCTCTTCATTTCTTATAGGCACAGTAATTGAATATGTTCTGCCCTCACCATTTGTCTGATGTGATATGTTTTTATTCCCTCTTCTAGCCCTCTAACATTGAATGTGAGAATCTTCATTTGTCCTTCTCTGATGAACCCTTCTCTGCAATGTGTCTTACCTTTTCAATTTCCTTTTGATCTCTATCTTCAAGGTCTTGCAGCCTTGTCAATGCATTTGTTTCCCAATGTCCATGATCTTCAGTGCTTTCAACGCTCGATGACAGAGGATGATGATTTGATTTTTGTTCCCAATGTCTTCGTCATTAAAAATGTTGCTAAAGTTGTTAGTTGAAAAGAGAAACTAGTGTGAGAAACTAGTGTACCTTTAAAGAGGTATGGATTGTGGTTCCCATTTTCCACCAGCCTATTACTTAAGATATCATTGTTCAATATGTTATATGTGGATAACTTACCTAGTGTATAATTTATTTCCTTTTTTAGATGGGTTGACCCCTTTTCTTTGGGCTGACAAGTTAACAGCTGCAACAGTGCTATTTAATTCCAAATGGCTTCTAGCTAAATCTTCCTTTTCCGCTAACCGACTCAATGCATTGAGCTCCCCTCTATTCTTCTGAGACTCATAGCCTATCCCTACATATGGCTTTCTCATTGAAACCTCTGCTCCATGGTTTGAAGTATTATCGTTTTCAAATTCAAAATGTTTTAATGTGTGTTCCTCCATGGTTGCTCCCTGGACTGTTGTTTCTCTATGACTCATAAATTGCTCCGCATAGAAATCATTTTCATCAACATAATAGGAGTTTGGCCACTCTTCCCCTTCACATATAAATTCTTTTGATAAAAATTCCTTCTTTTTACTGCTAAACAAAGAGGAATTATCATCCTTATATTCTGCACATCTCTAGTGATTACAATTACCTAAAGCACTTTGCCAGTATAACTCCTCAAAGATATTAATTCTAGAATCTTCCCCATTAATTCCAACTAACTCGGATGAGGAAATTGGTTCAAATTAGGACACTTTGATAAGAATTCTCGTGAGCTGTAGGAATTCCAAATTTGTTGTTTTGTCATCTAACTTAACCATTGTCCAAAACTTACCTAGTATGTGCTTGATGCTTCACTTGTCCCAAGCATACAAAGGCAACCCGTAAATTCTAATCCAAGCCAACTTGCTTCCAGAGACACATTTGGTATTCCATTTTTCAATAAAGTTGAAGTGAGGACAATTGTGGTCTTACTTGTCTAGCATCTCTTTTACCCATTCTTCTTTAGCCCCTTGAATAACTTGATCATCCCCATGTGTATTAGCTTTATTATCCCTTCCACTTCCACGGGAATGTTACAGGGTAGTTTGTCCATTGTTGACAAGTTTTCCAAATGACCCCCCAACATTCTTGTAGTCATTCTTTGCTCTTCATGTTTACTTTCATTTCCATGCTTCTAGTTTGCTTGACTTTTCCATTTTTCATCTTATAAACTCCTCTGTTATGTACCTACCCAGTGTTTTACCATTTGAGCATATGATTTGCTCCCTCTCTTTGTATGGTACCTATTGACCTCCTTGTTTTTTTCTTTATCTTGTGAAACGTCCCCAACCTAATGGTTTGTGTTTTCCACTTCCTGGTGCTTGGCTTTCTAATCATTTTTTAATCTTAGTATATTCACATCAATTTTGAATCCCCTATGTATATACCATCCAATTTCCTTTCCAACTCTTTCTCATCCTGGACTTCAACAAATCTAACAAAACCATATTTACCTCCCCATTTACTTCTTCTTCTAGATATGAACACTTCACAAACTTGTCCCCATTTACTAAAAATATGCCATATTTCCTTCTCTCTGAAACTCTCTGGAATTTTCGTAAAGAAGTATATGGTCACCTTTCTTCCTTTCAACCTTTGTTCCCAACTCATGGCGTGAGGTTGATAATCCTTTCCCAGTTTTCCTCTAAGCCGTGTTGTAACTCTCCCTGTTTCTCCTATAAATTCCCTACTATGTCTCCCATTTTTTCTCACACTCTTCCACTCTCTCTCTTTCTCATCCACTCTCTATATGAACTAACTAGTATTATAAGACCCAACTCAGACCAGTCATTTGAACCAATTCAATTGAAAACCAAATACTTAGCTAATCTGAATGCTTTACTTTATTCGATCATACGTGTATGGCTCGTTTAATTTATTTTAATTTAGTTATTAAAATTTAAAAATAAAACTTTAAATTACACCAAATTTGAACTCTGGTCATTTAATTGTTTGAAAAAAGAAATATCACTAAACTAATATTTTACTTTGATATTATAATGAAAAGAAATATATATACACTATGCACAAATATTTATAAATATTATATAAATTATTTAATCAATCTATGATTTGTTTTATTTAATTATTTATTATAAATTTATAAAGTATAAAATTATATAAATTATAAATATTTAAATTTTATTACTACAAAACCAAGTTATGTTGGTTAATTATTGACCCTCCATGTTGACTTTTAATCCCATGACCCCTTATCTCAATTTAATTAATGATCAAACCAAGTTTAATAACATTAATTAAGTTTAAGAGAGAAATCATTTAATTAATATTTGTTTATTAATATTTATTGAATCTCAGTGGGAGAAATCCTATTTGATTTCCTCAGTATAAATTTTTCAACTATTATCTAGGAAGAAATATAAACATATAATAAATATATTAAAAATAATTTATTAAAATACTTTTATGATGAAATATTTTAAATAACTTACTTAATAATATAATAAATTAAATTAATTTTAACTTTTAATTAAAGAAACTACAACTACCTTTAACAAAAAATAATCATATCCAACACCATTAACACCATTAAAAAGACAAATTTTTTTCTCTAGAAGTATTTAATATAATCACATTTCAAAGATCGAATAATATATTGATTTTATCTTTAATAACTTCATATATATAAAATTTTATAATGAAATTAATTTTTCATAAATGTATGATAGATGTCTTAAAATTAACTTAACAAAATGTTATGAATCTAACTTAAATGGTTACCCAGAGTGCATAAGTTATTAAAAATTCTTGTAAAATCTTGTGGGTGGCAAAGTTTTTTTCAAGTACTAAATACAACTGCATATGAAAGATTTAATAATATTCAAAAAATGTGTTACATCTAAATATATTTTTTAAATATGTCATGGAGAATTGTTTTTATGTTTGTGTTAAGTCAATCACAATCTAAATATAATTTTTTAAAATAGAAATAAACAAACTAAGTTAATGACTATGATAAATTATGCAACAATTTATGTTAATTTAAAATTTTAATATTATTAATCTAGTTATTATAGATATATTTTATTTTTTAAAATCTCACATAGGTGCTAATAACTAATAAGTAAAACATAAATTTTATTTGAGATTAAAATAATACTTTATTTTAAGTAATTTTGGTTTTAATATTTTGTATCTAATTAAATTAAATTAAATTTACATTTTGAATCAAAATATTTTTTATAAACTACAATGTTATAGAATTAGTAATTTTTATATACAAAATAGTTATAAAATAATCAAATAACTATATCATTTCATATTTTAAAATATAAATATCTAATATTTTTTCATACTACTTTATAAATATTTTAAATAAAATTAGAAGTATATCTGAGACTAATATATTTTTCTCGCTTCAATATTTTTACTTTTTTACTTTTTTTAGAGAAGTTGATTAACGAAAAATATTAGTCTTAATAAAAATATTTAATTTTATAAATACAGTACTTCAAACATGTTTCAAAATAAAAGTAATTTGTTTGAATGCAAAAAAACTCTATATATCCACTAAATAATTGCATAATACCACCAATCAAATTGAAGAATAAGAAGTTTAATATATTATACAAAATCAAAATGAATTTTCATTTACTAATGGATGTTTGTATAATGATATCAAAATCATATTATATTTTGTTCATTATCTATTATTTAGATTTTTATACTACTACCAAAAACACTTTTAAAAACAATTTTGTGATATATTATAAAAAACTCATTCTTAAAAAAATGTGGTGACATTTTTGTGATTAAATTGTGATAGTAATATTTTAAATTAAACTTTGATTATAAATAATACTTTTTTATGATATCACACTTTTTAATATTTAAATTTTAAATCATATTTATTCATATTCAAAACTTATTTTACTTACTATTATTATACTCTTAATTTACAAAATAATATTTTTAATAAAATTTTATATTGTTTATAAATGAACAAGTGAACAACTACGAGTAACTCAGCTATACACACACTTCTGTGGTAATGTTGGAGAAAAACTTCTTCCATTTGTCATATCTCGAATTGTTCCATGAAAATACAAGTAAAAAAAAAAAAAAAGAATTTTCACCAAATTGCTAGTCTATAAGCATGTAGATAGAGAAGATTTTGTTTCCCTCTATTACCAATCAACATAATTTTACACGAATTACTTTCAAAGTCTACGAAGTGGCATAAAGACATTCACAGAGTTCTTCTATCATAGGAGAAGCTACACATTTAACATTTTGGAATTTTGACATTATACCAATTAGTGATATTGACGATAATAAACCTAACATTTTGTCATAGATTATAGGTAATTTATAATTTTATTTATCAATTTTGACTTGTGGAGTAAATTTATCCTTTAATTTCCTTTTGTTCTGAATTGGTTTAATTTTTTCTTATTTTTGGAATTTTATTAAGAATTTGGGTTATTAAATAAACTCTGATTCTATATAAAAAAAATAAAAAGTCAACTCTGATTCTTTATAAAAAAGAAGTCAACTCTGATTTTACTTTCTACATGTGCTATTTTAACTTGTAGAATCTACATTTATAAATGATTTTTCCTCTTTTTATTACCTTGTTTTCTTGATTTGTTTCCTTTCCAATGTTTGACTAAATTCTCTAGTTGGGTTGTCCGTGAATTTTTTATTCCCCATTGATTTTAATCTAATTTTGACGAAAAAAAATATACTTTAATTAGGTTTGAACTTGTTTAGGGATATAACTCATGTATACTCCACATAGCAAAAAATAGTTATTAACTGTTTGCCCCACCCTAAATAATAATTAAATAATAAAATTGAAACTACATATTTTACTAAAATTATAATTCAATTATTATTTTTTAAACTTTTTTAATTCTATTTATCCTTTGGCAAATATGTGGTGAATCTCAAAGTGTTTTTTCCTTGGTCTGTTGGGAATTCAGGAATTAATGAGGTTATTAAAGGCATATAATGGTTACACCAAGTGATTTTTTAAAGGTTCAAGGCTCATCTCGTTAGTATCGAAGGTGGACTTGTAGTAATATATTTGCAGGATATAGTGAGTGTGTATATATATATATATTATGAGTTTAATTTGTGAGTGGACACTCACGTTAAATTATAACTTTTTATTTATATAATTTGTAAAGTATTAATTAGTAAAATTAACAAATTTTAGTATGAATAAAAGGTTATGATTGAATGTTAGTGTAAAAATTTTTAAACTGAGAGTATATACCAATTAAACTCATATATTATTTTTTAAAAGAAAATATCAGTAATTAAAAGAAATTTGAATTTCAATATTTTTTAAAAGAAAATAACAGTAATTAATATAATAATATATTTCAAAAAAAAAATATAACATAAATCTAAATTTAATTTATATTTTAAAAATATTTATTTATTACAAATTAAATTATAATATATAATTTTAAAATATTTATTTATCATAAATTTAATTGTATAAAAAAATATTTATTTTGTGAAATACATGGACTAAACTAGTGGTTTCAAAATATTATACTTATTTTAGGGGTTCAAATAACATCTGTGTAATTTTAAAAGTATTAAACTCAATATTAACCATTAAAATTATTTTAAATCTAATGATTATAATTAAATCTAAATTCAATATGAGATCAAATCTTTATTTATTTTATGTTATTTTTTATGATAAGCAATGTGTGCCTTACAACTCTCAAAGGGCTTTTCTGAAATTGTTGGAGGAAGAGTTGCACATTTTCAACAAGGTCGTCTCTCTAGTGGAAATTAGAAAAACTATTTTCTCAATAGGCAATCTTAAAGCAATAGGATAAAATGGTCTTTAGGCGGTGTTTTATAAAAGCAACTAACATATCATGGGAGACTCTTTCACTAAGATGGTGGAAGACACTTAAAGATAAGTGACCTCAACTCAACCCTTGTTGTTCTGATTCCCAAAGTAGAACAAGCTACTTCCATGAAACAGATAAGCCCATAGGTTTGAGTAACATCTCATATAAGACAATTACTAAAATTATTGTTATATGCTTGAGGATAGTAACGAAAAAACTAGTTAACTCGTGCCAGACTAGTTTCATCCCCAACCGGAGCAGCCACAACAACACTCATCATTGCTACACTCAATGAAGCACAAGAAAGGGGCTAAAGGATGGATGGTTATCAAAGTTAATTTGGAGAAGGTGTATGACAAATTAAACTGAGATTTTATAAGAGAAACAATGGATGAAATTGGGTTCCCCGCTATCTTCATTAATATCATCTGGCACTGTACCTCTACCCCAACTATGTACATGGTGTGGAACGGTAAATCTTTGGATGCTTTCAAATCATCGAAGGGGATTCGCCAAGGAGATCCTATCTCCTCGTACATTTTTTTCCTTTACTTAGAGCGCCTGTTTCACACGGTTAACCTGGCAGTTAGCCGTAACTATTGGAAGCTCATCCAGTTTTCGAGAGGTGACCCAAAATTGACATACTTAGCCTTTGCTGGTATATGTTGTTATTTGCTCAAGCATCTCTTGACCAAGCTGAGGTGATTAATCATATTTTAAATATCTTCTGTAGCAGCTTAGGCTATAGAGTAAGTATAGTAAAAACCAAAGTTTTCTTCTCAACTAACGTCCATCGGCCGAGGCAAGAATAGATCTCTTAAGAACTAGCCTTTCAACGCACCAATAATCTTGGCAAATATCTCAACATCCCATTGCATCATGATCGTGTGTCCAAACAGTCATACCAAATTACATAGATTGAGTAGTTGGAAAAGAAATACATTATCTTTTGCAGGAAGACTTCCTCTTGCCAAGTCAATTGTACAAGCCTTACGAAATTATATTATTCAAACTAATTCCTTGCATATCTCTGTGTGTAATCTTCTTAATAATAAATGTAGGGATTTTGTCTAGGGAGACTCTAACTCTATGAAAAGGTTACAATGGCTCAGTTGGGATAATATGTGCAAGCCAAAGCATATAGCTAAACTGGGTCTATGCAAGACATACCATGCCAATCTAGCTCTTACCACAAAATTAGGATGGAAGGTCATTAGCAGGATATTTGAAGTGTGGGTACAATTTATTAGCTCAAAATACAAATGCGGAGAGTAGGCCAAACCAATAATTGACTTGTCTCATCAAGATAGCAATGTTTAGAAAGGTATCAAGGAAGCTTGGAATAATATGGTAAGCAATACTCTTTGGAAAATAGGCAATGGCAGGAATATTAACTTCTAGATTGACCATTGTGTTCCTAAAAAAGGCTCACTTATTGACTGTTGTACTAATGAAGAGGTTATTCATATGGCAAACAAGGTTTGCTTTTTTGTGAGTTTGGATGGCTCCTGGGATGTGCACTAATTGGAGCAAATCTTTCTCAGTAAGGTAATCCAAGATATTTGTCAAATAGAATCTCTTAAAGGGGATATGGTGACAGAATACCCTATATGTGGGCAAGAGGAAAGTTTTTCAACCAAAATAGCTTACGAGAGTCTCTTAACTTATCCTAGCATGTAAGGTAGAATCGTCTTCCC
Organism: Psophocarpus tetragonolobus; assembly: GCA_037954015.1. Lineage (NCBI taxonomy): Eukaryota > Viridiplantae > Streptophyta > Magnoliopsida > Fabales > Fabaceae > Psophocarpus > Psophocarpus tetragonolobus. Next base: position 29,408,194 of record CM075696.1, on the reverse strand, counting down.
TGTCCTATGGAAGTGGGATAGGTCTGAGCACATTCGAATATTACTATGGAAGTTGGCTTGTTCTATCCTTCCCACAAATGAACTACGATATAATCGGCACATGATAACCACTCTTAATTGTCCCTTGTGCAACTAGCAGACAGAATCTATGATGCATACTCTACAGGATTTCCTACATACCACAAAAATGTGGAGAAATATGGGTGCAAGTGATATAGAACAGTTTTTCTCCAATAGAATTTTGAGGCATGACTACTGTCAAATTTAAAAGCGATACTGAACCGAAGCAGTAGCAGATGGCCTCAAGTTTTTGGCATCGCCATAGATCGTGTATGGTGGAAGCGAAATGAATTTGTCTTCAAAGGCAATTGTAAATCTGACACCTAAGTTATCCATTCTGTAATATCTCTACTTCACGACCTTAATTGTATTCAAAACATAAGAGTAATCATGAAAGACCTAGGAGCTCACTACATAGATATAGATTTTAGAGCTGCTTGGAGACCCTAAGGAAAAGCACATTGAAGATTAATTGTGATGTAGTTGTCCTTACACCCCATCAAAAGTTTGCTATTGGGGGTGTAGTCCGTGACTCCAAAGGCAACTTTATCTCTGGGTTTTACTACAAGATACCATATTATGATGTTGATAAGGCTAAACTAATGGTCATTCTCTAAGCACTAACAGTGACTTACAAACATGGATTTTGCAATATAGATATTAAGTCTGACTCTCTTAGTATGATTAAGCTTCTAGATAAGGGTTGCATCATTGATCATGCTCTCTTTTCCATAGTAGATCGTATATACATAAGAGTAGAAAATCCCATCACTACAGTTTTAATTATATCCTACAGGAGATGAACATATTGGCTGACAGTTTTGCTAAATTAGACTTGATTCTAGTCAAAATAACTCCATTTATATGTCAGTTCAAGAGCCACTGACTTATATTTACTTTAAGGTTCTTAGTTGTATTATAAATTCTAATTAATTTATCTTTGGGTTAGGTGTTTTCCCATACCTTCCACAAAAATAAAATCCTATTTCTATTTTAAAAGTAATGCTCTCTTAAATCAATTTATCTGTAATACTTTAATTATTTGATTGATTCTCATCTAATTATTAATTATTTTACATACAAAATCAAATAGATATTTAAATATTTTTACTAACAATAAATAATCTATACTAATATATGATTAAAAAAATAGCTTTCATAAAAATTCTATATCGCTAATGGTATTTTGGCTGAATTAATCAATCAAAATTCAGTTTCCATCTATCAATTATCCTAATGACATTCCACAAAGAATAACATTATAAATTTTTACCAAAATGAAAAATTAATATATTTGACTTATGAGTTTAACTAGTACATACTGTCAGTGTAATCAATCATAACTTTTCATTAAAATATCAATTACTAAAGGCAACAAACTTATCATAAATCAAGAGTTGTAGTTCAACGTCGACGTAAAATAGTATATACCAATTAAACCTTTAATTTATTAATAATCTTTTTAAAACTAACTAAAGCATATTAACATATTTGATTTATTAATAATCTTTTTATACTAATTAACCGATAGTCTATCAAATATTTAAAGGATTAAAGAGAAATGATTTTAAAATAACATTACTTTTAAAATAAAATAAAATAAAATAAATATTTGTTCTCCCATTGAATAAAGATACGATAAGTGTAACATTTTTAAAATTATAATGACCCTTCTACTTATTTTTAATTATATTTAGTTGAAAGAAATAAATTAGCCAATTAGGCAACAATAGTACAGGGGAAACCTAAACTAATCAAAATTTCAAATGCATTCATATAGTTTATCGTACTAGCATTCACTATGGATCTGATCTGACTCTTAGTCCAAAACTCAAACCGTGGAAATTTGTGCAAAGTTAGAGTAACACAGAATAACCCAACACGCAAGTACAAACGTTGTTGGCCTTTGGTTGGATCCAACACTTTCACCTGACCAAACCTGAACTGTCTCTCAAATCCCATTGTTCTCAGCACTCACAACTCACAAGTTCGTTTTCTGAGTTTAAGGGTCTGCTTTGGCTATGGAGAACTCGGACAAGGTGGTGGCTGTGATCATGGTGGGTGGACCCACTAAAGGTATTTGAAATATTTTATTGTTTTCTGACCAAAGTCAGAGTCTTTTTTGCCTTTGGGATATTGGGGTTCCCTTGTTTTATGGTATGGCTCTGTTCAATTGTGTCTGCAGGGACTAGATTTCGGCCTCTTTCCTTCAATACTCCCAAACCCCTTTTCCCTTTGGCTGGCCAGCCAATGGTTCACCATCCTATTTCTGCTTGTAAAAAGGTTTGCTTCTTTGTCTCTCCAATTATCATTCTCATGTTTCTGATCAAATTTGGAAAACAACTAGAAGGAACTTCTATTTCAATGTTGACTTGCATACTTGGGTGTGAGTAAATTCATATGATTCCATTAGTCTAAAATTCAAAATTTTATCAAATTGAGAAGAAAAAAAATAAATTAGAAGGAACTCCAATTTTAGTGTTGACTTGCATTCTTGTGTGTGTGTGTATGTGTGTCGACTCCATTAGTCCAAAATTCAAATTTGATCAATTTGAGAAAAAAGGTAGAAGGAACTTCAATCTCAACGTGTAAATGTATATGTGTGTGTAAATGTATATGGTCTCCATTATCTAAAATTCAAATTGAATTTCAACATAAAAACTGATGAAAAGGAAAGGGGAGGAGATATGTGACTTAAAAGGTGTAGAGTGTTTTTTACTTAGTAGTTTTGTTTTCTACAGATACCCAATTTGGCTCAAATATTTCTTATTGGATTCTATGAGGAGCGAGAATTTGCTCTATACGTGTCTTCAATCTCAAATGAGCTGAAATTACCAGTAAGGTGACTAGTGCATTAGTAAGCAGCTTTAATAAGAGAAAGTATGTTTGTAATCTCTGTTAATGCTGAATCTGACCATGGTGTGTTACTAATATCAATCTAGATATTTGAAGGAGGATAAACCGCATGGTTCAGCAGGTGGCATTTACTACTTCAGAGATATTATAATGGAAGACAGTCCAGTTAGTAACACTGTTTTGTCACTGCTTCTACCATTTCATTTTGTATTGTGGATTGACTTTGGAATTATTAATGTATAATTTCTAACAGATTGGCTACATTTTTATTTCAGTCACATATCTTTCTGTTAAACTGTGATGTCTGCTGCAGTTTTCCACTACCCTCAATGCTTGGTAAGTATCTTGCTGTTAAATTGTGGTAGTTCTTCATCAGTGTGGCGTTATTGAAATATTTCTTGTTTCATTTTGCAGATGCTCATAGAAGATATGGTGGGATGGGGACAATGTTGGTAATCAAGGTTGGTGAAGAAAATTTGTTATACAATAGGGTAGCAGTGTATCACTTATTGTAGAAACAAACTGGTAAAATCTCGCCTTAGGTGGTATGTGTAGAGGAGAGAAGAGTAGAAGCACCATTATTAATAAGAGTAGATTAGATGGGGGGAATTGAAGCCCCCTTTCTAGAGGTCGACAGATATTAAGAAAAAACTATAGGCAAAATCATTAAGAATTTAGAGGTCAATGTTTTTCCTATAGGCATGATTCGAAATAAATAAAATGGTGTTGTTTGATCCTCAAAGCCAATTTCATCAAGTGGGTGGGGAAAAGACTTGATTTTTTATGTTGGATCCATGTGCATTTAAATACATACAAATGATACATATATAGATCATTGTTGTGTTTTGTTGCAAAACCACTGTTTCATTCTCCTTCTGGGGTTGATACCTTGTGTAGGTTTCAGCTGAATCTGCTAGCCAGTTCGGTGAGTTGATTGCTGATCCAACCACTAATGAGTTGCTGCATTATACTGAGAAACCTGAGACATTTGTGAGTATTTAGTTTGGTTGATTATATATATATATATATATAACCAATGAGATAGATAGATATTGCTTCTGAATATGCCTTAACAAAATTAAACATTTTATAATATGCAGGTCAGCAATTTGATAAATTGTGGTGTCTACATTTTTACTCCTGATATTTTTACTGCCATCCATGATGTATATATTAATCAAGAAAGCAGAGGTTGGTCTCTTCAATCAGTTTTAATAAGTTTCAATCATGAGACGCTTGTGTTAGTGTTACAAAACATGAATTAATTCCCTGAAACACAAGATTTAACTTGTTTCATCCTTTAGAATTTTAACCAATAAGTATTGTATAAAACATTGAATATATATATATATATATTATGACAAAGAGATCAAGAAGGCAACTGGTCCCTTTCAATTGCAATTTAAAAAGCTTCAATCATAAAAGGCTTGCATTTCATGTACAGGATTGACATTGGCTTTGATCTTCAGAAATTTAAACTATAAGTATTGCATAAAGTCAAAATAAAATAGGTAAAAATATTATTTAAATGTTTTAAAAAATTGTCCCTGACATTTTTACCTATTTTATTTTGTCTTTTATGATCTCTCTAACAGTTTATTACTTCAAAGAAAATATGGGATGCATCATATTTTAATATGACTAGAAAGTTCTCTCCTTACTGAAGTAGTCAAATAATTGTTTTTTAAACTCAGCTACATTATATTTGATGTATCTATAACATTACATATTTTCACATCTATCTATGATGTTCATGTCTGAAAACTTGAAAATCTGCATACCTTTTAGTTAACTGAACCATTGGAAGTTGACTTGATTTTATTGACACCCTTGCAGCTAATCCACGTCGTGTATCCAGCTTTGAAACACTCCAATCTACCACGAGGTTGATTAAATACGTCTATCTATTTATTTTTTCACAAAAAGAATTATATACTATTTCTAATGGCATGCATGGATATTGGTTCAGATATGAGTCAAATGTGAAAGAATCCCTACACTTGGCTACAATTTTCTCTTCTAAATCTAAAGATTAAATTAATCTGGGCCAGTATAATACAGATATCAAACCCTCACTGCTTAATGAATATTGAGATGCATATGACATTGGTTCCAATTCCAAAAGGATTGCATCCTTTTTATTGCAGAACACCCCCCCCCCCCCCCCCCAGAAAAATGCAATGTCTTTAAAGGCTTATGGACACATTTTCCCTTCAGGAATATACCGGTAGATTTTGTAAGACTTGATCAAGATATATTGTCTCCTCTAGCTGGAAAGAAACAACTGTATACGTATGAGACAATGGATTTCTGGGAGCAAATTAAAACTCCGGGGTAGGGTTGCATACTATCATAATACTGCCTTAAGCTTTACTATTTTGGACCATTATTAGTTTTAACTGATAGTATATACTTGACATGAACAGTATGTCATTGAAATGCTCAGAATTGTATCTTGCTCAATTCCGGTATACTTCACCTGATCTTTTAGCCAGTGGAGATGGTAAAAAGAAAGCTACAATTGTTGGTGATGTATATATTCATCCATCTGCAAAAGTTCATCCATCCGCAAAGGTAGTTCCAATACCCCTCAAGATTGTAAATACTTTACTTTTTTATACGAAATTAAATTAGCAGTAATCCCTTCATGCATTTTCTGTCGTAAAGAATAAGCACTGATTACCTTCTGAAATGCTGAGAACATAGATGATAGATTACATAGATTTGTTCGTACAAGGAAAAACTTGGGGAGAAAACTAAAACTTCTGTTTGTATGGAACTAGAAACTGCCAAGAAACTTAGGAGAACCACATACAAAAGCTAGCTGTTGTAGCTAGAGTCTAAAGCCTTATAAACCCCACATCCCACCGTGCTTCCTGCCCCTGGTGACCTATGTCAATATTGCCGCACTACCCTGCCACTCATTTGTGCTTAAGAGACATGTTGGAAGACTGATACCAAATGATAAGAATTTTTGGAGAACTATATCACAAAAGCTATCTATTATAATTAGTAGAGGTGTTTACAGTGCAGTTTAGTTTTGATCATAAAAATCACCTGAACCAAACAAGAAACTTAAGTGTGATTCCGTTTGAAAGTATTGTTAAATCCAAACCAATTGTTAGCAGATTGATTTGGTTCGATTTTTGCAATTTTGAAAATATATTATTAAGAATTATTTATTAGGATTTCTAATACTTTTTTTATAGGCAAATATTAGTGTGTTAGTTTTATTAGTGGAGGGATTCAAACCCCACGACCTCTCCCTCTCCATCTTACCAAGTTACTAGACCAACCTTATAATTCTTAGAATTTCTAATACTTCTAAGAATACTCAAGTAGTTTGTTTTACTTTAATAATTATTTAAATATTTATTAGTAATTTATTGAAAATAAACCTTGCTCTAAAACTATCTAGGAAATAAAATTTCATCATATATCTAACTAGTAGAAATTAGAGTACTACTACCCATTATGTATTTTTAACATGACTATGTTTATAACATGAGTCTGGCATATCTTCTAAACTAAACATTATTTGAGAGAAAAAAAATTATAGGAATTTGCTTGAGTTAGTTTTCAAATCTTAAACCGCAAACTGAACTATATGATTTAGAAATTTAATAAATCAAATAGACCCAATCAATTTCATTTTTTTATTGATTTTTGGTTTTTTAAGTTGATTTTTAGTTTAAGTTGGTTCAGTTTTTAACACTCCTAATAGTTAGAGATCCCAAAGCTTTATAAATAAACTCACACTAAAATCCTGTACTTTTGATGTGGAACTCAAATCCCATACCTTTTAGTTGAATCCTAACAAATACTTTGCATGAAATATAAATTAAGTTTTTCTTTTCTTTATTGATCAGATTGGTCCCAATGTTTCTATCTCAGCAAACGTTCGTGTAGGTGCTGGTGTCAGGTTAAGCAGTTGTATCATCTTGGATGATGTTGAAATCAAGGTAAGAAACTGTAGGCCTAGCTGTGTAATATGAACAGTGTATAAACAAATGTGTTTGTTCTCCTGACAGGAAAATGCTTTTGTGACAAACTCAATTGTTGGATGGAAGTCATCACTTGGAACATGGTCACATGTGCAGGCAAGTTCTGTGCCTTTTTAGTAAACTAGTGAAAATGCTTAAGGGCATAAAGCAAAAATTTAGAGAAATTTTAAATAAAAGGAAAAGTTTCAATCATGATGTCTTTGACATTAGGAATTTCAATTGACAGAAAACTTGTTCAATTCTCTCTGTATTGTTATTTTAACCTCTCTAGATTACTGTGGCTCACCGATAATAAATTTGAATCGTTCAGGCTGATGGTAACTACGATGCAAGACTTGGCACAACCATCCTAGGTACATATTCCTGCCTGCATAGTTAGTTACCTTTTATTTATAAAGAAAACTTAAATACAGTAACAGTTGTTTAGGTGTTTTTGATGTTCTCTGATTAAAATTGAAAGTATTACCTCTATAATCTATGTTGACCTTTAATGCAAACTTTTATTACATAGATTATTGAGGTAAAAAAATCTAATTTTGATTCGAAATCAATACGAAAAGAACTTGCAGAACTGTATCTAAGTTTTATCTTCGTTTATTTCTTATTGCTGGTTCTCAAATTTGATGATGTCCTGTTAACATTGGTCAGTAGTGACCTTTTCGTTTTTTCCCTTGTAACAATTTAGGAGAAGCTGTAACAGTTGAAGATGAAGTAGTAGTGTTCAACTGCATTGTTCTTCCCAATAAGACTCTTAATGTCAGTGTGCAAGAAGAAATCATCTTATAATCTGATGAAGTGAGTTTTACTGGGTACTCATCAAAAGAAGAGGCTTGGACCATTTTGGTTTTACCGTTTCTTTTATCAATTTCTTTGATCTAGGAATGATAAAGTTAAGTTTAGATACCACCTCATACAAGAAGTCTCCGCAATTTTTGGCTTAAATATGGAGTTATGTATATTTCAATATTATTTTTTCTCTTTCCAATTGTGTTTTATGTACACAAATGAACCTAAAAGTGTAAATCACACTTCAGACTAGATACTACTTCATACCAATGCTTTTCTAGTTCTAGGTGAATGCAAGGCCTACATTATTACTTCAATCGTTTACCTAAATTAGACTGGACCAAACAGTGACTAAATTTATACTCCTCTTATTCTTATTATAAATCCAATTAGTTTTCATAAAGATTAAACAAATTGAATAATTTAATTGAAAATATTAAATTTATATTAGATCAGTGTGTTTTTTCAAAACTACTCGTACGAACAAAATTTACAAACATTAATAGGTTATATTGAAAGAAATATTATCTGTGTGAGGGGACAAAAATACATTTTTTTAAAGTCAAGGGACATTTTTATAAGAAGTTATATGGTTAGTATTGTGGTAACTTTGTGAGATGGGGGATGAAAATGTTATAGATTCAAAATTTTCTAATACACTATTAACAATTAACATTTGTTTATAAAAAAAATCATTTTTATAAAAAATAATAATTAATGTATGTAACATTTTAGATTGGGTTTTATAATAAGGATTAAGCTATATTTTCAAGTTGAACTTTAATAAGAATCATAGGGAGTAATTAAATTGCTGTATAGAGTTTGTCATTAATGTTCACGCTACAATCAGTAGCTCCTTGATTGCTAAAAGAAACATCTGAAATGCAGATTCAATCATGTTTATGATGTCTTTAGATACACATTAAAATCCCGTTCAGTGTAAAAGCTTCAATTTTTACAGTCTAGTTTAATGTTCTATTGCTCTAGAATGTGCAAAATCTTCTTCAATTATTGCCATGTCTATATAAACACACTCTTAGACAATATTTAATCCAACTTTTTTTCGTACCATTTTTAAGGAAAAAAGTTAGCCAAAACATTTTTCTACAGAAATTTTTTTATTTAAAAAAAATCTTTTTTTTTATATAAAGATAAAAAAAAGAGAATTTTCTCCATGCATCTTTGTTTACTTTTCTAAATGACCAAATTGTCCTTATATATTTTGATAAGTCTAGATTACTAAATCCGAAACATTTCATTCAAAATTGAAAGCATCTAAACTATGTAATTCATATTTGGATTATGTAGTTTAAATTGTATTTTGACAGGTTGAGATTATGTAATAGATTGGTAAAAAAATATATCAAATTGCAAATTTGGATTCATTAAAAGTATATTTTTATAAGAGAAAAACATTTATATATTATCATCGTAAAAAGTTTTACATTGACATTTTTAATCACAATATATTTTAAATAATAAATTTGTTGTCTTTACCTATTAATATTTTAAAAGTCATCTAAACAAAGAGTTGAAATTAATCGTCAATATAAAACTCTTTTACATTAGTTGTGTATAGATGTTAAACTTGTTTTTTATTACAAGTTAAGATTAGGTAATTCAAATTTGTATTAAAAAAAATATTTTTAATGAATCCAGATTAAGTAATTAAATTTGTAAAAAAAAAAACTTTCAAATTACCTAATTTGGATTTACTAAACAAAATTACTTAATTTGGACTTGAAAAAAAAAAAGATTTTAATGAATTGAGATTTGTGAAAAAATACTTCCCGATGTAAAATGGTAGCGAACCTAAAATGATAGGGAACAATTTGGTTATTTTGAAATATGGGATGCAAATAGTAAAATGGAAGGTGCAAAAAGAAAATGTCTGATCCATGTGACAAATTTAATGCAATGCAATCAATAAAGCATACCATTATTGATTCCAAAACCAACACTAGATAACAAGACCTAACCAGTCCCCAGAGACATTTAAAATTTGTTCCTTGATAGTTAATGTCAACTTTTTGCCAATTTATTTTAATAATTGGGAAGGATAATAAGTATGGTCTTTTGCAAATTGTTGAGCCCACGACCAAAAAAGATTACACTCTCCCCAGCATAGAGGTATCAAATCTGTACATGTATCTAGTCTCTAAGAGACATGTTATACAATAACATGAGTGGACAAAGCAAAACTCATCTTTCAAGTCCGTAAAAAAGGTAAACAAATGCTACAGCAAAGCACAAAAACAGACAAGGAGCCCCAGATGCTACAACCCCATTCATGTCTTCATAAAAGCAATCTACAAAAGTCCACTGTCACACTTTTCCTCAACCAAAGGAACTGCTCTTTGCTTGGACATTCTCTTACCTGCACCACTGAGAAAGAAGTCCAAGAATACTCATTCCTACCATCAATGGAGCAATGAAAAAAATTCAGTCTCGATTAATCTTTAAATCAGTCCAAGAATTCCTTGTGGCTCAGCTTAAATCATCAGCAGCAACTCAGTAATGAGTACTCTATTGTATCTGTGGCTTCAATTCTAACTTGTAAGCTTGTATTTCCATTGGAGATACGGCTACATGCCCCTCTTGTGCAAGATCTCCAAACTGCTCTGAGAATCCCATAACTTCAGGGTCTTCATGCAAGAGATTCAAGGAAGTTGCTTTAACCTTCAAGACTGTAACATTCTTGAACATGCTGAACAGATTGACAGTGTCATCAGCCAGATTAGTGCATTGTGATCTTCCCTTCCGGCAGAAGGAAGAATCCCAATGTCTCCTGTGCAAAATGAGAGCAAATCTAGGACCTTCAGGTGGTTGCTGCAAAAATTTTAAAGGTTTGGGAACCTTGAAGTTCACTATGTGCAAATCACACGGTAAGGGAGCTGCAAGAGGAGAAAAGGATCTTGGTGGTGGTGGGTAGCCAGACTTAACCTGTGGTTTCTTGGAAACAAATGTGTGTAATGGATAGTTCAAGTGAGAACCAACTCGGTGAGATAAAAGAGAGGGGCTGTAAGGGAAATGGGTGGAAACCAAATTTAACAAGGCAGAAATATTGGCTTCCAAGGTTAGGTGGAAGACAACATTCATCACCCGGTTATCCATCACTCCTTGTCCCAAACCACGACCGTCATCCCGTACCAATCGGCGGTCAAGCATTATCTCTAGCCATCCACTTTTAAGGCTTGCAACACCTAATGATTGCCGGGAATGGACAGAAAATCGCTGACCATTCAATCCTTGTATGAATGCAAGAGAAGGCATGGGGTAGTAATTTCCTTGCAGAGGAATCTTATCATAAGTTTCTCGTCGACTCATCTGAAATCCATTTAAATCTGAATAAAAAATCTTCTTGTTATCAATATCTGTTTTATACCTAACTATCAATTCCCTATCATTGAAATCACGGCCAAGAAGCTCAACATGATATTCCTTTTCAATGACAAACCCTTGGACTGTACTCTCTCCACTATATATTCGGGTGCTATGAGAAACAGGGGCTTTCTCCCAAGCTGTCCTAGGATAAGAGTATACTTCCTGCATCAAAGGGCCCTCTGACACCAGCAACAGCCCACCTTCTTCAATAATGGGCTGGGCTTCACCATTGGGTTTAAACAAGTATGCCCCACCAGAACTAGAATACATACCAATTTCCTCATTTACGATATTTGGTGAACTATTTTTTGGGATCACCTTCTGCAACAAACCACTCTTTACATCAAAAGTTAGTTTTTGATGCTGATTCTCAATTTCAGCTACATCAGCCTCCATTGTCACACAAGAATAGGCTGTAGGGCAGGCAAACGAACTAGATTTAGAGAAAATTTTCAACTTTGCTGGTCTGGCCTTTTCACACCCATCAAAACCATTAGAAATATAATAAGTCTCCAAACCCATTGCAGGAATAGAAGCTTTCCAGTAAAGTCGATGCTTCCCAATAAAGATCTTGCTATTATGATACTCCAACTCAGGTAAAATTTGGCTCTGAATACAACTCCAGTTAGAGTCAACAACAGTAACATCAGGACTGTCAACAACCACCATCACAACTTCTTCTCTGGTTTGCTCCAAAGGATTAAAGATGACCACTGATTGGTAGGAACCTTCATGAACATCAATCACTTTATGCAATGGTTGAGCATTATATTTAGATCTCACTATTGCTGGCTCAAACTGGGATGGACTGTTGTTTAATTTATCATAGCGGATTCCAAGAAGTGCCTCTACTGCCTTGGACATAAAAATATGCAAGTCCAGTAATGAAGTATGCATGCGCAGTCCATAGTCCATAACCACATGATCTTTTGCAGTACCAGTTACCCCATCATGATGCTGAAAAAGAGCTAGATTCCTTCTAGCCGCTGTCAACTTATAGGAAAACCCCATTGCAAACTTTTCACAATGTGATCTCCGACAGAAGCCAAGTATTAGAGCTAACATCATTTCAGTGGCCCGAAGTGACTGTTCTAGAACCCTATCAACAGCCTTGTAGAAGGGTCGTGAAACATAATAACCACTCCAGTAGTCCTGTTGCCGATCAGCATAAGTAAAAAAATCACCAGATAGAGAAGGAAAACCTTCAACTAGACCAGATCCTATTTCACCAGGAGCTGAGTAATTTATTCTCTCTGCTTCCTCACGCAGGGTTACAAAGTAGTCTTCCAAAGTACCAAACTTTGCCTCTGCATTCAAACTGGGGTTTGAATTTATATGATCAAACAACATTTGGTAATTTCTGAATTGAGCTTCTGCTTCTTCAACATTAATATACCGAAAATCATCTCCAAGAGGAACAAGAAGAGTATTAGTTCGGTACAAAGTTGACTTTTTCCTGTATTGATCCAGCAATTTAAGAGCTCTTTCCTGAACATTATCCTGAGTGGTCTCCACAGGATATTGCTCCCACGGGCATTGTTCATAAAGAAAACCCTGCATGCGTGCAAAGTCAAATTGACAACAAATTGCAGGCTCAGGGCCACATGTATGAGGTATATCATATGAATAAAACGGCATCATATGGACAAATATATCGGTGGTTTCCTCTGCATCCCAGCTTTGACGCCATATGTATTCTAAATTTTTATGCCATGCTAGTTCCTTCTTCAGCTCGTAATGGGTCCTCTGGATAAGCATGTTGTCAAAACCCATTCGACGCAGAAGATATGCCATGGTAGACGAGTAACCAAATGGATCTATGGCCCAAGAATTTTTTGGAACAAAACCAATGGTGTCATTCAACCACATATTTCCTTCTGCTATCTGTTACAAAATTGTCGAGAGAATCAGAACCATTGTAAAATAATATACAAATCTCTAGAGCAAATAGATCATAGTCTGATATGAACAAGAAACACAAGGCATGGACAAGCTGAAACATGGAAACCTAATTTGCTCTTCTAATGAATGAATACTGAGTACAATAAAACTTGAGAATCTGGTCCACTAATAATGAGTTTGTTGTAATAAGGAAAAGTATGCTCTCTAGAAGTTTACATGACCAGTATACACAGTACCCTTGGCTTTATGTGTTGTTGAATTGAGCCTTTATTTGGCAATGCTGTTCATGTTTGCAATTGCACATAAAATACAGCTAAGACATAAAATATTGCAACCAAAAATAAACATGTTTATTAATTATCACACACATCTAAAACGCACATTAGCAACAATCTATGTCTCATATTATCGACCTGATTAAGTCATCTAAAAAAATGAGCAAAATAATGGTTTTAAACTTTAATCATCACCAACTTCACCAGAATTATTTGGTACATGATAAAATGCATCCCAAGAAACTAAAAGTCCTAACTTTAAAATAATAACATTACAAAATGGATATATTATCCTTACCCTAGCTTGTCCCAGTACTAATCAACATATCCAATCTGTAATACAATAATTAATCACCTTTAACTCTTTAAGACAAAATAGATCACTACTTTACATTCATATAATGAGCCAATTTTTTTGAGTCATTTTACTGAATAAATAAAAAATCATGGAAGCTCCATCATCATGTGAGACAAATACTATGGATAGTGATACTGGGATACAAATAATAGGAAAAGAAACATAAGTGAACCATCCTTATTTCTTAAATTAAATAATAATCAACTTAATTATAGCAAAACAGCCAAGAAACAAATAATATATGCATAGCAGAAATAGACAGATTTCAGCATACCTGTTCAATTATAGCAAAATAATGGGAATTGGCCTGCAAGAATGAGAAAACAATTAAAGTCAAATTTCTAAAAACAGAGGCATCAGGCCACCAATAATCAATTTTATAGATTGGAAAGCTCTGGTCAGATTCTAATTCAGACACAATTATTCCATAGACATGTACATAACTTGGGCATGGGCTTCATTAACAGGATAGGAAATTCATCTTTAAATTCAAAAAACTTGGGCAACTAAAACAAATATGACCAAAAGCATCACAAAACCTACCTTCCACAATTTCTTATGCCATAATTACTTCAACAGGAATGAAAAGTATCAACATATATAGATAGTATTTGCTGTAAATAACTGTCAAAATATAAGCATCATGTTACCTCGTCATTCATCACCCAGCCACCTCCAACAATTTCTAACTGTCCATTTTTTACCAAATTGATGAAAGATTCCTTCATCTCATCTGGTGCATCCCTCCACCATCTCTCTAAGTACGACATCTCCTCCCATATGAACTTCCGGCGATTATCCTACATAGCACAATTACCCATCAATTCATGATTAAAATAAAGAGTATTTATGGAACTGACAGGCATGTGAGCTCCATTTCACTGGGGCTTTTTAATATCTTATGCTACAACCTTACATGTAAATCTCATAAAATTAAGAAAACAATATTCACTTTTAAGATCTGCCACTTTTGTTATCACATGCACCATCCAGTGCATAATCTGCAGCTTTGAGGCTGCAAGTTTACTTCAACCCAGATACACAAATTTTCTCAACCACTCCTTTGCATTGTGGCTTTCGTGAACTAACTCTATCCTCTAATGTCTTACCTAACATTCATAACAACATAAACACAGAATTTTAAGGCATACCATTTTTGTAATCACATGCAGCGCCCCATCATTCATTTGCAGCTTTAAAACCTACTTAACTAGTTCAAACAGGAAAAAATTGCAACATTTAACCGTCCCCAATCTCACTCACAACACAAGTCAAAACCCGCCAGCATAAATTCACTCATCCACTCCAAACCATTCTGTAAAACAAAAACTAAAGCCATCCACACACACCTCACATAATTTCTCACGAACCAAATACCAACCTTATTAAACCAGCTGCTGCTATCTACAATTTCATGGAGGAGTAAACAAGCAAAATAACAGTTAAATAACCATGCTCAATCAATGTGAAAGTTTTCACAGATTTTACAATCTCACTCAATGACTTGTTAAGTTTTACAAATAATTACTCTAGAAGTCATACATAGAGACAATAAGTATTATACCAAAGATGATAGTTTGTGATAAGATAAAGCTGTGAAAGATTTGAACACTCTCAATGCATGTACTATTTATTCAAAAAAAGAAAAAGAAAGAAAAGTGCAAAACCCATTAAAAGTATAATAAATAGTATATGCATTGACAAAGTAAAATGTTATCCAATCACAGTTGTCCTGTATGGTAAACTTGTTATTTTAAACAGTAATTTCCTATAATGAATTCTGAATAGGGCATAGAAATGCAGCACTTGAAAGTAAGAATGAGATTTGACTTGACCTTGGTGAGTGTGTGAACAATGGTATCAAGTATGTGCCTGGATTGCCTATCATAGTACTCCTCCACAGTGAGCTTCCAGCCAGGATCGTTATGCGAGTGAGGCACCACAAACACCTTAAGCTTCTCGGAGTCCCACTCGTTGCCCCTGTAAGTCACGCCCCACCCCTGCTTCCACGCGCCGCCGTCAACGTCCAAAAAGTCAATCTTGTCGTAGAGCGCCTTGGTGGTGACGTCGACGGCGGCGCCGGCGAGGGTGGTGCCGTTGGCAGCGGCGAAGAGAAGGGGCTTCCGGGAGAGGGGCCTCCGGGCGCGTGAGGAGCGCGTGCGGAAGTGGGTGGTGACGGGTTTGGGGACCCCAAATCGGAGAAGAATAAGGAGGAAGAGAGAGAGGGAGATAACGAGGCCAATGGTGAAGAAGTTGGAAAAGACGAAGTCTTTCAATAACGTGCGTTTTCTTCCCTTTCTGGGTACCTTCGATTTGGGGTTGGAGGAAGGGAGGATCGAGGAGGCCCAGGTGGTGGCGCGTCGAGACGAGGAGGGCATGTTTGGTTGGGCGAATTGGGATTAAGCAGGTTTTGGTGGGGATCGATGGAAACGAAAATTTCAAGTGTGAGGAGGGATCGTGGGAGTTTTCGACCTGGGACTGTGTTTTTCAGTGTTGTTGTGTTGAGTGAAGCATCTAATGTGTGTGTGTGTGTTTTGAGGAAAAGGGTGTAAAAGAATATTGGAATTGGTTGGATATTTTGTTTGAAGGGTACTTTTCTTTGGAATTGTCAAAGTGTTTTTGGAAACTGTCTATGTTTCTGCCCAAACACTTTGTAAACTATTCAATTGCAATGCACTCCGTCCAACACGTCATAATAAATTTTCCCAGCCAAGAAATTTAATCATTTACATTAAATTTCATTATAACTGCTTTCAACACATTAGAAGGAATCTGCTTTATTAAAATTCATAAAGTGTAATTAAAAATCATAAAAATTCATTTTATGTAATCTGATAAAAAGAATTGCTTTTATTTTCTTAACATGTTAAGAAATTGGAAGGGAATTTTTATTACACAAAGTGTAATTAAAATCATAAAAAATACATTTTATGTATTCTGATAAAAAAATTGTTTTTATTTTCTTAGTTGATGCCCTTAAACATTTATAAAAAAATAATAGTTAATTACACTGTTGGCCTTCTGTTTTTAAAAAATCAAGACATTTTAATATCTACTGTTACAAGGTTGACATTTAAAATTAATATTATTTTACATGTTTTATGGGATTATGTTATATGATTATCCATTTTCACTATTACACATAATGTTCATAGTTTGTTTTTTTTAACGGTTAACTCTTCTAACTTAATAGATACCATATAAGTTACTTTTTTAAGTTAAAAATATAAGTTATTTTTAAACTATGAGATTTTCAACTAATTTTTAAAATTGTTTAATTTGTAATTAATACTTAGTGAATTGAAATTGACTATTAAATGATAAATATTAATTAACACGTAATAATAATTTAATGGTGTATTAATTATGTGATTGAAAGATATTTAATTAATTACAATCATTTACCCATACTCATACATAACAATTTTGATTCTCATCATTGGATATCTATATATTGGATATCTATATATTATGATATACATTTTACTTATGTATAAATAATAAATTAATATCTTTACTCATAACAATAATAATTTTAGGAATATCTTTCTTTACTCAAAATCATCATGCAGTGAAAGCAACGTAACGATAGTGTCAGCGGTGACGATAAATGAAAATGATAATAGAAAAAAAATGAAATTGAAAAAATTTTGAAATGTGTATTTAGCAAAAGGGTACTGCATTTAGTAGCAGCGTAGTAGTTATAAAATAGCTTGGGCAGCCAACGCAAATAATTAGACACTGCAACCGAGTTGATGCTATTAAAAGAAAACAAAATCCATTTTCTTTTGATTATTAATTTAGGTAATTTTCTTTTTACACCCCTATATTCTTTTTGCAGTCCTAATATTTTGAAAATTTCCAAGATATCCTATATTGAAAATTTCGAAATCCAAAATGTATTTTTTAAGTGTATTGTGAATTTTAGAATATGCACTATTTTTTAAGTGCATTGCAAATTTTAGGAACCATACTGTGAATTTTGCAATCCATGGTATATTTTTTAATTACATTATAAATTTTGTAATTTCTAATGTAGTTATCAAGTTTATAAAATTTTGTTATTTTTAGTCAAATTATTCGTAATTATATAATAATATATTATTGATCAACATAATCTGTAATTATATAATTATATAATTATGAATCATATAATTTGCAATATATTATTAAATTAATGTTTTGCAGATTATTGAATCTTCAATTATATTGTGCATTGTTGCGAATTTTATGATCCCAAATAGAAAAAAAAAATTAATGTGTTGTGGAATTTTTATTCGCAATATAATGAATTTGTTTTATTGTGAATAGATAACTATAAAAAATTTTATTAATTAAAACAACTCACATGAAAAAAAAAAACTTACAAGTGAAATCTCTTTAAAATAAAATAAAAAATCAAGACACGTCACCATAAGTACAACATATTATAAAAAAACATTTAAACGAAAACTCACATGGTGTTCGATGGTAGTGCAACGGAAAAAAAAAATAGAAAAAGAAACAATCTAAAGTAAAATGACATAAACTAACATTGACAAAAGATTCTTTTTCAAATAACAGTTTGCAAAAAGTAAAATGAGAAAGTAAAAAAGAAAAGCCTCAGTTTAGCGTTAGTTTGAACGACGTAAAATACATCAATTTTCAATACTGTGATCAACCCTAACTTTTTGCAGCTTAGTGTTCTATATTTCTAAAATAACTTCTTTTTTTTTTTTACAAACAAATAACTTTATTATGTGAAGTTGATATATCATATCCAATTTGCCATCATCAGCTCATTGACCATAAATTAACTTTCATTTCTCACCATTATAATCAGATTAATAAAGATCCTTTTGTAATAGTTTTAATCATTACCAATTATACGGTAAAGAAACAAATATAATATCCATTTGTGCAATAATCTACTTATTGTTTATTTCTCTATAGTTCTTAATTAGAATTTTATCATAAGTTAATGCAATGAAAACTCAACTAATAAGAGTCCTCATGTTTTCTATCTTGTTTCGCAAAAGATCATCGTTGTAATTCAGTAATTAGTTGTGAACATAATTAATTTCAAGGGTTAGAAATACATGAGCTTAACCATGAAAAGTTTAAAATTATATATAACAGCCAAATATTCATTACGAAATTATAAAATAAGAGTTTAAGCAGTTTCAGTTTAAAAAAAAAAATTCAATGATATCTGATCATAATTTTTTATTTATATGACTTTTAAAGTATTAATTACAAAAATTAATAATTTATTATGTAATTAAATATTAATATATATATATATATAAATGTTTTTCGTAAAACAAAACATTGACAAAAATGAAAGGAAGTGATCACTTACATATATAATAATCATGTAGAGATGAAATGAACCACTAATAATCAAATACTACATGATTTATGTTAGTATTTTTTTATGATATCATTATAAAAAATAATAAAATTCATCATTATTAATATAGACTTCACTGATTTTATATATGTTTTAAGAGAAAAACGATGGTAAGTATAAAAAATTTTAATATTCAATCACATTTAATATAATTAAATTTATTGATTTTATTAATTAATAATTTAAAAATCGTCATAAAATAAAGCTTTTTATAAATAAACCCTTCACAGATGTCATTATTTATATATTTTCATCTCTTATTAATTTACAGATAAAGCTTGTATTCTAGTATTATATAATTTCTCTTTCACGTAATTAATTATGCATCAATAATAAAGAAAATTTAATAACTTTTTATATGATTTTGTAACATTTTCTAACCTCAATTATGTCTAACAAGAAAAATACTTTGATGACATAAATATTTAAACTATGTGGTCAACGCTAGAATTACATAACTTAATTATAATTTTATAAATTAATAATTTAAATTTATAATTGTAATTGAATATAAATGTAAAAGTTTGAAAATGTTTATCTGTAAAAAACTTTATATCACAACTACGAATATTTTGCACTGATATCCATTATATATCCTTATAGTATTATTTATTAATTTGAGAAGATTTAGGTCATATCCAAAGTGCTACTAGCATCTAATCACTCATCTTATCATCATCATTCGTGTGTTGGCATCTATGAAGAATTAAAGATATTTAATTGTACACTGAACTATCAACGGTAACGCATGAACTTAATGAACTTTTGTCCCATCTTCTTATACTTTATTATAGCACTTAATGAGCTAAATATTATACAACGTGATTTTCTAGTTGCCCTTATGGCTAATTTTAGAACCGTGAAAATTGAAAAATATATAAGGGGAAAAAGTAAAGAAAAAATATTAATAAAAAGGGATAATATTGTTTAATTATCACTTTCAAAATATGGGATAAGCTTTATAATTGTTTAAGTGGAAAATTTAGAAAATGAGGTTGACAACTCATCCACTGGTTCTAATATGGATATTCATTCTTTACAAATTAGTTTTAACATATTTAATTTGATTTTTATGTAACAAGTTAATTTAAATATATTAACAGTATATACATACTCATTCAATTATAATATCAAGTATGATAAAAGTGTTAATACAACTTTATGATATCTATTTTTTATTGATTAACAATGTAAAAAAATTACATTGATAAAGTAGAAATTAAACTATTTTTTTATATTATTAGTATGTCTCTCTCAATTTATTCTCTCTTAAAATATAGTCTTTTAATTTGGATTATTTTCAATCCATAAAAAAATTTCAAGTCTTTTAACTCAATTTTTTTTTATTGAGAGTTAAAAGATAACATGGAAGATCAAAATGCAATTACAATTAAATTAAATGGAAAAGTCTTATATATCTTGTCACGTGAAAAATCATGATCATCTTGATTTTTAATTTGAAAAAAAGGTTGTTTTTTTCATCTCTTATTAGTTTACAGATAAAACTTGTATTCTAGTATTATATAATTTGTTTTTTACTTATATAACTAATTATGGATCAATGATAAATAAAATTTAATAATTTTTTATATATATAAAAATGCAATCATACATTATGTGATTTGTTTTTTTTTAAAGGACATTATGTGATTTTCTAACATTTGCTAACCTCAATTATGTATAAAAATACTTGCTGACATAAATGTCTAAATCATGTAGTCAATGTTAAAATCATGAGAAGTTTTTATATCTATTTATTTCTATTTGAGGGTTACGATATTTAAATACATAGTATTTTTAGCAAAAGTTACTTTACATAATTTATTCAATTGGCAATAATAATAATAGTTAAATAAGATTTTGATTACCACTTTTAAGTATTCTCCATAGTATTTTATACAATTTGCCTTTTAATTATGTAACTAATTATGAATAAATTATAAATAAAATTTAACAAAATTCTTTATATGTAAAATGGAAGCTTACATTATGTGATTTTGACCTTAGTTATGTTTAAGAAGGAAAATACTTCCTGACATAAGTGTCTAAACATGCAATTAATTTTAGAATCATGAGGAATTTTATATTTATAATTTATTTCTATTTGAGGTTATGACATTTAAATACTTAATATTTTTAGCAAAAATTACTTTGCATAGCTTATTCAATTGGTAATAATAATTTAAATAAGATTTTGATTACCACCTTTAAATATTCTCATATTATTTTACACAATTTGTCTTTCACTTGTGTAACTAATTATAAATCAATGATAAATAAAATTTAACAAAATTATTTATATTAAAAATGGAAGCATACATTATGTGATTTTGTAACACTTGCTAACCTCAATTATGTTTAACCTCAACTATGTTTAAGAAAGGAAATACTTGCTAATATAAATGTCTAAACCATGTAACCAAGGTTAAAATCAAGAGGAGTATTTATATTTGTTTATTTCTATTTGAGGGATGTGATATTTAAATACATAATATTTTAAATTTAATTAGTATGTACTCATAATGTAAAAAGTTTTATACTGACATTCAATCATAATATTTTCTTTAGAGTAAATTTGTTAAATATATTAATTAATATTTTAAAAATAATATAAATGAAAAAATATAATTATACATTAATATAAACTCTTTTAGACTATCCATCTATACTAATTAATCTCTAATATTTTTAATAAAAATTACTTTACATAACTTATTCAATTGATAATAATAATAGTTAAATAAGATTTTGATAATTACTTTCAACTTGGATTACCAAGCAGTTGACTTGTTTGACAAACATTACACGTTCAACTGTTTGACAAACATTACACATATAAAATAAGATTTTGTGATCGAAGTTCTTTTATACATGCGTTATGCATGTGGCCATATGGTTTCACTTTGGTGTAATGGTGCCAATAACAAATATTAAAATTATATGCGTGTGTGTTATGGAAGTGATTTGTATTTGTGAAAGAAAACAAAATAAATTTTGGCAAGCTATTATGAATCATTAACTTTTTATTGAAAATGTTCAAATGAGTAACTGTAGCAAGTTTTGCTTGAATTTTTGTAGTGGGAAATGATCACCACTAGTACTATTAGATAGGAAAATGATCACTATTAGTCTTTATTTTATTTCTCTCTCATTCTATTTAAAAAAGAATTGAGAATGAAATAAGTTTGTTGGTCCCATTTTTATCCTTATCTCTATTTTTATCTTAAAGAAAATTACAGATTTCACATATATATATATATATATATATATAATTCTACATTTCTATGAACTATTAAAACTAAAATATAGTTAATAACTTAACATGTAATTTATTTAATAAATTCTATATTTCTATAGACTATTCTACACTTCTATTTAATAAATTATAAGTAAATTTAAATTATAAAAAATAATATAATGAGATACCTGCAAGTATATCTGAATCTAAAAATACCAAATGAAAATAGAAAGAGATTAAAATTTATATTTGTCCCTACCCCACACTTTCCAAAGATAGAGAGGATTAAACTCGCTCTGCTAGAGATGACAAAAATACTCATACACGTGGATACCGTCTGAACCTGCTATTACCCTCTTTGACTGGGTATGGGTATGTGTGTACGGGTATGGATATCACTCAATGTGATGATCCGGATACGGATACAAATATAGGTATATGACTTTGATGAGTATTATCCCGCTTTGACCTGGTATATGTATTGATTTGGACACAGATATCAGTATGGGTATGCGACTACCAGTTTCATACTCGAACCTGTACCCGCTCCGTTATAATTTTAATAATTATATAATAAATTTAAAGTTATATATTTAAGTAAAAATGTTACTTCTTAAACTTTAATTTATAGTTTCTTGTTATTAATTATTCTTTATATACTTTTCAAATTAAAATATAATTAATAACTTAATATATATAATTTATTTAATAATAAATAAATAAATTTAAATTATTAAAAATAATATAATAGATATTCACAATATAACTGAATTTGAAAATACCCAATAAAAATAAAAACCAAAACTAAAAATTTATGTTCATTCTTTTTTATACTCGAATTCATTTCACTTTTTCTAAAAATGGGATGATCAAACCTACACTCTGGCTCTATTATCATGAAGAATTATGGTGAGAGAAGAAGAGTCAAAAACTAAAATCATGTTGTTTGTGGTGTTAAATGGTAACCATCGTGAACGGCACTAGGCGTTACAAATGAGAAATCAATCTAAGCCACACTCATAGATTTGGAACATTGTCCACTTTCAAGAGTTTATTGGTGTTTGGAATTCGAAACGGGGCCTACTTAAGATGCCTACTTCTTGTTTCCTTTTAATGTCTTTTCATTTTCGTTTCCTATACCTCTCTTTGGTTTCAGAATCATTGAATTTTTGAGATTCCAATTTCATTATCTAAATCGACTACAAGTTAAAATATATCTTGTTTTGCGTTATATTTATACTTATCCTTTGCTTAAGTTGTTTATTGTATTTTTTTAAGAAAAAACATGGTGGTCAATTTTTTTTTCTTACTTCCAAAACGGGTGTGAAAAGGTGTAATTAGAATGGTCAAAATCAACTCAACATGAATTGAAAATTGAAAACTTCGTCAAGAAAAACAAATAGAACTAAATTGTTAATCGATGTTTTAGCAAATTCGGAAAAAAAACATATAATTATTGATTATTTTTAAGTTTTTATGTTTTTAACATAATATTTAATTAAGATTATATTACTACTTTTATATACTTTTGTTAGAGTAAACTTTTATATAATTTTTAAAATAAAATTTTTAATATTTAATAATAAAATTTTAATTTTTAAAATAAATTAAAATCAAATCACACCATTCTTATTTTTTAGTTTAATTTCAACTTAATTTTAAGGGGAAAAAATCACATAAAACTAAACCATGGTGTAATAGAGAACTTAGAAAAAGGTGTAATAGATATATTTATCAACTCGGGCTTCAGATTATGCCGGCTATTCACCAATTAGGTGGCAAAAACGAGATTAAAAGGATAGGATTTTTTTATTCGTTGAAAAATTTATTTATCTATTTAATAAAAAGTTATTTAGCTTCTCATGACATTTTTTAAAATGTGATTTCAATTTTTTTTAAAACACTCACTTCTAACTTTTTATGTTTATTTTTTGTCTTTGAATATTTATTACACTTACTTTTTTTAATCTCTTTTGTATAAAATAAGAATTTATTATTACTTTTTATTTTTATTATACAATAATTTTACTAATACTTGTAATTTAATAAATAATTTAATAAAATTCAAATTTTTCAATTTCCAATTAATTTTTCAATTAATTTTATTAAACATATTCTTTCTCTAATCCCATATTGTTATTTTTTAATTTAACTACTTATTAATATAGAAGATATCATCATCTTTATGTTTTGATTTATCATTTGAGAAGTGCTATCAATTGATACTTCCCCTCTTAGCATATTCTTTATTATTGATTGAAAACTATAAAATTAGGAGAAAGTCATTTAATGAGACACATATAATTTGTTGTTTTTGATAAATGAGACACATGCAAAGTGTGTGTTAGGAGGAAGATATAAAAGACTATGTTATTAGCATTTTTCATAATATGCAGTGAAATGAGCAAATCATATAATTTCTATATCTTATATTCTACCATTCTTGTCAATTCTTGTCAATAAGTAAAATCAAAAGATGATATTCTCAGACTAGTTTCATTTTAAAAAATAATTTTATTTAAGACAATTGAATTATCAAGATTAAAACACGAAAATCATACTATTTTAAGAATATTAAATAGTTTTTCTTGAGTGGTACATTAAACTTTTAACCTTAAAAATTTCTAAATGATTTCTTACAAAAGATTTAGTAAGTACTTCTTTACATAGAAAAACTCACTACGTATATTTTTTATTATTGAATAATTAATTAATTATGAATTTAATTCAAACAAATAACTAAGAATTAAATCAAAATATAAAGATGTCGATCTTTTATATTTTCATTAAATCGTAGATTATTCAATGTAAACATTTTCAAATTATCAATCAATCATAAATCATGAATCATGATTTTAAAATAAATATTAGATAAGTTAACATATATACTTATTATGTATAATAATCTATAATTATTTGAAAATGTAAAAAAATTTAAATTACAATTCATTTAATATTTATTTAAAAATTAATATCTTAAATTGAGCTAGATTTAATTCAAGGAGCGTAAAATTAAAAAAAAAATAAGGAAAAATCACTTACTTTTAAAAAATAAAATAAATAATATAGTTAGAAATAATAAATTTTTATATGATTATTTAACTTAAATGTATTATATATGATAAATTTATTGGTGTTTTAATAGTTAATCTAAAATTTACATGCGAAGAACAAATGATGAAGTGATGATTAATTAAAGGATTATTTAGATATGTGAAAACGTTAAAATATTAGGGGATGGAAGGACAAGGGTTGGAACTTAGAAAGACGCGGAAAGCAGCCGGTTCGGTTTGAGTGTATTAAAACGGTTGAACCGAACGAACCGATTGGCGGAGTTGGCAGCAGAAAACAAAATAACAAAGTAACAACCAGAAATCGTAAATAAAAAACCAACGCAGCAGCATTCGAAGCAGAGAGAGAGAGAGAGAGAGAGAGAGAGAGAGAGAGAGAGAGAGAGATAAGCCGGGTTCACCGTTCAGCGTCACCCGCAGTAGCACACGATTCGGTTTCCATGGCACTCTCGTTTCGGCCTGTCATCCACCCCCGCGTCACCGACCGGTCACTCTTCCAGTTCCTCCCTCCGAAGCCGCCCCCACTCCTTCCTCTCACGCGCCACCGCCGCCGCTTCCTCGCCCTCTGCCTCTCCGACGACGCCGTCTCCACGCGCAACTTCGACCGCGGTTTCACCGTCATCGCCGCCATGCTCCGCCGCATCGAGCCCCTCGACAACTCCGCCATCTCCAAAGGCGTCTCCCCCGCCGCCAGAGATTCCATGAAGCAGACCATCTCCACCATGCTCGGACTCCTCCCCTCCGACCACTTCTCCGTCACCGTCACCGTCTCCAAACACCCCCTCCATCGCCTCCTCTTCTCCTCCATCGTCACTGGGTACCAACAACACTCCTTTCATATCGATTTTTTCGTCTTTCATTTCGCAGAATTCATTAGCAACTTAAGTAGCTTCTGTTGGATAAGAAATTTATACTTAGTTTTACTTCAAAATCAATTTTATTCATAATCAACCAAACACACACTTCATTTGTGGTTGAATTAGTCTTTTAAAATGGTAGCATATTAGGAACTGATTCGATGACAGAGTTTTTGAAGAATAAGGCACTTGTTCGATAAATTTCTCATACAAGAAGAAAATAACAGTGTCTAAATGAATTGTGAGTTAATGAGGTAAAACCAATTTATGTACTTCTTCTTGTGGAGAATTTATATGAGAGAGATTTTATAAACGCCAAGTGTATGCATTGACTTTAGGTTATGAGAGAAGCTTAATTCGGTATAACTTATGTTTTTTTTCTCATGTGAGAGTTTGTAGACAAGTTTATGGTCTTCCCTAGAAAATTATAAGGTAAGATGAATTAGGTCTTGTTTTGAATTTTGATGAATTTTTTTTATAAGCATTTATAAAGAACAGGGTAGAGGAATTAGGTCTTGTTTGGATACATTTTTTTAAGCACTTATAGAGAAGAAGGTAAAATGAATTGAGTTATGAGCTAAAATAAAATTATGTTCTTAATTTTACAAAAGCTCTTTTCATTTCACTTCATCACAAGTTAAGGTCCATTGGTTGATTTTGGTTTTATGTAGAAGCTCAGTCAGTGCATGCATTTTATTTTCTTTTCTTATAAGTGCTTATGTAGAAGTTTTTCAAAACAAGACCTTAAACTTTTTCTATAATTTAAAATCAAATTATACACTTTAATTTTTGAAGAAATTAGATAAAGTGAATTTTAATGAAAGTTAAAATACATAAATTACTTGACTCACGGGAAAAGCTCAATTCATTTTGTGTATTTTTTCCCTGTAAGTGCTTAGTAAGAAGTTTATTCATACTTGTCTAAGGTGGTGTCATGATGAAAATTTGATGGATCAATTTAGTTAGTATGAATTCAGGGAATAATATGGTTTGGTGTGTGATTTTGAGAGGGGTAATTACTGTCTGTGCTGGTTGAATGTTTTGTTTTGATTGTACTTTCGTGTTGTTTTTCTTTCTTTTAGGTACACTCTATGGAATGCAGAGTACAGGATGTCTCTGACGAGGAATCTGGATATTTCAGGTTCCAGGGATGAAGGGTCAGATTGTGAAATGCATTCGGAGGTTTTGGAGGTGAAGGATGGAGCAAGACCAGAAGGTGGTGAGAAACTTGAGGTTGTTAATCATTTGGAAAGTTGGAGCGGAAGTTGTGGCCTGAAAGAGTTTGGAGATTTGCCTCCTCAAGCTCTGAGTTACATCCAGAAGTTGCAGTCTGAGTTGACAAGTTTGACAAAGGTAACCCTTCTTTCCTTTTTGTTTAGTTCACTTTTTTCAACACAATGATTGTGGATTAGCTGTATTCGGTGTTATGTCTGGATGTGCCTTATTTTGGGTTTTTTGTAAAGAAAAGAAAAGACTCTCCACTTTATGGGCATGTTGTTCTTAGTGCTTGTAAAAATGTTTGTTTTTTGTTATGTGCCTGGTAAGTTGCGTTTTGAGTTGGAGTATTTGGAATTTGGAACAAGGATCTCATCTTAATGGGTGAATTGTTATTAGAGCATATATAATGTTTGCTTCTTGTGTTTTTGCCAAGTATACTTGGCTCAGTATGGTATCTGTTGTAATCACTTTTTTTTAACTTGTCTTGAAAGAGAACTATTACTTTATCTCTCAAGGGTAGTTTTGGATGGGGGATCTTGGAGGGGAAGGAAAGAAGAGATAGTTATTTATTTTTTTAAGTTTAAAGAATTATAAAATGACCATAAGAAAAATGAAAAGTGGATGATAATTTGGCATTGTATTTTCTCATTTTTTTAATAAAAAATTCTCAAATAAGAGGAACTTTTTCATCTAATGAAGAAAAATTCACTCGTCCTTCACCTCCCCTCCGATGTCCTAACCCTTCCATACCCTAACTTAAAGAATAAATAGTAAAATTTACTTCAACTACAATAAAAGTTCTTACAAAGGCATAATCTAATTAGTGGGGTAGGAGGTCACCCTGCCTGTTCTGTAGTGTAAAGGTTGACTCTGGTTTAGCCCTCTTTTTAGTCTGTGCTCCATAACAAGTGGTTTTATAACTCATGGGATCCTTTAAAAGACAATCTCAAAGAATGAAGGGAGCTGAGAAAATGTTGCTTTTTGTTTTCAGGAGCTGAATGCTCAGAAACAGGAAATGATGCAATTAGAACATGACAAGGGAAACTGGAACAATTTGTTGGAATATCTTCGATCTCTGGATCCTGATATGGTAATGCCTTATTGCTTCTATTTAATTTGTATTCCCATGGAATTGAAAATAGTGCTTTTAAGTTAGATTGCAAAATGTCCTTTCTTCCATTCTCCATTTCTCATTTCCATTAATCTAGGTGCTGTTTATTGTTTTATTACTTGACCTGATTACACCTTGTGCCCTCTATTTTTTCAGTTTTTGACATTTTGCTCCTTATTTTTAAATTATGACTTTATATCCCTAATTTTTAAAATTGTTAAATTTGTGTTCAGATGGATTCACATTCACGGATAAGTGACAAATATTTATTATTAACACATAACAATAATTTAATAACATTTAATAATGTAACAAATCTTAATTTTTTTATTTAAATGTGATTTAATTACTTATTTTCTCATTATCCAAATTGCCTTTAAATCATAGAATTAGGATTCATTACATAATTAAATTACTGTTCAATTACTATCACCTGTCAGTAAACGTTTGCTACTTAGCCGTCAATGCTACTTTACACATGGTTGGGCACAAATTTAAAATTTGAAAAATTGGGAGGCACAATGTCATGATTTAAAATAGGGAGGAGGGGTAAAATGTCAAAAATTGAAAAAAAAAAAAGAGCACTAAGTGTAATTCAGCCTTTTACTTTATGAATTTTTTCATGTGACTTGTTTGACAGGTGACTGAACTGTCTCGGCCTTCATCGGTGGAAGTGGAGGATATAATTCACCAACTTGTTCAGAACATATTGAGAAGATTCTTTGTGGATGATGCTAGCTCTAGTTTCATGGAACAATCCGTGGAAGGAAACATAAGCAATCGCCCAGACAGTGGTGACGAGCTTAGTAATACAGTGGCAACATCTCGTGATTACCTAGCAAAGTTGCTTTTCTGGTTAGTACATACATGTCATTCTCATTGCTCTTCTTAAATCTTTGCCTTTATCGACCAGATCAATTATTGAAATAGTATGCTTTATTGGTTCAACTTTAATTGACTTGAGATTGAACAAGCATATATGTGTGTATTATATATTTAATAAAAAGTTAATATAAAAGAATTACATTACATGTACTATAATTAATTATTCTAATAAAAAACTAACTAATATGAAAAGATAATTTTTTCATATCAAACAGTTAAATATTAGAAATTCTATATAAGCCTCATATGAGCCTTTATTTATTTTTAAAAATATTTATAATTAATTTTTGATGAAAAAAATTACAAAACTGGTTCAAACTGGTTTTTAGGTACTGGTTTGTGATCAATTGTTTGCTTCCCTGGTTTCCTTGATTATCCAAACCAGTGACTTACCAGTTTCTGGTTTGAACTAGCTGGTCCAATCCAGTTAAACAACAATATACACCACCCTGAAAATTGCCCATACATTTTGTACGCACAGAAAGACATATTTTCCTTACGCTGCTTAATCAGTGGAGCCCTTGTTACTTTAGCCTATTAAATCCTTTATTGTGTCTGAGATTTTGTTTCTGTTGGCAGGTGTATGTTATTGGGTCACCACTTAAGAGGGTTGGAAAATAGATTGCATCTGAGCTGTGTAGTTGGACTGTTGTAGAGAAGGTGAAAGGCATATGTATATTCTTTTCTTCCTTTTTTTCTTTTCATCCCTTCTCCCTTATAAAAAATTTTCTGTCCAATGGAAACCTGAGTGTGAAATAATCACCTGCCCTCGTTGCGTCTGGCACTCTTCTTCTTGATTTATCATACCAAGCATTAAAATGAAAGCATGCTTCTGTAACGTTTATGCCTGCATGAATAATGAAGACAACAGCACGTCCTACATTTGAGGCAAGATTGAATATGAATAGAGCACCATACTCATTCTACCCAAGAATCGAGATGTTATGCAAGATACTCTAAATCATTTAAAAACTGCATGTGTGTCCATACATAGGGTGTATCAAGCAAGAGGAATTAATCTCTACCATTTAATCTTCTAATAAAATGATTAATATTAGATTAAGTAAATCTAATCTCATGCAAGAATCAATGATCAAACAATAGTTTCATTCTTTCACTTCGTATCATGTTGTTTTGGTGTTTGGTGAGTGGATGTGAGAATTACAGGGGTTGCCAGTTTGGCATGTTAACGATTTTCTTATGACAGTAGTTATCGGTGATGATGCAATGCTTAAGTGCTGCTGCCTGCCGGACCTTCATACAATAAGAGGAGGGGAAAGTAACACGAGTCAAAAATAAAAAGTAGTATATAAATTTCTTACAATATATCTTTTATTTTATATATATATATATATATATATATATAATCATGAAGAAAAAAGAAACAAAGTCCTTCTTCAACCCAAATATAGGTGAGGCTCATTTGGGCAGTGTTTTCATATAATATTGGGTGATTTAGGGTAGGATTAACAAGCTCTTACGTTGGAATTTGATGTCATCTGATAAAAAAAAGGGAATGTTTCCACTTCTACTTTTTCTTATTTTCTGTGTTTCTTTTTTTTTTTTTTATTGACCTATATTAACAAAGTTAGAATTAGTTTTTTTTTTTTTTTGTTAGCATTACATTTGCCACCTTTTTCTTCTCCCTTTCTTTTCTTACCAACTTAGTCAAAGCATCCTCCTTTTCCGTGTTTCTTATCTACTACAGTCAGTTATTAGTGGGGTAAATGAAAATAAAAATAAAAACTACAATGAAAAAGTTTTTGGTTGTGAGGAAAGAACTATGATGTCTCACACCTGGATCCAGCAATGATTTTGCTATAAGCAAACAATTTAACTAGATTGAAGCTGAATGATGATGGGAACGGTGAAACTGCAGCCAGCTTTTCTTGACGAACCCGAAGAATGCGGATAAAATTCTCTATTCCGAAACATTAACATCTGAACTGTTTCAACATTCTCTAGAAACTGTTTGACTTAATAAGTTTGTTAAATAGATAATCAAGTTAACAGTGGAACACTTCAATTCGAGCGTGTGTAGGAATACATGCTAAGTATATAACATTCTACAATGGGGAGGGTAATCACTCACTGACTCTTAAGCGTGGTCCGTGGATAATTAATGATTGGATCTTTAGGTGTAAATAAATTAAAAAACTATCTATTGGGAGATGTTATTTTTAAAGAAATGAATTTCAGTAGTATTTTGAAAAAAGAAAATTGTATGTCATTTATTGTACTTCAATTTTCCCCTCTTTTCACTTGATGTCAAATAGTTTCTTATTAGTATCCATAATTTTGTTTGTTTGTTAGTTATATATAATGAAACTTCAAAATAAAATATAAATCACTTCCTAATAGTTGAGGAAGCATGTAAGTATTTACTTTTTATCTTCATAATTTATTTTGTTAAAATGTAATGATTGATATTAATTACTTATTATAATTTTTTTAAGAAAATGTAAATAAAAAATAAATAGTAAGTCCCCTAGTAACTTATTTATTACAAACATTATATTTTAACAAAAATAAGCGGTGAGATAAAGAATAAGTTTTATAAAATAAATATCATTTCAACCTATGAAATATGATTAACTTATTTTGTATTAAAAATGTTATTTTGTTGAGGGATTTAAGAAAGTTCTTAAAATGTAATAATTTATTAACGTAATATTTTTTTATTTCTTTTCTATTTGTCTACTTTTAAAAGATTTTTTTATTGTATCTATATTTTTAAATTTAAAATAATATTCTTTTCAATTCTTGTCTCTCCTAATTCTTAGATATTTTACATGCCCTCATAAATGAAAAAATAATAATAGAAATAGTATTCTAAAATTAAGAGTAGTTTTTATATAAGTAAAATATTAATTAATCAAGAGTAAATTGAGTATTACATTATTTTCTCCTCTTATGTTAAAAATATATATTTTAGTGCATTTAATTTAACATTATTAAAATAAGTTACACTCATCTCACATAAGAGATACAAGTATTACACTAATTTCTTCTTGTAGAATAAAGTACATTGTTCTCCATTGAGAGATGCAATATTTTTTTTTGGTAAGCTTGAGAGATGCAATATTAAGTACATTATCTCTCTTATTTTATGTTAAAGCATATAATTTAGCCCATTTAACTTAATATTGTTAAAGAATATTATTATATTTTGAAATATTTCTAATTAAAATCTGTTAATTTTTATTTACTAAATTATCATTCAACCACTCAATACTTGTATCAAATATATAATTAGATTTAAAATAATTTATTAAAATAATAATTAGATAAAATTATGAGATAAATTATATATTTGTATCTCTCAAGGTATTTATATTAATTTTTTATTATAAATTTTTAATATAAATATATTCATTTTAAAAAAAATATGTTTAATATGCATGTATTAACATTAGACTTATGTTCACAAAAAAAAAAAACATTATACTTATTAAATATATTACACTTAATAAATAAACTATATTTAATAATTAGAATAATAAATATCATCTAAGAAAATATCAGGATTTTTAAATATTTATATAAAAATATTCACTTTAACAGTTGTATTTAGAATACATAATAATTAAATTAAAAATATTCTTTTATAAAAAAATATTAGTTGTTAATATATTAATAATCAACAATCTTTTTCTCTCATTCTTTCCACATGTGTACTTTACCATTAGAAAAATCTTACAACTCCCAATTTAAAAGTAAATATTTAGTATTATTATATTTTTAATGTTTGCTTGGAGGTAAAATATGTCTATACCTAATTAATTCGATTACATCAAATTTATATATTTTCAAAATAATCTTACCTAACAGTAATTAAATTCAACTCAGCTCAGATCGACGTAACTCAACCACCTTTATCTTCAAAAACCGATTCCCCTCACTTGCTTTCCTAAGATCGTATGTTTTGTTTCCTACAAACTTGTCACTCAATTTTAATATTAGGCTATAAAAGATTATTATCGACCTCATAAATCAACATAGAATTATTCTAATTTAAACAACAATATCAACTTTAAATTCTAAATGTGTAACTATATTAAATATTTTGGGATGTAGTTTCCGAACTCGAACACTGTTTGGAGGATATATATTTATATGTGTAAAAAAAAAAACTAAGTTCTTTGGCTTAAGTCTTCCACCCCTTCCCCTAGCTTAATTTTTTTAGTTTTTGTCCTCTGTTTACATGTAATAATATATATTTGATGCTTCCATACCAATGCATGTTAAAAAAGTCTTGAAATATATATGAACATTTTTTTAACACCCATCGATGCTTCGATAACAATGCAGGAATTAAACTCATCTTTTCATACAAATTCAGTGTATGTTCACAACTGAATTACATTGATTGAGTTATATATAGACATTAGATAGTAATTTTAGGTGATAGACTGTTTTATTTTCATTTTCTGTATAGTTCTACACTGTTTAACTTTTGGAATTTATTCATTTGCTGATCGAAAATCACTTCATTTATACTTTGGTTTGCTAACTATATTGCTGCACATAGAGATTCTGTTGGAAATTTTAAGTATTAGGAGTTCAATTAATTTGTAATGTGTGGTTTTAAAAGTGTAAAATATGTATAGTTGTTGGTGAGTTTTATTATGTATTAAATTTAGTCTTTATTACATATTAAATATAATTAATTCGTAATCATGTAATTAATTATATTTAATTTTTTTATTATAATTTATATTTGCAATGACTATCTTGAGTGCAAACTTAGAGTACTATGTATAGAGTCTGATTTCACTATTAAATACATCTTTGATTTCTTTTCATTCCACTTTTCTCAGGCTTTCCTTGTGGTTCTGGGATTTATCTTGTTAGTTCTGTAGCCTCAACTTGCCTAAGATGTTTCTGTTGTATTCTAGGAGACTTGCGGGATTACCTGGATGGATAAGTCTTTTAGAACAGTATCCAACACGTTTCAGAAAGATAATTTCTACACCTTTGCACTGAAGTTGTCAACCATCTAAAAAATTTATTACTAACTAATTTGACTTCATTGTTGCCCACCAGACTGTGAATCTTGCACCTAATGTCCAAGGCACCTTTTTGCTGGTTAAAATTTTTGGCACTAGGAGGAACACATTTATGCTGGATCATTGTTGGACGTCTACAAAATTTACACTAGCAAGAGCAAAGTCAAATTATGATTACTTAAAAAATGTACACTTATTAAACTAATCACAATAATAATTTTCATACCTCATTGCAGCTTTAAACCTCACCTTTAATAAAAAAAACAATTATTTGTGTAAAGGACCAAAATATTTTATGCCTTAGTGCTTACTTATGAGAAATGACAATCCTCCTAAGCTTAAGGTTAATTTGGCTTAATGAGATGATAATTTTATTGCGGTATTTTCTCTGATAAATATTGTGACTAATATTAGTAAATGAGTGGTAGACTTTGGGGCTACTAGACACATAAATGTGTTTTCCTCCTCATGTGGGAGATGGAGAAGAACAAGTTTTCCTTGATGATTCTAGATCTACTCCAGTTTTGGGGGAAGGAAAAACACTGACTTTAGGTGATGTGTTGCATGTGCCTACCATTGGATAAACTTAGTTTCTATGGCCCTGTTAGGAAATGTTGGGTAGAAGTGACTTGAGTCTGACAAGATTGTCATGACTAAAAATAATGTGTTTGTGGAAAAGAACTATTGTGATCAATATCTCTTTGTACTTAATATTTTTTCAATGGCAATAAGATATTTGCTTATTGTGCTTATATGATTGATTCGTATGACACGTGACATGTTAAATTAGGACATGTTAATCCCTCCTATGTTATTAAATTATATCGACTAGCCTAATCAACTTTCATAATAAACAAAGTACAAAATGTGAAATATCTTAGAGTGTGGAGGTACCTAGCTAAGGTTGTGTTATCTGATCCCAAGAGAAAGAAAATAGGATCTAAGACTTTTGACATTTGATTGCATGTTTATTAGTTATGTTGAGCATAGTGTAACTTATAGATTTCTTGTTATTAAAAGTGTGTACACTCTTAAAATCTTTATATGGTTTAAAACAAACACCTAAACAATGGCATGAAAAGTTTAATGAGACTATACTTGGTGATGTTTTTTGTTCTAATGATGTTGATAGATGCGTGTGTACACTAAACTAATGAATGATGAATATATCATTATATGTTTTGTATGTGGATGACATGTTAATTTTTGGTACATGCAATGATATAATTTTTTAAACTAAATCCTTCTTAGCATCCAAATTTGATATGAAAGACATGAGTGAGACAAATGTAATTTTAGGAGTTAAAGTTATAAGAAAAGGAAATAATACATTATTATCCCAGGAACATTATGTGGAGAAACTTCTTAGGAAGCTTGACTATTGTGATTATAAATTCGTGAGTACCCTTTATGATGCTAACTCTCAACTAATGAAAAATAAAGCAGAATCAGTTTCTCAAATTTAATATGCCCAGAATATTGGGAGCTTATTGCACTTGATGAATTTCTTAAGATCGGATATAACCTATCTAGTAGGTAGATTTAGTAGATACACTCATAATCTGAAAAGAGATCATTGGGAAGAACTTGCTAGACTCATGAGGTATTTGAGAGGTAACATGGACTATGATATTGAATACATTGGATTTCCTTCAATACTGGAAGGGTATAGTGATACTAACTGAATTTTTTATTCACATGAAACAAAAACCACTAGTGACTATGCATTTACACTTGATGGTGGTGCAATTACATGAAGATCAATCATACCAACTATTATAACTAGATCAACAATGGAATATGAGTTTGTTGCTCTAGAAATGACTGACATTGAGGCTGAGTGGTTGAAAAAAATTTTGGCTAACGTTCTTTAGGAATGAAACCAAGACCATCAATGTCTATGCATTATGATTCGTAATCAACAATAATTGTAGCAAAAAAATAAAACTTACAATGATAAGAAGAGGCATATGCAATTGAAACATAATGTGATAAAGCAGTTGCTAAAGGATGAAATTATTTTCATAGACTTTGTGAAGTCAGAAGGAAACTTAGCAAATCCTCTGATGAAACCCCTAGGAAGAAAAATGATATTAGAAACACTAATGAACTTAAGTCACTTGAAAACAGATAATGATGGTACTCAACCTTTGTGATGGAAGATCCTATAAAGAAGGTTCATATGAGTAAGAACAAGTCATTTGTTAGTCTTCTAACACTAAAATTGATATCAATCAATTTCCTTTTGAGTTCCTTCCTATTATGTGAGAAAGTGCTAGATGCTGCATTAATGAAAGGTTAAACTTTATAGTTAAACTTTATGAGAAAACTTAGTATTTTATAAAGTTTTTAATAAATTTTATATTCGTTATGGTTGGTGATGATTTGCAGTATACAGTTGATGAAATCACCTATATAAGTGTCAAGTAGAGCTACTTGCATGAGATATTGACAAATCTCTAGAGTACTCATGAATACTAGACAAATGCATGACCTAAACGCGTCACAGCGAAAACAACAAAAGATTGTGGGAGTATATTGTGATTAGTAGACCACCATTCATATGCCATGTGTTTTTTGTTCATATAGTCTCACTACATCAACTACACTATGTGATAAGTACTACTAGTTTAAGTCTGGTTCATATAGCATAGTTACACATGTCCGATGCAATATATCTCATTTAATAATCTAGCTAAAGATTTCTTCTTTTCAAAAGTTATATTTGCCTGTGGAAATTGTTGGAAAATTTAAGTATTACGAACAAATTAATGTGTAATGTGTGATTTTAAAAACGCATTAAAATGTTTATAGTCATCGTGAGTTTTATTATGTATGAAATTTAGTCTTTATTATGTATTAAATATAATTAATTTGTAATTACGTAATTAATTATATTTAATCTTTTTTATTATAATTTATATTTGTAATGACTATGTTTATTATGTTCATTACGTATCTGACTTTCCCTTTTGTGAGGCTTGCGGTTTACCGAATAAGTCTTTAAGTCTTTTAAGATAATGTACAACACATCTCAAAAAGATAATTCCAAAGTTACCAACAATTTTGATATTTTCCAAATGTAACACGTGACAT
Source organism: Psophocarpus tetragonolobus (assembly GCA_037954015.1). Classification (NCBI taxonomy): domain Eukaryota; kingdom Viridiplantae; phylum Streptophyta; class Magnoliopsida; order Fabales; family Fabaceae; genus Psophocarpus; species Psophocarpus tetragonolobus. The sequence continues at coordinate 29,370,692 of CM075696.1, read as the reverse complement.
GTGCTTCCTTTAGCTAATGTCCTTTAGGTTTTTGTTTTGTCGAACAAAACATATTGGCCAGCAAAAAATGTTCTAATATTTTATGTTTTCACATGCTGTACTTGATTTCAGGATCATAATGTTGCATAATCATAATTGCTCTTCTAAGACTTTTCTCTTCATTTTGGCTTCACATCCTCCTCTTTTGTTGATGACTTACAGCTAAGTAGTACTAGCGTCTTTCACAAGAAAAAGGGGTGTGAGACCAATAGTATATTCAAAATGCTTCTACAGTAAAGTGATAAATTAGACCCACATTATCTTATAGATTGTTTTAGAATTTAATTAAAATGTAACAACCGGAATTTAATCACAAATGTATATTATGTTTGCTAATTTTTATGATAACCTTTTAAAATTATATAAGAGATGATATAAATATAGATAAGGAGAAAATTTATAAGTGGGGTTACAATCAAAGTTAGAATTTCATTTTAGTAATCTGCATAATTCTTTAATTGTGACTAGAGAAAAACATAAACAAATCTTAAGAAACAGTGTCTAAAATCTGAATTTTATCTGATTGATGATTTCTGATTCGTTTAGAGTGTGAAGATCTCTATACACGAAAATTTAAGTCTCAGTCTGCATAATTCTTTAATCCTGATCAGAGAAAAAAGAAATGAAACTCATAGTTTATCAAAAAGCCTGTGCATGAACATGTTCTGCATCATATTCTCTCTTTCTATACTATTGAAGATGTATCAACAAACATTAAAAATTTTTGTTGATTGCTCTGTCTATATACACAAAAAATATTTAGAAGAAATGAATCAGAATGAACAAATAAAAATCATATCCTAAAATGATGAATGTGCGGTAGTAGCAATTCTCTGACGGTGGAAACGATGTGTATGGTGATGGGGTATGTAGAGATCATAAGGTGCCCAAAGAAAGTCCACTGAACAAGGCATCTTGGCATCAAGCCTTGTCCATGGTTTCCCTTTACCACTCCAATGTAGCAAACTGACAGGACCAGGATGCAAAGTCCTGCAACTATGTCTTACATTATCCCCTCCAAGCCCATGTTGGTTCCATCTATGTTCAATAGCCTCAACATCACCACCAAAAGCCAACAAAAAGGGAGGGAGTGATCCCAACTTATAAATCCTTCTCTCCTTCTGAATCTCCATCCATTTCTCAATCTTCCTTGTGTAGTCACCCTCTCTCCACCTCACCAAGTCCATCACCATCACCCCAGTGTTGAAGTAACAAGGTCTTTTCCCTTGAAAGATTTCAGAAAACTCAGCACTTGACCAAAACTCATAGGAAAAGTATCTGGTGAAGTTTGCATGACAATATTCAGGAGCACCAATGACCCTTGAGCCTGTCAATGAAACCTTCCAAAGCACTTGAACATCATCAACAACTATAACATCAGAGTCCAAATATATGACCCTTTCAATGCAGTGATCAAGCAAATCAACCAGGTAACTTCTTACATAGTTAAGAGGGTTGTCAAGTGCTTCCCTGATTGAAGGAGATATGAGATTACCAACCAGACTTTCCCTGAACACACAAATTTTGAATCTCAAGGAAGGGAAGGAGGTCTGAACAATCCTTTCAAACTCATCCTTGCTCTCCAATCTTGCATCTGATGCAATGAAATGAAAGAACAGATTCTGAGGGCAGGAAGTGTGTTTCACCACAGAATGCACAGCAGCAATAGACCCTCTCAAGTAGTGCCAATCAATGGTCATTGCAATATGCACAACTGAAGGATCACATGCTAATTGCACATTGTTTGTGTCAATTACAGTGCACTTTTGCTGGTTTCTGTATTCTGGGGCCTCTCTGAATTGCTTAAAAGAACCAACTTCAACCTCAGTTTCATAATAACCATTTTGCGTGGCAAAAGATCGAATAGCATTGACAGGAAACAGAAGCAGGGAAACTGAGAAGATCACAAGAACAAAAAGAATTGATCTAGAGAGAAACATCACTACTCACTACTCCTTTCAATTCAGACCAAAACAAGGTTAATTGAGACAACAAAGTGAATAAAGAAAAAAGAAGAAGAAATGGAGAGAGAATTTGATTCAACTAAGCAAGAGAAAAGGCTAAAGTGCATATAAATGGAACACAAAAATTAAAACGCGTTTTGTTGTTTTTAATTATTTTTATTTGGTGAATAAACGCGTTTGTTATGATGTCATGTGACCAAGTTAACGGGGGATTCTAGGAACCTTCTCGTGAGTTTTTACGTATACTATGTATGTGTGACTTTTGAATTGTTCTTTGATTTTGATTTTACTTTACTTTTTTAGGGTAAGAATTGTTCTTTGATTGAAAAAGTGAAGAAAAACATTGGTTTAAAGCTGGGATGCTAAAAGGATTCCACTTTTGATTGGGTTAATAGTTAACAGTACATTGAAGACAGAGAAACCATTGTGACCACGTGCTTTGAATTCACATTACACGCTTTTTTTTATTTTATTTTAATTGAGTGGTCTTGTCTTGGCTGGCTACAAGGAACGAGTCCTAAGTTTAACATTATTATTACAAACTTTTGATTCGACATCTCCGTTCCTTGTTTTCTTGTTCATGTATAATTCAATTTCAGATCACATTTAACAATTGGAAACGTATATACTTATTTTTAAGAAAAATCTAATTTCAAGATAAAATTTATTAGTTTTAAAACTTTTATATAAATAATTTTCAACCTTCCATTTGCTTCAAAATTTATATATAATTTAATTATTTGTAGCATACTATTGCTTTTAATGAAATTATATGTGAATTACTTCCTCTATTCCTTTTAATTGTTATACTCCTTCCGTTTATAATTTAATTATTTGTAGCTTATAATTGCTTCACAATTAATTTACTCATTTCATATTTTTTTTTACTTATAAGATGCACTTGACTATATTATATTTATTAAAAACATTAATTAATTTGGATATTAACATTAAACTTATCTATAATTGTAATATTTTTTTTTTCAAATTTGTCTTTAATATTACTATTTCTTTCTGTTTCTTTTTAATTGTCATTTGAGGTTAAAATAGAGAAACCAATAAAGTAATTAAAGTTTTTTATTTTAAATAAAATTTATAAATAAGTATTAGAATATTTCTCAAATAAAAGATTATTTATTATTGATAAATAGGTAATAAATATATGTTTCAAGAAATTAATATTAACTTAAATTCTGAAAACGAAAATTAAATAAGAATAAAAATATCTCAAAAATTTTACACAAAACGGAAGAAGTATTATAAGTGTATTAACCTTATCAAATTTTCGTAGAAAAGAAAAACTGACAATTTAGAGTAAAATTTGATCATGAAGTAAAATAAATAAAAATATTTAAGTAAAAAAGTTAATGCACAGATTTTATTTATAATAAGTTTATTAACTTTTAAAATATTAATAACTCTTAACTTTTAAAACATTAAAGCATACTAAAGATTATAATTAAATATTAATGTAAAATTTACATATGTAATATATAAGTTGTTTTTTTTACAGTATAGAGTTTAATACTTAACTTCAACATAACATTTTATTTATAATAAATTTATCAATTTTATTAATTAATACTTTAAAAATTAAGAATTATAATTAAAAAGAACTGTTTTCGCCAAATACTAATTAAACTCTTAATACCTACCTAGGCTACTGCAATAATAGATTGAATAAACAAAATAATAGTATATGTGAAGCGTTCAATTTTTGAAAAATCTAAGGCAGCCAAAAGCTTACTCCTGTACTTGTCTGCGTGTGTTATTTTAATTATTTTTTATACATAATAACACTATGCATGGCTTCAATTTTTAAATATTATAATAATATATATAACCCTCTCTTGCCACTTTCTATGTTCTGTCCAATACAACAAAACGTATTTTATATTACACTTCTAGACTTAAGTAAAACTTCTATGGCACAAAAAAACGTCTAAAGTCAAAGAAGTACAGTCAACGATATACAAACCTAATTGTATGAGTGTCCTGAATAAAGTGAATATCATATGTATATTATGTATACTTTTGTCATCTGTCATATGTATTAAAAAAATGTTTGTTGCATTCTTAGAGTATATGAACTTAAGTAAAGTGGGTGAAAATACAGTTTTATTATTAAACTAATATGTTTACAAAATTGTAGTTAAAACGTAGAATTTCAGTCTAAAACTATGGTAGTATATAGGAAAACAAAACATTATGTTTTATGAGAAATTTTTAACCTATGAATCTATCATTCTACATCACTTATAAGCAACTTATATTACTTTTAACAAATTTATTTCAATGTGGATTCTTAACTTATTATAAGCAATCTAAATTTTTATAATTTTTATTTTAACTAATTTATTTTGACAACTTAAAAGTTTAATTTAATTATTATAAATAAATATTAATTTAATATAAAGTATTACAAAATATTAATTTTTTCAAGTTAAACACAATGTTTATAAAAAACTGATACTTATTGTTAAAAATATTCTAAATATGATGTTAGCTTACTCCAGTTAAAGATTCCTGTAAATAACATTCTTTATTATTAAGAAATCAGTAACCTACGTTGGAGTTTCTTAAATTATAACTGTTGTTAAATTAGATAGCTATTATTGGAAGAGGAGGATGCAAATGATACGTGTTGGAACTATTCTAATATAAAAAGTAAAAACAAGTTCCTAATTATAGTATTTTAGATTAATTGCAAAATTTTATTATTTGGGTTCTTAATTTTCTTTTGGTAAGTCCTTTATTATGGGTTAGGTGCAAATTTCTTGTTACAGTTTTACGTGTTGAGGGTCAATATCTAACTCCACCTATGACAAAAATTATAGACAAGACTAAGTACTAACAACCCACCTTTTCTCCAATTAAACAAAATATTGGTTCCACTATGGATTTCTCTATCACCATTCTTTGGCCATAAAAAGGTTGTTGCTATTTACTAATATTGTTTGATATAGAATATTAAATGTTCACCTAGAAAAATTAGCAATTAAAATAGTCATGATGTCAGTTGTCGTTAGAAATATAATATGCACTTTCTCAATTAGTTTATAATTCAGCATTCCAATACTTCACTGTTAAGAACTCATCAAGAAAAAGTTATGGCATGGAGGAAAGTTGATACAAATGGTCAATTGGAAGCAGTAAATGGAAAAAAATACATGGTAGAAACTATGCTTTAATATCCCTAAATTGGAATTTGGAATATATAGATTAGTTTTGGGAATATGTTTTTTTCTTATTTATGGCATTTTTTCATAATAACCGCCTTAAAAATAAAAATTATATTGATTTTGTTGATTCTTATAATAATTATTTTAACGATAATTTCTGTCCATGTATTAACAATTTCCATTTATGTTGATGATATGATTGATGGTTACAAGAAATTATGAGTAGATAATAAAGGAGTTTATAGCTGACATGTTCCAAGCACAAATGAGATTATGGAGTTAATGGATGATATTTTCTTTTTTCTAGGAATGGAAGTGCAACAAGATCCAAATGAATTCTTCTTACGCCAATCAGAGTGTGGAATAAATACTCAAAAAATTTGGCATGGAGGATTGCAAAAGAAAGCAACACTACTCTAATGAATCAGAAGATGACATTTGGCAAAGATGATTAAGCGAAAGGAGGATTGCAAAAGTGTCAATGTTTTAACAAAAGCTCTTCTGCAATTTTTATTCTGTTATTCTAAATTTAAGATGTTTGTTATGCCTAAACGTAAGGACTGTATTTGTTTCTCTTAATAAGCTTAAGCTCTATTTTTGCATGTACAACACGTTTCTTTCCTTTTGCTCTTATAACACAACATGCATGTGCTTTCGCAGCCATGCAATGCTTACAAGAACTTGTCAATATAACTAGCGGAGAGAAAATTTGAAAGATTTATCGATCTTCTAATATTCAAAGTTCAGAATGAATTGACCTGATTGAAACCAATCACAATACCACAGTAGCACAAAATCTTGATCACTTATATGAAAGAAGAGGCTAAATGTAAAAACATAAAATTACACAAAACTTAACTAAGATGTAATGTAATGGAGTTTCAAGTGTCAGTTTCAGCTTCAAACTACCAGACAGCAAAATAACTTAAATTGAGCTAATAACAGGAGATTAATGTTGATGAATGCATGTATAAAAGTCATATCTAAAAACCTCAGCATCCTTGTCAACTGGGTCTAGAGTTCATTTCTGTATGTCAAAATAAGCAAAATTCCAAAAAAGAATATGATGGGACAAGATTATTTTACAATTAATATAAAATAAGTCCCAAAGATATTGACGGTTCGGAATATAAATCCTAGCATGAAAAGCTATGTTAATATGTAAGCAGCTTTAAAGATTAATTTACTGCATAGTAATTAGTGGCATGAACACCAGGAAAATATTAAAGAGATCAATGTTTCAGAAGCAAGTAGCATTAGTTATTTTAGAAACAATTAACGATTATCATTCATCTGATTCTAATAATATCCTACCTACATTGACACAAAATAACAACAAAGGCCTTGTCCCAGAATGTTTTGGCACAAAACCTTGATATAAGCAAAGAAGATTGCATGAAACAAATTATAATAGTCGAAAATGTGCATCAGATATGGTTATGTCTTATGTGTTGTTCCAGCAGCTGTTTCAAACTGTCCCTCCTTCAACATTAGCAACAAATAACTGAGACATTTACACATTCAGAATCAACAAACAAATACATCAGCTGGACACCATTTTACCCAATACATATTCAGAATTCTCATTAAATCAAAGCATGAAGTCTAGAAACCACCGGAAATTTCATGGTCAGAGAACATATAAATTGAATGAGTATGGAGCATATCGTAAAACACTGCAACCAAATAAGAAAAACATTCAGATTTCAATCTTCATAGTTAGCTTATTTTATTTTTTCACAATACAACATTCAGTTTCCTGCATTAGCATATGACAAAAACCATGGTAATGCAAACAAACTAATCAAAATCTAATTTGTTTATCTGCTTGGTTTAAACCTCTCTACCTATTCACTATACTCATATCCTTGATAAAATTTGATCTTCTAAATTCAGAGAGATGACAAAAGAAGTGGGTATAAATTCAGTGATAGGAGAAAGGAAACATTTACATGATGTTTTTTAGAAACAAAATCTTTCTTCTAAGACCTAGCACCCCGTACTCATACTGCAGGGTTGAGTGATGTGGAAAGCTTTGGCTCTTATGTTGAATCCAACATTGCCATCTGCATGATCATACGGTTTTCTACAGCCTGGACATCTCCCATCTGACTCAAGGATCCTTTTGTGACAAAAAAGGCAAAGATGAAACCCACATGAACAAGGAAGAAAACTTGAGTCCGTCACATCTAAATCCTCATAACAGATGGGACATTGAGGAGGTTGGGACATTATTGTTTGCCAAGTGCAAGGTACAATTTTGTGGTTACTATGCCAGTTTGAGCTTAATGGAGAACCATGTTGCTTTGAGATTGAGAGGTTGGGCAAACATCGAGGACGAAGAGCATCATCAGGTTTCCATGCTCGTCTGTTTGGACGTGATTCAGGAACTGTTAGTTTGAACTCCGTTTTTGAGAAATCCACTCCAGAATTCTTGGCGGCCTCCGTAACCAAGGGAGACTCTGAAACCAGGGAACACATATTATCATTTGCATATAAAGCATCAGCAACAGCTTCCCAGTCATCAAGGCATCCATCATCCATTTCTTCCTCACTGATATTCCCTGAGAAACAAGTACTCATGCTGCTGCTACTCCTCCCAGAGAAACTATTCCCTGAGTCATCAAGATCAAAAGTATTTTGAACAGGATTGTTTATAATGGATCCTGAATCATTACCCTGGATGCAAGAGCCTTCAATATCTCCTCGTTTCCTTCCATTTTCCTTGTACGATGATCTATTCTCACTGGCAATGTGCTTAGATGACGGACAACGATCATCCCTTCTATTTGAGTCAACATTACATCCTTTTTTTACTAGAACAAAACAGGGTAACAGACAACAAACAAATAAACAACAAAACTTAGTAACTTTTGAAGGATTTTGAAACAATTCGTAGTTAATGATTATACCATGTTTGAAGTTAAAATATAATATAATACTATGAACATTTCTCACACTCCTTTGATGAATAAAATTTGGTCTTGTGTTATCAGTTAAAAAGACCAACTTTACTTGGATTTAGATTTTGGTTACTCATTGTTTAAAGTGAAATATACAAAACTGAAATGAGTAATAACAGATGGTCACATGATGCTTCAACACATGTCAGATTTTAAAGAATGAAGAATGAAGATCCTTTTAGTTTGAAGGCTACATAAAGAAGATTTTAAACATGTGGAATTACATTTAGAAATAATAAATATGCAGGCAGATAATGTAAAAAAAAGCTTTTAGAAATGTGATGTAAAATCATCCATGTATTTTCATCCAAGAACATAAATACATGGCATCAGAGTGCCTCTAAGAGACTAAGACTGAGTGTTCTAAAATTCAATCTTTGCCACCCACCTGTTTCAACATTTGGGGTATTTGGTTCATGATAATGTTAGAAATGGTCTAATTGAAACCTAAAATCTAGCTCATGGAAAGAGGGTTGCCCAGGTTTTCAAAGGAATACTTTAGTCCTACTCTTAACGGATCATCTTAAGACACCCCCACAATCAACCTAGAACGCCAATTTTGCAAGATTAGATACCTATGGATCACCCAATGTCTAGTTTGAAAACCTCTAGTACCATATGAGAAAAGGAATAGGCCTAACTAAACCCCCCAAAAACTAGCTCAAGGGAGGAATTGTCCAACCCTTACAAAAAGTACTTGGTCGTGGTTTCAACCAAGGTAGGGCATTTTCAGTTTTTCACACAACAAAAACAATAAAACCTTATTTCACAAGTTTTTCGTTGACTGGCCTAAGAGCTTGGAACCAACTATGAAGCCATAGGCAGAGCACATGAAGTAACGACAACATTCAACAGTAGCAGCACCAACCACAAATAAAGAGAAAACTCTAAATTGAATCCTTATATGTATAAATTATTGAGCATTTATGGTTGGGTCAGGAAAAGAAAAATAAATAAATAAACAATACTGTAAATTCAATATCACTTGTGGATTAAATGAATAACAGAAAAATAGCATCTATTAGAAGAACAATTTTCAGGTGAAAATGAAGATCATAGAGCTACCTCGAGAAAGCCATTGTTCACGACGAACGTCAAGCTTGATTTGCTTCAGTTTCGCCGACCCATTAGTCTGAACAATCACAATAACATAAGCCCACAAAGATGGGAAAACAAAAACCACACAACCATGCTAAAAATTGAAAATTTTCAACACAGGAAAAAAAAAAGACAGAAAAATTGGTACCCTTTGTCTGAACTTTCACAACCCCAAAAGCCAATAAATTGAGAAATTATAAATTAGCAAACCATGGGAAGATGAAAAAATAAAAAGAAGGAATTTTTGCCAAAACCAGAAAAGTGGGCGAATAAAAAGTGTCAGCCTTTGATACCGGCAAAAGAAAATTGAATGCAATGTATCATGGCCTTAATAGGTTGGGAAAAAAAATCACATCTTTAACCCAACAAATTAAAAAAATATTAGGAGACAACATAGTTAGAGATGATTGAAGAGGCAAAAGAGAATACCCTTTTCTTCTTGGTGGAGAGAGAAGGTTCAGAAATGGAAGCAGAAGCCATTGAAAATGAAAGAGAGAGAATGTGATAAAAAGAAACGAAGAAGAGAGACGAAGATAGGGAGGGAGTGGATATTACAAAGTGCTGGTTTGGTTTGATTTCTCTTCTGTTCCTATGTTTGCTGTTTGCATCAACGTGGCTGTGTAATTACCATAACACTCTTTATATAGTTTACGCCTTCATATTTTTATTACATTGAATTTTATTTTTTCTGTTTAAGGTTCTTCTTGCCAAAAATTAGCAAATAAGATATTTTAATATAGATAATTTAGTAGATAACAGATAGTTTGGAGTTTATAACTAGAAATTAATAGTGGATAATTAGCTTATTGAAGTTTAGAAATAGAAAAAATGACTTACACCTGATTAGCATAAAAAGTTTTAGCAACACACATATTTTAATTGCATCTGAAAATTATTTTCAGTGTATACAAATTAAAATCTAATTATTATGTTTTTATCCAAGACACATATTTTAATTGCATCTAAAAATTTAGCTGAAGAGATACTTATTCATGCGACAAATCATCTTTTAAATTTCTGTCAAGAAAAATATGTAAATTTAACGTCGGAATGTATCTTGAAAATTTACTTAGAACTTTATGATTATTAACTTTATCTTTTTATAAAATGTTCAGCGTTAAATTTTAATCCACAAATTTATATATTTTACGGCATATGGAATATTAGTGTTTTCTTTACAGCATACAGAATGTTATTCTCATTTGTAATTACTTAATTTTTCCTAGCATCATTAGTTTTGTCGAGATATCTTTTGTTAATGAGTCAGTTCGAATTTTGAAAACTTCGAGATAATCACTTTGTTTACATAATAATATTTTAAGATATAAATAATTTTATTATAATAAGTTTCGAAGAAGAGGAGACAATCAGCAGGACTTGCCAAAAAAAAAAAACACACGATGAAAAATTATAATAATTCTTAAAAATAACGTCCCGATAATTATAAAAAAGAAATTTAATCCAAAATATTTGTTATTAGGATGGCTGTACAAAGATAAATAATTATCTGTCAAACCAACACTACGAAAAAAGGCATAAACTGGGCTTTAGGAGAAATTAAAATGATAAAAACAATTAATAACTACATCATCCCAGTTTTATTAAATGGTAAAAACAATTAAGTCTTATATCAGTGACCCTACCGGACTTTTAGGAGAAATTAAAATGATCCTAAATAGCTACATCATCCCAACCAATAATGAATATTCATTAGACAATTTGTGAAATAATTTAATTATTTTTTAAAATTGATTATATTAATTAACACGCTTATCTACCGGAACTACCACATGTGCTTTGTGGTCGGAATCATATAATAATTTCTCCACTTCTAGGCAGTTGACCCAAATTCATTCACCATGCTAAAGCTACATTCCTAATAAAGGCTAAATGCTAACTTATACAGTCAAACTAAAATAGAAATGGCATGAAGTTGAATGCATAGGCCCTCATCGTGTGGTTTTGTTCATGCCAGCATTTCAATTTTATCCTTCTAAAACTCAAATGCAATGCCAGATTAATTAATTACCAATTTTTAAAATAAATTTGTTCAAAATAGTTTTAAAATAATTTCATTTAAATACAACACACAAACAAACTTTTAGATAATAATAATAAAAAAAAAAACTAGAGTTGTTCAAAATTAAAAAATAATCATAAAATACAATTCTTCATATCCAGAAAACAGATTTCTTAAAAAAAAGTTTTGAAATTTCAGTTATATCTCCAAACATCTTAATTATTTTACAAACAGTTATCTCAAACACACTCCAAATGGTAAAAAGTAAAGGAAAAACGCATTGAGGCCTGAATCTAACAATGAGAACAGAAAAATAAAAAGGAAAATAGCAAGTATAAACTAGGCCATTCAAGCAGGGATTGGAGGAAGCAACTGTGTTGCAACTAATAAACAATTTGGTAAAACAATATTCTACAAATATATAATGAAGCAAACTATTTACAAAGGAGTGGCAACGCATGAGACCTCAAACATTACTCACTTCCATCTATATTTCCCTCCTCCACTTTGCTGTGAAAATTCAAGTTCTATGACAACAAATAAAATTGTTAACCAAAGGTTTCCTAGGTTGCTTCAAGACTCCTATAAACATACAATTATGTATCAGAGTCTTCTTAGCCGTTTTAACAGATGTTAGAGAACAACTCTTCATGAAGATACAACTTACGAACATGCCAACAATTTGCGGTATCTTTCCTCTCTATCCCTACGAAACCGAGCCGATGTGGTCCCCGACTGTGTTCGTCTTTTCTTTTTTGGACGGAAGAAAAAATCTTGTGTGTCAAGAACATATGAAATCTGCAGATAAAAATCACAAATAAGGGAAACAAAAAAGTATCTTATAACCATTGGTTTTAAAGAAATACAAAGCAGAAGATTCAATAGCCTAGTTAGTTGCTTTGAATGTCAATCTAGAGAATCAACATATAAAAAATCCAGACCATTGGTTTTATAATTGCAGCACAACCACACTGCAAGCCCAACTACACTTTAAAGTAGAAGAAAGAAGGCATATCTATATCATTATCAAAAGAGAAAAGATGAATTTGCTTATATAGTAAATAGCAAAAATGGAAAACAAAGTATGAAGAGGCACCATACCTTGGATGAGTTGCACGCTATCTTACATTCTAATCCGTTAATTACTTTAACACCTTCCATAGCAGAGCATATTGCAGAAAGCTCATCTAAGTTTCCATATTTGCGTATGTTTCTGCGTGCATAAAAAACAAGAAGCAGAAACAAACTCAGTGTTACCTAGTTGAAAAGGTTTGGCAATATTTCCATGTTGCTAAAAATACGCAATCCACAACCAACCCTCAATTAGCAAATAAAGAATTAACTAGTCATTATTGAAAGATTAATCATGCTTACATCGAATAGTAATTGCTATCCAAAATTGTCATTACAGATATGAGAAAATTGGTAAACCAAATAGTTAAATCTTGCCAAATCTGTACCTATGCAGTATGATGCCGTGGGGCTCCTTTTTGCAGGGAAAGACAGATAGAAAATCATTGTGAAGATAAAAAGAGAAATTTGGATCAATAGAAATCGCAAACAACTCAGGCTTTTCATTCATATTGTCCATGATCTGGATGGATAGCCGTGAGGGGGTAGAGGACTGCAATAAGATGACAAAGGAAATTAAGATTAACCACAAGAATTCATGCTCCTGTTTACAAACCAGACTTATCTTTTTTGGTTTTAGACTTGGGCAAAAGGACCTACACATTGTACACGATATATGTTCTCCTCATGAAGTATGATATGAGCATTTGCATGATATACAGAATCATTTAACTTCCCAGGCTTCCGAGATTTTTCATATTCATATAATTGAAGAAGCTTACTATCTACCTCATCAGTTGCAACAGTTTGCAGCTGCATTAAAAGGTAAATCAGAACCTTCGAAGGAAAATAAATAATAAGCAAGTAAAACATACGACAGGTAATATAGAAACCCACCTGTCTAACTAGTTTGTATATTAACTTATCCAATGTGAATAACACATATGACTGGTTCCCAATAATTGCTCGGCATTCATCTTCAAACTTTGCATTTTCAGCAGATCCATCAAGCAAGTTGTACAATGCATTCATAAATCTATAAAAGTATGGACAATCAAACCAGTCATGTAATTAACACTCGTTAAGTTATTTGGAAGGGAGAGGGGCTTGGGATAGGTCATAAAATTTACCTTGAATAAGGATCTGGTGAATTAGCATCTTTTGCTTTCCATTTCATTTCTGCACTCATCGAATTTGTTTTGGCCGATAAGATCCTCTCATAAAGAGTCTGCCAAGTTCAAACAGTTTATGGCATCCACCAAGGAAGAAATTTCTATATCACACCAGGAAATAACATTATCCTTACCTGATGAAGTCTAAAAAGTACATAGAAATCATCATTTCCATAGAACACCCTTGAATCCTTCATTTCTTCAACAAATGAAACTGCTGACACATGCTTTGTGAGAGGTTTCACAGATGAAAGGAACCTCTCTGATAATGGCAAAGATGTGCCGTCTCCTCCAGCTTGTGCATCACAGATCCCCTCAGCTTCACCTTCACTCTCAGCCTTACCATCAACATCGTCATGTTCTATATCTTCCTCCTCTTCATGATCTTCCCGGAAGCATTCTTCACCAGCAGATTCACTGCCTGAGACATCTTCACCAGCTTCAGAAACATTTTCACTGTCCTCATCATCAGCATCTGCATCATTGTCACCTCCAGCTTCAAGACAACATTCATCCTCTCCATTTCTAGATTGATATTTCCTTCTTTCAATGGTGTGCTTTGATTTGGCCATTGACTGCACATTTGAATCTCCATAGGCAACAAAGTTATCCTCCTCAGAGTCACCATTTGGTGATAATTCACCCTCTTCCTTTTCAATTTTGCAAGGCCCAGCAGATTCATCGTGAGTTTTAACTTTACTGCTCTCGCTTAGAACACCATTGGCCACTGGTACGGGAGTTGCCATGTCACATCCCTGAAACACATCGATAAGAAGAGATACATACCAATATCAATCGGGGAAAATAAAAATAAAAATCACTGGTTTCAGAGAATGAAAAAAGGAAAAGAAAAAAAATATGAGAAAGCAAATAGATCAAAACTGATAGTATTTTTGCTAAAATGAGCAAGGGTTAAATCTGCCACATTGAGAACTGATACCTCCACTGCAGGTACATTGACACCCTGAGACTTGACTACAGAATCATCAACATCAGTAGGTCGTGATGGAGTAAGGGTACGGCCTAAAAATATAAACAACATTTAGGATTCTGACAAGAACAATATTAACTAAAACAAAAATGCAAAATAGAATTGGGTGAATCAATTTCAAAAACTATTCATATAGACCTGGAGACACATCACCGTTAGTTCTGTTCAGACTGTTTTCTCCTCTAATTGCAATTGACACATTGTTTTTAGCTCCTTGTTCATCAGAGGTAAACTGTTTGCTAAATCCAGAGGCTTTATCATTGCATTCTGCATTTTTCTGTCCTTTATCCATTAATGAATCATCTCTACAAACAAGTTCACCACCAACAGATCCATTTTCTTTATCATTGGATGCCGTACTAGTCCGGTGAGCATTCTTCACTTCAATTGCTCTACCATCAGCATCATTCTTATCAGATTTTGGTACCCTTGAATTTATTGAAACGGAGTCTCCACGAGGACTTCCATCACCCCCTATACTAGGTGCACAAAAATTCTGAACATTATGCCCAGTTTTTCTTTCCTCAGTCCTTTCTGTTCCTTGAGATTGGGAAGGAACACCAAGCATTGGCTCCAAGAAGATACTCCAAAGCCTCATAATTTTATTTAGCAGCTCTTTACTTGAGAATAACTCCTCACATGAATAACGAACAAGTTTATACAGGTCTTCATGAATCCCAACATCAGAATATTCAAATTCCAGATGTGGAATTAGCGGTTGCTTATTTCCGGCTGCAATAGACTGAATAATATCATCCTCTTTCTGCTGCTTTTCTTTAATTTCTTTAATCTCAGCAATCAAAGCTGTATAATATCAAACATAGAATCTTAGGACAGACTAAAAGAATGATGATACAGAGATGAGCTATAATGTGTAATACTTACAATACAATCTTAAGGTTTTATAAGATTGTTACTAATAATATTTTGTTGGTGGCAAGGCAAAGACTTGCTGACACTTATTTATTGCTGAATTTCACATTTATTTCAACTATGAGATCCACAAAAACAAAGCCACTGCTTGATATACTAGGTAATTTGGAAGTTCTCCAAGAAATGTGTTTTCAGTATAATACAAGTATTGGTTAAGGCAAAGTGTGCTTCACTCTAAGGCCTTTGTACACAGTCTCTGTGTTTCTTACTTTCCCAGACCCTCAGTGTTTCTAATTTAAAATAGTTCAAAGAACTTTAAGCAGAAGGAGAACCTTTCTGAAGAACACTGGTAGACTAAGAGTAGAAGAGTACATGGTTTATGCTTCAAAATATTTATCATTTATACCCAACAGACTGTCAAAAAATTGGCCATTGTAGCCATAATGAAGGCAATTGGGAATTATAAGCACTTTTGTCATGCTTATACCATAGCTAGCAACAAAATATTCATTGTTCATATCCAGTATCACAGTATTTGTCATAGAAGGCTACAACCAAAAAAAAATTTACAGAAATGATCCAGGTAACTTTTTATGGTTCTGCCCCCACTTATTGATGCATGTTCATGGAGCTCATGGCAAGTAAAAACACAATCATATCAACTTGAAGTATGAAAATAAATAAAAGATACCAAACTTACATTTTGTGCTCAAGTTCTTTGAATCTTGTTGTTTGAAGTAGAAGCTACGATGATCAAGTGATTTGTAGTGATTTTTAGCATAAATTTCAGCCCATACTTTATTGAAATCTGAACGACACCTACTCCACTCTTCTTGCTTCTGCTTCAGTCGAGTCAATATTACAGGCAGGGCATGTGTTGGGTTTTTACGCAATATGTCTATAACATCCAGACCATGATCACCATATAGACGTTCAATGCACCTTAAATTTAGAACTGCAACGCATAACCTCAGACAATCAATTTATAAAGCTCTAATATTGAAAAACAACAACTATATACTAACATTTTAGATTGAGGTTATTTTAATCCATACCGGTAAAGTGATCTTCAACACGGTTCAGAGTCTCCACACTGATTTTATTTTCATTGATGTTATTATACAATTCCTCTGCTCGTTTAGCAGCTGAACTCACAGACTCTAATAACATGTCCAGCTCATATCTACATTAGAAATAAAAATATCATCATCCCATAATACAACAAAATTTTAAAATTTGACAAAATAATGACTCCAAAATGAGCATGGCAGCCAGGAGGCAGGAAAGATAATGTAAAGAAAGAAAATTTATCAGATCCAGGAAAGGGAAGATAAAAATAATGGAATTATCTAACGAAAGTAAAATGTAAACAGGAAGATTTCAGCACAAGTTTTACCTGTCATCTTCGCATCTGAACAAGCTTTCTTCATATTGATTTCTCCTCATATGTTTGAAAGAGTAATCCTCACTTCCAGAAGTCACAGATACCCAGTGGTCATTCAATACTTGAGCACCAAGTTCAGATCTCTGACTAGCTGTAGGAATTGGGTACTGCAAGAAAAGAGGAGGGGAAACCGAATTACACATGAGCATGATACAGTATGGACAAAGCCAAAAGAAAAGTACTCAAATAGAAGTTATCTACATCTGCAGGCAGAAGTCGGTAACTGGGAGTACAACGTTTACAGTCACTAAGGTCAAGTTCTTGAATAGATTTTCCCATGTATTTCTCCCTGTATCTTTCCTTCTCTTTAGCTCCATCCGTATCACGCTTGTGCTCTTTGTCTTTGTCCTCCAACTTTGATGATCTTGATAAATGAGCATCAGTAGAGAGTGACTCTGAAATCAACATTTTTCAACATATTGACCACAATTTATGGGACGAAAAAGCAAACCTTTTAAAATATCTGAAATAAGTCAACATTATCTCTGAATGATTTCTTAAAAGAACATAACTGTAATTCAGTCTACAAATCAGAGAACTCTCCTCCCCGAAATAAGAAGAAATCAAAATAAGTGCAGAAACATAAGGAGGACAAGATATATATTGTATATTAACGTACTTTTACTCATGACACCAGCAAGGAATCCATCTGCAAAAACAAATATGCAAAATACAATATTACAATCTCACGATTAAAAAAAAAAAAAGAGAATAATAATATTAAGGAGAATACCAAGAAAATGATTTGAAAAACCATTACCAATATTTTCACAACGTTCCAAGAAATCATTGAATTCATCCATAAGATCTGAATGCTTTCCAAGTAAATCAGTAACCTGAAATATGATTTTTGAAATGATATACATTAATATATGAGGCAACATAAATTAATGAGTTTGAGATTGCAAAATAATCTGACCACCTAGATCCCATGTTTAAGTAAACAAAAACTAAGGAAAGTGAGAGAAGGGAGGAGGAAACTGAGAGAAATACAAAAATGTTTTGTGTTGTGTTTCTGATAAAATTGTACAAGTGAATTGATTCTGTATTCTGAGTGCAACTCAAAATATAGTGTGTTTCTGTCATCTACAATTCTGTCTTCTACAATTCTGACCAGAATTAGTACCAACAAATCTTCATACATCAATTAATGAAATTTTATGAAATTCCTCAAGATATAATTTAACTAAAATAATTCAATGTCCAGAAGAACAGCCAAAAATGAAACATATACGTAAAAGCAGACATATCATCTAGCACGACTTTTAAGTATGTAACTCAGTGACTGAGAAGTAGGCACATACCAAGTTTTGCAAATCATTCCTTTTAATTATTCCATTGCTGAAAATATGAAGGCACTTCAAGAATGTTTGGTAATCATCAGAACTACTCAACTTCTCCTTAACTTTCTCACAGAAACTGAATGCTTGACTATACATGCCTGGCATGAATAAAAATTAAAAAATAAAATAAAACCGGTTAGTATAAACTATACAGGTCGATATGATCATTTAGTCCTATTCCTCCACATTATTGACTTAAAAATTGAAGAGCATAAAAACTTGTAATGAAGAAAGATACTATCAGGATATATAAATATAAATGCTAATAAAGGAACTACACAAATTCCAAACAACTGGTAATTACTACATTTAATTGTGTATATATTGTTATAACTCGTGTTAGGTTTAGCTGATTTTGAAGAAATAATCACTTTTTTTTTCACTTCCTGCAAGAACTCTTGAAAAATAAGCAGTTATTTCTCCAAACATTCACTAAATTTTATATTACACACACTACATATTGGTCAAACTATATTTTAATGACACATTTTCCATTGAACCAATTTTCAACAACTGAACTGATATACTCTGTATTTACAGTTGCCTATTCGATATCGGAGAAAAGTCATTATCGTTTCCTATCCATCTTGGTTTTCTTAAGTGGAGGTTTGCTTCAATGATGCCGATTATTACACTATTTAAATAGATAAAAATCTATTTAATATTGAAAACAAGATAGCTTACTGGCAAACTAAACTTACTTTATGAATCTAAGATGCAATAATCACAAATCATGTGTTTAAGCAAAGCATTAGTCCAAAGCATAACAATGTGGCTCACTCTTTAAGGTATCTTTGTCATCATAAGAAGTAAAGTCAGAAGCCATTCCAAAACCTTCAGCCTTCTTGACAGATTTCTTTTTGTCAGGAAAGCGTTGCAAGTTCAAATCCCTGCTGTTATCAAGATCATGTTCTCTCTCATCCTGATCTCGCATCCTCCTATCCCTACTTTCCCGCTTCCTCTGCTCCTTGTGTATGTTCATCATTGTTTTGTCATCATCCAGCTCAGGGCGTTCAGCACTCATATCACGATCATGAGAAGGAAGCCTGTCTCGTCGATAACGTTGCTGTAAAAAGAAGTCCGTAAGCCAATCATTATAAAAAGCATTTTACAAGATTAATATAATGTGGGAGAGGAACAATCTCACTGCCTTATCTGCTGGCATTTGGCGAATCATTGGGGCCATAGAACTCCGCTCATTAAAGCGCTGCAATGAATTTCGACTGAATGGAGCATGCTGAGTAGAAGGTGCAGCAGAATTATCTGGTAAGAATCTAGTGAACTCCTCAAGCAAATCACGATGGTCCTTAAAGAGGGTAGCAACCTAGAAAATATTTTTAAAAAAGGAAAGAGAATAAACCTTCAACCGAAAATCTTACAAAGAGAATACGACAAAATCATTCTTCATAGTGCCCTTGATACACGACAAAGCATATTACCTCACTATAAACCTCACCAATGTCCTTATGCTCTTTGCGGTACATATTTAAAATCTCCAAGAATGATTTGTAAACATGCTCATCACTTTGGAATCGTTTCTGTAGAAGAAAAACCTATCAGTTAACATTAGGAATCAATAATATCAGACAAATAAGTCAACTCCTGAAATGCTCATTCACCTTTATCTTGTTGACAAAACTGATTGCTTCTTCAAATTCAACCGTTTTCTTTGGAGGAGCCTCATCCTCGTCAAGTGTTATCTCATAACCCTTTGGCAAGAAAGTATTAAATCCAAAAATCAAATTATTGTGCCCTTTGAATAATTCCTTCACCCTTTTTATGACACCAGCAGTGTCAGTCCTGGAATGAACCAAAGGAAATATTGAGAAAAAATGTTTCTTTATGGACAACATTCCATGTTTCAAAATCATTAAATAGTGTAAACTGTAAAGATTAAAATAATGGGTAAGAATCTACCTTTGAGCCTTGAAATCTTTCATGACCTCAAGGAACATGTCGTATTTCTCTCTTTGGTCCTGAAACATGTCTTTGACTTCCTTCAAATAGGACAACGCATCATTGGTAGTCAGTTTCTGGGAAGTAGTTGCTCCCCCACCAACACCACCTCCATTGCCACCTCCCCCCCCGCCTCCGCCTCCTCCCCCTCCTCCTCCACCACCAGGGGCTTGGTTTTGTCCATAGCTTCGTACACAGAACGCAAACACACTTTCAGACACCCAGAATATTAACAATCACAACATGCTAAACTCTACATCGAACATTCCACTAGTTCAACATCCAAACTATCCAAAATTAATAAAATCCTCATTGCTCAGGTCGAAAGGACAGAAACCCACATCTATTAATCAACGAGGTCATTTACAACACTATGGTAACTAAGATTCAGACATACAATTTGAACAAATAAAATTGATTTAGCCATGCCCTAGCAGACACATCCATTTCTTTTAAAACCATGATCCCACCAGATAGCCCTTTCCAAAATCAATTCATGTAAAAATAAACACAACCCTAAGTAAACTCGACAACAATTCAACCCGACATGTAAAAACACACACCTAACAACAGACCCATGTTTCGTTCACGCAGCACAAAATAGGGCAAACTGGCAATTCCAGAGATAAAAACACAAAATTGGCACGGATGAATAACAATAAGGCAAAAAATTAAGCAACAAAAAGAAGCATACGAATCAGCACGTGATGGAACAAAGGGGCGTTTGAATTGAGAGGCAGAGGCAGAAAACATATCATCCCTTGCCCTCTTCATCTCTGCAAAACAAAAAGCAATCAAATTAAGACAACAATAATAACAAAAAAAAAAACAAAGGATGGTACGAGGCAAACAAACATTGAATTGAGCAAAAACGAAGAGGACCCAGAAAGTGAAAAGGGAAAAAATGTTACCTTACGAGTTTCCCAGAATTCTTTCGAAGGAAAATTTGCTGGAAAACAAGTTGAGTAGATCTCCAAGGAACAAGAGAGAAAGAGTGAGAGAGGGGGTTTGATCAGACAAGGAACAAGAAATAGGTTGGTTTGTTGTGTGTGTTTGTGTGCCTCTCTTACGTTGGCAAGTTGAGAACGAGAATTGAGACAGAAACCACAGTAGAAAACGAGATTTGGAAGGCGAGAGAAGAATTTGGGGTGAAAAAGGAGGAGAAACGGTGGTACGTGCAACTCTGAAAACTCAAACTCAAATTTTGGAGTCAGAAGCGAAAAATTAAAATAACATTCGCAACCCAAAAATATGAAATTCGTGATTTATGTGATGGCCCAGCTAAGTGTGCTAGTTTTATGTTGTTGCGAATTGAGGTTTCCTTCCTTGTTTCTTCGACACTTTGAGTTTTGTTTTTTTTTTTAAATCAATTTTAAATATATATATATATATATATATAACATACATAACTATTTTACTATTTCCAAAAATTATAAATACTTAAAAATTTGATTAAAAGAAATTCTTATGTTTTTTAAAAATAAAAAATATATTAAATGGCACAGTGCCGTTAACTAAAAACGAACCAAATAAAGCTCCCTGATAAAAATTGCACTTATATTCTATAAGAGAGTAAGTTTGAAATCCACTATCCATATAAGAATGTTATTGGTAGGTGTTCTATTTTTTTTATACATTGTGGTATTCTATAAGTTTTTTTTTATAGTCTTCCCAACTCAACTCATCTAATTTTTTTGGTACTTATAAACTTCTCTTAATCCTTCTATTTAAAAAATTTTTTTAATTACTCATTTGGTGTATAGTTATAAATAACTTATTTTAGTACTATATTCGCTTTTAGTCTTTGTAATTGTCATTTTTACCTCCTATACATGCATATTATCTCAATCCCTTTTAGTCCCTGCTGTGAAAATTGAAAAGGATTAAAAAAATCTATGTGTAGAGATTAAAAATGGATGGTTCTAAATTTAAGGATTAAAAGAATTTTTTTTATATTATATCTGTTTTTAACATCTTGTGGTTTTCTCACGTGGACTAATTTTCTATTTGGTAGAGATGGAAGAATTGAAATGAATGAAATAGAAAATACAAATGAGAAATATAGAGTAAACTAAGTCCGAAATGCTCTACACATTTTATAAAATATATAACATTTTGATAATGACAATAAATTTAACAATGGCTGGATAGATTTTATATATTTTTTTTAAATAATGTAAATTAAGGTATTTAATTAAAGACTGATAAAATAAAAAAATGAAAAAAAAGAAAGAATAGTAGAAATAAGAGTAGACGTTTTTGTTTTTTGTTGTTTAGGTTACGTTCCATATTATTGTGGGTCTGGTTTGTAACCTAAGCACTGATCCATGGGTGAATTACTACTACCAAGCCCATGGTTTCTTTACTTTTTTGTTTTTCTCGTTTATTGGGTTTCACTTTTTGGTTTCGGTTTACAAAATGATTGAGTAATGCGTAAGTTTCTTCTTTTCTTCTTTTTTTTTTTGGTGAAGAATGCGTAAGTTTCTTAAAATGGTGAAATATCTTTTTAGATTTTTTAGAATAATTTTAGTTGTTATATATAATTACTAAATCACAATTATTTTGGTCAAATTGTAAATATCACTTCAGCAGTTATAATAATAACAATAATTATTATTATTATTATTAAATGACAATTATTTGGCTCTATTATTTGACTACTATTTCAATTGTTTTTTAATGGATCTTTTTCAATTGTTGATATTACGAAAATATGAACAAAATTATTTTTGTGTATTGTGGTAAAAAGTCTGGTTTCTCTTGGATAACATCTTCGATTCAGACTGTTATAAATAAAACAAAAAAATAAGTATTTTGAGAGTTTTGTCCCGTTAAATGGGTTTATCCGGTTCAACTCGAATTATCCTCATAATCTAATTAAATTAAAAGTGACAAAATTTTGATGATTTGAAAAATTAAAATGCTTTTTTTTTTTTAATTTTAGAACTAAATTTAATTAGAACACAGTAAAAGTGTAAAGATTTTTTTATCTTGTCATTGAATTATGTTATGCTATACTTGTGAAAATTTTAGAGAAAAACTTGTGAAATTTTATAACAATTATCTTACAAATCATATTTATGATAATAAAAAATAAAAATTTTTTTAGTGTACTAAATTAAGATCTTTCATAAATTAAAGTAATTTTTATAAATTTAAAAACTGGTTTAAGCATTGAAGTTTTTTTAAAGGAAATTATATATTGAATTTATATAAAATTAATTAAATCTAATTAATTAATTTTAAACTATTAAACATAAATAAAATATAATAAGTGATATATAATGTAATTTTTGTAGAAATACTAAAATGTAATAATTTTTTTTATTAACAGATGCATTAACCTTTGAATCAAACCAAAACCAACAATTCACTCGGAGTGGCATTTTTTAATAACTTAACAAAAATATATTTAGTTAAATTTAATATTTTAAAATAATTAAAATAAAAAATAAAAAAAAGATAAAGTTGTGATGAGAATTAAAAAATAACTTCTCACATCATATATGTCTAAGATAAATTTTATATAATTATAAATAAATATATGGATTTAATTAGTATATTAAAAAATTTGAATAAACTTACTATGTCATTGTAAATTTCATTTATAGTGCACAATTTTTTCTTTAAATATATTAAAAATATTTTACAAAGATAGGTAACTAACAACAATATATATATATATATATATATATATATATATATTCTCACCTTTATCATATTTTTAAAAATATAAAGATTTTGCAAAAGGAAATTCCTACTTGAACAAAATACTAATAGTATTATAATAATCTATAATACGTGTAAAGAATTTTTTTTTCTTTCCATACCCACATTTAATTTTCAATTTTTCTATGATTAGAATAATTTAATTGTTTACTTGACATAGAAGCATCAAGTATCTCATTTTTTCCCAATATATATATAATAATAATATAATTTGTTAGGTAGTCTCTTATCTCTTATCTCTCTCACTCAGTCACTGTTATCTTCTTTTTGAATTTTGCTTTCCTACCGAGTCTTGCGCATGGTTTTCACACCATTCTTCGCTTTTTTATTCCAAAATTCTGTTGATTTTAATAAATAATAAAGAATATAGCACGTGGATTTTGAAAAAATTTTAATAAAAAATTTAATAATTATACACTCAGAAAAAAATTTCATTTCTCATTCAATCGCAAATTATTATTAATATAAGAAGAAATTACGGATATTTATTTCAAGTTTAAAGGAATTGTAAATGCACCACTTTATTTTAATGCAGTTGTGATTTGCTGTTAATATAATATTTAAGTACATAACCTATTTTTTATATTTAAATATAAATATGGCATTTGTAAATTCATTCTTTTTAAATCTTGATTCCTATATGTTTTTTATTTTGTTTTTGGTTTATGTAAGTTTACAGTTTTCAATTTTGGCCGTTCAGAGTTTTTTTTTTACCTTGTACATTGGCTTTTTCCCCCCACTTTAGTCTGCTAAGTGCTAACATAGATGTACTAAAAACGAAATATTATATATTTTTATAAGACTAAAAGTTCAAATTTACGGAAACTAAATTTATATTTAATATTTTTATATTTTTCTCATATAAAGAAATCCTGTAAATAATTAACATAGTGCATGTATAGAATCCTAACGAGTTTAATGGTTAGGCATAGGAATTAACTATGCAAAACATTTTTAAGATGTTATCAACTTAAATATTATTGCATAAATTTTAAAATATGATTATAGAAGTCATAAATTTGTAGTACATAATAATATAATAATTGTGATTTTATAAATTCATAAGACTATTTTTATATAATTTTTTTTGTCATTCAAAATTGAGACTGCTAATTAAATTATTTAATTTTATATCTTAGTCTATTAATGTTATCGGTAAAAAAAAAAAAAATCCTATGGTAAGTGATTTTTTTAAATCGGATTATCGGATATACACTATCTAGTTTATTAACCTTAAACAGTAGTCATTAAGTATTGGTCTTTATTCTTTAGATTCATAGACGAATCTGTATCTAATTAATATATAATTTATTGGAGAGATCTTTAGACTTATTTTCTAATGATTCTTATGTAAGTACATGAAATCAGAAAATATAAATTAATTTTGGTCAGCTAAAGGATTTAACTTTTTCTATTAAAAATAAGATTTAAAGATAATACATTATACATTTTAGCTAAATGAAATGAATTTAGTAATTTATAACGTGCATGCATATGTCATGAATAATCAAATTATTAATTATACACTTGAAAATAAATATTATTGAGCTTGTGACTCAACTTGCAGTGATTATTTCAATTTAATAAGAGGTTTCAATTTTAATTTCTATGTATTTAATTGCGTTAGATATTTTTGAAAAATAGTATATATATATATATATATATATATATATATATATAAATAAAGAATTCACTTAGTTTAAGAGTAAATTTAAAAAATTATTTTTTATCTCAAGTATTTATTTATTTTTAAATCTAACGATTAAGATTAGTTATTTATTATTATTATTAAAATTATTATTGATATACAAATTCTTTAACTACCAAGTTCAAACTTAATTATTAGTTGAATGGTAAAATGGGTTAATACTTAATTTGGTTAATTTAAGTATGACTTGCCAAAAGGAGTAAGGTAATTTGGTCTGTCTATTAGATTTTGCCTATTATTATTATTATTATTATTATTATTATTATTATAATATATATGTGTTAGAAAATAATATAAAATTTAATTTTTTTAATGTAACTTTATGATTAAAAATATTTTATCTTAAATTTTAAAATTTAAATTAGAATAATAAATAAAAAATTAATTTGCCTTAATTTATAATTTTCTTCACTACTTTAAAGTTTAAATAACCCAACACAATAATTTTAAACCTTCAAAAGTTATGGCATTTTTCATCCTTGATTTTTCATGTTTTTTTCTTAAAAATAATTAAATATTAGCATTCTTGTATTTTATAAATAATATTTCAAAAAATATATAGCGGGTTGGATTGGCTTTCTACAACTCCTTTTAGGCAATTGAACTAGCAAACTAGGCGAGACTAGTCAAGGTAATTTGGCGGGCCAATTATATTATTTTAAGACAATTTTTTTTAGCATTCCTCATTTGTTATTTACACACACAACCTCTAAAATAACCCAAAAACCAACATATCATTGTATGTATTTTGGATCAATTGATTCATAATATAGTTTTTAAGGTGTTTAAGATCAATTGGTCCATAATGCCTAAAATTTATATTATGGATCTGTTGATTCATAATACATTATGTTAATTTTGGATCATGTGATTCCGAATGCAAAAGTAGGACATGCCAATTGTATTTTAGATTGTCTTATCCGGAAGTGTAATATTATATTTATATTTTGGATCAATTGATATGAAATATTAATATTTTGTGTTCTAGTTTGGTTGATGTTGAATACAATTAGTCATGTTCTAGTGTTGCATGTCGGATCACCTATAACTAAAATAATGTATTATGGATCAACTAATTCTGAATATACATTTTAAAACATTTTGGATAAACTAATCCAGAACACCTTGAAATTTATATTCTGGATCAGTTGATCTGGTAGGTTAAAATAGGATTAGGGTATGTTAGAAGCTTTCAAATTATTTTAAATATTGTGGGAACTAGGTGCAAATAGCAAATGAAGGAATCTTAAAAAAATTACCTATCTTACATTACCAAAATATATCTTCTCGTGTGACTATGGCTGGAATAGTCAAATAAATAATTAAAAGTTGTGAACATCAATCTAACTCGAAACCAAAAGCACAACAATATATGCAATTCTCAGCAGTTATCATGAATGTGAATCGATATGAATTAATGAATTCAAATGGACTTAATTAAATCTGATGACTCATATTATAAATTGAAATTTTGAAAATTTATAAACCTGTGAATATATCTATTAAATTTAAAGTTTAATATTTTTATTATATATATATATATATTTAAAAGGGTGGAATAAAAAATTAACAATACAGTTTAAATAAATATTATTTACAGATTAAATATTCGAAGTTGAAACATTGAATGCATTAAGTATTTGTGATGATGGATTATGAGTTATTAAATTTTATTATTTTTAACTTTTTAGGATTTACATTTTATCATTTATAAAATATTTTTACATATAATTTTTATTTTTTGAAGAAACTATATATGTTTAATATTTTGTTTATAAATTTTTGTATTTACTATTTTATTTCCCATGTTTATAGAAAACAAAATAGTTCTAAAAAAAGTTATTTGTAATTTGTGGGTCCAATCCGATTAGATCATTATTAATTGGACTAGATCGCAATTTTTTATTTTTTGCAAAATTACAACGATCTTTCTCCTTTTTAGTATTCCAATGGCCTTGATTTGATCCCGTTGCTTTTCCTTAATCCAGATGACCATTATGTACTGTAGCTAGGAACAAAGAAAAAATATTTTTAAACATCAAAAGGAATTCATGAAAACAAATGGATGAGATAAATGACAAGTAGAAACTTGCCAAGCTCCTCATTTTCGAAAGCTCTTTATCCTTGGATACTTTTTGCACGATGATTTAACTTTCATTTGTCTATTAACAGACTCAATAGAATCATCTCGTCCTGTACCCACATACACATATTCAATTCTAACACCAGATACCCATAGAATCGTAGATTGTGGGTTTAATCAAACCTATATATGGAATGTTGTTAGGACTTATACAAAACTTTTTTTTTTATAAAATATTCATTTAGAAACCAATTTAAAACAATAACAATTGTAATCTTCTAATTATGATTCAATTATATACCATCTATTTCCAATTTGAATTCTATAGTGCAATTTAATTTTACATTCCAAAATCAAATCCTAATTCGTAATTCCAAATAGCTATTGGAACTGAAAGTTTTGTAAATTTTAGAATTGCTAATTAAGTCTAATTGCTTTCTACTAGGTTATCTAACAAATTTTTCTTAATCAATAATTACATTTAAAGTATGGTAGCCATTTTCATTTTACAGCATGTCCATGAGTTAAATTATCCCTACAATAAATTCTACAACACTCTCTTACACTTTTCTCTTTTAATCTTTCATTTATAAAAAATATAAAATATTGTACAAATAAATTTATAACTTGTCTAAAACATCTTGATTGCTATATTATATGTTCCACTGTTTAGAATATTCTAATGGTACTTTGTGGTGCTTAACTGCTTTGCGTCCTCATATTGAAGTCGTTATAAACTTGCAAATAACCTTAAGCTTCATAATGATTCTAATTTAATCTAAATATTCTAAATTGGCATTACATGATACAATGATTGAATTGTTATGACTAAGATATTTTTATCAAAGTTAATGTCATAAAAAATACATTATCCCTAATTTAAAAGCTATATTCTTCCTTGATTTCATATCAAAGAGAAACTTATGCACAAAGTTTAGAACATTGTTATAACATGTTAGCACGACAATAATCACTCAGAGGCAAGTATGTGTATCAAGTGATATCATTGAGCTATTTTATTCCATAAATATACTTTTATTAAAAATAGAAATCTTCCAAATAGCCTTTATAGAAGCTTTATTTTTCTAGGATTTTGTTCATTAAAAAAACTATATTTAATTTTAAAACCTTCTTTGACATTATATTTGACCTGTCTTCTTATCTAAACTTTCCCTTTTAAGGAGAAGAGAAAACAAAGCAAAGAGGGTTAAACACTGTATTGAAGTAGTGATATGTTTATCTATCACATTTAGTCATTTATAATAAATAGTAAGGACATCAAATGTACTACAAAATGATAAAAGGCAAATGTAGTCTAAGCATGAACATGACATCAAATTAGCAACAAAGAACATTACATAGCTTTAGCCTGATATATGAAACACTATTACACATACGAAATTTATTCAGTGCTGTAGTGTTAAGAGTAATGTTCATAATAAATGCTAGTTTAATAAAATAAGAAACTCTCACTTAAAACATAAGACTTAGTTACTATTAGTATTAGCCTTTCAACCAAAAGTTATTAAAATACGAAATAATAGTTAGTTATTTTGATAGACATCCTCAACAAATGAATGAAGAATTATGCCTAATTTCTAAATTTATTAAGTGATAAGGCATTATAATTTTACTTACTTACGTGTACACGATGCCAATTCCTTAAAAAAATGCAATCCATATATTTTTTTACTACAAGCAAGTAATATTTTTAAGGTTTAATTATACTTTGTGTCATTCTATTTTTAATTTTTGATATTGTATCCTTTATTTTTAAATCATGACATTGTGTTATAATTTTTAAAATTGTTGAGTTTGTGCTTAATCATTATTGGATTAGTGTTGAATTTTAAATGAAAAATGTTACTGATATGTGACAATAATTTAATGACATCATATGTCTTAATTAATTAAGTTATTTAAATATAATTTAGTTAAGAGTTTAATTAGTATGCACTGTCGCTGTAAAATTTTTTACACTAGCATTAAATCTCAACTTTTTATTTATAGTAAATTTGTTGACTTTACCAATTTTAAAAGTCATATAAATAGAGAGTTGTGATTGAACATAAGTATAAAACGTTTTTACACTGTCTCTGCATACTAATTAAACTCTTTAATTAATTTGAGAATTAGAAATTGTAAGTTACTACGAAGTTATGATTACAAGATTTTCAAGGGGATCCTCTATACCATTTTTTATTCCTAATTTTTTATGAGGGTCTTGTGGGGTTAATCAAGAAATCAATGTATAAGAATCTCTTATCAAGTATTAAAATGGGTAAACAAGATTTTCAGGTTGTGTTAGCAATTTGTGAATGGCACCATTTTGTTGGTAAAACCGGAGCTTAGAAATGTTTACACTATGAAAAGTGCCCTATGATGTTATGAATTAGCCTCTGGGCTAAAAATAAACTCCCAAAAGAGAAGTTTAGGGGGAGTAGGGGTTAAGCAGGAGGATCTCTTGTCCTTTGCAAGTATTCTTAATTGTGGTGTATTGCAGATGCCTTTTTCCTACCTTAGTATTCCTGTGGGGACTAATGTGAGGTGTAAGCAGTTTTGGAAACCTGTTATTGATAAGATGAGAGCGAAAATAGTTTCTTGGAAAAAAAAATTTGTCCTTAGGGGGGTGAATATATCTGATAAAATCTACTCTTTCTTCAATTCTGCTATATTTTCTGTCTTTTTACAGGGTCCCTAAAAAGGTGGCAAAGCTAATCTAGTCTTTACAAAGGCAATTTCTATGGGGTGGTGAGGAAGATTGCAACAAAGTGGCTTGGATTAAATAGGAGTAGGTTTGCAAAGAAAAAAGCCAAGGAGGTCTTGTGATCAAGGAGGTTGCAACATTTAATAAAGCTCTCATTGGGAAATGGAAGTGGAGGATTCTCAAGGGGAGTAATGCCCTAACGCCCTCTGGATCAGAGTCTTAGTAGTGAGATATGAGACAGATATCAGAAAGAAACTGGAGGTCAAGCACAGAAAGGAGAATCTTTGCAATGGAGAGATGTACTAAAGGTAACCTCTGATGTTAGGGGTGGGGAGTGGTTCTTTGGGAAGATAAAATCGTTAATGGGGGATGGTTCCTTGTTTAAGCTGTGGGAAGGGGGCTGGTGGGAGCCCGGGGGGTCTAAAGCATTTATTCCCTATGTTATTTGCATTATCAAATCAAAAAGAGGCTCTGATTTTTTAAGATGGGGGTTGGGTTAACAATATTTGGGAATGAAAACTTAGCTGGAGGAGGGACCTCCTTAATAGGGAGGAGGAATGGGTGAGTGACCTCAAAAGGGTCCTAGGGGGGATTCAAATGAGGCGTGAGAAGGAGGATGGATGAGAATGGGGGGATAAGTCAGACCAGTATTCTGTGCAGGAAGCTTATAGGTTAGTATGTAGAGACTCCTATGAAGTCAATTCGTTCTTCAAAAGATTATGGAAGTCAAAGGCATCATCTAAGGTGGTGGCTTTCGTCTGGAAAATAGCTCTCAATAGAATACCTATGAAATTTGAATTAGCAAAAAGCAACATTCTTCTAGTAGTGGATATGGCTTGCCCTACTTGTTATTGGAATCAGAATCTGTATGTCACCTGATGTTTTCCTATCATTATAGACCAAAAACTAGAGGCACAATCAGAGAGCAACATTGACATACGGATGGTTGGAGATAAAGAAATAAAGATAAAAGTCTTGCTACCTAATAAATGATAAATATCCACTCACATTCTCTAAGGTTTGTTAAGATGACATATAATTACATTTTTTACACACTTTGCCTAACAAAGTAAATTATATTTTAAATATCTAATGGATTGCCCTTTCAAAACTCTATCAAACCATGTTTCATTTAAAAAAGAACAAAAAACTAACTTATTGACTATTACGAACAATACACTCACCTCTGTCCCAACCTCCTCTAGTCATTAGCTTCTCTCTAGTGTGGTCACAAGTAAGTTTTTGCACCTTCTTTTTGTTTTTTTAGTAGGTGGGCTTCATATCACTTGATTCAAATATAGATTAAGTTTACTTATATTTTGGATCAATTGATCTAGATAGTTATTTTTTGACATTTGCATGTTTTAAACCAACTAATCCAGAGGACTTAGTCTAGATCACCTTAATAATGACTTCCAAATCACATGATCTAAAAAAGGTTAATGTTTTTAATGCACTTTTGCATTGCTTAATTTGGAATATTGGTGTTTGGTTCTAAATCAAATGATTTGAAAAGTTAAATTGCAGGCTTTCATATTACTCAATCCAAATTGTGAGTTAATTACAATTAAATCATATTATCCAAAATGTGTGATTTTGAACTTTCCTTTTACAAAGTATTAAATTTGAATTTTCTTCTTCTTTTATATATTTGTCAATAAACATGTCTAGAATATTTTATTTTTTGTTATTGGCAACTATGACTAAAACGAGAGGTAAAATTTATAAATTTGATACCACTCATCAAACTCCTTATCTTGAAGAACGATTGCAACCAACAACATGAGCACATAATAGACGTGGACCTAGTCATGTATAATACATGGGGAGCATCATGATGATAAGCAAAATGTAGGACATGAACAAGTAAAACAGTAACATCTTACAACACATGATACGTAAAATATCACCACTTAAAAACAAGTATACCCTATGCATTAACAATGGACTTAAGTTTAGATATCGTACTCAAGAGACCCAATATTGTTGTCAATTAATTCAATTTAAAGGTAAAAGAACAATTAAACATAGAGAGATGTTCAATAAGTGAGTCATAATAGTTCAGAATAGAGTAGTAAGCAAAACAAGAGAGAAAATTGGTTTAGAGTGTAATGGATTGAGACCTAGAGTTGTGATTTCACTACAATTCTTTTGCCCCATATTACCAAACAATCTTATTTTTTATCATTCAATGATTACCGATAAATTATAATTGTTTGTTGCAGTGAGTTTGATAATGCACACCACACTATAATCCTAATTTTTCATCCCCAATGACTATTGCAAATTCCTAATTAGGATTGATTCCTTTTTACCTGATCGGAGGTTGGCCCAACGACTTGACCAGTTCTACCAAGAAAAGACCCTATTTGCTTCATAGATCAATCATTCAAATATCAACGATTATGACTATTTAAACAATTAAGATGTTAACAAATAGAATACATTTATCTATTTACTTCCCAGATCGATTGCTTAAACATCCATGATCATGACTGCTCAAACAATTAAGATTCAACTAATAATCAAATATCAATGGTCATGACTATTCAAATAATTAGGATGTACAAATGTACATGAAAAAGTAAATTAATCATTAAACGATATTAAATAATCATGCAAAGTGCAATCGGGAATTACAAAGAGTTACATCACAACTCTAGAAAGAAAGGCTTAGCCCAACATGATTAATGCAAAGTTAAACATCCTTTCTAATCACAAAGTACATCAAATAAACAAACAATTACTGTATGAAACACTCTGATTTGCCTTGAACCCAAAGATTCCTTTTGCCTTTTAGGTCACAGACCTAACTCTTCTTCTGAGTTAGAGTGAACTCCTTTTGTGTCTTTTTTTCTCCTATTTATAAGAGGGTTTGAGCTTTTTTTATGTCTTTCTCGAGACCCATGTAGCACAACTGTACTGATATAGATCTTCAAATAATTGCTTTGAAAAGACCCAATTCTATCCTTTTTTTCATCTCGTTTCTTAAGTATCTGTCTAAAGTAAGAATAAACATTAAAAAAAATGAGTTTTTTCAATAATTGTGTAGTTCTTTTCCTTATAAGCATATATTAATCATGTTAAAAATATGAGTACAAATCTAGTTTATCAACAGACATGGTTATTAGTTTTTTTAATGGACCTCAAGATTCCTCACTACTTAGGTCATATGTTGAACATGTTGCATGCATTGTCTAGGATATAGAGGTATCTTAATATGATGCATAATTTTTTTCTTATGTATTTTTGTATTAAACATTTATTTTTTTATTGTTTAATTTGCTTCTTGTAAGATCAAGGAATCTTGAAGTATGTATCACATAGTCACAAGTTGAGTGGTTTGCCACATGATCAAATAAAGGATATGATTAGGATTGTAACTTGATTCTATTAATGACATGTGACATCAACACTATTGATAATGAATTAATTTGTGTCTTTATGGAAAAATAGCACAAAGAGACATCAAACTATCACTACCTATTGGAGAGACCACAATTACATTTGATGATATGTCATCATTATTGCATATTTTCATCATGGGTGGATTTTGTATTTATGACACTATGAATGTTGCTATAACAAATACTATATTGGTGGAGCTAATTGACATTATACCGGAAACATTTGGTGAGACCAAGTTTATTATAGATGAACATGGACGTCTATCCAAGTTAAGGAGTGTTTATGAAGACAAATGAGACATGACTACCCAAGTATATTTATTTCACATTGTCAATTGTATTATCTTTGTCAATAGGAGTTTCACATACATCAATGTGATTTGGAGTTATTTAATAAATTGCAACAATGTTTTGCCTATTCATAAAATGTATACAAGTATATTGATTATGCTAGTTTAGCCAAATATATAAATTGCAACAATGTTGGCAAATATATACAAGTATATTGATTATGCTAGTTTAGCCAAAACCAAGCAAACTGGTTGTTACAAGAATCTCGTTTAGGTGAATAGTTTTTTATTTTAAAATTAATATAATAGTATTATGTACAAACTAATTTTTTTTTAATGTTGATACAAACTTAGATATATTAACATTTTCCTTGAATTAGGTTCAGATCATTAGCACAATCCTTAACATTGTTGTGTATCCATGCTCAATATCATTTGATTGAATAATTGACCCAACCCCTTGTTGTTTGAAGAAACCCCCACTTCCTTTGGTATTTTTTCATGAAAAGCAAACATGAGATAATAAATTCAGTCTTTCATTAAGATTTCGAATAGCTATCCCAAATTCAAGTTGATTATGTTTTGCCTTTTTGTTGAAGAAAGACTATAAAAAAATTTCCAATCATGGTTCTTACAAATCAGATCATCCATTGGTCACATGTCTCTTTTAGATGAATATGCATTGTGAATTTAGCTTTGGCATTTTATCTACATGGAAATGACACAACAAATTTGTATTTCTTTCCTTAACATTCGTTAGTGACAAACTTTTGGATAGTTCATCACACTTTTAGGAAAAGCCCTTTAAGCCTTTCAAGTATCAAAACAAAGTTGTTTTGTTGTTAAGCCTCTAAATATACAAAAATAATAAAAAAT
The DNA here is from genome assembly GCA_037954015.1 of Psophocarpus tetragonolobus. Lineage (NCBI taxonomy): Eukaryota > Viridiplantae > Streptophyta > Magnoliopsida > Fabales > Fabaceae > Psophocarpus > Psophocarpus tetragonolobus. The sequence goes on along the minus strand of CM075696.1, from coordinate 29,335,776 downwards.
ATCATCCCAATTGATATGACACATACAATCTTAAGTAATGATAGTCAATATTAATTTGTTAGTTCTATACATATTTCTATAAGTAGAACAATGTTAAATGTATCAATCAATCTTTATAAAATAAAGGTATGTCCAAAAAAGATCACGCACAACTTTCATTGCTTCATTAATTCTATGTTAGTAAATATACATATCATGTTCAAGTGATTTTGTAATTGCTACATCTCGTTCTTGGAACTTTTTCAAATGATTGAAATGAATACTTTACTTTGTAGACTTGTTTTATAGTTGTTATATTTTTTCATTGTGCTTTTTTAGAGTGAGAAGAATATTCTTTAATCTCACTATATTCTTCATTATATCAGTAAACAATGAATTTTCCTCACTAATCGAACAACTAGCATATGGACAGACCAATATCTCAACGAGATCATGATTGTGATACCCACATATTAATTTTAGTATTCACCCATTTCCATTCTTTAAGGGTCTTTATCTTAATTTAAAATGACAATCACACTTTGTATTCCAGTTATTTTTCAAACAAACATTTCTTTTTTTATTGTATAGTTTATACTTACCACTCATCACACATCACATAGCAACAAAAGTCATATTATTTTCTTTTTTTGCTTTTTAGATGTACTTTATCTCAACATAACAATCACAAATTCATGCTGGAAGCCTACTTTTCTAGCCTACTTTGGTAACTCATCATGACTTGTAAATACTTACAATAAAAAATAATTGAGATTATAAGTTTTAAAATTATGACATCATTTTTATATACATATATTTTATCTTTGTAGTGATGAATGCATTAGTAAAATCCACATTATTATTATTATATTCAATATCATTGTTAACTACTTTCTCTACATACATACATATGTTCATCAACCTCCATTTCAACTTCGTTTGAAATGTTGCTACAAAAAATCCCCTCCATTGCAACTTAAACCTAAAAAAAAAAATAAAAATTTATCATTTTAAATGAGATGGTCTAGAATGTTGATTTAAACTCTTTTGAATCACATGGTTCATAACACTAAATTCACAACTTTCAGATTAATTGATTTGGAAGAAGGACAAACAAGTTACACTCCAAATGAAGCAATCTAGAGACAAGCCCTTTTTGTATTGTAGCTGGGATGGTCCTATTTTGTAACTAAAACATTCCAAACTAGTTGATCCAGAATTAATTAAAGTTATTGATGCTTTGGATCATTCAATATAGAATGTACCATTTCTTTGATCCTAACCATACCATCCATAATCGGGAATTAAAAAATTCCAAATTGTTTGGTCCATAATAATGTATAAAAACTTACGCTCTAGATCAAATTATCCAAAATTAGGCATGTAAATTTTTGGAAGATTGCATTTAGAAAATTGACAACAAATATTTTATAGATAAACTTATTAAGAATGTGCAAACCCTTGTAAAATCCTTAAAAACAATGAAAATATAACCACAAAACAGAAATTTAGCTCATGATCGAAAACTTATTTCAAAAAAGGCAAGAAGACATGTTGCCTTCAAATATTTTGATGAGTGGTTGCTCTCACATAAAGGAAAAACATTAAGGAAAGACATAGTACACACAAAGAAAGGCACAGTACACAAGAAGGACACATAATAATGAAAGACTAAGTCACAACTAGGAAAAGTTAAAAAAGTGACATTGTGAGAGTTTTAAAAGGTAAAAGAGCATTTTGGGAGGTGCCAATAAAAAATCTATAAATGTTAAAAGCAAATGCCATATTTAATTGTGATTGTTCAAGTTTTGAGGCCATTTGAAAGAATGAGTCAATGTTATTAAAGTCGAACCGGTCATTGGACCGATCAAGACTGTGATTTGATGGTTTAATGATTGGATTGGATGATCATTAGTTGAGTTGGTTGAACGGATCTATATTAAAAAAATTTAAAAATAATATATTTAACATAACTTCATACTTCAAAATTCAAAGCTAATAACATATTATTATAAATATAAAGTATTAATATCCAAAACAAAAATTAAACTAAGATTCAAAGAAAGTTCATAAGCAATAACTCAACACACAATTTCTTAAACAAGTTTATAAGTCATCAACATTTGAATATTAGAATTTAAATATTCCAAACTATCAATCTTGGATTTGAATTATGGTTAAATATTTCTTTTCAAGATTTAACTCCTTATCCATTACGTAATACACTATCAAAATGACACTATTTTCTTTATTCCACTAAAACACCATTGTTTCAAAATGAAGACAAAGAAAAGGTAGTAAATCGGATTATGATTTTTTAACAAAGTCGGTCCTTCAATCTGGTTTAATCTGTTTGACTACATGACTGATCTATGAATTGAACTGAACAAGTGACTCATCCAGTTCCCAGTTTGACTAGTTTAATCAGCTAATTCGATCCAATTTTCATAACTAAGGAATGAGATTTTGGATAGTTTCCTTTTTGGGATGTGCTAATAGAAAATCTATAAATGTTAAAAGGAAATGCCATATTTAATTGTGATTCAAGTTTTGAGGCCCATTTGAAATAAGACACTAGCTCAACTTCTTAAAAGAATTGAAACCAGGTAGCTGTTATTTTCAGTCCCTCTTTTGCTAAATTTACCTTTACCTTCCATATAGTTTTTTGAACAAAAGGTACCTTTAACAAGCTGATGATTCTGTGACTTTGTCAGCTCTACTTACAACATAACTTATGCTATCGTGCTAAAGGCGTGCCTTCTCAATATATCAAAGAAACATTTTTTTTTATTTTATTGTAATTAATTTTATATAATTTATTTTTAAAAATTTAATAATAATCAAATTAAAAATAATAAAATTTATCCTATTTAATAATAATCATATTATCTCGTACGTTAACGTTACTAATTACCTTTTAAATTGAAATTGAATTAAATGCCACAAAAGTCACTGTTCACGATAATAATAATCGTTTTATGTTTCCTTTCAAAATTAAATTCATTTCACCTTAAAAATTACATTTTTAAATTGAAATTGAATTAAATACTACCGTTTACGATGATACTAATAATTTTACTTTTTATTAAAAAAAATACATTTCGCATATAGTTACCTTATTTAAGAAAGAGTTATCTCACATAATTTCGGTGGAAACAATATTTATATATAATTACGGTAATTATCTTAATTATATAATTAATAATTAAATTAATCATCATAAATATCATGGATAAAATAATTAATATAAATATGTATTTTATCAATATATAAAAAATTATATATCATAATTATACTAATTTTGTATCTCCCCCACATTTTTATATCGTAAAAAGTATATTACCATCATATCTTATTAATTTGATTTATTTTTATAATAATAAGATGATACTATATGTTTAGTATAAAAAATACTCGTAATTAATAAATATTTCATACTGTTCTTTTTCTGCAAATATTTTATAATATTAACCACCGAAAAATATAGTTAACACGATATGACAATATCCTTTCTGAACCATTTACCTTTGGAGACGTTTACAGGGAAGAACTTTTTCATAAATGAAAATCATTATTTTTTAAAAATCAGAAATCATGATTTTTGTAAATCTCTAAAAAGTTGTTCAAGAAATTAAAAATTTTCATATTTGACCACATTTTCCCGTGTATATAAGTTAAATTAGTTTTGTTAAGTATTTTTACTTTGATTTTATTATAAATATGATATTTGCCCAATTTAATTTCAAGATTTAAATAAATTTACATATAAAAAAAATTTAATATTTGCTACTTGTTAAAAAATGCACTAATGATTTTATAATCTTTTCATTGTTGACGTTTTTCATGATTATTTTTTACTGTTTTCACCAATGACCTATAGGGTTGTGTTATTTCTCACATTACTTTTAACAATATAATAACAAACAACTTATTCATAATCGACTATGAAAATTTAGAAAAGACAATAAAATGAAGGCTAAAAATTTATTATTAATAATAATAATTAAATACAAATATATATAATTGGGCACAAATATATATAATTGAACACACATATAGATATGTGAATTTGGCACACCACATATTGAAGCATTCCTTCTTTTCATAATTGTGACCTCTTAGTTAGAGTTATTTAAAGTGAGAGTTTTTAATTAGGGTTATAAGGTTGCTCTAGTCAAAATGTTCACATGTAAAGAAAAGTGAGGAAAGAGATCACAAGTTCAAATTCCTCAACTAATAAAATTAAGATATTAATAACTAGTATTTGCCTATAAAAAAAATTGAAGTGAGAACTTTCCTTGTTAAGAGGGCATTTCTTCCCCAAGCACATGGGAGGAACCTTTTTATTTTCATTTGACTAATCTTTGACTAGCACAAGGTTGTAGGTTTGGTAGGTTTCTTTTTAGAATAAAAAAATTTATAAACTATATTTCCATCACCCAACCAAAGGGTGATAGTTTGCCTAGTCTAACCTCTATCAAGGCATCACAAATATTGAGAAAGAAATGCCCTAGTATGATTAAGATGTTTTCATCCTCTTCCATATGTCCAGGAAGCACAAGTCACTAGAAAATATGAATTTATCTATTTTAACAAGAACATCCTCCACAATGTTCTTATGTTGAGTTATTGACTTGTCAGCCAATTGAAGTGCGACATTTGTGAGTTGAGGCTTTTACATCCACAATTTGTTAAAAATAGACAAAAGCAACAAATTAATGCTATCCAAACAAAGTTATCTCAAAATAGGAAGTTCCTATAGTGCAAAAAAATAAAATAAAATTGTTAAACTAACAGGGTCCTTGAACTTTGGGGGCAACATTTTAAGTATCACAACAAACTAACACTCTTTAGTAAGGCTAATTGTCTCAAATCCAACTAATTTCTTTTTAGTATAAAGAATGCTTTTAAAAAGATTTGTATATTTTGACATTTGAGCAATGACTTTAGTAAAAAGAATGCTTTTTTTTTGGGTTAGGGTTCTTTTAGAACATGCCGACCTTTAGTGATTATTACCATCACTTTTTCATTTGGGTTTGCCTTTGTTTGTGAAGGTAGTGAGCTAGGTGCTTATTGTGAGAACAACCTAACCAAGTTAACTATTTGGTCTTCCAAGGCCTTCATCCTCTCGTCAATCTTACTCATGTAGTATGAGTAGCAAAACGACAAAACGAGTTAGTTCAATTGGTATGTTTTGACTCATCCCGTTAATGGCCCACAAAAAACAATTGGGCAGACTAACTTGCCATAATAAGGGGGGACTAGACATCCTAGCTTACCCCGTTAGATTTGAACAACTTTTTTTTATTATAGAGTATAAAATTTCTTTTTAACCGACAAAGAATTTATGGTGAGATTAGGGGGCCTAGCCCCAAAACATTTTTTTTACAAAAAATATTTTATATTCATAATAATTAATTTTATAATATATAATATTTTTAACATTAGTTTTTAAAAATTTAATGTTTTGATTTAGTTAATTATTTTTATGTTAGAATTTTTTTAATAATAATACTTATGTGTTATTTTTTATTTTTTATATTATATATTATAATCTTCTTTTATAGTTTTTAATATAAAGATAATACAGTTTTTTCTCCATTTATACAATTATATTGTTTTTAATATTCAGTGCGAAGATAATTATATTTTTATTCTTTAGATAAAAATTTAAGTGTATTATTAATTTTGTAATAATAATAATAATAATAGTATTTAGTTGATATTTTAAATTATATAAAAGATGCATTAGTAATTAAATAATTTTTAGTCTTTTATTTTATCTTGGTTCGAAAATAAAGACTATTTCATGATGATTTTTTTGTTAATCAAGTAATCTTTATGAAAAATTATTTATAAAAATTTATTTAATACAAATAATAATTTTTATTAATAATTTTTGTTATTGTTTACCTTTTTATATGTAGACATATTTTTTTATTTAATATCTTCTAACTTATAATCATGTCTTTGTGTCTGAGTTTGAGTTTAAAAGCATACAAATTTATCCTAAATTTTAATGCTAAATTACAATGATAAATTAAATACTAATTTTTTTACTTAATGGTTTTCTTTACAAAATCATACATCATTTCAAGTTCAAACAAAATAGCACAATAATTTTAATCCTACAAAAGTCATTGCATCCTTTATCATTAATTCTTTACAATTTTTCCTTTATAAAAAAGGTTATTAAATCCTTGCCTTTTTCCATCATCTATGCCACCTCGCCTTGCCATAATGATGACAAGTTAGCAAGCTGATCCACGAGACTTGACCTATTTTACCATCCATACTACGTCATGGAATCTTGGAGATCTTCTACTATTTTGTGTATGCCTTTGGTTTTGGTGTTGCATATGAGGGGCGATGCACTCTCCTTTCACTAATTTAACCTTATTTAGCTTGTTGTTGGTTATACTCTTTCTAAGAGAAGTTGGGATGATCCTTCCATCCCTCATTGTAATTGTTGGAGTAGGGATCATACTCTAAACTTTTTCCATGTGGATAATTAAATGCCTTAGTGACTTTGGCTAATATGTTCTCCATTTGGAATTCATCAATCAAATATACCATGCCCAAAATTTCCGCACAAACCAATGAACTAGTGGAGGAGTAAAAGACCGTAGTACCTATGTTCGGGCTTTCATTGTTGTCTCTATTTCTTCATTACTATGTCTGGTTTCTATTCAATTGTACCTGAAAAAGATATTACCTCTACTTAATTCACCTTTACTGGCCTGGTGAGGATGTGTCTGACTCCAAAAGGGTATAACTCAAAATTTAAGGAGCTTTCTTTCTTCTCTTCATTCAGTTATATTTTTCTCTCAAAAATATTTTTTTTTTCAATTTCTCTAATTCAATTAAACAAATATCCTATAATAACAATGATATAACTATTTTTTAAATCTCCTTAATTCTATTGTTCAAAGTAATGGAACACATATAAAAAGTGGATGAAAATCTTTAGTTCCCATTTCATGTCCCTTTTTTGTCTCTACCTATAAAAAATGTTGCTATGTCATTTAATGACCATACTTAATTCTTTTTATAATTAAATTATGATATGACATTTTTTTATTAGCAGGATAAAAGATTTCCATCCTATTATAAAACACATTTTTTTAGTTTTTGCTCAGGGTCCTAAAATTTTCCGAGACAGTCTACAACTATGTGTATAAGTACTAGCTTCTTATAGGTTAATTTATATATAAATGAAGTTTATAAATAGATAATTTTTAAACTTTTAATACGAAAGCAAACAACCACCATATGATGCAAGATTAACTTTTTAGCACAATAGCACAGATTGTGGAATCCAAAATTGAATTTTGTAATTTATTTTTCCTTCTATATATGTTGTCTATTTATTTAAATTCAATTCAATTTTATTTATATGTCTTAAAGGGATACAATAAAAATTTAAAAAATTATATTAATTTGCACATTAAAAAAAGCGAGTATGTTAGAAAATATTTATCTGATCCTTTTTTAGTGTTGGAAGATATTAACAACAACCAAAAGTCTTTTGAAGAGAGAAAATATTCAACAAAAGTCTTTTGAAGAGAACAATAAAAAATCATAAAAATTAGTGCCCCAAAATGGCCAAAGCATATACTACGTACTATATATATAAACCCCCCAAATGTTCTTATGCCCTCTTTATTGTACACTTTGTAATGTCCAAGAATGATTTGTAAACATGTTCAACACCTTGTTTGAAAGCAATAAACCTATCAATCAACAATAGAAAAAAAATAAGTCACCACTTGAAAAACTCCATATTTATCGTTCCCACAAAACTTATTACTTCTTCAAATTGAACCATTTTGGAGGAACCAAATACTCGTCAAATGTTATCTAATAATCTTTTGGCAGGAAGGTGTTAAATCCCAATATCAAATTGTTGTACCATTTAAAATATTGATTGACCCATGATTCGATATATGCTCTGTCAATGCTGAAAATTGATTAATAAAAAAGAAATATTGAGATAACATTTCACTTTTCAAAACCATTACATATAGTTGTAAATGAGGACAAAAATCTACCTATGACCCCTGAAATCGATCAGGATCTGAAGGAACATATCGTACAATTCTCCCTTTGGTGCTGAAACACATCTTTGACTTCATTCAAATAGGATAAGGCATAATTGATATTTGGTTCAGGTTTCTGGGAATTAATTGCTCCATTGCTAGTTCCAGGAACTTGGTTTTGTCCATAGCTTCAGACACTGAAGGCAAACACTTGCACTTTCAAATACAAAGTATATTGAAAAATAATCAGTGCATGCTGAACTCTACAAAGCAACAAATGTTCCATTAGTATTAGTCAATGAATCATTGTCCAAACTACCAAAAATTTATAATATCTTCATCAATTTTTAGGTTTAAACAATAGAGACCACAACATACATTAAGTGCTCCCATATTTAATTTTAATCTTTTAAGTAAATCAATTAATTCAACCAAATGATTTACAACCATTCTTGCATTATATTTGCCTGAGATAAAATTCAATAACACGTATAATGTGAACAAAACAAATTATTCCAGCCATACCGTAACAGTGCCTAATTTCTTTCAAAATAAATGATCCCACTGGATAACCCAATCCCAAAGTCAAGGACACAAACATAAGTAAACCCAACAACAATTATTGCCACAAGGGACAAAACACTAACCTGCGTTCGATTCTTCCAACAAAAAATATGGCAAAAGCTAGCAACTTTCCAGGGAGAAAAATTAACGGTGATTGAAATGAGCATGGAATAACAAAATGTGCATACATGTCAATGCTTTTTATGTTGAAAATTTTGGGAGGGTCTTAAACTTCTTGATCTATGGTGTGAGAGTTTCAAAATTAATGAAAGGTTGTATTTGTATAGTTTCAGGAAAAGATGTGACTATATTCATCAAGGATCAAGAGGCTTGACATTTCACAAAAAGTCATGAAATGAAATATGACTCTTCATCCAGAAAAGACAACAACAGAAACATGGAATTTCGTCACGATTCTGACATTCAATTTATTCTTCCCTTTAGTTTTTTGGATAATCATTTTGTTTTTCTCTTGTGTGCAAAGAGAATTTAGAAAAATATTATTTTGCAATCTGCTATTAATTAATGATATGCTTAATTGTGAATGTACAAACAATAGAAAAGGACTCCAATATATGTTGAAGATGATTTCGTCACTGTTCTATTGCATCTAATTACCACGATGCATGGGCGGCATTGAAGAACCTAAAGCTTAATATTTACATATGTCTTGTAGATTTACACCTTCGATCTTCTTTTTTGTTGTAAGTTCATCACCAACATTTACACCAAGCACATGGTCATTTATTACTTCCAAGTATGGACCATACTTTCTTCTTAATTTTTTTATTGACAAATTTAAAAATATGAAATAAATCAGTAACTTCTGAAACTATTAAAAAATTATAATTAGCTTAATTTTTCTTTTGAAAAAAGGGTTCAACATTGGTAGAGTATCATCTAATCACAATACATGATAAAAGTATGCCAACATAGATACAAAAGAAATTTTTACCGTAACAATTTTAGAGTACTACACATATGATCAAGATATAGTGAAAAATCATAAAAGTCCCTTATAAAAACTACATGTTTTCAATTACTTTTAAAAGAATAATACGGAAGAAGTATAGATCACTAAAGAGAAAGAAGTTATTTGGCATAAACCCGTAGCCCATGGATAACTAGGAATTTTGTAGAGCATCTTGCCACATTTCTATCATGCAAAATTGAGTTTCTTTAAATACTAGAGTATTCCTTGCAACCTAAATGGACCATAGAGTAACTAACTATATTTGACACAATTTCTTTATACTTTTTTCCTTTGGCATGTTGAAGGTATTGTCACAAATGAGAATTGTAATAAGAAGGTAGAACTGTCAAAATAATCAAGTCATCTGTCGCAACTCATTCAAATTTGATGTAATGATTTACAAGAAAACGATAGATGATACACAAATTCTAGTTTAGATGTGGTAGACATGAAGAAAAATATCACCATCCCTAATGTTTCGCTTTGCTAGCTTCACATTTGTTGGAATCTAATTATGTATTACCTTCCATGCAAATGCTAATATTTTTAAGGGCACTTTAATTTTGTCTGCCACATTACCTTAAAGATATTATACTCCTTAACCGAACTTGCGAGTCATTATGAACTGTTGTGTAATAATAATAATAATAATAATAATAATAATAATTATTATTATTATTATTATCATTTTCTTCGTTGTCGTCGTCGTATTAATAATATTTTTTTAACTAATAGTAAAATAATAAAAACATTAAAATAATAAAAAATATATTATTATAGTAAAATAATAATAAAAATAGTAAAATAATAAAAATATATATTAATATAGTAAAATAATAATAAAAACAGTAAAATAATAAAAATATGTTATTATTAGAATAAAATAATAAAAAAACATTAAAATAATAAAAAAAATCATATTATAGTAAAATAATAAAAACAGTAAAATAATAGAAAATATTATTATTATAGTAAAATAATAATAAAAACATTAAAATAATAATAATATATTATTATAATATAATAATAAAATATTATTATAATAAAATAGTAAAAGAAAAAGTAAAATAATAAAAATATCATTATTTTAGTAAAATAATAAAAAACACTAAAATAATAAAGAAAGTATTATCATTATTATAGTAAAATAATAAGAAATTATTAAAATAATAAAAAAAATTATTATAAAGTAAAATTATAATAAAATTATTATTATAATATTGAAAATATTTTTATTTTGGCTAATAATAAATTTTAATTTGTATTATAATAAGTATTAAATGAAAATAAAAAAAATAAAGGATTAAAATTTAAAAAAAAAAAGATAGAAAAAATATAAATAGAAAAAAAATGTTTGAAAAGAAAATTTAATGAGAGGTTGATATATAAAAAAAAAACTTGTTCTAATATAGGTAATATTCTTGTTTAAGGAAAGCCACCTTCTTTATAATATAAATTGGTTAACTTCATATTTTCATTTTATTTTCAACTTCCATTTTTTCTCTCCCTCTTTTATTTTACAGATTAAATGAATCAATCAGCAAATCTTTTTGGGGATTTTAAATAGGGGCACAGACTGATACAGAGTTTTATTTGGTTCTTGGTTGGTCTTGTAATTTTTTGTAGTTGGGTCCTGAGGTTAATTTGTTTTTCCTTGAAACTGTTACAAAATGACAACATAAATTTCATCTATTTAATTTATAATAAAAAACGTAAAGAAAAACCATGGGCGGACTTGGTTGTAGTAAACCATAAACCATGGTTTTCCAACATAAAAGATAAAACACACTGACACACAGACTTCGCTATTTGATAAGTCGTTGATTTTTCTCAGGAATTGCCAGCTTGATTGCCCTATTTTCTGTCGCACGAATGGAGCACAGGTCTGTCTTTTTCTCTTGTGGGGTTGAGTTTACTTCTGATTGTGTTTTATTTAACAAATTGACTTTGAAAGAAATGGATATGTTGCTTAGGGTTTGCTCGAGTTGTTTGTGTGAATTAATCTAACCAGGCACAAATAAAGTGAGTGAGTAGTGTTGTAAATTAGCTCATTGAATTGATTCACTTAGACGATTGATAGATATATAAGCCCTACATTCATTGAATCGACATTTATTCATTGAACAAGTGAGAACATTTAGAATGGCATGATTTTTAATATTCTGGGTATCATCTGAAGTGCGTGTGTTTGTGGTTTGTGTATGAATCTACAGAGAAAACCAAATCCGTGGAGGTAATAATGTGAGTGATTGCATATCCTACGTGATGGAAGCCAAAATTGCACTGCGAAACGAAATGGTTAAGTATATGATGTTTGCTAAGGTCATGGAAGATTTTAAGGCAGAAAAGTATATTCTCACACCCTCCCTCCATTCACACTGTGTAATGATTTTGAAAAATCAAGTGTTGTTTTAATATTTAGTTTGGGTTCTTTCCAGGATTGACAAAGCTACGTTTGCAGCAAGGGTGAAGGAGTTGCTTAAAGGGCACAACAATTTGATTTACGGACTTAACGTTATTCTGCCAAATCCGTATCACATAACACTTGATGAAGAGGCACATTTAATTCTACTTCATTTTGGGTTTGTTGACTCAACTCCTACTTGTTCATAAATCTCAGTTTTGAGTAACAATGAGGGTTCTGGTATAGTAATTAATACTGAGTTTCCTATAATCACAACCATTCATTATGTATTGACTAACAATTATTCTCTGTTTCAATCTCACGGACCAAATTCACAAGATCTAGGTAGGTCGATTTGGAGCGAAACAAAGCTCATTGACTCTAATAAAAGGTGCCTATATATGCAGGTTAAAAGGATATTAAACTGCAGGAAGCTGAAAAATAAGATTAACTTTGTGAGACAAAGTGGTATGGTGTGTGGATTTTAGAGAAAGCTATTAATTATCATAATTAATTTATTTTCAAGAATATAAGATATGATTTTTTATCAACAACCAGGCAAGATAAAACTATTAATTTGTGAGACATGACTTTTTATCTAAAAGATGTTCGGAAGAAGAGGGTGTTTATTAATTAGTTTACACGACTTTATTAATTATCACAGAAAGTGAGGAAGAAAAGAAAAAAATTAGCCTAGCTAGCTTTATAAAATCATTTAGTTTATTATGTAAATATATTGTGTTTTTGACAAGTATCTTGTTATTTTAAAGAATATTAATTGCATTTGTTTTCCATATGTTTTCAAGTTGGAAGACTTTTTTTTTAGATGATTCAAATTAGAAGACTTAATTTCACGATTTTAAAATATTTATTGGGATATTAATTGGAGAATATATATATATATATAGACACAAACTTCAACTAATGTTTCGACATATATTATCAGACTTAGAAATATCATTTGAATATATTTTTTTACTGCATTCGAAAATCGTTTTATTATGTTATGCATTGATTATCTTCATTTCTTTTTGTATCTAGGGGAAATGAATGTCTTATATAGCAATTGAGTCTGAACTTAATGCTTTTATAATTTCTGCTATGGAAGTAGTTCTAATAGGTTAAAAACTTAAAAAACAAAACACGCATATTAATTTAATATATATGTTCGCCTGCTTTTGTTACTTTTTTTCACATCTTACGATTAATTAGTTAATTATAAGGTCGTGAGGGTTTTATTAATTAGTTAATTTATTTTTGTGTATTAATGATAATTTGGTTATTCATGGCATGCATGCTTCAATTATTCACATCGAAGACTTATAGATGGAAGTACTACTTGCCTGCTTGGGTAGTCTCTTTATCAACCTAAGGAATGATATATATATATATATATATATATATATATATATATTTATTGTATAGTTTTAACTTTGATTCATTGTATAGTTTTATCATATATAATTGTTAATATTCTGGGTATGGTTTGAATAAAGTGGATGTGTTTGTGTTCTCTGAATGTGTAAAGCTGTGGACAAAAGCAAGTCTCTGGAAGAGACAATGGAGGTGACCTTGGTGAGGGAGAAACTACCTCCGAGAAACCAAGAGCTACAACATTTGAAGCTTTATCCTATATGACCGAAGTTAAAGATGTGTTTTGGAACCGAAGGGAGAAGTTTGAGATGTTCCTTTATGTAGTAAGAGATTTCAATGCTGGAAGGTAATAATTTCTGTAGTTTAATATTTAGACACTAATTATTTTTTTTGTAAGTTTGATGATTTTAATAAAAATTGTAATTTGTTGAATTTATAAGTGATTATTTTAATAGTTATATATATAAAAGATTATGATTGAATATTAATTTAAAACTTTATTATATTAATAATGCATGATTTTTGTTTAGTTTATAATCTTACTTTTTATAAGCCAACAAAATTTATTAATCAAAAGAAAACACAAAAAGTATCACTTCATGATTTAAAAAAATAGACTAAATAAATTACTAGAAACGAAAACGACATTAAGTATAAAAAGTATTTTAATTTTATAAAAGAGTGAGACATTAACTTTATTGGATAATCCCTACTTACCATATGTAATAATTTTGAAAGTGTTGTGTCAATATTTCTCTTTGTTGCTTTCCAGGATTGACAAAGCTGGTTTCGAAGCAATGGTGAAGGAGCTGTTGAAAGGGTACAACAACTTGATTTTGGGACTCAACGCATTTCTGCCAAAGGAGGATGAGATAACGCTTAGCGAGTATGGCATCTAATTCAAATCATGATTTTGAGTTTGTTGACTTAGAACTTCTGATAGATTAATTCACATCTGCCACACAACACAACTAGGTCATAAATCTCACTTTTTCATTACTTAGCATTTTACTTGATGAAGATTGCAGTTTCTGCATACACCCTTATATCCAAATTAATTAAACCACAAAAAGAAAATAATTAAAAACATAGGAATGTAAAGTAATTAAATTAGATTTCTACTATATATAGTAATTCACAGGTCCCTAAAATCACTACCGTATAATTGAATTGAGCTACAACTATTCTGTGTCCATTGCCTGCACTAAATCACAAAATCTAGGTGTCTGGACTCTGGAGCAATTTGGGTCGCAAAATACCAATACATCTCAAACCTTTTAATGAATTTCCTCAATGTCATTGTCTTCAATGGTCAGCTGAAAGGTGCCCAAATGAGTTAAAATGATATTCCATTAGAATCTAAAAAGTAGGTCAACTGTTAGATAAAGTGGGGTGGCGTGTAGATTTTGGAGAAGAAATGATCTAGGTTAATTGTACTTTACTCATTTATTAATACTATATATGGTCTCAATATATTTATACCAATTTTAGATAAATAAATGTCATGGGAAGTGTGTTCTTAAACTATTTTTTAGACGAAATAAATATTTAAATTGGTAAATTAAATTAACTTGAAAATAAATAATAAACATTAATTATTCTTTCTCTATAATAAATGGTTTTTATAAATAAAAATTAGATATCAACTTGTTTAATTTCATTATGATTTGTCAAGAAATAATATATATAATTGATTCATTCATACAAGATAAGATAAATTGAATTCTAATTAATTAGTCTTATTAACAATTAAGTAGCTAAATAAATTTGATAGAATAAGTAAAAACAATGTCATGTATATTTCATTTGATCCATATTTAATTAGAAATTTAAAATAATATAATTTTTTTGTTAATATCTCTTTGCAATTGCTTTATATACTCAATATGTGAATTTAATTTTTGAGACAATTATATCACTTTTCATGTTAATTTGGGTAATTAATGTTTGACTGAATTAGTATAAGTTAGTTAATGTTCTAACTTTTTTTGGTCGACTTGTTTATATTAAAACATGACAACAGCTCATACATAAAAAATATAATAGAATGATAAACCATAGACAACAAGAGAAAAAATAAGATGAGAGAGCAAAACAATTTTCGTTTTTACTGCATAACATATTGTTTTGTATACATAATTTCATATTTAAATGCAAACACATAATAAATAATAGTACATCATGATACCCATATAGTAGGCATGCATTAGTTATCATTTGAAGTACAATATTGTCTAAATATCAAAACAAATCCATTTTCACTAATAAGAGAGAGCATTACTTAGACAAACTAACTTGCTGAACATTATTACAACAACAAATAGTAAATTAAAAAAGTTTTACAACACATTAAGTTAAACTAACACGTTAAGAATATTTTAGTGAAAATTGCTTATATAAGTTGTTTAACATGAAAATTATTATTTTAATATGAATTTTAAAGAATGATTGCTTAAAAATGCATTAAAGTTGCTTAAAATGGGTTATGATTGCTTATATAAGTTACTCAGTTGCTTATATAAACAACTCTGACCCATTTTTAAGCAACTTAATTTGCAAGATATATTAAAATAATAGTTTTTATCTTAAGAACATCTTTAATGTGAATTACTTAGATGAGTTGCTCTTAAGCAAACTTCCAATAAATATGTCTTAGTAGCAAAATTCACTTGTGAAGAGAAGGGGGAGGAATAAGTTATAGATTCAATCCTTTTGCTAATAAAATTAACAAAAATAACTAGCATTTTCTTATAAAAATATTTATCATTAAACTTTTTTAAAGACTTCCAATTTGCTTCTAAGAGTATCTTTAGTAAGAGTTACTTAACATGAAAACTATTATTTTAACGGATCTCACCAGGTAAGTTACTTAAAGAAGGGTCAGAGTTACTTATATAAGCAACTCTAATCCATTTTTAAGCAAAACACTTTGTGAACTCACATTAAAATAATATTTTAATATTAATAACATATTTAATAAAACTTGCTTCTTAGATGTGTTAAATTCCCAATAAAAATGTTCTTAGGGCATTAAATTTAAAAGATGAAAGTTATTTTGTTAAAATATTTATCATTTGCTCTGTGCTAATAAAAATATTTCTTACTGACACAATCTAACATTTGAAAAATATAACTATGATTACATTAGTAAAAAGTAAATTAGAAAAGTTTGATAGCACATTAAATTTAACAATTTAGTTGGTTATATCTTATTATTTTGTCTATTTTATTTGTAGAAATGAATTGGTGAGAATAATAAAGCTCTTTGGAGTTACTATTGAAGTTAACCCCGTGCCTCTTGAAGAAAAATTGGCTCAATAATTAAAGCTTTGGACAAGAAAAATAGGTCAGAGACAAATACCAATAATTAAAGTTTTTGGAGATATTTTACATTTTTCGCTTCAAGCTAAGCGAAATATTACTACTTAACATGGAAATTCTGGTGTTGTATGTAAAACGACTTGTCATTTAAGGGAAATTTCGAAGGGTTATAAATTAGACATGAAATATTTAATGTTCCAAGTTAGTATTCATGGGAAAAACTTTACTTGGCATGTATTTAATTTGGAGCTCCTCCTGGATATGAGTAGTTAATATTTGTGTTCATGACTTGTTTTTTATGTGATTGTCATTGAAAAATATTTTCATTGTGTTGAATTAGAGAAAAATACCTAATGGGCTTTACCTCTGGAAATAAAACTTATAGTTAATGGTTATCTAACTTCAGTCACTAATCATATAAACTAGTTCCTATTTTAAGTTTTTGACGGATCAAAACTTAATATATGAACTCAGAATCTTTTTACCTAGATTAGTTAGGATAAAAAATCATTTATTGACTAATTTTAATATTGGATTATAACGAAATATATTTTGAGTGATTAAGTCCATTGTAAGTGATGGTGGGTGAGTGTAACCTCAACATTAAAATTGTTATTTGATAATCTTTCTATTTCCAAATTTTAACTATAAAACCACAAAAGGTATTTTTCACTGCATCTATTTACCTGTTCTATTTTAGATTCCTAAATACAACCAAAATGTTTATATTTTACAGTTTTATGTGATATTCTTTAGTCTAGATAATAATTTTGTGACATTTCCAATAATATGCAAGTTTATTAGGAAATAATAACTACACTTTCCATTTTATTACTTGTGTGATTTTGTAGACTTGATTCAAGAGATTAAGAATTGATAAATTTCTATAAATGTACATTTGTATTATTTATATATGTAAATATTCTAAACCTCTTCCTACTGAGCAAAAGATAAATACCTTGCACTAGTTCTCACTATATATACCAAGACTTCACAACTTCAACAACTACTCAATTAACATTCCAAGATTGGTGTAGAAGTACAACTTTATGATGAACTCTTGAGGTTGAAGATTGTGAAATTTTGTGTTTCTATGTGATGATGAGGATTGTAATACCAAGATGTTGTTGAGAGGGGTGCTTCTACTCTTAGTTACTTCTAGGAAGTATATGCCTCTATATAGAGTCTTTGATTACAATAGTATATATAAATGAATCCTGATGTAAATCCACATGTAAATCCTTTTGTGGCATATAGACTCTTGCCAGTTTAAATTTTACAAGAATTTCTTTGTGGATCTTTGAGTAATCATTAATATTAACGATCAATATCATGCTAATCTGTAATGTACATTAAATAATTACTCTCTCTATCATAAAATAAGTGTTATATTTGAGAAGAAATTTTATCATAATAAATTAGGAGAAAAAAACTTGAGCGCTATTATTGTAAAAAAATTATACTCACATTGAATCACAATCCTTTATCTATAATAAATTTGTTGACTTTATCAATTAATATGTTAAAAGTCATATGAATGAAAAGTTGTGATAAAATGTTAATGTAAAATTCTTTTACATTGTTAAAGCATAATAATTAAACTCATAAATTAATGTTGCATTTAATTTTTAATGTAATATTATTTTTTTACTAATAATATCTCTAATGTGGGTTAAAATAAAACTAATATATTAACAACTAATATTTAGTTTATAAAAAAACTAATAGTATCTCTAATAATGTTACTTTTATCAATATACTATTAATATAAAGTTTAGCTTTGTAATAATAATATTCTCTTTTATCTATTTATTATTATTTTTGGCATGCGTAAAACAACTTAGAATAACACTTACAACTTAGGATAACACTTGTTTTGGAGTAAAGATACTATTATGTAGTCCAATATCATTAAACATAATTTTCAATTAATAAACTAATATGGATAAAAAATAAGAGTTTAATTAATATGTACTGTCAGTGTAAAAAAAACAACTTTAATTCATCAATAGAAATTGCTCAAGAAGAAACAAAATGTTTTTTCTTTGACCTAAGATTATCATATTAATTAACAAGTAATTTATTATATTTTAATTTTGGATACCTAATGCTTGAGGGTAATATTGAATGAATATTGGATATGATCAAATGCTCTTAGAATTAATGATAAATCAAGAAGGAATCCATCAAATCTTGGTAATGAGTTTAAGCTCTATTAATAAAATAATATCCTAGTCAGGAAAATTGATTGAAAGAAGAAATAAATTTCTTAAGTAGGAAAATTGCCGATGTCTACCTTTGATTAATATATTAATTTGATTTTATTTTTTAAAGAGTTTGAAAAATAAACCTTAGCCATTATTATTATTATTATTATTATTATTATTATTATCATATCATTTAAATTATTTAAATTCAAAAATAAAAGTTCAATAATAATCATATTGAATGCACTTAAAATTTGACTATTGTAAAAGTTATAAAACATTTATGATAATCACTTTAGATGCACAGTTGATTTTATTATTGTGAACTTTTTTCAAATTGACATTAAATAAAAATATAGTAAAGTTTTAATTGTCACTATTTGAAATGTAATTTTGAATTAGTCATCGTAAAAGTTATCATAGTTTTGTAAATATTACATTGGATGTAATTTTATTTTGTGAGTTATATTAAATAATAAAAAGTTGTTAGTGATAGGTTTGAGTGACTTATAATTTGGTCATCATAAAAATATCTTTTAAAATAAATATTATAATATTAAAATTCATAAAAATAAAATTTTCTTAAATACTCAAATCCTTTTAAAGAATTACGTAATAAATTTTGATTCTCCATTACACTTGAAGATACATAAAAGTAGAAATCTCTCTTATCATGTCCAAAAAATAAAAGTTAATAAAAAAATAAAAATATAATAATTAATAATTTTTAATAAAAAATAAAATTCTTTTTGTTAAAACATACTGCCAAAATATAATTTCCTACCCCATTACCTTATGACCAAGTAATGATTTTGCATGCGTATGAATTTAGAATGAATAATACGTACCAGACAACTAAACAAAGTAAAAAATGTGCAATGTGTATGAATATAGAATGAATAATACGTACCAGACAACTAAACAAAGTAAAAAATGTGCAATTATAAAGACCAAATGAATGGTTTCTCCACCCAGTCTTATATATGGTTAAGATCAAGGGTAATTGGGGTGTATCAATAAGGATTTTTATAATACTCTTTGGTTTGTTTAATAATAAAAAAAAATTAGTCATTGCTATAGATGAAACTTTAATTATGTATCTGTTATTATTACTCGTTTAAGTTGTAAACTCCTTCATATCATCTCCTGTGATAGGTGTGTGTTTTGTAAGGACCTGTTTATTTAATACGTTATAAATTCGAAGAATAAATAGTGAAGGGAATTAAATTTAAGTTTTAACTTAGATTATTAATTTATTTGAGATTGATGCATTTATTAGTTTGTTGAGACTATGTGGTTGTGTTCAGTTGATGGTACAAGAATTAGGAGATGAGAACAATTATTATTCTTTCATTTCGGAAGATTTTAGTTGAGTTTCGGGAAGTTTTCAGAATTTCTGTTGTTTTAAAAGGGGGGTTGCATTTAGCAAACTAATTTTACCAAATACATTCCCAACGCTATATATATTTAAAAACATTTTCTCTCTCCTTTGAAATTTTCTTCTTTCTCGTTGCGATTTCTTCGCGTCTTTTTCTTTCTCTGTCGTATTGCGTCTCCAATCTTCTCTCCTCTGCATGGTGGCCTTCGAGCTGACGAAATCTGACACGTCTCTTTCATTGCTCCTAATTCTGAGAGGTGATCAATATAGGTATGTCTGATCGTAGTTTTCTAAACCTTTTTTCGATCGTTTTCGATCCTTTCATTTTCGTTCAAGATAAAATTTCTTTGAAAATCTTGATTTCTAAGGTTCCTGTTTAATTTGGGATTCTTGTCAGGTTATTGTGTAATTTCTTCGGTTGATTCTTCTCGTTATGTTTTAATCGGCTTTTGGACGGAGAAATAGGTAAGAGAAACTCTTTTGTTGATTTTTGTTAATGGACAAGTGATTTGGTAGTTGAGAGATTTGAGTTATTTGAAATAACGAGTATTTTGACTATATTTTGAACTATTTAAGATAATACTTATTTTAATTGTGTTTTGAACTATTTAATATAGTGCATATTTGATTGTGATTTGAACTAATTAAGTTAGCGTATATTAAGATTTCATAGTTTAGGTTGATGCTTATTATGTGAATGATATTTGATCTGGAATTGGATGATATTAGATAGTTTGAATGTGGCAGTTATGGTATGGTAACTTAGTTTCACTTGAATTGACTTTCTGTGACTGAAATTGAATTATTGAATGACAATGTATTATTTTGAATTGTGATGTAATGCATATGATTGGAATGCATGATGAGAATTTATTTATTGATGTTGTTGGTTATGGGCAGTTACCGTTAGGTAACTTAGCCTTGGATGATATGTTTGGTGGGGTACATTGATGTTAGGGACACAACTGATGTCAATGTAATCCAGAATATCAGATATGCAAGGGGATATTTTTGTGATTTACATTGTGGTCCTGATACCAGATATGCAAGGGGGTGCCAAAAAGACATACTCAGACAACAACTGTGTGTCACAAGGTGTCAGGTAGACACTAGACATCAGTTTGTGGTTGTCAGATGAGTATTGCTTAGACTTAAATTGGTAGTAACACAAGCAGATTAGATGTCTGTCACCAATTAGAAGGGCTCTTAAGCTGCCTCGGTGTCCGAACTTAATGTAAATATTTCGGAATATGTCGCTCTGAACATGTTGTTGTGTGAAAAACTTGTATTCAGGGGAGTATAAGTGTGTTTTGATTTGATTGATTATGATATTTAATTAATATTTTATTGATTGGTCGTGAATGCTTATGTTTAGGTGGAATATAAGAATGATTGCTTGGTTGTTTACTATTAGTGAATGTGTATTGATAGTACTAAATATAAACGTTGTGCAACCTTCATGCTTTAGGATTGATCTAATGGTATGTTGTATATTATGTAAGCTTACTCTTGCATTGTTTGTGTTTTTTGTCTAACTGTGATGATCGTGCTTTGCAGAGGAGCAGATAATAGTGATGATGCAGAAAGGCAGAATGCTTTGAAATGAAGTATGTTGGATTGTGGCTGGAAGTTTCAAAGGATGTTATTCTATTGTTCAATAAGAGAATTGTGTAGAAATAATGTTATTTGAATTTAGAGGCATTGTTGTGAAGTTATGTGATTATTATTTTATTATGGAAGTTGTGTTAATATGCTGTAAAAAGATAGATAAATTACGATATGCATGCATAAGAATGTATAATTATATGTCAATATGTTGGTTGGTTTTGGCTGTAGAGGTTCTACTATCATTCAGGTTTTGCTATCTGTAGGGTCTAGCTGGGTGATAGTTGTCGTTGGGTGAGCTACCCTGGGTCTCGCTAAGCGACGAGTTCGCTGGAGAGTTGAAATTGTGTGTACTCTGTTATATTTTAATTTGAACTTTGAAAGTGTTATAATGTATGCTTTAATATTGAGTATAATATAATGAAAATTTTATATCTTGGTATTTGGATTATAGATAATAATAATTCAAATACTTTTTAAGAGAAATTATGGTAAAAAAAGAAATTTGGGATTTACATGTTTAACCATATTGAATAAAATTTGCCTTTTCTAAAAAAAAAAACAAAATATCAAATGAGTAAATGTTCCTATTGAATATTTAACTCCCAATTTTATTACCAAATTTTATATAGTTAACGTTATATTAATAGCGCAAATCAGGAATGTAATTAAATCTAGCTAGTAATGAGATCGAGATCTTCATAGTAAGTACTCAATTTTCTTAATTTTAAATGTTAATTTATAAAAAGAAAATTATTATTCAAACACTATTCAATTTAATAAACCGAACAATTATTGATGTTTATTCGTTGTTGAAAAGGATTTGTCATGATAATTTTGAAATGGAAAAGATATTGACTCAAAAATCATATCAATCCTTTGAGTAGAAAGAAATTTATATATAGAAAGTATTATAGTTTTATTTCAACCCTCGTGTATATTTATATATACATGTAAACATTAATTACATCTGACATATTAATACAATTAATGCATTTAAAAAATAAAGCTGCAACTTCCCTTAGATCAAGTCAAGGGTAAACTCAAAATTTAGATTTAGGAGACTAGAACTAAAGACTACATACGTTTAAGTTAAATAAAATTGATTATTGTACAATTTAAGCATATATGATAAATTTACGAAGTTGGGAAAGACAACAATAATTATAGGCCTTCCATTCCATCTTTGTTTATCTTACTTTTCTTCCATCGTTTTTAATTCACTTTCACAAGTTACCACAACAACTCGATCTTATTTGTAGCCATCTCTCCTCAAACCCATAAAAAAGGTTTAATGATAATGTTAAATAGATGTGACAACTTGGTTTGTTTGATTAGCTGATTTCAAGTGTAGAATTAATATTCATGTTTTGTTGGTCTTCTTTGTAAACTTACTAAAGAGTAATAGGCTCCACTTGGTCCCTCAGTCAACAAAGATGAATGAGTTCCTTTCTCCACCACTTTTCCCTTATCTAACACAGCAATTAGATCACAGTTTTGTATGGTGCTTAACCTATGAGCCACCACCACACTAGTTCTCCCTACCATCACCCTTTCTAAGGCATCTTGCACCAATTTCTCTGATTGACTATCAAGGGCACTGGTTGCTTCATCCAACAACAACACTTCTGGGTTCTTCAATATGGCTCTAGCTATTGCAATTCTTTGCTTTTGACCCCCAGAGAGTTGCACTCCTCTATCTCCACACCATGTGTCATAACCATCCTTTAGGCTTGCAATGAAATCATGAGCATTAGCTGCCCTTGCTGCTTCTATGATCTCAGTTTCATCAACCTTGTTAGATGCTCCATATGCAATATTTTCCCTTATGGTCCCACCAAACAACGTTGGCTCTTGGCTCACAAGAGCAATGTGCTTCCTTAATGACCTAAGATGATATGATTTTATGTCTCTACCATCAATTGTTAAAATCCCTTTTAATGGGTCATAGAATCTCTCTATTAATCCTATTATTGTTGATTTTCCAGACCCACTTTGTCCTACCAATGCTGTTGATTTCCCTGCATCTATTTTGATTGAGAAGCCTTCAAAGATCATTACATTAGGTCTTGCTGGGTATGCAAAATGCACATCAAGAAGCTCTATTTTCCCTGTTATTTTTTCAGGCTTGTTCCCATCTATGTCATCTGGCTCAATTTTTGTGTACCCATCTAAGATTGCAAAAACTGAGCCCACAGCATCAGCCCCTTTAGCAAGATCATTAGTCATGCTACCAGCATCTGCAATGACCCTACCTGTACTCACTAAGATCATGAAGGTCTCAAATAGTGCTTTTGCATTGATATAACCATGAAACACAAGCTTGCCACCATACCAAAAGTCTAAAGCCCAAGTGCAAAATGTCAGGCTTTGGGAACATGCAAGACCAATACCTGCGAACCATGATTGTCTAATGCTTTCACGACATGGGCCTTCTTGGGCCTTTTCAAGCATTTTAAGAATTCTATCTTGGGAAGAGAAAGCTGTGATGGTTCTAAGGTTGGAAACAGCTTCAGCAGCTATCTTGCTACTTTCATCTTGGGCTTCAATGGCCTTACTAGACATGCTCTTAAGAAGGACACGTCTTGTGTAGAAACAAGCAATAATAATAGGTTGAACTGCTATCATAACAATGGCCAACCTCCATGCAATGATTAGACCCATAGTAAAAGCAATTACTACAGCAGAAATGGTTTGCACCACTAAAGCCATTCTGTCTCCCACTAAAGACCTTACCTATAATAGAAAATAACACAAGTTAGAATGAAGTTATAAAATAAAAATACCAAAAACTAATTAACTCATAGTCACAATGCACAAGATAAAACTTTAAATAATAAAATATTCATACATGAAGGAGAACTACAAAATAATTACTCATAAAGGAAATAACATTATTATTACAAAGAAACCATTTTGATTGGAATGGAAAGTGATGAAAAAAATTGGAAACTATTAAAATTGAAATAATCATTTGTTGAATTTACTTTCACAAAGTTATGTAAAGGTGTCATGATTTTCACCATGTTTCCCAATATTATTTATCTAATAAAACGCAAACATGCATATAAGTTTTGTTGTTTATATGTGTGAGTTTTTTAAAGCACAGTTAAAACAAAAACCCATTTTTCTTTATACAACCTCGCACAAAATCTTAACTCACACATTACATTGTTTTATTGTATTTTCACATCAATGCAAGTATGTGGTGTTTATACAGTAGGTATATAAAAATGCATGATATGCGATAAAGTATAAATATTTTGAGAAATAATTAATAATAATAAAAAAAAGAAGAAGAAGAAGAAGAAAAATGTACCACATTGGCTTCTTTGGCAAGTCTAGAACAAACAGCACCAGTGGAATTTTCATCTTGATCAAACCATCCAACTTCAAAGGTAAGTATCTTAGAAAGCATTCGTTCCCTAACCCTTTTAGTTAAGTACTCTCCCATATAAGCAAAGTTATAATGTTGGAGGATATTAACCACCAAGGAGAACACAGCCAATCCTAGGAAACAAAGTGAATAGATCATAGTTTTCTTTTTTATCTCATCATGGTCCTGGAGAAAGTACACAGATATCACCGATCCCATTGCAAAAGCATACACAGGTTGAATTGCACCAAACAACACAGCATTCAAACACCCTAAACATGCTTGCTTCCACTCTGGAAGGTTCATTGCTAGTAACCTTCTAAATGAGGGAAGTGACAACTTCTTATCTTCCACAACCTCTTCAATAACATTATCCTCACAAACAACACGAGGCATTGAATTGACAGAGCTAGATTGACTTACAATGGAGAGCCTACGACTATCTGTGTTTTGAATGTCTTTGTTTGATATAGATGAAGGAGGAGGAGGGTGAAATGGGGTCTCTTCCTTTTCATTGCTTGCTTGTTGGAGACGAACTAGTGAAGTGTAAAGACCATTTTCATTTTGGATTAGTTCATGGTGTGACCCCATCTCCATGATTTTTCCACTTTGGACCACCGCAATTATATCTGCATTTCTTATTGTGGACAATCTATGAGCAATGATTATGGTAGTGCGTCCTACTGCTGCTTTATCTAGAGCTTCTTGCACAACTCGTTCTGACTCAGAATCTAGTGCACTTGTAGCTTCATCTAACAAAAGAATTCGTGGCTTTTTTATTATTGCTCGTGCTATAGCAATTCTTTGCTTTTGACCCCCTGACATTTGAACTCCCCTCTCCCCAACCTATAAACAATATTAAATTTCTTGTTATAAACAATTTATAGTTTAGTTTTGATGTAATAAACATATTTAATTAGTTAAAAAATCACTCAAAAATAATTCTTTTAACTTATATTCAAACAATTCTATATGGAATTGTAAGAAAAAAAAAATTGTATCATGAATTTGTTATGAGATAACCTCCTATGTACAATATTTATAGCAATTATCATAATAGTCAATAATTTCAATGATTTAATGTTTATGGAATCAATTATCATAAAAGAATAAAATTATTTTAAAAGAATAGATGTTTATAGGTAACAAGGGAATCGTTCTTGTATGACATTAATCAATGTATTAAACTATTGCTACTATCATAATAGTGAATAATTTTCAAATTTTCAATGATGTAATGCTTATGAAATCAATTATCATATAAGAATAAAAGAATTTTAAAAGAATAGATGTTTTTGGGTAACAAGGGAAACATTGTTGTATGAGATTAATGTATTAAACTTAGCTATCTATTCTATTAAATTATTAACTTGCTCAAGTATATTATTTTCACTAACATGTATTGATGGTCATTATATGTTTGATATGCATTGTACTTGGGAACACTAATTTTTGAAATGAATGGGAGGTGTATGGGAGAGGTTCTATCGAGTGATTACTAAAAAATGTAGTCATGATAGAGAACGTGTGAAAAGGGCGTAAGTCATTGTTTATCTATTTTGGGTATAGTCAACGATAATGATTGACCATTTGTATCTTTTTCTTTTCTTGAAAGCGATGAGCTATATCTATGCTATATATGGACAGGTGTTAGTGTTTGCTTAATTCTGAATTGAAAAATAGTAACAAGACAATTAATAGTGAATTGGCATTATCTAAATAGCACATAAATTTGTTCACCAACCGTGGAAATCAACGGTGATTTGTAATTCTAATTTCTTAAATAATAGTATCATAATATGAACACTTGAATAAACTTATAAACAGTCTCTTTCACTGTTTCAACTCTGTGAATAAGGTTCCTACTCGTTTAATTAATTAGTAATGCTAATAAGTCACGTATAAGGACTACACCTAGAATCTACAAGATCAAGTGACTCTTTTAAAAAAAATAGATATTTTGTATTTTTAGAACATAAAATATTTTCATATTAAGTTTAATTTTAATTATAGCTATACATAGTGTGTACGCCACCGTGTGTTTTAAACATTTATTTTTAAATATATTGTGGTTTTGAATTGTAAACTTGTATCGTCATGACTCATGAGTTATATATATACTGTGAAGCTTTATAAAATATGCTAACATGCTGTGACGATTTGATAAAATATTAGGGTCAAGATGGCATCCATATACGGAACCTATTCTTTCTTGAAAACCTTTTGCTGTTAAGCCATTTGGAGAAAAGTTGATGTGCTTTACGTACGTGGACCACCAAATTAATTAT
This sequence comes from Psophocarpus tetragonolobus, assembly GCA_037954015.1. Lineage (NCBI taxonomy): Eukaryota > Viridiplantae > Streptophyta > Magnoliopsida > Fabales > Fabaceae > Psophocarpus > Psophocarpus tetragonolobus. Next base: position 29,308,268 of record CM075696.1, on the reverse strand, counting down.
TAGTTGGTGTTTTCTTTTCTCTTGGTACAAAATTATTAGTTAACATAAACACTTGTCACTTGGATGGAGAACATCTTGAAATCAAGGGAATCATTCATGTCTCTCACCATAATATGGTTATCAAAGGTTACCATCTAGGGCAAAATGGGTGAAAAAGTTACATAATGAGAATTATTAACTTCAACTTCCGTTTAAAAAATAAAATCGTACTTTTTATTCCATTTAAAAATTAATATCTAGTTTTATTTTAATTTTATCTCAAATTTTAATTGTTAAGGGAAGATTTTAAATTTTAAAGTGATCACAATTAAGTATCTTTATCAAACTTTCTTTATTTAAAACTCTAAATTTAATATTTATGAATTGAGTTTATTAATATTGTTTTACTCACAAGTTAGTTATAAAATAATATATTTTACTAAAGAGGTTAAATATTTAAATTTCTCACTTCAATCCTTTGCTTTATGTACTATAAAATCTTTCAAAATTATAAAAAAAAGAAGTTTGTTTTTGAAATTGTCAAGATATTTGTTAACTCAAATTCCTTCTAAACATCTAATTATATATATGAGTAAAACAAATTCGGATTTCAGATTTCTATATAAAGGAAAAGTAATAAATAAAACCATTATTAAAATATTTGAGACTAAATAATTTCATAAGCATATATTATTAATATAAAATATTTTATATTGTCAATCCATTAAAAAATTCTTAATTTAATATAATTATTATAAAAATAAAAAATTTTAATATATACATGATGGTTTGTTATTAAATGAATAAAAAAATTAATAGTGTATATATATGACAATGCTTACATTGTTTATTAGAATTAAATAAATTTTGTCTGTCCTTTCTTTAGTTTGAAATTTAATATTTGTTCTATCCCAACAACCAAGTGTGAAATTGCATGGTATGACACACACAAAAAACATCCTAACTATTAAGATATTGGGTTGGTTGGACAAATGAGTAATGACTGACCTGAGTATGGTATCCTTGTGGCAACTGTGAGATAAAATGATGAGAATTGGAAGCTTTTGCAGCCTCCACAACCTCTTCCTCAGTGGCATCCTCTCTTCCAAAAAGTATATTCTCCTTAATGCTGGTTGCAAACAGTGCAGGCTCTTGGCTCACCAGACCCATCTGAGACCTCAACCACTTTAGTTGCAACTTGTTAATGCTCACACCATCAAGACGTATCTCTCCCTCTATTGGGTCATAAAATCTCTGCAAAAGTGATATCACTGTTGATTTTCCTGAGCCACTCCCTCCAACCAATGCCACTGTTTTCCCAGCTGGAATCCTTAGGCAAAAATCATTCAGAATAATACTCTCTGGCCTTGATGGGTACACAAAGTTCACATGCTCAAATTCAACTTCTCCTGAAACGTTCTCTAGAATCTCCCCACTCATGTTGTCCGAATCAATCTTTGGAACCCTTTTTATCACTTCCATTATGCGTTCTCCCGCAGTACTTGCCTCTGAGAAGTACTTCACATTGGACAAACCAGCACCCAATGCTCTGTATCACATAGGAAATAGTTATAAAAAGGTTTCACTTAAGTTTTCACCTCAGTAACTAATGCAAATGCATAAAAACTAGGTCTAAATCTTTAGATACTTTTAGTATTATTATTATTTAATTCATATGAGAATTTTACTTCCTTAACTAGAATTACATTAATCAATAGTGAGGTGTATTCTAAATTTTAATTACTTGGATGAATTAAATGGAATGAGATAAAGGGTAGGTGTATAATTACAATCCTCCAAGTGCTATGGCTGCTCCAACTGCAAAGACAGTCCCACCTTGAGCACCATGGTACATGACCAATCTGCTACCATAATATGAGATGAAAGCCCAAATAGCAAAGACAACACCATTGCTTCCAATAGCTAAGCCTTTTGCTAAGCCTTGTCTCAGTCCCAACTCAACAGAGCCTTGTAAAGCCTCAGAGAAAGCATCTATGGTCTTACTTTCCCCCACAAAGGAATAAACGGTTCTGATGGAAGATATTGCCTGTTCTGCTATTGTACCAGCCTTATTGAACTCTTCTCTTATCTTGCTAGCCAACCCCATTAATGTCCTCCCATACATAAAACCAGGGATCACAAGTAGAGCCACAAAAGGGAACCCCACAAGGGCCAATCTCCACAATACTGCAAAAGCCACTATGTAGCTCCCAACAAACATAGAGGCATTCATCACAAAATTTGGTACCTAGTTTTTAAATTGGAATAGAAACTGTTAATACCACCAATGAAATTAAAACTAAAAACATCATCACTTATATCATATTAGTATGAAAAAAAAAGAGAAAATATACTTTTTGTTTTGTATTTAATAATTTACACCAAGTTTTATAAACCAATTTGTTTTTAAGATAAAACAATTCATATATAAATCACTTCACTTGAAAATCATTAATCTTAACTTAAATTAATTTATATAATCAATTTCATTTAAATTATTTTTATTAAATAAATATTACAGATTTTTATTCAAATTCACATTAAAACAATTCTGACCATCTGTATATAAATATGTATGAAAAAAAAATTAACTGTTTAGAACTTTTATCTCTCATTTCACAAGCCATATATTAAAATCGTACTTTCGTTATAATAAATCATGTATCATTCGAGGAATTTCTGAAAAGGAAGTAAAATACTTGTTTAGTATCAAAATTGAAATAGCTTTAGTAAAAAACAAGTTAAGGGTCTTGGTTTTGGTTTTCTGCACACCTTTTCACCAAGAACATCTTGAATTACGAGGCTGTCGTTAGAGACGCTGGTAATGACCTCAGAAGTGCTTGTTACATGCAGATCAAAGTATGCTACTTCTTGCCTCAACACTGCTTTTAGGTACCTGACTCTCATTCTTGCAGCCTGTCTTTCTCCTGTTCTTGTCCAACAATAACCCTCTGAAACCCCCCAAAGCAAAAGCAGTGCAATGTTAATACGAAAGTAAGATAAGTCAGTCAAAGTCAAATGAAAATCATGGCAAAACTGGCACTTACCAAGGAAACAAGCAACAAAAGACCCACCAGCCAAATATAACAATACTACAGCATTCTGCATCACAACATAATAAAGCCAAATCAAATAATTAAGCTACTCCTATTTCCTTCATATGTTGATCCTAGAGAGAGAGAGTGGGGGGAAAAGAAAAAAAAGATAAAACAAATGAAACCTGATTGATGTTATGGATGAAAGTGGTGCCTATATTGCTAGAAAAATCTCCAATATTGTTCATAATTTTGCTGGTGATGAACAACACCAAAGGGGTGCCTAAGCCATCACCAATGGCCCCAATGAGACCAAAAATCATGAGAAACCAATCTAGGCCATCAGCATGCATGAAAATGGACCGAAAAGAGCCACTCTTCTTGGTCTTCGTAGCCATCGAAACAGAAGTACTGTTATGATCACCACCCATTAGTGCCACCCTTTAATGAATTTCCTCAGAAACAACCAACAGTAAGATTCTCTGACCACTATGGTGTATGTGGCTTCTTCTTCAGTCTTGCTTTCAGTGACCTCATTATTCAATACTGCAACGTTATGATGGGTTTTATAGGCACGAGAGAGTGCGCGCTGAGCTTGGGAGTGTGGAGTGGTGGGGGCCAAAAGGAGCAAAAAAAGAAATTAAAGGCCAGGGTTGTGTGATTCTCGGTAACATGTGGAGAGGCTTATTACAATTCAGAGTAGAGGATTGTGACATTTCGGAGATTAATAAATTAATGCCAAACCACATGTTTGACTTTATAATAATGCACCTCTAAAAGCGTCATTAATGACGTTTCTTTTTTCCCCAACACACTATAATCCCTTCATATATATTTATATATCTGTATGTTAATTTTCTACAATTTTTTTTTCATAAACAAAAGTGACAAAAGAAAAGAGTTGATCGGAGAAATTTATGTTCCTCTTCTAAACTCAAAATGTGGTTGTACAAATAAAGAAAAAAATAATTATGATTTTATCCTCTTCAGAGTACATTTATTTAATTCAGATTAAATTTACAATATTCTCTTTCATTATGTTGATATATATCGTGTACATGACTCAAAATAGAGAGAAAGTATATTCATGGTTGAAATAAGTTTTTATATAGTTGAAGTCTTCCGTCAATTAGTATTAGGTTAGTTTAAGTGTAACTTTATTAAAACAAGTTTGAAAAATTGAATATGGTTGACTGACTTTTTTACGTAGTGTCAATTAATTATGTTTTTAATATTTGTGTACAATTTGAATATTAATGAACGCAGTAAAAAACAAATGATACAAATATTGTAAAAAAAATTATTATAGACATAAAATATATATTTTAGAAAATACTCTCTAGTGCAAAAGAAAAAAGATAAAGCAAAAAGATAGAATGAAGAAAGGAAAGTAGATGATGGTGGTATAAAAAAATAGAGTTAAAGAGATTGAGGAATTTGGACTGAAGTAATTTAATATATTTTTTATTAAAATATTATTTTCTTTCATTAGTATTTATTTTATATGCACTAATATAAAAGACTTTTATACCTTTAACTAATAAAAAATTGTTAGAGACATTACTATATATTAAAATTAATAAAACTATCATAAATGATGAAAAAGTATTTTATTAATTGATAGTTTATGAAAATTCTTTACAAAACCCTCTACTCCACTACGACTGGAATCGACATACAGAATCAATAGAAAATATATGATGACTCTTATTTGATATCTATTGTTGTCTTGTACATAAAAAATAAAAACTAAAAACTAAAAATCCTTTACCATTTTAACTAAAAACTAATATATTGTTCTACTCATTCATAAGTAGTCATTGTAACAATTTTTTGTTTCCAATTTCCCCCCTTTCTCACTAAAATTTTATTCATAATTTTGTTCTAATTAAATATGGGAAACTTTATTACCATTTTAAACATGAAAACATCTTTTAGTACCAACCACAACCTTGGAACAAAAATTATTAAATTGAGTAAACTTTTCTTATAGACTTACACACACGGTCGGCCATTAAACCTTAACTATCATGCTTTTAAAAATTAAACTGTCTATCAAGTGTACCAACTTAACTCTTATTAGTTGTATAATGTAAAATCTTATCCAAATTAAATGACCTGTAAATTAATACTTCTTCTTTTAAGCTATGCTTTAATAAAAGATAACGAGAGACGAGAGATTAAAGATTTATCTATTTACCTTTTCTAAAACAGTTTAATGTTCTCTAAAATTTGTTTAGCTCTCAAATACATTCGAAAGTATTTATTCTATTGAGTATATATTAATTTTTTTGTATTGTATAAGTTTGTTTCACAATTACTAAAAAAAACTAAATGAAATATCAAACGAGTCCATGAAAGATTGAAGCGCTTTTATTTAGATCTGGAAAGAATTTTGAAAAAATCTGGATCCCTGAATGGTTTTAGTGCATATATCAAAATTCTTTCATCCATGACATTTTTTAAACGATACATAATTAATTTTTAAAAATTTACATAATAGGTTTTTTTATGACAATTTACGTCATTCATACTAAACATAGAATAAAAAAAAATATTTATGACGATTTGTACCACCAGATACTTCTTACCACTCCTTTCTCATTCTTCACCACCAACAATCTAGAACAAAGCATAATCTCTCTAAAAGCCTAGTCTCCTATGCCTACACTGGCGGCTTGCGATTGCTCCTTAATGTCTCCGATGCTCCCAAACAGCCATACCAGTTAGAGTCCACCGTGACAATCCTCAACTATGACCTTGATGAGCTCAAGTCGTGGAAGGTCTTCATTGGCTTCGACTGCAACAAATTGTTGGTGTCTGCTTCCAATGTAGTGCTCGCTTATGGCACCACCTTCCCCGCCTCCGTCGGAAACAGCACCGTCTTCGTTGGATACCCTATGACCGATCTCAAGATAGCCGTAGAAATCGTCGACAACTTGAACCAGATGCAGTTAACTTTTGATATATGATTGTAGATTGGGTACTTGTTTAAATGTTGATTAGAAAAGGTTAAAACTTTAACTACAATGACATGGATTCAGGTTATTGGGTTAGTTTTGTTTGATCCGTAAATTGATCGAGTAGGTTTAGTGAAATACTGTAATTGATGAAATAAGGTCGGGTTGCTTTTTTATTTCAAGAAAAAATGCTCAATTGGAGAAAACTACTAAGTTTTTAGAGAGATTATTTTTTGTTTTAAGTTTTTGGTGGGGAAGAATGGAAAAGAGGTGGTAAGAAGTGTGTAATGGTTTCTGTTAACTCTTAGAGATGTTATTTTTAATTTTATTATTTTTAGTGGCTAAAAATGATTACAAATATTTTTTAATATGGATGACGTGAATTGTTATGTAATGTAAGAAGGATATGCCACATGGGTTTTTAATAGTTAACTATGTATTAACTAAATAATGTCATGAATGAAAAAGGACTTAGATATATGTACTAAAAACATTCATGGATCTAAATATCTCTACAAATCTTTCAGGAATCCAAATGTAAGTGTTTCGATATTTCAGAAATTTGTTCGATATTTCACTCAAAAAAACTAGAAAAGAATAAGAAAACATTTTTCAGACGTTTCTCTTTTTTTTTTTTAAATACTTATTACTTTGTAAATAATTTTAAAATCTTATTAAAAAATTTAAATGAAATAATTGATTATTCAGTAGTACGAAATTATTTTTAAAAGATCATTTTTAATTTAGAAAAGTGAAAAGAAAATCACACAAGTTGCAGATCTTTTTCAAGCAAAAAATTGTAAAAGTATAATTCTTTTACCATAGTAAATTAGAAATATGATGTCTCAATATACTGGTTTACTAGCAAAGTTATCATTGAGAGGATAGAAACTGAAAAAAAGAGTTATTTGAGCTTTAATCTGGAATTTAAGTCTTAAGTTTGTAAGCTGTATGAAATACTAAAAGAATTATTTTTTCATGATCTATTGATAAAACAAAAAACAAAAGCTGAATAGTAGTAAACTCTCTCTTCATCAGTTCCAACACTCCAATGAAATTAAAGCCATTCATATATTGCTTCAATCTAGAAAGAAAAAGTTGATCAAAGTGGTGTGTGCTACTTAATTGGAGTGCAGTTCTCTTGTAAAATGCAAAGTACGAAAGGAGTTTCTTCTATTTCTGTGTGTACCACGCCTTGCAATAAACTTGGTGATGGTTGGTGATTAATTATATATAGACTTATAGTTGTCATGGAATCATGAAACTTAATCACAAGGTAGTGCTGAAGAAACTACAAAGATCCACTAGATCAGTAGCGAATATCTTTGTCTTGATTTCCTTTCTCTTTTGTGCACTCATGCAAGTACCTGTGTCTTTAGCATCAAAAGCTAGGTGTAAAGGGAATCTTGCGATTTGCGATAGAGAATAACTTATCTGGCTCTTATCAGTTGCTTTACATTTTCCTCATTTCCATCACCCACATTATTCTATTTTTTTTTAAAAGATTTTATCATGGAAGATTTCTCAAGTTATAAGATTTATCTAGTACTAAAAAAGAAAAGGGAAGTTACATTCTTACTAATATTCTAAGAAATATTAACAAATAACATTTGTGATAAAAAATTAATGAAATATCATGTAACACTCCATGTAATTAAGTTTAATCGGATAAAATTTCAATAATTTTATATTATTTTTTTAGTAAATTTTCTTTATTGTTGAATAATAGAGTATTAAGCAAAAGCACAAAAAATGTCTGTCTAAAAGTGTACAAAGTAAATAGAGAAAATGACACCAATTTTTAAACGCAAAACATAGAGTTTATAACTCATCTAATACAGGACTGTGTTGACAATTTCGTTTCATGACATCATTCCCACGTTATTTGTTAGACTGCTTGGATTATGTCAACAACCTAGATGATTGATCTTTAAAAATTCTAGCATTTCTAACTTTCTAAATGTGTCAAAGTCCTACAAACTAAACAAAAGATCATACTCGCCTAATTGTTGGGAAGCCATTAACTAGGCCCAAAAATTGGTAGTAATGACCACAAAACCCATATAGAAGAGTCGAGAAAATTTCTTACCAAGTACATAATTGCATCCAAACCTGAATTGTCAATACATAAGTAAAAAACAGGTGATGACTATTTCCAGTGCTCCATCACAAAACACACACCCGACAACACCATCTTGAAGTATTCTTCTCTGATGAAGATTATTCCTTGTTGACATCTTGTCTGCTTCCTGTTTCCAAATCAAAACATGAACCTTTGAGGAAACTCCTTTCGCCCATATGAGTTGGAAAATTGCATCTTTAGGTTGGGACCCATCTAAATCCAGAATCTTGTAAGTTGACCATACGAAGTACACATCTGCATTCCAAATCCACTTGTTTAGGGACCCCTCAGTCAATTGCACATCCTCCAATTTATGTCCTAACTCCTCTAGCTTCTCCTCCTCCCAAGCAAATAACAACCTTCTCCAATTCTACTTTCACTTATATGAATTCAAGAGACAATGACTTTCATTTTTTGTAACGTTATTTTAATTTAGAAATTAATGTAACATGCAATTAAGCATATGTGATAATTGCATGATAATGAAGTATTTAATTCTTCTTTTAAGAGTTATGATTTTGAACAACCATCTAGTTCTATAAATAAAGGTTGAATTGTACTCAAAAGGAACCATTGAATCAGGGAAATTATAATTGAGTTTTTTCCTTTGTAAGAGATGAATTTCACAGTGATAATTGAGCCATCCCTCTCTCTCATCTCTTTCACAGTGACTATCTTATCCATTGCTAGCTCAAATAAACTTGGAAATTCTTCATTAAGACTTTGTCCCCTTAACCATATATCTCTCCAAAACATAATCTCACTTTTGTCCCTTAGTTGACGTCTAACATTCTGAGTCCACCATCCTTTCTACCCCTGCCCACGTCCTTTTATAAAATGTAAGTCTAACCACCACCTAGAACACTTGTTGTCTTGTACCTCCCATAGGCCATCTTGATTTTGATACCTTAAGCCCCGTTCAAGGTGGTTTTTGATTTTTAGTTTTGAAATTTATTAAAACAAAAACTAGCTTTGGTTTTTAAGTTTTCAAAATTTTAAAAAGAACACTGTTTTTGTTTCCAAATTTAAAACATTATTTTCAAATTTTAACCAAAACACTAGTTGGAAGTCCCGCTTGAGATAATCGTTGAAGGTGATGGTCAGTGATTGGCGATCAAAGGTGGTGGTCGGTGAACGACGATCGAAGGTGGTCATTGGTGAATGGTGGTCTGAAGTAGCGGTCGGTGACCGGTGATTGGAGGTGGTCAGTGATTGTCAGTCGAATGTGGCAATCAATGATCGCTGGTTGGAGGTGATAGCTAGTGATCATCGGTCGAAGGTGGCGACTGGTGATCATCAATCGGAGGCAGTGCTTAGTGACCGTCAGTCAGAGGTCACCGCCAATAGAAGGTGGCAACCGGTGATCGCTAGTCAAAGGTTTCAACTGGTGACTGCCGGTGGAGGTGGCAGCCAGTGATCGTCGATCAAAGGTAATGATCGATGATTGCTGGTCAGTGGTAGGGGCTAATGATTATCGGTCGGATGTGGCAACTGATGACCGTCAGACAGAGGTGGCGGTCGGTCACTACTGTTAGAGGTGGCGGTCGGTCACTACTGTTAGAGGTGACGGCCGGTGACTTTTGGTCAGAGGTGGCGGCCAGTGAACGCCAGTCAGAGGTGATGGTCAATAGTGACAAGTGACGTCAAGTAATGAACTTGAATAAAAACAGAAACAGAAATCTGAAAACCAAATTTCATTGTTTTTGAAATCGAGTGAAAACTGTTTCGAAAATGAGTAAAAAATCAAAATAGAATCATTTTTGCCAAACACGTTTCTGTTTTCAAAATACATTTCAAAACAAAAACTCATAACCACCTCGAACGAGACCTTAATTTCAAGATTCAAACCCACAACCTATCATTCTCAACACACAATCTCCACCTCTATTTGCCTAGTAAAACAATACTAAACTTCCATAAATTTCTTAACCTTAACCACCCCTTATCTTTTGGCCTACATACTCTATTCTAGGACACTTAATGCACCTTCCTCCTCTCCTCATTTCCTCATCATAAGAATTGTTTAAAAGGAGTTTCAAATTTAGAAAAAGTATCTTTTGAAGCCTTGAAGAACAAAAGATAGTAAATTGGCAAGACATACAACATGAACTTAATGAGCACAACTCTTTCTACCATTGAGAAAGATTTATATTCCCAGACAAGCAAGTATTTGTGAACACAACTCACCAGAGACTACCACATCTCACATAAAGTTGGATTATCACCAATTGATAAACCCAAATATTTAAAAGGCACATCCTCTATCTTGTAGTTTAACAACACTAACACCTTATTTAACCAATGTCAGACACATTTCTTTCTAGAAGGTGGCTCTTATGGAAATTCACCTTCAAACCTAAAATTAACTCGAAATTCTACGTAATGAATTTTATTGCCTCCATAAAATCCAATTCATTTGTGTAAAGAGTAAAGTATTATCTGCAAACTGCAGGTGAGACACAAATGTTATCTTTCCCTACAATATACTCCTTTCATAAATCTATATTTACCGTAGCTTGAATCATTTGAGTTTTGACTAAGACCCTCTTTTGCAAGGAGAAATAAAAATGATGATAAGGAATTCCTTACCTAAAACTCTTTGCTTTTTAGTAAATTTGATTATTAATAATCAATGTTAAAATTTAATATTCACTTGTATCATAAAAAAAATGTAGTAACTAATTTGTATATTTAGTAACAAAATTTAATATGATTATTACCGTATTTATTATTAAAATAAAAAATTTATAATAACAATGCGACATAATCGATTTGGTATATTCTTAGTTTTAAAACAAATCTTAAAGTAAAAACATAGCATGAGATATTTTGAACTAATAATAATATTTTATTAAAGTAAATTTAATGTAAAAAATAATAAACATTAATATTAAATATTTTATATTTAAGATATTTGAAATAAGAACTTTATTTTTTAATGTTTGGACCGGTGCGATCTGACTTGGTTAGTAGACTTGACGAGAAAGGTATCCGAGTTCGTTACTTAATTATGAAATATAAGGTAATTTCGTATGCCATTACGTTTGCACAACGTATATCCCTACTCATGCCGTATGCCAATATGTCACCATTAAATTCCATTTAAGTACACAATGTCCGGCGTTGCCAGAGATCTACAGAAAAGATATTTTAATGATTAATTTATGAGGTTAAGTTGATGTATTTTGTATGTAAATATTTTAATATTAAAAGGTTCAAGAATATTATGATTTTTAATGAAATTATTATAAAATAAAAAATGTTTAATTATATGAAAATTATTATTAAGTGAAATATATATTAAAAATGTTTAATTATATGAAAATTATTTGTTCTTGCACAAATGTACCTTCTCTTTCTCCATATGTCTTACTTCTTTTCGGCTCCCTTTGGATGATCTTAGTGGGGTACCTACAGAAACACTTTGATGCTAAGTCAAAGAGAGTTTGACTAAACTGTAAGTCAAAGTGTGATATCAGCAAAAAAGTAATTATGAAGGAATCTCTTCTAATTTGTACCCAAAACCTACTATTTATAGTGTCCTTCACTGGTTAGGCTTGGGCCTGGTTAACCTTCCAATGGCGAACTGGTCTTTTTCCATATCTTTGAATATTGAGGGCAATTTGGCCTCGAGGATGCCTGGTACCAGGTCTCCCTGACGATATTTGGTCTTGGGGCTATGTTCGAGACACTACCCCACTAGCATAAAAGAATAAGGCGAGGAAGATGTTCAGCTTATCTAAGGTGTTCTTAGTTGCTCCTCCCAGAATTGGATATGTCCGGTCCCGGGTGTTTTTCCGGGACATTGCCTAGAGACACGACCCTTCTAGCACCAAGGGGATAGACCTCGTGGGCGCCTTTAAAACTTTTCTTCACAAGACTCTTATCCTTTTTCACACCCTTTCTCTAGACTTTTTCCTGCCATTTTTCTTAGGGTTTATAGGTGACATGGAAAAATAGTGAACCTATGCCATTGATTTTGACTAATCTAACGGTCTTCGCTCTTTCACCCTTTGAGTTTCTTCGAACCTCCTTCTTATAAATTAGAAGAGGGGTGACTCCTTTTTTCAGGTATTTCGAGTCCCTCTAGTTGCATTTTTCCTTCTCTTTATTTATGGCTGAGTCTAGCTCTTCTGTGAGGGAGGTTTCTCCTCCTCTGTTGCAAGCCCTCTCATTCACGTGAGGGCCAATTCTCCAGATTTGGCAGTGGAAGGCTCTCAAGCTTCTGCTTTCAGTAGTTTCTCTTATGGGTCACCCTTTCCACAATCTTTATGCTTGATTGTCGAGTTTGAATGGATGAGCTTGGCGGTTGCTAAATATCGGTCCCAAATAATGATTCGAGAGGAGTGTTCATCCTTTTATAAGGCTTTTCCCTTTTGTCCTTCCAGGATCTAGCTTTCTCTCCCTTTATGATGAGAACTTGCCAGAGTGATGAAACCTTGGAGTCAGACCTAGTGTTTAAGAACTCCCTCAATCCTAACAATAAATATTACTTTTATACGTATACATGTCTCTTTAAAGACTTAGATGTAGAACTTCCATTTGACCATTTCACCATGGGTGTTCTGCGCATAATGAACTATGCTCCTACCCAAATTCACCCCAATGTTTGGGTTGCCATCCAATATTTCCGCATCTTGTGTTGGATTTCTTTTATACATGTCTTTTTTCACTTCACTTCCTCTTACAAGGATTGGAAGTCTAAATTCATGAAGATAATGCTGATGTCGAACTGCACGATGAATTTTTTTATGACTATGAGGGGAAACCTCTGTTTCCTTTCAGTTGGAAACCTGCCCCCGCCATCTATCGGCCTTGCCTTTCAAAATACTCTTGGAGCATGAGAAGAACGCGAGTTTTTTTATGTCTTGCCTCAATGCCTTCCTGCCTCCTGAGTGCTTCACTTATGGCACTCTCCCAACCCCGGTTTGGTATTTGGAAGGTAACGGATTGACACCCTTTTAATATTCCTAGTCCGTCTTGTTCATATAGATTAAATGTGTTGCTTATCTGTTGTGATTTGCAGGGTTAATCAAGATGTCTTCTAGGATTGATGATGAAACCCTTTCGTTGGACTTCTATAATGAATTGTAGATTTGGTCCCTTGTTGGCACCAACTTTAGGCATTGGGAACCGAGACCATGGACCCGAACCCACTTCCCAAGGAGCCCTCGACAGATGTAATTCCCTCAATTGCTCCTCCTCTAAAGCCTTGGAAATAGAAATCAAAGCTCAGCTCCAAGCCTGACTCTAAGAGGTGAAGTCAGGGTGCATATAAAGAGAACTCCTCCAAGAGACCTAGACATCAGTTTGACCCTTCCTCTTACCTGGCTATTCCTCCTTCTCTCTGCACCAAGGGCTTTTTTATAGGCTCCTTTGACCTACCCATGCAAATGGATGAGGACAATGTGATCAACCCTGTCTGCTAAACCCTCAAAGAGACCGAGGATGTTGCCTCCTGGAGGTACTACTATGAGCTGACCACCCAGGCTAAGCAATTGTATGCCATTTGGTTATGGCACCTAAGTATAAAGCGAATGAAGTTAAGCAAAAGCTAAAGGATACTGAGTCCACCCTGCAGGCAACCATAGAAGAATCTTCAAAGATTATTGTTGAAAATCAATCTTTGCTGACTAGGGTGAATAACTTAATGAAGCGGCAAGATAATGCTGTGAGTTTGGCTCGGTGGACGGAGGATAGTTGGGCCCTTATAGAGCTCAAGGTGAAGGAGCTTACTGACTCCCTAGTCATGGTTACCTAGGAGCGAGACAAGGTGATAGAGGATAAGGCTAAATCCAAGAAGAAGTAGGATTCTTGGGTGGAAAAGGGCAGAAAAGTCATTGTCGTTGAGCATCACAATGGATTCCTTCAGGCTGTTCGTCAGGTTAAAGAATGTTGCCACATTCCTGAGTTCAGGAAAAGAGTACACCAATTATCCTACAAGTGAATCAACTAAAATAATCCTTTAGATGTGTGACATTCCACGTCGTTGGTAAAGTGTTGCCATTTAGCTCTGCAATACAGTATGCTCCATGCGGTAGGCTTTGGATAACCCGAAATGGTTATTCCCAATTGCTACTAATTTCCCATGCTTACTATCTTTTTGTTTTTCTCCTGTGACTCTCCACACCAAATTGCTTTCCCGGAATCTTCAAGGCTTCACCTTGGTTTCATGTGTTCTGTTCATTCTTTGCTTGCAAGTTTCAACCATGAAAGTAGCTTTATGACGTAACTCATCAATGACTTCCAATTCCACCATCTATGCTTCTGTGTTACTAGCTTCCTCAAAATTAGTTCGGCGAAAAGAGGGTTCGCCTACTTCTAAAGGAAACATAATATATGTTCCGTATGTCAACTTACAGGGGTTTCTTACGTTGATGATTGGGGGGTGCAACTGTATTCGTACAATACTTCTGACACCTCTTCAGCCCATGCTCCTTCTGCTTCCCCCCAATCTCTTTTGGAGCTCCCCCAAAATAACATTGTTCGTTGCTTCCGCAACTCATTATTTTGTAGGTGCTCCACGAAGGAAAAACGATGTTGGATTCCTAGTCCACACAAAAATTCATTAAACTTCCTATCAGTGGATTGCAAACCATTATTAGAGATTAAGGCTGCCGGGATGTTGAACTGAGTGATCATATTCCGCCACAAAATCCTCTGTACATTTGTGGCTGAGATAAAGGCTAATGGTTCGGCTTCAATCCACTTGGTAAAATGGTTAATAGCCACCAACAAGAAGTTCTTCTGCCTAGTTGCTATATGGAAGGGACCTAAAATATCAATCCCCCAAATTGCAAAAGACCACGGGGTAGTTATAAACATCAAATCCTCTGTCGTTGATGAATAAGATTCTTGAATTTCTAGCAGGGGATGCACTTCTTAACAAATTCCACGCAGTCAGCCCAAAGTTTTGGCCAATGATAGCCGACTCTCAATACCTTTGTTGCCATTATTCTCCCTCCAGAATGAGTGCTACAAACCCCTTCATGGATCTATCGTAAAACATAATTTGTTTGTTCAGCTTTGAGACATTTCAACATTGGCCCGATGATACTCTGTCGAAACAATTCAGTTTCAATAAAGGTGTACCAGGTTCCCTTTGTCTTTATAACCTTGGCTTCTTCTAGGTCTTCCGATAATTGCCCTGTTTGCAAATATCTCACAATAAGAGTTCTCCAATCTTCCATATCCTCTTCAACCTGATGGACTTGAGTGAAGACAATGCTGAGATGACTCAAATCCAAAAACAAGGAGGTTTATAAATGGCCTTTCTGCTTAGCATTGGCCAGCCAGGCTAGTTGATCTGTTTTCACATTCTACTCCCTTGGCACATATCAGATCTCCAACCTACTAAACTCTCTCCTTAGGGTTTTAACTAAGTTATAATATTGTAGGAGTGTAGGTTCCTTCACTTGAAAAGTTTCATTAACTTGTTCTGCCATTATCTGCGAATTTGTGAAACACCTGACCTGCTCTGCCCCATGTCTTTTTCCAACTGTAAGTCGCCCACCAAGGCCTCATATTGTGCTTGGTTATTTGAGGCTTTGAAGTTGAATCTTAGTGTCTGATCTAACTCCACCCCTCTCGGGCCTTCCAACATAACCCCTGCTCCACTTCCCTACCTATTAGAGGATCCATCCACCCTTAGAGTCCACCATACCTCTTCAAATGTTACCCCCGATTTTGTCCTTACAACAAAATCTACTAAAACCTGCACCTTTATAGGCCCTTGGGGTTCATATGATATGTCAAACTTTGATAGCTCAATAGCCTACTTGACCATTCTTCTTGCTAGCTCTGGCTTTCTCAACATTCTTGCTAAAGGGAAATATGTTTTAACGATTATATGATGACCTTGAAAATACTATCGTAGCCTCCTCGTTGTCGCTACTATCATCAAGGCTGCTTTTTCGATCACCTGGTAACGCACTTCTGCCTCCTTCAAGGTTTTGCTGATAAAATATATCTGGATGTCCTTAGATCCCTTATTTTGGACCAAGACAACACTAAGTGTATGCTGAGTGACAACTATGTATAGAACAGGTTCTCGAGTAGAATCAGGCTTGCACAAAATTGGTGGATTCGATTATATCTATTTGAGTTTCTGGAACAAAAACTTCCATTCTGATGTTCACGCAAAATGAGCCACCTTTTACAGTAACTGGGACATTGGTCTCATTGTCCCAGCCAGACATGGAAAGAGCTGGGACAACGCTGCTAGAAGACTTGGTAGCCTCTACACCTCTTTCGAGGTCTTAGGTGATTGCATTTCTAGGATTGCTCTGCATTTGTCCGATTGGCCTTTATCCCTCTTTCAATCAACATGAATCCCAAAAATTTCCTCTTTGTATCTGAAGAAGCATTTCTCCAGGTTTAACCTCATGTTGTACCGCCTTATCATGACAAAGAATTCCCTTAAGCTTTTCGTATGTTCAACTACTATTTTGGACTTCACCACCATATCATTTACATAAACCTCCAAGCACTTCCCAATCAATGGCTTGAAGATTTTATTTATCAGCCTCTAGTAGGTAGCCCCAACATTTTTCAACCAAATGGCATCACCAGATAACAATAGTTAGCTTTGCTTGTAATGAAGGTTGTCTTGGCCTGGTCCATTGGGTGCATTCTAATCTAATTATATCCCAAGTATACATCTAGGAAACTTAACAATTGGTGTCCTGCAGCACCATCCACCTGGGTGTTAATGTTAGGCAAAGGATACGAATCCTTAGGACAAGCTTTATTTAAGTCGATGATGTCAGTGCACATTCACCATTTCCCACTAGCTTTCTTCACCATTACCACATTAGCCAACCATGTTGAGTACTGCACTTCCCAGATAAACCCGACCTTAAGCAGTTTAGCTGTCTTTTTTTGCAAAGTCTTGCCCTTGTCACCTCCTATCCGTCATTTCTTCTAACTAACTAGCCTTACATGTGGGTTGACAGCTAACTTGTGACAATAGAAATGGGTATAGGCATGTCAATTGTTGTCCACACGAAGAGGTTTGCATTCTCTATCACTACTTCATCTAATGCTCTTCTCACCCCATCAAGAAGACCAACACCTATATTTGTCACCTGCCCCTGGTGTGGACCTATTTGTAGCGAGTCTGTTGGAACTATTGAATCTGCATGATAATTTATGTTCAGTCGGGGATCCAGATCTATCATTTTCACTAGGTTACTTCCCATGTCGACCAAGTTAACTCAGGCTATACACTCCTCCACAATAGGGGTCATTCTAAGACTAGTCATATAACATTCTCTAGCTGTGCGCTGGTTTACATGCACCGTGACAATCCAACCCTCCACTGAAGGAACTTTCATAGCTAGGTGAGGCATGGAGATAATAACTCCTAATGCATTCAACGAAGGTCGCCCCAAGAATATGTTGTAAGACGTGTTAGCATGAACCACTATATATCAAACTTTTATCACCATGTCTCCTCCTCCGTCTAAGCTAAATTTAGTACACAGATCGATACATCCCTTAGTATTCACTCTTTCCCAGGAGAATCCTATTAAGGGTTCGTCATAAGCCATTAGTTCCTCTTCTAGTATCTCCAACTATTTAAATGTCTTCCAAAAGAGAATATCACCAGAGCTTCCCTGATTTACTAGGGTCTTTCTAACAATACAATTTGCAATCTCCATACTAATCACCATGGGATCATCCTGCACAGAGTCCTTGCTCTGAAATCTTTACTAGTGAAAGTGATGTCTACCATCTGAGACATAAGCTATTTGATAATTTGCTGGTTAGAGAGTAGCTATGAACAGCAGTCTAGTGGTTTTTGAAGCCAAATCCTTGATTTGGGCTATAGTCTTCTCATACTGGTCCATGAAGTCCAAGAGAGGCTTTCTCTTTCTTGGAGGAAATTAATCAAGGCTAAAGTAGTTAGCCTTAGGGGCTGCCTAGGGCGAACTTGTTCATAAACTACACCGACAATTCAACGAAGGAAGAGATGGAGCTTGCTAGATGTTTTATGAACCAATCTAGAGCCTAATCGGCTAAACAGGTAGGAAAAACTTTTCACAAGACTGCATAGAGGTAGTATAGAGCCTAGCTTTCGCTACAAAGACGTTCACATGTCTTTCCAAGTTGGTCTCTCTGTAATACTCAAGGGAAGGCTATTTCCACTTCCTAGGCATCAGAGTCTCCATGATTCCCGGGACAAAAGGATGGGGAATCTCTGTCTCCTCGGGAATTTCTACTTCACGTTCCTAAGGCTCTGTCATGACTCAGGTGGGCAAAGACCGTGACTTGGCTGTATGAATGGACGGGGTGCCCCGGGAGAGCATGAGGGCTGAGTCGATCCCTGTTGCTGCAAGGTCACCTCATCGTCCTCTCCCCATTTCAAGCTATCCACCACCCCCCTAAGCATGTCATTCTTCTCCCTAAGCTTGTCCATATCTCGTTGTATCTGCTGGAAAACTTCCAACCAGGACGCCTCTTGTTCACTCCCTTGATCCCATAGGGATCTCTTAAATCTCCAACATTACTTCTAGTAATGATCATGGTTTCGTCTACTCAGCTTTCCTTAGAGGCCGAGAGATATGACTTACTTGACCTCACAGTGGGTGCCAATTGTTCTTGCACACATGTACCTCTTCTTCCTTTAAACATCCCATTGCTTCTTAGCCCCCTTCAGACGATCTTGGTGGGTGCTTGCAGAAACACTTTGACGCTCAAGTCAGAGAAGGCTTGACGAAAATGTAAGTCAAAGTGTGATATCTGCAAGAAAGTAATTATGAAGGAATCTCTTTTAACTTGTACCTAGGGTTTACTATTTATAGTGCCCTTCACTAGTTGGGCTTGGGCCTGATCAACCTTTCAAGGACGATCTGGTCTTTTTCCATATTTGCTAAATATTGAGGCGAATTTGGCCTCAAGGATACCTTGTACCAGATCTCCCCAACGATATCCGGTCTCGGGACTCTTTCTAGGACACTAACCCACCAGCATCGAAAAGCAAGACGATGAAAATGTTCGACTTATATGGGGTGTGCTTAGTTGGATCCTCACAGAATTGGATATGTCTGTCCCAGGAGTCTCTTTGAGACACTGTCCTGAGACACTATTATTAAGTTATATATATATATATATATATATATATATATATATATATATATATATATTTTACCAAGTTTGGTAGAGCTTGCTATCCTTAAGTCTTGGACACCAGAAACTTTATGAAATAGGCAGATACATATAAAAAAGATTTTGATGCTTAAGTCAATATTAAAATTAGGTAAATACCTAAAAAAAAATTTTAATACTCAAGTCAATATTGAAATGAGAAAAAGTAAATAAAATATATATTAAGAGTGAGTTTAATTACCTTTTTATATTTGTCTTTACAACGGTTTTTTCCTAATTACTTTTATTAAAAATCAGATCTTCATTGATGAGTTTAGATATGAGTCTATGTGGAAGTGGTGTTTCGAATTCCGAGCACGATGGGTGCCAAGGTGAAAGGGGAATGGCTGATACATATATATTATAGAAACTTTATATTATATTACATATGGATTTTTACAACAATAGAACTTGTCCCTATCTCTTGGTTGTTACAACATAGATTACGAGATGTAAATTTATTAATTATGATAATAGGTTTGTTGTACCGATCCTAAGCACGGCCTCAGGGGTCTAGGAAATAGGATAATTAATATCCCCTGGATAGATATGCCTGTAAAGCGTATATCAGACAATGACAACACAATTCACATGTACTTGTATCACCAATCACATATCTCCCTCTTGTCGTATGCAAATACGTAAAACCAGAAGAAAATCATTTTTAAATACTTGTCATGTTGAAATTAATTGTGGATTAGTATCATTCAATATCTATTATCATTAACCGACAATATCTTATCTCTAACTGATAATATCTTATCTTTAACCGATACTATCTTATCTTTAACAATATGGTTAATTGAACTGAGATTACAATGAGATTGACTCTGTGATGGGTTAGGTCAATCAGATTAAAAGCCCAATTAAGAGAGGTCCCTGACTACTTTGGGGGGTTATAAATTTGTCATCCCATTAAGCAAATTTACACATTAGTATTGTTCTCTACAATAACCCCTCAGAAGGTAGACAGAAGAATCTCCTAGAGTTCTGTTCAATAGTTCTCATGGACATGAATGTCAATTCAGGTACACATTCATTCTCATTCTATCAATTCAATATCATTAATTGGCATATTATAATTTGTGTCTAGTACAATATAATTCAAAAACCTACTTTATACTTTCATCAATTGGTATCAGAGCTTGCTAGATACATTTTATGATTGTCAATTGAACAAACCCTATTTTCAACATTAACATACACGCATTTTGAGAAGGGGAGAGAGAGATCAAATGATACCTGAGCAAATCGCGGCGGCACTCAAGTCGACCACCGGCAGCTGCGTCACCCACCATGACCAGCGGCCCTGTTGGTGGTCCCGACCCTGCCGCGCCGCACCTTCCCCGCGCCGCACCTTCCCCGTGCCGCACCTTCCTCGCGCTGCAAGATCTGAACCTAAGAAGGGCGGAGTTCGGAGAGTATCGCGGCGAAGATTGCGTTCGGCCGACCAGATCCCGTTGGATCTTGGGCTTCGGCACTACTCAGCGCGCTCCTGCGATTCCACCGCCGCCGTCTCGAAGCGCCCAGATCGCGGCGGGGATCGCGTCTCAAACCCTGACCAGATCCCGTCGGATCTTGGGTTTCGGCGCTGCTCCGCGCGCTCCTACTCCGCCACGTCTCGAACCGCCCAGATCGGGATCTGGATCGCGTTTCTGCTGCCCAGCTCGCGGGGGGATCTTGGGCCTTTGACATTGTTCCACCGGGCCGTGTGCGCGCTCCAGCAGCACTCCGCCGTCCGTCGGATCTTGGCTTTCGGCGCTGCTCCGCGCGCGCTCCAGTGACGCTTCACCGCTGCGTTTTCGGCCCCCTTCCCACCGCCACTCCGCCGCGTTTCGGACGTCCCTGATCTTGTTGGATTTCGGGGATTTCGGCGGTGATCGGAGAGAGAGGCAGGACCAAAGGAGATTGGGAAACTCGGGAATGAGACCTGGCACCGATTTTCGCCATTTTTGATTGGGAAGCTCAGGAATGAGATTGGCACTGTTTTTCGTCATTTCACTGAAGAAAATTCCATACTACTCGTTCACAATACAAAACAATTATTTAATATTTTTTAAATTGTTGTTTTTGAATTTCATAATTTTTTTTATTAATTTGCATTGTGATGACCTGCCTATCGTGGGCATGATGATGTGGATTTTGTTTCTCATATTTTAAGATGATTAAATAAACATGATTTATGCTATTAATTTACATAATTGTAATTTCACCTATCGTGGATGCATTTGTGTAAATTTATGAATAAATATTGATTCATTATATTAGTGATAATTATACCCTATCGGTGTGTTGTTATTAGTATAATTTTTTGTTGTACAATGCATTTCTCTTGACTTATATTAATGTTTTCGGTATCCTATCGGTGCTAGAATTTATTAATTTAAGTTATAATGTATTGTAATTTGTTTAGGGATTTATTTTAAGCTGAACTTTTAAATCACTTTTTTCCTTTATTGTGATGTTCAGTTTTCTTCCCTAATTCCGTCAAAACTCTAAACGGAACAAATTATGAGGACTGGAAAGAATCATTAGATCTCTACCTGACCATTGACAATCTGGATTTAGCATTGAGGACGACAAGGCTTGCGCCTCTTACAGATGAGTCTTCTGAAGCTCAGCGAATTTCTCATGAGAAATGGGAACACTCTAACAGAGTGTGCCTGAAGGTGATTAAATTCACAATGGAGAAATCTATCAGACAGAGCATTCCAGATCTTGATGATGCTAGTGCTTTTCTGAAAGCAGTCGGTGAAAAATTTACAACTTTTGATAAGGCATAGAAAAGCCAATATCTTTCCTTATTTGAAAAGACCAAATATGATGGTGTCAGCGGTGTACGTGAACACATTATGAAGTTAGTACATTTCTATAATAAGCTGAAGTCTCTCAAGGTTGAGGTTGGGGAAGACACTTTAATTTATCGCATCTTGGAATCTCTGCCTTCTCAGTTTGACATCATGAAAACTTCATATAACATTCAAAAGCATGACTATGGAGTGGATGAATTGATTGCAATAATCACCCAAGAGGAGGAGTCAATGAAGAAAAATAAGCCTAATAGCATTCAGTTCGTTGCTTCTAGTTCAGGTGCTAAAGGTGCTAACAGGTATAAAGGAAAGAAGAAAAGGGGTACAGAGAAAGCAGAACGACATTTAGAACCCAAGAAGAAATTCTTTAAAGGTTCTTGCAAGTATTGTAAGAAACGTGGTCACAGGTGGAAGATTGCTTTATCCTGAAAAAGAAAGAGGAGAAGCGAGGTAATCTGCTAGCACTAACTTGCTTTGAATCTAATATGGTTGATGTTCCTCCAAATTCCTGGTGGTTAGACTCAGAGGCTACTATTCATGTTGTGAATTCTTTACAGGGGTTCACAAGCCTGAGGAAACCAAGTGATGTTGAGACGAAGATTGTTATGGGAGATGGAGCTGGAGTACCCGTTGCTGACATTGGAGTCGTCTCTTTATATTTATCCTTTGGACATACTTTGTTATTGCAAGATGCTGTTTATGTCCCTTCCATGAGAAGGAATTTGATATCAATTTCTGTTTTAGACAAATGTGGATACAACTTTCATTTTGGTGATGGAAAATTGGTGATTTATTATAATTCAACTGTTGTTGGTTCGGGAGTTTTGCATGACAGACTTTACATGTTAAACGTAACTGATATGTCAGTTAACTCCATTAGCGGGAGTAAACGTAACAGGATTGATGAATCTTCCTCTATGCTATGGCATAGACGTTTGAGGCATATTTCTAGGCCTCGAATTGAAAGACTCATAAAAGAAGGGATTCTGCATGATCTTGACTTCTCAGATTATGACACTTGTGTCGATTGCATCAAGGGGAAGTTCACTGCCAAAACCAGGAATAAAAGTTCAAACAGATGTGACGATGTGCTACAATTAATTCACACAGACATATGTGGACCTATTACACCTACTACTATGGGTGGATATAGGTATTTTATTACCTTCATAGATGACTTCTCCAGACATGGATGAGTATATCTTCTTCAGGATAAACCAAGCTCTCTTGAAGCCTTCAAAACCTTTAAAGCTTTTGTTGAGCTGAAAATAGAAAAGAAAATTAAGTGTGTAAGGTCTGATAGAGGAGGAGAATATTATGGTCGTTATGACGAGACAGGAAGAAATCTAGGTCCATTTGCTCAATTCCTTGATGAATATGGAATTGAAGCTCAATACACCATGCCTGGAACTCCTGAACAAAATGGCGTTGCTGAAAGACGAAATCAAACACTCATGGACATGGTAAAATGTATGTTAACACATTCATCTCTGCCAGAATTTCTTTGGGGAGATGCTTTGCGAACTGCTATGTACATCCTTAATTAGGTACCTAGCAAATCTGTGCCCAAAACTCCTTTTGAGCTGATGACTGGTAGAAAGCCGAGTTTGAGACATTTTCATGTATGGGGTTGTAAGGCAAAAGTAAGACCTTATAATCCCAAACAAAAGAAACTTGATCTCAAAACTATTAGTGGTTATTTCATTGGCTACTGTATCGGTTCTAGAGGATGTAGATTTTATTGTCCTTGTCACTCTACACGAGTTATTGAATCTGACCGAGCAGTTTTCTTTGAGGATGATTTGGACAATGGGAGTTACACACCTCGAATGATGACCTTCAAAGAAGATCGAACCATGCTTCCATTACCATCTTATTCTCTTCCTACAGACATCTCAATCCCAATGGTTCACACAGATGAACAAATTGTTGAGAGGCAAGATGAACAAATGACAGAACCACAAGTTGATGAACCACAACTCAATGATCAACAACTTGATGATGTTGATGTGGCCCCATTAAGACGATCTCAGAGAATACGCCGACCTTCTATACCAAATAACTATGTTGTATACCTTCAGGAGCACGAATATGATCCACATAATGATGACGATCCCATCACATTTCAGGAAGCACTTTCTAGTTCTCATGCTTCTGATTGGCTAAAAGCTATGCATGATGAATTGTCTTCCATGTCTAATAATAATGTTTGGGATCTTGTGGACTTGCCAGCAGGTTGTAAGCCTGTTGGATCTAAATGGGTCTTTAAGACAAAACGTACTCCAGATGGAAAGGTTGATAGGTATAAGGCTCGATTGGTGGCTAAAGGTTATAGTCAACGGGAAGGCGTTGACTACAAAAAACCTTTTCACCAGTTTCAACGAAGGACGCACTCCGAGTTGTAATGGCTTTAGTTGCTCATTTTGACCTAGAGCTACACCAGATGGATGTAAAGACAGCTTTTCTGAATGGAGATCTTGCTGAAGATGTCTACATGGTTCAACCTCATGATTTTGTTGAAGCAGGCAATGAGCATTTGGTGTGTAAACTTAAAAGGTCCATTTATGGACTGAAACAAACATCTAGGCAATGGTATTTAAAATTCGACCAGGTTGTCACTACTTACAATTTCAAGGAAAATGTTGCAGACCAGTGCATTTACTTGAAGACTAGTGGGAGTAATTTCATCATTCTCGTATTATATGTCGATGACATTCTCCTTGCTAGTAGTTGTATGAACCTATTGGTTGAGACAAAATCAATGTTGTGCAGACATTTTGATATGAAAGACCTTGGTGAAGCTTCTGTTGTTCTAGGCATCCAAATTCTTCGTGATAGGTCACGTGGCATAGTTGGATTGTCTCAAAAGGGATATATCGAGAAGATTCTCAAGAAGTTCAACATGAATGCTTGCTCCCCATGTGCTGCACCTGTACAATGTGGTGACAAATTATCTAACAAACAATGTCCTCATAATGATGAAGAAGTGGATGGTATGAAGAAAATGCCATACGCTTCCGCTGTTGGCAGTTTGATGTATGCTCAAGTCTGTACTCGTCCTGACATTGCTTTCATCGTCAATGCCTTAGGCAGATACTTGAGCGACCCAGGTTTGGGTCATTGGAAAGCCGTTAAAAGGGTCTTCGATATTTACAGGGAACCAAGGATCATATGTTGACTTTTATGAAGTCTGATCAACTTCAAGTCACTGGCTATTCTGATTCTGATTTTGCAGGTTGCCCTGATGATCGTAGATCTACTTCTGGCTTTATTTTTATGATGGCAGGAGGAGCTATCTCTTGGAAGAGCGTTAAACAGTCTCTTACAGCTACCTCTACCATGGAAGCAGAGTATGTTGCTTGTTTTGAGGCCACTCGCCAGGCCATGTGGCTTAAGAAATTGATATCTAATTTTCACATAGTTGAAAGCATTTCCAGGCCACTTGTGATTTACTGTGACAATACTGCTGCTGTGAGTTTCTCTCGAAACAACAAAAGCTCTACTCGTTCAAAGCATTTTGATATCAAGTATCAATTTGTTAGAGAGCAAATTCAAAGTTTTCACACTCGGATTGAAAACATTGATTCTGAGGAGATGTTAGCAGATCCACTGACTAAGGCCTTAACTATTGGAATTTTTCTTATTCATGTAACTCACATGGGTTTAGTCAAGGCTTTTGATGTATTAAGTTAGTGGGAGTCTGATTTGCTATTTTCTTTAAGAGACATGCTCTAGTTGACGTCATTTTGTTCATGTTTCTTATTAGCATTTTATTTATGCTTGGACTATTGTAGTGTCATTTATGGGACTGCATTATGCCATACATTTATGAAAAATATTAGTTAAATGCAATTGCTTAATATCCCTATCGGATATTTATTTTGTTGCTCATATTTTTCATATTGTTAATTAATATATGATATATCGGCAATTGTCGTTTTAGCTTAATGATTTATATGTTGATTATTGATTGACACTATCCAAGTGGGAGAATGTTGAAATTAATTGTGGATTAGTATCACTCAATATCTATTATCATTAACCGAAAATATCTTATCTCTAACCGATAATATCTTATCTTTAACCGATACTATCTTATCTTTAACAATATGGTTAATTGAACTGAGATTACAGTGAGATTGACTCTGTGATGGGTTAGGTCAATCAGATTAAAAACCCAATTAAGAGAGGTCCCTGACTACCCTGGGGGGTTATAAATTTGCCATCCCATTAAGCAAATTTACACATCAGTATTGTTCTCTACAATAACCCCTCAGAAGGTAGCCAGAAGAACCTCCTAGAGTTCTGTTCAATAGTGCTCATGGACATGAATGCCAATTCAGGTACACATTCATTCTCATTCTATCAATTCAATATCATTATTGGCATACTATAATTTGTGTCTAGTACAGTATAATTCAAAAATCTACTTTATACTTTCATCATGTCAATGTACATTTTTTTTAATTAATTGTCAATGTACATCTTGGAAGAAAAAATATATTTTAAACTCATTAAAGATCTTATCGTAAAAAATAAACATATATAAATCATTGGCATGGAATCATGTTTAGTATATTTGAAATAGTAGTTGAAATAATTTTAGTTTCTTTTGAATAGTAAATATGTATGAGTTTTTTTAAGAAATATTAGTTTTTTTAAAAAGTTATTTTAAGTAGTTTTTTTAAAAAAATGTTTTATTTTTGTTATTAACTGATTTTATTTTGAGTTTAATTCATATACATTACCAATTTAGTTAATCATAATTTTTCATTTATGTGACTTTTAAAATACTAATTAGTAAAGTCAAAAAACTTACCATGAATGAAAGATTGTGATTTAACGTCAGTGTAAAAATCTTTACATTGATAGTGTATATCAATTAAACCATTTTATTTTTACATATTTACCCTTTATTAATTAATGCATTGTCTCTCACTAATTCTCTGTTGTCACATTATACAATATCTCTCTTGCATTTATCTCTTTTTTATTAATGTAATTACAATAATTTATAATATAAATATATAATTATAGAAAATTATAATTTAAATATGTAATTTAAAATTTATATATTTAATTATAGTAATTTATTATTTAAATATGTAGATGCATAAATTTATAATTTAAATATTATTATGGAAATTTATAATTTAAATATATAATTATAATAATTTATAATTTAAATATATAATTAATTTATATTATTAAAATATATTATAATAATTTTAAATACTTTATTATTGATCTAATAATTAATGATGTTTTTATTTATCATTTTAGAACTTTCAATTAGTTGATTAGTTAATTTTAACTTTTCAGCTAATTTTTCAAACACGCGTCTTACTTAAATTAAATTTAAAATTATGATTATGATTGTATGCATGATATATATATTAAAGTATGTTTTGTTTCTAATGATCATATCATATTCTAATTTCCTTTTCATTAGGTTTGAAAAGAATAATTCATCTACCATTCCTCAACTTAAACCTTAATATGAAGATAACCTTGGACCCAAAAAACCTGAAACATGCCATGGAGGGTTAGTGGTATGATCAGCTTTTACTCAATTCTTAAATGGAGAGTATATGGCATTCTTCAATCTATTATTCAAATACTATAATTAAAGTACTATAGTAATTAAAATTCAACCAAGATAAAAGATTTTAATTAAGAATATTTTATTAAAAAATAAAATTAAAATGCATGAGATATTTTAAATTTGTTAATTTTACCGATTTTAGACTATAAGTGTTAAGCTCTTAAAAAAAGAAAAAGAAAAATAACACTTAGTTTGAACCTTATAATAAAGAAAATATTTTATAAATATAGTGTATACTTATAAGCTCAAATCATGTCACAAATCAATGTACGGTTATATATAGGCAATTATACAGCTATAAGCTAAATATGATTTAATATGTTTTTATGTTTAAACAATATTTGTATTTGGATTCAATTCTTAAAAAATTTTCATTATTTTTGGTTTTCAAAATTTTCTAAATTACGTGAAATTGATTTTTAATTTTAATTGACTAATGTTGAGATATAACAATGATATTAACGAGTTCAATAATTTATCATGTTATCGTATAAAGTGTTTGACAGATAATTTTATAAGTTAATTGTAAATTATGTTTTTAATTATTTATTAATTTTTCTGACATATATAATCAATTGTTTTTAACACATGAGATATTAAAGACATAGTTAACTAAAAAATAATATAAAATTATCATATAATCAATCCATATGTAATAAATGAATAGACCTCTAATGTTAACAAAAATAACAAAATTAGAATGATAAACTAATTTTATGGACCAAAACAAATGAAAAATATTCAAATGACTAAAACCAAATAAAATGTATTTTTAACAAAAAAAGCATATTTAATTCTATTAAAAATAATAAATACAAATAAAAGATAATTTAAAACGTTAATATTGTTATTATCAATAAGAATCCAATAGTAGTAATTAAAGTCTTCATCTCAAGAGTTTCATACGAAGAATTGATTTTTATTGTTTGTTAAATCAAATTAATTGTTATTGTCAACTGCTTTTACTAAATTATAATTTTTCTTTTTTAATTTAATAGAGATACATTTTTTATTTAAAAAAATTTTATACTAACAATTAATCGAACTTTTTATTTATATATCTTTTAAAATATTATTGATAAAATCAACAAATTTATTAGATATAAAAAAATTATAATTAAATATTAATATAAAATTTTTTCTATCCGACAATTTATATGAATTTTTTTTTTCCCCTTAAGTGAAGTCTTCCAAAAGTCTTGTCTCATCTGCGTGATCTTTGACAGTAGTGAAAGTACGATTTACTGTTTCGCTATTGAAATTTTGCAGCTAAATGAAATCAACAACATTAAGGAATTAAAAAAATACAGGTATGATGCACATGTAAAGTTCACATATTAAATAATCTTGATTAAATTTGAAATTTCTAGTTGACAACCAATGACTCGATAGTGATAGATGATCATTAAACAAATAATTAAGATTACTTAGTTGTCACAATCGATTAGATAAAGTCTACAAACTAAAATACTATAACATATGAACTTAGAGTAAAAATAAAAAGAAAAGTTTTGGTTTTCCCTTCCTCTTTTAGTATGCATTGACTAACTTGACAATAACTATATATATGTGAACCATTTGCTTATGAAACATTGCCATCGGACCCTTTGAATGTGATGGTTTTAAACTATAACAACTCCAATTCCAACACCAAGTTTGTCTGTTGTTTGACAGATTCTGTAATTAACTAGGAAAACTTTTCATGTTGGTTGACGGTTTCTTGTAAAAGTTTTATTTGTCTATTATGTAGAGTAAATTAACTTTACCAATAAAAAATGTTATTAAGGCACTAAGGGCAGTATATACTTGTATTCTTTTAAAAATATATTCTATTTTTTTGAAGGAAAAAAATCATCAAAGCGCACCGTTTGTTAAATATTTACTGAACGTTTCCCTTTTCATAATAAATTTGAGTTTCAGTTCCATCTCCAAGTGGCACCAAAAAACTTTACAAATAAACAATAGTTATTAATTTTTCTTCAATTTATTGTATGAAACAGCTTTGTCAATGTGAACGGAGATTTATAAAATGCTACTACAGTAAGCCATTTCAGGGCTCTTTCTTTTTTTTTTTTTTTTTATCAATGTGAATGATGATGATGATGGGGTGTTTGTGGTGCCACCTAGCTCTAATTAATACATATATATACTGTAATTGTGGTCTAACACCGATTTAAGCATATTGTGATGTTGTTTTGGAAGCTTCAATATTTCTGCTATATAGTGGTAATTAATCTGAAGGAATTCCACCAATGAGGATTTTCATGCATCAATATGATGCTCTTATTGTGTTTTGGGTCATAAGAAGAAGCAAGGCTCAGTCACCTGAAAGGCCTTGTAGAAGCTAGTTTGTATGGAATCGGGTTAGATTAGGCTTTTTGTAAGAAATAAGTTAGACTAAATTTTGTACAAGTGTATTTAGTTTTAAACAAATCTATACTTTTGTTTTAATTAGATTTATTTGACCAACTATTTAAATATATAAACATTACTATTCTTATATTATTTTTAGAACATATATTAAAATTATGTATTTATTTATTTTTAAAATATTAATTTTTTACCTATAAAATATCAGGTGTAAGCTTATTTTTTAAAAAAAATTATCATTTTATAAAGATATAAGTA
The DNA here is from genome assembly GCA_037954015.1 of Psophocarpus tetragonolobus. Classification (NCBI taxonomy): domain Eukaryota; kingdom Viridiplantae; phylum Streptophyta; class Magnoliopsida; order Fabales; family Fabaceae; genus Psophocarpus; species Psophocarpus tetragonolobus. Next base: position 29,277,981 of record CM075696.1, on the reverse strand, counting down.
GCCTTTTTTTTTAGTATGTTTGATTACATCGTTTTGTTTAAAAGCAAATAGTTTTCTATTTATTTTTAAAAGTAAATCTTATCTATTAGTTAAAAATTTTATTTTAAAAGTGCTTATTTCAATTGTTTTTAAAATTTTTGCAAATACATAAATTATCTATATCCTCCTCGGTTATACAAAAAAAATAATAATATGAGATATGTCTTAAATAGTTTAATAATATAAGACTGCATATATTCGGAATAGGTCAATAGGCATAACAACACGGTAGTGATGTGTATGACACTTTCATCCTCATTTTTTTTTCTAGAAACTCATTCCTATACCTAACGAATATTATATGTTTCATTCCTGTTAGATATTAGATATACTCGTATTCATTTTATATCAGTACAAAAATTATAATAATTTTTTAATAAAAAATAAATTGTTTGAATATAATGATATTAATTTAAAATTAATATAATAAATGCAAAGCTTATAATCTTTGAATTAAGTGTCAAACCTAGGCAAATGTTTTTTTAACATCCCAAAATTGTAATTTGTGAAGAAAATAGAAATTTAAGGGGTTATTTAATTTGAAAATTAAGAGTGTCTTTAGTTTGTCATTTCAACTAGCTAAAAGTTGAAATGGTAGTTAAAATGGTTTCAAGTGTATTTAGATAGCAAAAATTTAGAATTTTTTTAAGATCTACTTTTCAAATAAACTACTCCAAGTAGTTTTTTAAAATATCAAATATTTTCAACTACTATCTAATTTTATTTTTATATGTTTACTCTTTATTAATTAATGCATTGTTCCCCTCTAATTCTCTCTCATCATATTATATAACCTCTCTCTCCTTTATTAATGTAATTATAGTAGTTTATAATATAATATATAATTATAGAAAATTATAATTTAAATATTAATTATAGTAATTTATTATTTGAAGATGTAATTACATAATTTATAATTTAAATATGTTATTATAGAAATTTGTAATTTAAATATATAATTTTAAAAATTTATAATTTAAATATATAATTAATTTATATCATTAAATATATTATAATTATTTTAAATACCTCGTTGTTAGTCTAATGATTAATAATACTCTTATTTGTCATTTTACAACTTTCAACTAATTGATAAACTAGTTTTATCAAACACTTATAACTAGCTTTTCATCTAGTTTTGTCAAACACATCCTAGGTATACTAAATCAAGAGTAAGAATTCGAGATATTTTAATCATTAAAATAAAAGTGAAGTAGAATTAAGTGTGAGAGCATGATGAGGAAGAATGAGTATATATATTTTTATTCTCGACTTAACAAATTAAATATTTCTTATATCATTATCCATCCCGATTAAATTAGAGATTTTTCTAATCGGAATTTATTTTCATCCCTAATTCGGAAAGGTAAAATAAAATTTAAACAAAGTTTAAGAAATGAAACTTAATCAATAATGTTTTAAATAGTTGAAACCTATTTAAGCAAAAGTCTTTCTATAGGATAATTCATTGAAGATATCCTCGTTCATAGAACAAATCATACAAATAAATTTCATATCATATCTAACTCAAAATCTTTAGGCATTATCATCGTGAGATTTATTATTCACACATTTATATTCCCGATTCATTTTTTTTTAGTTGTTGGGGACGGATTTTCTGTTTCACATTATTTTGTAATATGACTATGATATTATCATATCAATTATGCTTCACATTTTTTTTATACCACTATCGTGTGTGGATGTACTTAGGTAGGCTGGTTTTAGTTTTTTTTTTTTTAATTATATTATAAGCAACAAATTTTCCCTCTAAACATTTAATGTAAAATATGAGATTTAAATTTGAAATCATTAGTTAAATTGAAACAAGCGTGTTAATTAATCCACGTGTTCGGTTACACTTATTTTGTGTATAAAGAAAATCTACCACAGTACATTAGGAGTTGAATTAACTATGATTTGCAACTTGAACAACGAACATAGTTCTCAAATTTTTCTGTTTTAGTCGGCAACATAGTTCTTCAATTATTTAATAAAAAAAAAGGAGCAATTAATATTGTGAAATGGTAGTGATAATTTGACTAGAAAAGAAAGGCAATTATTACTATGGATTTCTTTATCCAACTTTGGCAATCACTTGTGTCCCCCTACTTGTATTGATATGTGGGAACTGATACTTGAGATGGATGTAAAAAGTAACAGACAGATAAATGATAGATTAATTAAATCATTGAATTGCCGTGCTGCTACTAAAAAGATATATTTGATATGTGATGCTAATTGAGAATTGAATTATCAAATGTGATTGTGACTAGACAAACCACATTTATAGGTACAAGCACACAATGGACACTTCTCCCAAAGTGTTTTAAGATATGAAATCACCACCATATGATAATCATCTCCTTTTATGCCCAGGAATTTGTATCGTCTAAGATCATAATCATGGCCATGTGAATCAAGGAAACTAACTATTCCATATCAATTGGACGTGATATATATATATATATATATATATATATATATATATATATATATATTATATATGATCCCATTCATGTTTTGGTAATGGCATATTATTTATTCTTTTTGAAACTGTGTTAGAAGTACTACTACTACCCCAAATAAAGAATTAAAAAACAGGATCAGGGAGATCGACCCCTTAGAAAAAAATTTATTAATTAAAGCGTTAATTCAAACTTAAATGATACAAAATATTAATACCCTTTGACGGACAGAATCATATATGGGTCCTCAATAATAAATTCTTTTAAATATGACTCGTGGTCCTGATTAGCATTTAATGAATAAATTAAAACACGGAACGCATTGTATAACAATCATTACAATATTAAAAATGAAACAAGATAATATGTTGGTTTATGCTTCCTTACTTTTAGATCATTTAGAAGAAAACTGGCGATGAAATTAGCTAAAAAAAATCCACTGTCATTATAATAAAAAATTACACAAAAATATAAAAAAGTATATTCATATAGAAATCTTTAATAACATTATTTCTTTCTTTCATTCATTCATTCATTAATTCTTTCTTTTCTACTTTAACATCGATGTTACATGTGGATACCAAATCATTACTAGATTGATTAACCCCAGCTCCTATCTCCCGTACTTTCATTAATTTTGTTGAAGTGGTGTTCCAAGTTATCAAAGCTTTATTATTAGTTCATAAAGAAGATTTTTGTGTCGCAAAAAGGACATTTTGATAAAGAAATGAGACCCTACCAATAAGATGCTCCACATTCTAACGTGCTGCGACTGTGAGATAGTTGGCCATCTCCGGTTAGAATGTCTTTCAAACTCAGTTGAGTTCAACTGAAGCCAAAGTCATAAATGTTTTTCTTCTTCTACATTTGTAGCACTGATTACAAAGTAGAATTTCATTTCCATTTACAAGATTTTTACATACATTCTTAGTAAATTCAATTAGACAGATCGCATATATGTGTCGAATACTTAAAGTAATAAACAATATAACTCTATTCTTAAAGTAAATAAGAAAGAGTATATTTACTATTAATTTTGTTTGAACTATACTGAAATCTTAATTCACTCAAACATTCCTGTCAGAAACACAAATTCAAACATTAATAAATTATTACAAAGAAGGTAATACGTGTAGTAATATATTAGAAGTAGAAAATACAAATAAAATGATTTATTATTATTATATGTTTGCATATACACATGTTGTATATTAATTAACAATATATAAAAATTAATTTATAATAATGCAATAGGATAGATTTAGATAATTTTCAGAAAGTGTTTATGTATTGCTCCTATTATATGCTAAAAATTAAACTTTTATTTAAATTCATGAAACTTAATTAATTTGATAAACTATTTCAATTTGAAAACCGTTGCTCCATTAGTTTTCTTTGCGAGGAAGAAGAGAATAAACCGGAGTGAAAATTAAAAAAAAAAAAAAAAAAGTGTTACAATTTGGTGGCCGAAAGAGAAACATAAATACGTACTTTTTTCTTTTTTTCTAACTTTGGTGTGGCATTGATTAAATATCATGAATATATAACACAACAGAAGCAAAATTGGGTTGGCATATACGTATGGGTTCTGAAATCTCGAAAAGACAATATCACAAGGATCATAACCCATTAAGAGGTGGGACATGAAAGCATGCTCTATTACCATTACTTTCCCCTCTAAGAAATAAGGTCAAATACATGCGAAGATCCTAAAAAATTGATGGACTATTTTTTTTACCAGGTAAGGTACACCTGCTTTAATTTGTTGTTTTTCTCAAATGTGGGTGGTGATGATGGAGTGATAGTCCCGTAGTGGGGATTTTGTAGGTGGAATTGGATCTTGATGCTGCTTAGCTTTTCAAAAAGATCATCTCAAATTTGGGAGACAACTGTTTCTCTGGATTTGATTTATATGCTCATGAATAATGAACCTTCATTTCAAGATATATTATTTATTAGAGTAAGTATGAGTTAAATTTAGAAATTTACAAGTTGAATAATATATGGGTGAAAAAAATTCACAAATCTAATGTTTTTTTATTAAATATGTGTCATATTTTCTTATATATTTATTTATATCTTATAGTTATAGATCTTTTCAGTGTTCGATGATTATTCAATTTTTATAGTTTTTTAGCTCGTTTTTATGAGAAATCAAAATATATATATTAAAATTTTGCATGAACAAAATTAATTTATTAATTTACTCATCTTTTAATTGTTTCTAATATAAATTTAAGAGAAGCCAACCTCCCTCCCTTAAAATTAAAGGTTTTAATAGTAGTATTGTAAAATTAAAAAAAGTTCCCATTTGCTTCTAACAAATATAAATTATTGTTGAGTGTGTCAATGGACAAGAGAATATTAAATTAAATGTCTCGAGTTTGAATTTTACATGTAAATATGTGTTACCCATTAATTTAGAACTAATTTTATTAGGGTTGAGAAAAATTATTTCATATATTTTTTAGAAAAAAAGACTGATAATCTTTACCATAACTCAACTTGATATCTTTGATTAAGAGTTTTTTTATAAGCTATCAAGTTATATTATAAATAATCAAAGAAAGTACAAGTATGCTTCCTTAATAGATCAGCAAGATTATAAAACAGTTAGGAGAGCATGATCACTGATATTTTTTATTAAGATTACAACTTATTATCACCTTAAGCATGTTGATCTCAAGTGGCTCTCACTCTCAAGTCTTTAATTAATAACCGTTGATTTTGCTTTTTAATTTCCACCGTTAAATTTGTTTTGATGAAATTAAATTAAACAGAAGCAGCTGCAACATTAAAAACAGCTTTAGTAGCATAGTTCTATAACTAAAATGTTGTGATTAGAATGGTTTAATTAGCAAATGAAAGCAGGCTTAATAATCTGATTACTTTAACGATGATGGATGTAGATAATTGAGGTGACAAGCATTGAATTAAAGATTAAGAGTTCATGACACCTAAGAATTTGGCATAGATTGGAGACATGGTTCTCAATTCCAAGTCTAGTCTTGTCCCCTTTCTTTGTGACTTAAAGAGGGATGGGGTTCATTCCCCTCTGTTCCCCATAAGCACTTGGGAAGAGTCTTTGGCCAATTTGATGGTGTTGAATTGAAGGCCATGTTTAGCTGTTCTCCTTAGAGCACTAACAAAACACACAAATAGCAAACCTCCCAGTGTTGAACATTTTTAATTAGGCCCACAACCACACCCACAATAACTTATGCTAAGCAACCAATCTAACACCCATTATCTCTTCTGTTTCCATCATGCATAGTTAGCACCTCCTTTTCTTCTTATAATATCATTTTTTCCTTTTGTTTATGCCAATGCAGCTAGCTGTCATGTACTGTGGGCATCATCACACCAAAAGCTTTCTTAGACACTAATTCCGGTGCCAATCATCAATGCTTGTTAAAATTCACAATACCTATAATAAGCTCAAATTCATTATTTCAAATCAAACACTCTCATTTTTATACTCTCTTTTTATTCATCAGAATTTATTAAAACTATCCATTTTTGTGAGCTCTGCAATGCTCAATTCACGAGAAACATTAAACGAGAACTAAAACACAAAGGTGATTTTGAATATATTATATAACCAATCACACGAAGAATTTTAAAAGAAGAGTGTCAACAATCATTCGCTAAGTGAGCCATGCTTGGCTCAACGAATTTAATTTGGAGCCCATTTTGTTCAATGAGGGTGTCTAGACTCAGGCTATAAAATAAGAAGAAAGTAGGGGAAGAAGGCACTCACTTTTACAAAAAAAAAAATAAATTATTCTTTTCTTTTCCTTTTTCTATCTTTTTTGAGTTGTAACTTATTTGAGGAAAACACTTATTCATTACTGAGTGTAAAGAGTTTTATACTGACCGTCAATCATAATCCTTTATGTATGGTAAATTTTTTTACTTTAGCAATTAATACTTTAAAAGTCATATAAATGAAGGGTTGTGATTAAAAGTCAATATAAAACTCAATTTATTTTATGGTTAGATGTAATTGAACAACACTATTAGGACTCAGGCACTAAGCAATACTCTGTAATCTACTTTCTCTTATATATAAGTTTTCATTTATCTATTTTGAAGTTTCCTATTGTTTAATGTTCATTATTTGATTGATCAACTTATAACGTGATTCATTTAATTCTTGATATTAGAAGATTATTTTGAAATTAAAGAAGTCGAAAGTTCATTATAGAGAGGCTATGCTTGGGAATAAGATAGAATTTATATGTCTTAGTAAATATTTGTTCTAAACTATTCAAATTATTAAAATTATTCTTGCTAAGGAATTAAAGGAAAATTTTAATAATTTAGCTCTTTATTACTAAAGAATTATGATAAAGAAATTATTAACAAATTCAAAACTAGATAAATGAACTTAAATATTAGTTAGTCATTAAAGTATTGTAGTATTGTAACGAATATAAATCAAACTCTTGAAATAATTATTAAAAATTTAATTTTTAGAATTAATTTATAAATCAAATCGTTGCAACATTTATTCTTAATTCAAATTATTTTTCTCTTGTCTCAATTTAAACTTAAACACCATTTGTGTAAAAAAGCTTTATAAAAGATTATTAAATTTATACTATCTCTTACTTCTCTGAGAAGACGACTCAATATTTATCGGTTACTACATACAATTGATACACTTGTCAGAAAAGTATTGTATAAAACATTCAACAATATATAATAATAGTTATCATGTAGTTATTTAATAATCATGTGCATTTACCTTTTAAAATTAACCATTTAAAATATGGTCTAATTTGTTATATTTATTATTCTTATTTCTTTTAACATTTGAATGAGGAAAATAAATAGATCTTGTAACCACCAAGTGTGTGGATTAACTGGCACGAGATTTTTCTAACTAATTAACTAGTAGTGTCAAATTTGAGTTATAAATATATAACCATATTGAATGAGTGTTTTGATGGGGTTCATTTGAGGAGTGATGTGAAGGATGAATGAGTGTGTGGAGGTAACCTAGGAAATCTGGGGCAGTATTCAACAAAGGAAACCTATCGATTAGTTGATGGAGTCTCTCAAAAGCAAAATTCTTCATTCTTAAAATGATTATGGAACTCAAAGGCACCCTTTAAGGTAGTGGCCTTTTGTTGGGAGGTAGCGTTGAACAAAATTCCAACAAAGGTTGAATTGGTAAAAAAAAACATCATTCCCTATGTTGATGAAACATGCCCTGTATGCTACTTGGAAGCAGAGTCTATAAATCACTTATTATTCATTTGTAAGTCAAGTTATCATGTCTGGATGAATTGTTATAAGTGGATAGGTTATATGTCAATGGTGCTTGCTAACTGTGAATCGAGTTTTTGGCATTTCTTGGGTATTCCTAATTCAATAGGAAAGTCAAATATTGAGATCTATGTATTATTTGGTTGACTACTTTGTGGAGAATTTAGATTGTAAGAAATGTTGTACTATTTAAGGGTGAAACCTTTATTGCAAAAGAAGTTTGACAAATGTTTCTGCAAAGTTCTTGTTGTGGATGAAGGGGTTATGTAAAGTCTCATCTGTTTTGTTCTCTAAGTGGTCCTCCCTTTTGATATTATGCATGATTAGGATAGGATCAGAAATGCTTAAGCTTAGATCCTTTTATGGTTCATGTCTAGTATCTAAGTAGGTGGCTGGCTAATCTTAGTATGCTGCCTCTACTAGTCTTTGATTTAGAGTGGGGGGATTTGTGCTAGATGCTGTTTGTGGGAGTTTTATTATAAGTTGTTCTTATTTTGCCTATTCACTTGTAATCTATAAATTCCCACTATCATGCCTTGAAACATGTTGAAGTCTTACTTCTGATAAATAAATTTTGTCTTTTAAAAAAAAAAATCCATATTAAATACTCCAAGAAGAGTATATGGATTATAGTAGTCTCATAAAACTCGAAAAATTAAAATTTTCTCTAATAAAACATACATGTATTTTATACCAAAATAAATAGATGTTGTCTCAAATAGTTAAAGATTAAAACTCGTAAATTATGAGATTTTAAAAAAATCACATAAACTTTTTTAGTCGACATTAAATCTTAACATTCTTGTATATATACTTATATGGTCTAATTATATTTATCTCATTTTCATATAAAAACTCGGTCTTTTCTCTCACTTTCATACAAGGACGGGCCCAAGCTTGGCACCAAGAAAACGTAAATGAGAAGGACTCTTAGTGGTAGGGGTGAGCATATATAAGATTGTTTTACCATTGTCCAGCCTAAAATTTTGTTAAAAAATTCACTTAATCAAAACATGATACTACATTAGATAGGATTGAATCAATGACCGTTTAAATTATTATAATATATAAATAGGAAAATTGTCTATAATTAAATTATATAATAAAAGAAGTATAAAATTTAAATTAAGATATATATTTTATAATAATATTTCAAAATAAATAATATCATTATAAATATAATACCAAGTCATACAAAATATTATTAGTCATCTTTCTATTTTTAATTGTTTAAAAAAAAATTATACTTTTTAAAATAATATACGACAACAAATTAGACTAGAACCAAAAACTCCAATTTCTAAAAATCCAAACTCGTCAAAATCAACCTTGAACCGAATTGAGTAGTTAGCCAAGAAGAGCCATGCACACCCCTTGAGAATGGTTCAATTGGATTAAAGAACACATATACAAAAGTCAAAGAGAAAAGAATGAATCAAATCTATTGGGCTTATCACAACTAGCAAGAAACAACAAAACACCAATGACGTATGTTATTTGTTCACCTTTATTTTGCTATTGTCACCCTCACTTTAAAAAAACAAGTCATTTACTTTATAATACTATAATTTTTTTTTATTTGTAATCTTATATTTTTTTAGTCTTTAGATATTCTTAATTTTCATTCTATGACTCTTAATTAGGCTTGAATCCATGTATTCTATGATTTAACTAGGATTGTGTTTCCTAATTAATTAGCTACTCATTTTATGCTATTATCATAGTATTTTTACAGCTAAATTGCCCTTAAGTATTTTTATTAGAGATTAACTAAAAATTTTTATGCTAATTATTTTTAATTAATTTAAAATTTTCTTGTAATTTTCATGAGGGTTATTTTTGTCAAGATAAAAAAAAAGCTTCGAGTGCAATTAGCAAGAGAATGGGTGTCAATAACAATCACTACAAGAGTTTTAAAAGTTTGCAAAAACTTCTAGCTACAAAAAAATTGGTAGCTATTTCATGTATTAGTTACCAATATAATTTTTCTAATTAAAATTAAATATGATTATAAATTAACTATAGAATAGCTATAAATTTTTAAAAATAACTACAAATTAACTAGGATTTCTTTAGTTAATTAGCTATTTATTTTATATTACCGTCAATGTATTTTTATAGTTATCAAACTCCATCATTTTCTTTTTCATATCTCCATAAAATCTGTCTGTATTCCATTCAAAATATAAAAAAAAAATGAAGTGTAGAAGAAATTTATGGAGATCTAGAAAGAAATTCTGCATCCCCATTAGACAGGTATATATTCGTCAAGAAAACTATTTAAAAATATTAAATCATTAATCTAAATTTTTTGGGAGTTTAAAATAATCATGAATCATATTTTTTTTAAACTATTAGAAAACATTGTTAACCACATTAACAAATTTGAGATTAAAATAAGCCATTTTTCAATTAAAAGACTAAAATATAACTTTAAAGTTGATGGACTAATTTTTTTTAATTAAATTTGGGAGAAAAAAATTACCTTTTTTTATTTAATTTTGGTGCTACAAAAAGAACCAGTGTTAATTTTGAAAGACGTAGAACTTGACATATATTTAAAGGAGTACAAATATATTTAAAGACACTAACATATGATTAATTTCAAATCTACTAGGACATAAGTTAATGTGTCTTCTATTAGCCACTAACATCATTGATCTAATTAATTAGAAACTAAAATAGGATTCTTTTGAAATTATAGGTATTAAAATGATTTTCGTACGTATACGGATTAAAAACAAATTTATGTCAAAATTCAACAATTAAAATCATAATTAAGCCAATTCGAAAACTTGGCTATCGATCAAAATTATATTCTAGTAATTAAATTAATAATTAATAAAATGAAAGGATATTTATTCTAAGAATTTGTAGATCTAATATTTATAGAATCTATATGAGTAATTGTCATCCTTATGTTTATGGATCAAAGTTTATTAGAATTTAGACAAACATTTTTCTTTAAAGGTAGGAGCAAGTTCCACCAGAAAATTGATTATTAAAAAGGAAAGTTACAACTCAAGTCTTTTGTATAATCAACTAGTAAAGATTGCGAAACGAATGAAAAATATTTTTTTTAGTAGTTGCGAAACGAATCAAAAATATTTTTTTAAGGTAATGTTTGTAAAGACATTCGCTGCTAAATTCATTTCATAGGGAACAAAAGCAAACTGCATTTCTGTGTTTTTCTGCTCTACTTGTAAATTTTCTCAAGTATAGGAAAATTTTAGACAAACATATTTTGATAAAAAATTTAAATAAATTTTATAATTAAATACTTAACAGAAAAAAATTTGATATGTAAAAGTTGATAAACTACATTTAAGTGTGTATAAAGAATGGATTCAATGTGACAAATTCTAGATTTAAATTTAAATGTGTATGGCTTAGATTAATAATTTTGATACTTTGCTAATTAAGTTCCATGTACCGCATTATATTTTAGAGGACTTGAACTCAAATATGGTAATTTCTAATTAGGCTTGTATGTACAAATATTAAGTTTTTGAATATATATATATATAAAATATTTTAATGTATAGCACGCTTTAAAAAATAAAACTACCATATATTGATGGAAATATTAACATATTTAAATCAATACTATACTATACACAAATTATATCATGTCAATAATCAATATTCAATTAATTAAAATAGGGATGAATACATACTTGAATTGACATTCATGTTCATGAGTTCTATTGGAAAGATTTCTAGGAGGTTCTTCTTACCACCTTTTAAGGGGTTATTGTAGAGAGTTAATGCTTGTGTAAATTTGCTTAATTAGATGACAAATTTATAACCCCCAGAGTAGGCAGAGACCTTTCTTAATTGAACTTTTTTTTTATCTGATTGACCTAACCCATTACAGAGTCAATCTTATAATCCCAGTTCAAATAACCATATTGAGATGATAAGATACAATAATAATCATATCTTAAATTTTCGGTTAATGATAAACAACGATATTGATATGATAAGATACAATAATAATCATATATTAAATTGTCGGTTAATGATAAGTGATACTAATCCACAATTATTTTCAACATTCTCCCACTTGGATAATATCAATCAATAATCAAAATACAAATCATTAAGCTAAAATGACAATTACTGATATATCATATCATATATTAATTAACAATATGAAAAATCTTAGCAACAAAATAACATCTGATAGGGATATATATCATGTGCATTTAGCTAATAATTTTCATAAAATGTATGGCATAATGTAGTCCCATAAATGACACTACAATGGTCCAAACATAAATAAAATGCTAATAAGAAACATGAAAATAACGTCAACTAGAGCATGTCTATAAAGAAAATAGAAAATTAGACGCCCACTAATGTAATACATCAAAAGCCTTGACTAAACCATGTGAGCTACATGAATAAGAGAAGCTCCAATAGTTAAGGTCTTAGTCAGTGGATCTGCTAACATTTTCTCAGAATCAATGTGTTCGATCCGAGTGTGAAAACTTTGAATTTGCTCTCTAACAAACTGATATTTAATATCAAAATGTTTTGAATGAGTAGAGTTTTTGTTGTTTAGAGAGAAACTCACAGCAACAATATTGTCACAATAAATCACAAGTGGCCTGTAAATGCTTTTAACTATGTCAAAATCATATATCAAATTTTTAAGCCACATGGCCTGGCGAGTGGCCTCAAAATAAGCAACATACTCTGCTTCCATGGTAGAGGTAGCTGTAAGAGACTGTTTAACATTCTTCCAAGAGATAGCTCCTTTTGCCATCATAAAAATAAAGCCAAAAGTAAACCTACGGTCATCAGGGCAACCTGCAAAATCAGAATAGTCAGTGACTTGAAGTTGACCAGACTTCATAAAAGTCAACTTATGATCATTGGTTCCCTATAAATATCGCATGACCCTTTTAACGGCTTTCTAATGACCTAAACCTAGGTTGCTCAAGTATCTCCCTAAGACATAGACAATGAAAGCAATATCAGGATGAGTATAGACTTGAGCATACATCAAACTTCCAAAAGCGGAAGTGTAAGGGATTTTCTTCATATTATTCATTTTTTCATCATTATGAGGATATTGTTTGTGAGATAATTTGTCACCGCGTTGCACAGGTGCAACACATGGGAGCAAACATTCATGTTGAACCTCTTATGAATCTTCTCAATATATCCTTCTTGAGACAATCCAACTATGCCACATTTATCACAATGAATTTGGATGCCTAGAACAACAGAAGCATGACCAAGATCTTTCATATCAAAATGGCTACACAAAATTGATTTTGTCTCAACCAATAGGTTCATACAACTACTAGCAAGAAGAATATCATTGACATATAATACGAGAATGATGAAATTACTCCCACTAGTCTTCAAGTAAATGCATTGGTCTGCAACATTTTCCTTGAAATTGTAAGCGGTGACAACTTGGTCAAATTTTAAATACCATTGCCTAGATGCTTGTTTCAGTCCATAGATGGACCTTCTAAGTTTACACACCAAATACTCATTGCTTACCTCAACAAAACCATCAAGCTGAACCATGTAGACATCCTTAGCAAGATCTCCATTCAGAAAAGTTGTCTTTACATCAATCTGGTGTAGCTCTAGGTCAAAATGAGCAACTAAAGCCATGACTACTCGGCGTGCGTCCTTCGTTGAAACTGGTGAAAAAGACTCTTTATAGTCAATGTCTTCCCATTGACTATAACCTTTAGCTACTAATCTAGCATTATACTTATCAACCTTACCATCTGGAGAACGCTTTGTCTTAAAGACCTATTTAGATCCAATAGTCTTACAACCTGCTGGTAAGTCCACAAGATCCCAAACATTATTATGAGATATGGAAGACAATTCATCATGCATAGCTTTTAGCCAATCAGAAGCATGAGAACTAGAAAATGCATCCTGAAATGTGATAGGATCATCATCATCATGTGGATCATATTCGTGCTCTTGAAGGTATACAACATAGTCATTTGGTATAGAAGACTGACGTATTCTCTTATGGGGCCACATCAAAATCATCAAGTTGTTGATCATTAAGTTGTGGTTCATCAACTTGTGGCTCTGTCATTTGTTCGTCTTCCCTCTCAACAATTTGTTCATCTGTGTGAACCATTGGGATTGAGACGTCTGTAGGAAGAAAAGTGGATGGTAGTGGAAGTATGGTTTGATCTTCTCTAAGATTCATCAATCGTGGAGTATAACTCCCACTGTCCAAATTTTCCTCAAAGAAAACTTCTCTGTCAGATTCAATAACTCGCATAGAGTGAGAAGGACAATAAAATCTGCATCCTCTGGAACCGATGCAGTAGCCAATGAAATAACCGCTAATAGCTTTGAGATTGAGTTTCTTTTGTTGTGGATTATAAGGTCTTACTTCTGCCTTACAGCCCCATACTTGGAAATGTCTCAAGTTCGACTTTCTTCTAGTCATATGCTCATATGGAGTTTTGGGCACAAATTTGTTAGGTACTTGATTAAGAATGTACATAGCAGTTCTCAAGGCATCTCCCAAAGAAATTCTGACAGAGACGAATGGGATAACATTCATCTCACCATGTCCATGAGTGTTCGATCTCGTCTCTCAACAACGCCATTTTGTTTAGGAGTTCCAGGCATGGTGTATTGAATTTCAATTCCATATTCATCAAGGAATTGAGCAAATGATCCTCGATTTCTTCCTGTCTCGTCATAACGACCATAATATTTTCCTCCTCTATCAGACCTTACACACTTAATTTTCTTCTCTATTTTCAATTCAGTAAAAGCTTTAAAGGTTTTAAAGGCTTCAAGAGAGCTTGCTTTATCCTGAAGAAGATATATCCATCCATATCTGGAGAAGTCGTCTATAAGGGTAATAAAATACCTATATCCACCCATAGCAGTAGGAGTAATAGGCCCACACATGTCAGTGTGAATTAATTGTAGCACATCATCACATCTATTTGAACTTTATTCCTGGTTTTGGCAGTGAATTTTCCCTTGATGCAATCAACACAAGTGTCAAAATCTGAGAAGTCAAGATCATGCAAAATACCTTCCTTTATGAGTCTTTTGATTTGAGGCCTAGAAATATGCCGCAAACGTCTATGCCATAACATAGAGGAAGATTCAGCAATCCTGTTATGTTTACTCCCAACAATGAAGTTAACTGACATATCAGTTATGCTTAACATGTAAAGTCTATAACACAAAATTCCCTAACCAACAATAGTTGATTATAATAAATCACCAATTTACCATCGCCAAAATAAAAATTGTATCCACATTTGTCTAAAGCAGAAATAGATATCAAATTCCTTCTCATGGAAGGGACATAAACAACATCTTGCAATAATAAAGTGTGTCCAAAAGATAAACATAAAGAAACGACTCCAATACCATCAACAGGTACTCCAACTCCATCTCCCATAACAATCTTTATCTCAACATCACCTGGTTTCTTCAGACTTATGAACCCCTATAAAGAATTCACAACATGAATAGTAGCCCCTAAGTCTAGACACCAGGAATTTGGAGGAACATCAACCATATTAGATTCGAAGCAAGTTAGTGCTAATAGATTACCTCATTTCTCCTCTTTCTTTTTCAGAATATAGCAATCTTCCACCTTGTGACCATGTTTCTTACAATACTTGCAAGAACCTTTAAAGAATTTGTTCTTAGATTCTAAAAGTTTCTTTGCTTTTTCTGTTCCCTTTTTCTTCTTTCCTTTATATTTCCTAGCACCTTTAGTACCTGAATTAAAAGTAACAAACTGAATGCTATTAGTCTTATTCTTCTTCATTGATTCGCCTTCATGGGCGATTATTGCAATAAGTTCATCCACTCCATAATCATGCTTCTGAATTATATGAAGTCTTCATGATGTCAAACTGAGAAGGTAGAGATTCAAGGATGTGATAAATTAAGGTGTTTTCCCCAACCTCAACCTTGAGTTGAGAGACTTCAACTTATTATAGAAATGCACCAACTTCATAATATGCTCATGTACACTGCTGACACCATCATATTTGGTCTTTTCAAATAGGGAAAGGTATTGACTTTTCTGTGCCTTATCAAAAGTTGTAAATTTTTCACCAATTACTTTCAGAAAATCATTGGTATCATCAAGATCTAGAAATGCTCTGTCTGATTGATTTCTCTATGGTGAATTTAATCATCTTCAGGAATACTCTGTTAGAGTGTTCCTATTTCTTATGAGAAATTCGTTGAGCTTCAAAAGACTCATTAGTAAGAGGCGCAGACCTTGTCGTCCTCAATGCCAAGTCCAGATCGCCAATGGTCAAGTAGAGATCTAAAAATTCTTCCAAGTCCTTATAATTTGTTCCAGCTGGAGTTTTGATAGAATTAAGGAAAAAAATTGAACATCATAATAAAGAAAAAATGTGATTTAAAATTTCAGTTTAAAGTAAATCCCTAAGCAAATTAGAATACATTATAACTTAAATTAATAAATCCTAGCACCGATAGGGTACAAAAAAACTTCATTAACATGAGTCAAGAGAAATGCATTGTACAACAACAAATTATACTAATAATAACACACTCATAGGGTATAATTATCACTAATATAATGAATCAATATTTATTTCACAAAATTTACGCAAATGCATCCACAATAGGTGAAATTAAAATTATGTAAATTAAAAGAATAAATCATGCTTATTGCCAAATAAATTATATAATTTTAATCATATTAAAATATGACAAAAAAAATTCATATCATCATGCCCACAATAGGCGGGTGATCACAATGCAAATTAATAGAAAAAATTATGTACCCAAGAGATATCAATTAAGATTATGCATAATTTAATAAAGTGACCTATAATTATGTTATAAGTGATAATTCAATATTGAAGAGGGTATAGTACATAAATGATGAATGCTAATATTGAAGGTAATTATCACAACAAAATTAGGCCCAAAATTTGAGAGTAATATGCCAAAAATTTGAAGTTACGTCTCAAATTAATTATAAATAATAAATTCTGATATTATAAAATTTTAAAAAAATTATTAATAATTTTAAAATATTAAATAATTAATATTTTAGGTAAAACACAAAAAAATGGGTACTAGAAGTGGGCCCACGCTCCCGTACATTCCCAAGCCCTCAAGTGGGCTTCACATGTACTATTCATCTTCAACCTTTAGACCTTGTGCACTGTTCTGACGTGATTTTGAGTGTTTCCAGCGACCAAATTGAACAATCTTGGACTCGTTTTGATCATCTAGATGTTAGAAACAAAAGCCTTCAATCAATTTTGAGTTTCACTAGATGAGAATAAGGGAAATAAGAGAAAAATGAATCAACTCGTGTTGCAAAAAAAGCGGAATAAATTCCGACGATAGCTCCCTTTTTCGACGTGATTTTGAGCGTTTCCAGTGACCAAATCGAACAATCTTGGACTCGTTTTGATCATCCAGATGTAAGGAACAAAAACCCTCAATCAATGAAAACAAGGAAAATCGTAGAAAGATGCATCAACTCGTGTTGCGAAAAACACAGACTAAATTCCGACGAGAGCTCCCTTTTTTTACGCGATTTTGAGAATTTCCAGCGACCAAATCGAACAATCTTGGACTCGTTTTGATCATCCAGATGTAAGGAAAAAAAGCCCTCAATCAATTTTGAGTTTCACTAGATGAAAACAAGGGAAATCGGAGAAAAATCGAATCAACTCGTGTTGCGAAAAATGCAGACTAAATTCCGATGAGAGGTCCCTGTTCTGACGCGATTTTGAGCGTTTCCAGCGACCAAATCGAACAATCTTGGACTCGTTTTGATCGTCCAGATGTAACTAACAAAAGACCTCAATGAATTTTGAGTTTGAGTAAAAAACGAAAAAAGAATTGGAAGAGGAACAAAACTGCATTTGAAATATCGCAAAATGGCATAGTTGGTGTTGCATTTCAAAAAAGCACCTTCCTTTTTTTTTCTTTTCTTTTCTTAGAAAACATTGAATTTTTATGATTAAAACATTTGAATCATGCAAACAACATATAATTATTCTTGAATTGGCATATAATATTGAATTTTAAAAAACATAATAATAATAATAATAATAATAATAATAATAATAATAATAATAATAAACCCTCAAAATAATTTCATAAATTTAAGAAAATAAATTAAAACAAATAGATTTATTCAATTGATAACGATAAAATGTATCTAGCTTGGATTTGATACCAATTGATGGAAATATTAATATATTTAAATCAATACTATACTAGACACAAATTATAGCATGCCAACAATCAATATTCTATTAATTAAAATTGGGAAGAATGCGTACCTGAATTGACATTCATGTCCATGAGTTCTATTGGAAAGATCTCTAGGAGGTTCTTCTGGCCACCTTCTAAGGGGTTATTGTAGAGAGTTAATACTTGTGTAAATTTGCTTAATGGGATGCAAAATTTATAACCCCCCAGGGTAGCAGGGACCTTTCGTAATTGAAATTTTTTTTATCTGTTTGATTTAACTCATCACAGAGTCAATCTCACTGTAATCCTAATTCAAATATCCAAATTGAGATGATAAGATACAATAATAATGATATCTTAAATTGTCGGTTAATGATAAACAACCATATTGATATGATAAGATACAATAATAATTATATCTTAAATTATCAGTTAATGATGAGTGATACTAATCCTAATTATTTTCAACATATATTTCCCTCGAATTATACTTTTATAATTAATGCACATGTACCAAATTAAAATCATAAGATTAAAACTCACCAAGGAAGGAAGCAAATTAAGAAGGACATGCAAGCCAAGTATGACTGCACCATTGAAAACTTCCTCATTGATAAAGGTAAACTCAATAAGTCACTTTCAAGTGTGTTGATCTAAATAGAGTGAGAACCTTAATAGTAGTTAGTGTCATTATTGAAACATTGATCACCAATAATATTGTTCATGATTCTCTCAGTGCAGTACAACGTACGATACAGGAGTAGTGATTCGTTAACCTATCATCAATAGCTCAAATAAAACCTAAAACCATAAAAAATCAATCCAAGGAATCCAAAAGCATGAAAATGCATCATGACTCATGTCAATCCTAGTATGATTCGGAAATTATGAGATTGGTTTAGTGATAAACTAAAAAGATGAAAGAGAAAGAGGTTGTGAATTTGAATCTTTTTAATAACAAAAAAATAATGTATTAACAATTAATATTTAACCTATAAAAAATCCTATTATAATTCTATTCCTCATGCATAAGTTTTTCATTTCACACTTTTCACCTCACCCCAACCTCCACTTATATAAGAGTGGAGAGGAGTATTAGTGTGAGAACCTATTGGTCAAAGGGTTTATCAAATTTCAATGTAGTAATCAATACACCTGAAAAAGGTGAAGTAAAACAAACTTAACATCCCTTCTCTATGCTAATAATAGTAGATTAGATTATTTAATTTGTTTAAAAACTTTAGGTGCATGTTATTTTAGTATTTTTTATTTTCTTTTTCTATAAAAAAAGTAGTAGTAAAAATACATTTAATTACAATTTAAAAATTATTTTCTCTGTAAATATTTTTAAATATCATCTGAAAATAGAAAATAAAAAAATTCTTTTTATTGTTTACCAAAATCAAAACTATATAAAAAAGTAATAACAATATTACAATTATAATAAAAAATATTTAAAATTTATTTAAAATTATTTTATAATATTTTTACTAAAATTGATTAAATTTAAAAATGTATTTTTTAAAAATAGAAAATATAAAGTAAAAAAAATGTATTTTCTGAATGTTAAAAACTTAAAATGAAAACTGTTTTCTAAAAATAAAAAAAGAAAACATATTATCAAAATAAACATCTCCTTAAATACCTATTTTTAGTGTCATAAATTTGATCAGAATAAACACATGTTAACTTTACCGAAAATATATATTTGAATAAAGATTAATTATCAAAATTTAATTAATTATTATATTAGGTAAAGATATGATAAGTTTTAGGGATGACAAAACTCAATCAACCATGGGTTTGCAGCAAAAAAGTGTATTGAACCTGCTAATCCTCTTTGGTCTATCCCGTTTAACCTATCAACTTGGCGAGTCAAAGGTAGACTAATTCATTTTAAAATTATATTATTTATATAAAGTAATAAAACAATTAAAACATAAAATAAATTGTTAAGGAGAATTTATAAAAATTACTATGTTAAGAAAGTTTGTCATAAGTTTATCATTTACTTTTTGTAAAATTTTGATATTCTCAAGAAATAAAACCAACAATTACTTTTTGTGACTTTCCATTTTTTATAAAATCATAATTTTATCAAGGAAATAAAAAATGTTACTATTAAAATTAAATTTTATATTATTTTAATAAAATATTATAAATATATCTTTTTTACAAACTTAGTGGGCTGGTTCGCCCCACAATCCGGTTAATGACAAAAAATTTAAATTTGCACTCCTAAAATTTGAATTCACACTTACTGAGGTATAAAAAGACTTACATGCCCTTCATCTCTTACAATTTTGGTTATAAATTATTTTAACTCTTCGTAGAGATCTCTACAGAGAGTAAAAAAATTGAAACTTTTTTACTCTCCATAGAGATCTCTCCAGAGAGTAAAACAAATTTCTGAAAAGATCTATACGGAGAGTTAAAATAATTTATAGGCAAAAATTTCACTGCCCACTTAAGCTATTAAAAATTTTCATTGTCCTAAAAAATCCAACTTGTGAAAACAATGTGAAGCTATAAAATAGTAATTGGTAAGGTTTTAAATAGCATGAGTTATCTCCTGCAAGCTGTAGAGCTACATAGCAATCCCTCCATAGAGAAAAGTTTGAATATTATGAGTTTAACTCTTTGTAGAGATCTCTATGGAAAGTAAAAAAAAAAGATTTTTTTTTTACTCTTTGTAGAAATCTATCTAAAGAGTAAAAATATAAATTAAAAAAAAATTAAAATGATAGTTGACATTTGAAATTTGGTAGGTAACATTTGAAATTCCCATGCTGGACGACCAACCTACTGGCATGTTTTGTAACCCTAATAAGTTCTAGGTTAATTAATTAACCCCATTAATTATAAACCGTTGAGGGCTTGATCAATTCTCCATAATATTCAACAAGTATATACAAAATTTGTAAATCTCCCCCATTTTTTCACCTTTTCAACAAACTACTCTCTTACTGAGTACTCCATACAACACAAATTACACACTATATAAGTTTTTTATTCTTGTTTATGATATTATTATTTGCAATTTTACTTTTATTCCATTTTATTTTATTGGTGATTGAATCTTATTTCTCTCCCTACGTGTCAAGGGTGATATATATGTTTTTCGAAAGAGGCCAAATTTTATTGATTCAAACATGAGCAAACTCACACCTATCAAAAGGCATGACCTGTAAGAGTTTGCTAATTCTATATGAATAGCAAATTTAACAACATTCATATAGAAATAAGATTATCTAACTAAAATACCCCCATAGTCACCTGCTAACAACTTCACCCATGAGTACAAAGAAAAACCCCATTTGAAAAAGATTATGCTTTCCGATTGCCAATTCTACTAAAGCACAACTCTGGATGAATGACCGCTCGACAAATGAAACTGAAGAGGCATTAAAGAGTCTTTTTAACCACATCCAAGCCCTTTGAAGGGACAACTGCTAAACTTCCTCTACAATAAAGGATTGACCCCTTAAAAACAACGACTTTCTGTGCTACCTAAATTCCTCACAAAGTAGCCAACCAAATCATACTCAGGATATCCCGTGAAGCTTTACCATCTAAGGAAGAGATACCCAAGTGATGCCAAAAGCTAGACTCATAATCTGAAGGCAAAACAATCAAATAACCTAACTATTTGTAATAGTACATCCAGACAAGATAGTTAGATTTACAGGTAAATAGGAAATGACTTATAAATTCAGGGATCACACTACACAGAGGGGACATAACATTTGATGGTAGAACAATATTTCTCTTTGCCAATTCAACCCTGGTAGAAATCCTATTATGAATCACCTTCAACGTGAATGCAACAACTTTAGGTGACACCTTAGCTTTCCACACCCTATTGAAGAAGATAGAATTACCAAGTTGAGGTCCTCCACTGGCTAACCGATATGCTTCCTTTATCGAGTACTGGTCAGAATATCCACTACTAGCACCCACCTCCAACAATTGTTCACATCACAGCGGATAGAAACCTTCCAAGACTCCCTCCAACTTCTTAACCCACTCAACCTCCCAACTAAATAAACTCCTATGCAAATTAAACCTCGAAATCCACCTTTGGTCCTTCCAGCCCCCCACCTAAGAAATAGTTGCCTCCTTTTGGGTGGACAGATCATAAAGTCGAGGAAATATAATTCTAAGACCTCCAGACACCAACCAATCCCCATCCCAAAATTTATAGAAAGACCCATCCTAACAAGGGGCTTGACCACACCAAAGAACCACTCCCTCCTCCCCCACAATGTTGGTTCCAAGGGGGAATCTAGAAGGGGGGGGGGGTTGAATAGATTTACCAAAATATTTTTTAAACTTTTCTATTCAAATCAATATCAGAGTTTTCTTTTTTTCAAAAAGATCCCTCTTAAAGAAATTTTCAAAATCTACCTTGTAATTTTTGCAAATGGGTTTTTCAAGAAAGAAGACAAGACTCAATCATTTTAATGTATATAACAATAAACTTGATATATAGCAATTCCTTCAAGAATGGTTTACTATTGTAATTAGTGAAAATACTATATGAATTGCACCAACAAGTTTATCAAACACAAAATAAATAGGTAGATAAAGAATTGAATCAAGTTTCAAACCCACAATTCTTGTTACAATTACTCAAACCAAATATCAAAATAAAAGTATTGTAAAGTATAATCTATTGCAAGAAAACTGTAGAAATTTGTTTCAACTGCAAAAACCCAATCAATGGTTATCCAAGATCTCAATAAAATTCAGAATTAAAGATTATAGGATTAGAGAAATTGCAAGTGATTATATTGATTTAGTCAACCTGACCTACATCCAGTTTTCAGACGTAACTTTCTACTAATATGCCTTCCACTAAAATTTCAGTACATGCACACCACACATACATATTTTACACTCGGAAAGATTCAAATCTCACAAGAAGAGACTTCCTCTTGTACCCCACAAAAGTTTGCTACATCGTGACACCCCGCCACTCACAATGCCTTACTCACAACACCTCATTGCAAGATTTCACAACAATCTTAAGAGCACCTCAAAAGATTGTTAAAGATTGTGCGAAAACACAAAATAGGGTATAGAACAATATCACCTGTAGTGATGAATACCCAATAAGATAGATTAAATCTTAATGTAATCTCTTCCTTGAATCTTGAATTTCTTGTACCTTCAAATCATAAAAAATGGGTATAGTTCTTGGAAAGAATTTAGGTAAAATAGTTAATAGTAGTAACATTCAATGAACATTTCGAAAGTTAGTTAAAATCAGTTTTGAAAATTATTTTATATGAGTTTTGAATTAGGGTAATTAATTACCTACTTGATTACCCGACATCCTACTTAAAACTGGTCCAGAATGCATGTTCTTTGGAATAATAGTAATCTCAATACCCCAAAATTCCTCGAAGGGTAATCAATTACCATAATAAGGTAATCAATTACCTTACCATAGTTTTCACTTTTGAGGATTTTTCAACACTTCCTAGCCTATGTAATCTATTTCTAAACTCCCCAAACACATTCCAAGCCTATCTGAACACACAATACAAGTATCACAGGTATCAAACATGTTTGGTACCATAAAATTTATTAAAGCAAAACTAAGAAGTAAAATTCAAAACCAAAACACCAAAAGAGATACCTCATGCTTTCCAAAGCCTTTGGTTCCAAAAATCTCCCCCTTTTTGGTTTTGATGAGGCAAACACCACTCTTCTAAGATCTTCTAGGATTTGCTCTTGAATCAAACACTTTGAGAATGGGTCATTCAATCTTCCATTGAGAAAATTCCAATATCCCTGGATACTTCTCCATAGATACTTCTTCCTCTTATGAAACTTCAAACAAAAAGGTAACTAGAGAAATATGTGAAAAAAATGGTTAATTTTGTAGAAGAGAAAATAGTCAGGAAGGCTTTAAAACCAAACCTACACAAATTATGCACTTATTATGCAGCAAAATTTTGCATAAACTAGTAAAATACTACAATATTATGTAGCAGAGTTCATCACATAAATAACTTGAAATTCTGCATAAATGTAGCTTCAATTTCGTTTCAAAAGACATGCAAAATTGAATTAACATTTCTAACCTCTATTCCTTTGAAAAATAGGGTACATGCTAACACAAAATAGAGTCAAATTGCAGCCAATTTAACAACAAATTCACACCAAATTTAAACCAAAAGTTATGCTTTTATTGATTTTTAATTGATGATACAATATTAATCAGCACAATACAAATCAGAGCTTAACCAAAATGCAATTAAAAAAAATACTAATCAACTGAAATTCAACAAACAACTTGAAATTGAGATAAAATTGTAGACTGCAAAAAGAAACATAATGAAATCCTACATGCCTAAAAGCTAAAATGCAAGGGTGCATTGAAATTCTACTAATTCCCTAAACTCCTTTTCATGCATATTTTTCATAGCACACATCTTCTTCAAAATCATTTCTTCAAAGGTTGACAGTGGCTTAGGCTCCACTTCATCTTCATCATCTTCAACAAGGATTTCATCTTTATTTATCCAATGTTCATCAGTCTTTACCATCTTCATCATCTTAAGTGTCGTGTCCTTCATAAAATGGATATCTTTAGTCACTTGTCTTGCTTCATTGGATGTATCTACACCATACCTTTCAAGCACATTAGACATAAAGACAACATAGGGACACTTATATTCATCAAGCCTTTTTGTTTTTATCATGGTGTCCTTAATCACATTCAACCAATTTACCTTGATGTTGTTCTTCATGGCACACAAGAGGATCATATATTCCTCCATAATCTAGGCATGGTTGCTACCTTTAGCAGCCAAAATCCACACAATTGAATAATGAAGTAGGCGATCATCCACCTTCATACTGCTAGTGTTGAAGACAATTTTCTTCTTAGAATCCTTCTTTGAGCCCCTTCTAGTTTCCCATTTCGCAGGCCTCACAAGCATAGATTTGAAACCTCAATTTTTCTATAATTGACTGCATTCTCCTTAAGGTCATCTACGCTCACATCTATGCCCTCATTGATAATTCTACCAATAGTTATAAAAATCTCATATGTGAGAACAATTTTCTTTTTCTTAACCTCAGAAACCAAATTTTCAAAATTATCAATCTTCAAATTAGAAAAGAAAACCCTCACCAAATCAGGATAAAACTTGCCCTTCAACTTAACAAACTTAGATAGGCCTTGAAACTCTAAGCCATTATGAAAGCTAAAACCATTTTCAGTCAACCATGAGAACATAAGGACCTTAGGAGAATTTACCTCCTTTCCAGCATAGATTCTGAAAAAGTCATCATGTTGCTCTTGGTTAAAGAACCACTCATGAGCATAATCCCTTGCCTTGGCTGGTGACCCTTGTGTAGGGCATTTTGGAGAAGTGGGTTTCTTTGGAGTGAGCTTAGAGCGGAACTCTCTTCTAGTAGCCATGTGCTTCACTTGCTTACCCTTGCTACTGCTTCCTTATTCTATAAGGATTGAGTAGTGGGGTTTTGTAGAGAGGGATTAGGTTTTGAGGATGAGAGAAAACAAATCACAAATAATCTTGAAAACCACAAATTGGAGTGGGTTTATTGAACCGTAGCAATTTTCGCACAAAGAAACCCTTTTGGAGTTAAGGGATGAAAGAATGGAATGAATGAAATGAGTGCCCCTTTTCAATTTAAACTGAGGAGAGAGTTTTAGCACAGGTAATCGATTACTATTTTATGGTAATCGATTACCACGAGGCCCAAACTTGGTTCTAAAAAAACTAGCCTCTAGATTAGGTAACAGTTACCACAGTGTAATATGCCTCTAAATATGATTTTCATGCTATTTCATTCCAATATAACATGATGTTGTGCTTCTAATGCATAAGCAATGATCAAATGCAAACAATTTCAACCAATTCATGCAATGTCTCATGCAAAATCACTTATTCATGCAATTATGCATACAAAGTCAATCAAAATTAGTTAGAATCATAATTCATGTTTGCTTACTATAGCAAGCTCTCTTTTGAGCTTGTAGAACCTTTCTCTTGGTAGTGGTTTTATAAACATGTCAGCTAGCTGAAACTCCATTTCTATGAATTGGACTTCACAATCTTCTTTCTTTACATGATCTCTTAATAAGTGATGACAAATCTCTATATGTTTTGTCTTTGAATGAAGCATAGGATTCTTTGTCCGATTAATTGCACTTGTATTATCACATTTGAGAGGTATTTTGTTGATTGTGATGTCAAAGCCTTCAAGTTGCTGCCTTATCCATAGGGATTGAGCACAACAACTTCCAGCAACTATTATTCTGCCTTAGCAGTTGATAAGGCCACACAAACTTGCTTTTTGCTTGTCCAAGATACTAGACTGTTTCCAAATAAATAATAGGTTCCATTTTTGTTTTTCCTATCTAACTTGTACCTTGCAAAGTCTAAGCTAGAAAAGCCAATTAAGGATGGATTACCATAATCGATTATGTACTTGACTTAATTGATTAGCAACATGTTCTAATTGATTAAATTGCTCCTACTGGCTTAATTCTTGCTGAGGAACATTGTAATCTATTAAGTGCTAATGATAGTTGATTAAATTGTTCGAGATGTGTCTGAGCTTGAGGTTAGAATGTTTTAATTGATTAAAACTCGTTTCAATATGTTAAAATAGAGCTTTGAATTTTTTATATAAAAGGATTTCAATTCAAAACTCATATGAACGAATATATACTCTTAAAAAACAATCTGAGATCAAAATTTGAGATTCCAAAGATACAAACAAAGCTTTCTAAACCTGAAACTTCAAGTCAAGCCAAGATCTAACAAATATTTTTCACGATCAAAAGATATTCATAAGTTTGGTTGATATAGTGTTGATATAACTAGTGAGATTACTTTTTGATCAAGATTATCAGTGATATCGCTTCTGTAATCTTTTTATTTTTGTGTTGATTGTGAAAATCATTTACGAAGGTTTCCTAGTATGTTCATGCATGGGTTTTGCATGAGGTAGAATAAATATCTTGTTAAGTTTTCAAGGGTGTACGTGTAGGTTTCATTTACATTTGAGTTTGTATATAAACTCTAATTTGATTCTAGTGTTGGGTTCTTATTCAAGGTAAGTTCCCTTGAAGATTGAACAACTGGATGTAGCCCGTGTTGGGTGAAACAGTATAATTCGTTGTGTTAATTCTTTTCTTTGTTATCAATCTCTTTACATTGCTTTATCGTTTCCATTATAATTGTAAATTTTGGAATTAGTTGTTGAAACTGAATCTAATAAAATATGAAATTTGTTAATTGTTATCTTGTATGTAAAAGGATAAAAAACCATCATCCTTTGCAAATCCAAATGTAGTTGAAAGCTTTGTCTCAACAATATTTCATAAAGATTTTCAAAATATGATTTTTATTAAAAAGCTTAAAAATATTTTAAACCATTCAATTCACTCCCCTTTTAAAAGGTTGTTTGGAGTCATTTAAACATTTCTTAGGTATGTTTTTGTTAGGCAATTTCAATGTAGAACTAACATTCATGTTTTGTTTATTTGTTGGTCATCTTTGTACGTTTACTAAAGAGTAATAAGCTCCATTTGGTCCCTTAGCCAACAAAGATGAATGAGTTCCTTCCTCCACCACTTTTCCCTTATCTAGCACAACAATTAGATCACAGTTTTGTATGGTGCTTAACCTATGCGCCACTACCACACTAGTTCTCCCCATCAACACCCTTTCTAGGGCATCTTGCACCAATTTCTCTGATTGGCTATCAAGGGCACTGGTTGCTTCATCCAACAACAACACTTCTGGGTTCTTTAATATGGCTCTAGCTATTGCAACTCTTTGCTTTTGACCCCCAGAGAGTTGCACTCCTTTATCTCCACACCATGTGTTATAACCATCCTTTAGGCTTGCAATGAAATCATGAGCATTAGCTGCCCTAGCTGCTTCTATTATCTCAGTTTCACCAATCTCGTTAGATGCTCCATATGCAATATTTTCCCTTATAGTGCCACCAAACAATGTTGGCTCTTGACTCACAAGAGCAATGTGCTTCCTTAATGACCTAAGGTGATATGATTTTATGTCTCTACCATCAATTTTCACTGTCCCTTTTAATGGGTCATAGAATCTCTCTATTAATCCTATTATTGTTGATTTTCCAGACCCACTTTGTCCTACCAACGCTGTTGATTTTCCTGCATCTATTTTGATTGAGAAGCCTTGAAAGATCATCACATTGGGTCTTGTTGGGTATGCAAAATGCACATCAAGAAGCTCTATTTTTCCTCTTATTTTTTCAAGCTTGTTCCCATTTATTATGTCATCAGGTTCAATTTTTGTGTACCTATCTAAGATTGCAAAAACTGAACTCACAGCATCAACCCCTTTAGCAAGGTCATTGGTTATGCTACCAGCTTCTGCAATGACCTTACCTGTGCTCACTAAGATGAAAAAAGTCTCAAATAGTACTTTGGCATTCATATAGCCTTGAAATACAAGTTTGTTGCCATACCAAAAGGCTAAAGCGTAAGAGCAAAATCTAAGGCTTTGGGAACATGCAAGACCAACACCTGCAAACCATGATTGTCTAATGCTTTCATGACATGGGCCTTCTTGAGCCTTTTCAAGTATTTTGAGGATCCTATCTTGGGAAGAAAAGGATGTGATGGTTCTAAGATTGGAAACAGCTTCGACAGCTATCTTGCTACTCTCATCTTGGGCCTTAATGGCCTTATTAGACATGCTCTTAAGAAGGACACGTCTTGTGTAGAAACAAGCGATAATAATGGGTTGAATTGCTATCATAATAATGGCCAACCTCCATGCAATAATTAGACCCATGGTGAAAGCAATTACTATGGCAGAAATGGTTTGCACCACTAAAGCCATTCTATCTCCCACTAAAGACCTTACCTGTAATGAGAAATACCATAGGTTAAAACAAAGTTATAAAAGATAAATATGAAGAACTAATTAACTCATACTCAGAATGCACAAGACAAACTTTAAATAATAAAATATTCATAGATAACAAGATAAGACTTAATGAATGGAAACTACATAACAATCACTCATAAAGGAAATAACATTATTACAAAGAGAACATTTTGATTGAAATGGAAAGTATGAAAGATAACTTACAAACTACGATCAAAATGAAAAAGATCATTTATTGAATTTACTTCCACAAAGTTACATAAAGGTTCTTGATTTTCATCATATTTCCAAATATTATTAATTTCTTAACATATTTATCAAATAAAACATAAACATGCATATTATTTTTATCGTCTATGAGTGTAAGATTTCTAAAGCATAGTTGAAATAAAAACCTTAAAACATTACCTTTTTTTTTTTTTTACACCTCATACAAAAACATTTCATAAAGTATGCATAAAATAAAAATGGATATATGCAATAAAACATAAATGTTTTAGGAAAGATAATGGTAGCAATGATAATCATAATAATAACAACAAAAAAAAACATACCACATTGGCTTCTTTGTCAAGTCTAGAACAAACAACACCAGTGACATTTTCATCTTGATCGAACCATCCAACTTCAAAAGTAAGTATCTTAGAAAGCATTCGTTCTCTGACCCTTTTAGTTAAGTACTCTCCCATATAAGCAAAGTTATAATGTTGAAGGATATTAACCACCAAGGAGAACACAGCCAATCCTAGGAAACAAAGTGAATAGATCTTGGTTTTATTTTTTATCTCATCATCGTCTTGGAGAAAGTAAACAGATATCATCGATCCCATTATAAATCCATATATAGGATGAATTGCACCAAACAACACACCATTCAAACACCCTAAACATGCTTGCTTCCACTCTGGAAAGTTGAGTTCTAGCAACCTTCTAAATGAAGGAAGTGGCAACTTCTTATCTTCCACAACCTCTTCAACATTATCCTCACAAACAACACGAGGCATTGAATTGGAAGAGCTAGATTGACTCACAAGGGAGAGCCTACGATTGCTTATGTTGTGTATGTCTTTGTTTAATATGGATGAAGGAAGAGAAGGGTGAAAAAGGGTGTCTTTCTTTTCATTTCTTGCTTGTTGAACACGAACCAGTGCGATGTAAAGACCATTGTCATTTTGGATTAGTTCATGGTGTGACCCCATCTCCATGATTTTCCCACTTTGGACCACAACAATCATATCTGCATTTCTTATTGTAGATAATCTATGAGCAATGATTATGGTAGTGCGTCCCACCATTACATTGTCTAGTGCTTCTTGCACAACTTGTTCTGACTCAGAATCTAATGCACTTGTAGCTTCATCTAACAAAAGAATTTGTGGCCTTTTAATTATTGCCCGTGCTATAGCAATTCTTTGCTTTTGTCCCCCTGACATTCGAACTCCTCTTTCCCCAACCTAAAAATCATATGAAATTTTTTCATGTAATTAAATAGTTTAACTTTGATTCAATAGACATGTATTCTTTTAATTTAAAAAAATCACTCAAATAATTTTTTTAGCTTGTATTCAAACAACTCTATATATAATTGTAAAAAAATAAATTGTATCATCAACTTATTACAAGATAACACCCTACGTACAATATTTATAGTAATATTATAATAGACAATTCAATGATATGACAATTCAAGACTGTCACTGTGTTTTGATTAAATACGTAGAGTATACATTAGTTTCAAATTATTAGAGTAAATTTTGATTCTATTCATGGATTCAATCATAATAAAAGAATAAAAGGATTTAGACGAACAAAATGTTTGTAGGTTACGTGGAAAACATTCTTGTATGAGGTTAATGTATTACACTAGTTATCTGTTCCCATGAGCCAGTATTTTCATGCTGGTTATTTATAGTATTTTTTTTTTCCTTTTTGAAAGCGATGAGCTATAAGTCTATATTATGAAAATTGTCTATAAAATCAGTTAACCAGACATGCTTCTTTTTAATATTTATTTTTAAATATTATTGTTTTGAATTGTAAATTTGTATAGTCATAAGTTTTAATATGAAGGTTTATACAATATGCTAACTGAGACCGTTTAAAAAATTCAGTTTTAAAATAATAACCATAATTAATTATATAATAATTGGTTATTTTAATATGATTATAAACTATAATTTGTTTTATCGACATCGTCAATAATTTAAAATATTATAATTAAGTATTTTTATATTAAAATTATGAATTAAAATTTAAATTAAAAGTTAAAAATTATAAATTAAAGAAACAACTAAAACTAAAATATAAAATTAAAAACTGAAAATTAAAAAAAATTAAACTTATTCCTAATAGATTTAACATAAAATGAAGTTAAGTAGTTTTTAGTATTTAAAAAATTTACAATATAAATAACCTAGAATAGTAAAACAAAATAAAGAGAAAGACACAATAAAACCAATATGTTTCTTTAGTCTAATGATATGACTTATCACTCTCACTTTCAGAGAGTTGACATTGCCATATAACTAATTTAAATAAATTTGAATTTCATAATAAAATTTACATTAGTCTTTGATTTAGTGATATAACTTTAACATTTTCATTTGGAGGGCTTGAGTTCAAATTTTACCTTGTCTAGCTTTTTATAGTTTCAAAATTAACATTGCAACATGTATTTTAAATAAATTTTAATTTTTCTAATAAAATTAACATTGACCTTTGATTTTGTGATATAACTTTAACATTTTGATCTTTCAGACATAGGCTTGAACCTCGTCCTGATTTGATCAACTTTTTAAAATTAAGATGTCATATTTAAATAAATTTGAATTCTGTAATAAAAGTAATGTTAAGATTTGATTTAGTGGTATCACTTAGTATTTTTACTTTCAAAACTTATGTTCGAATCTTATCTTGGTCATCTATTGTAACCAAAATAAAAACGGATTGTCTAATCTATATGATCGTCCACCACATATGAGGTCTCTGCCCCTTTTTTCATATCAACAATTTATTTTAGATTTTTCAACCCAGCAGACTCGGTGGTGAGCTGAACTGGCCACCAATTATGACACGTTTTAACCGCTCTAGATGTGAGAGTATGCTTGCCTCTCAACATGAAATTGCATGGCATGACACACACAAAAAACATCCTAACTATTAAGATATTGGGTTGGTTGGACAAATGAGTAATGACTGACCTGAGTATGGTATCCTTGTGGCAACTGTGAGATAAAATGATGAGAATTGGAAGCTTTTGCAGCCTCCACAACCTCTTCCTCAGTGGCATCCTCTCTTCCAAAAAGTATATTCTCCTTAATGCTGGTTGCAAACAGTGCAGGCTCTTGGCTCACCAGACCCATCTGAGACCTCAACCACTTTAGTTGCAACTTGTTAATGCTCACACCATCAAGACGTATCTCTCCCTCTATTGGGTCATAAAATCTCTGCAAAAGTGATATCACTGTTGATTTTCCTGAGCCACTCCCTCCAACCAATGCCACTGTTTTCCCAGCTGGAATCCTTAGGCAAAAATCATTCAGAATAATACTCTCTGGCCTTGATGGGTACACAAAGTTCACATGCTCAAATTCAACTTCTCCTGAAACGTTCTCTAGAATCTCCCCACTCATGTTGTCCGAATCAATCTTTGGAACCCTTTTTATCACTTCCATTATGCGTTCTCCCGCAGTACTTGCCTCTGAGAAGTACTTCACATTGGACAAACCAGCACCCAATGCTCTGTATCACATAGGAAATAGTTATAAAAAGGTTTCACTTAAGTTTTCACCTCAGTAACTAATGCAAATGCATAAAAACTAGGTCTAAATCTTTAGATACTTTTAGTATTATTATTATTTAATTCATATGAGAATTTTACTTCCTTAACTAGAATTACATTAATCAATAGTGAGGTGTATTCTAAATTTTAATTACTTGGATGAATTAAATGGAATGAGATAAAGGGTAGGTGTATAATTACAATCCTCCAAGTGCTATGGCTGCTCCAACTGCAAAGACAGTCCCACCTTGAGCACCATGGTACATGACCAATCTGCTACCATAATATGAGATGAAAGCCCAAATAGCAAAGACAACACCATTGCTTCCAATAGCTAAGCCTTTTGCTAAGCCTTGTCTCAGTCCCAACTCAACAGAGCCTTGTAAAGCCTCAGAGAAAGCATCTATTGTCTTACTTTCCCCCACAAAGGAATAAACGGTTCTGATGGAAGATATTGCCTGTTCTGCTATTGTACCAGCCTTATTGTACTCTTCTCTTATCTTGCTAGCCAACCCCATTAATGTCCTCCCATACATAAAACCAGGGATCACAAGTAGAGCCACAAAAGGGAACCCCACAAGGGCCAATCTCCACAATACTGCAAAAGCCACTATGTAGCTCCCAACAAACATAGAGGCATTCATCACAAAATTTGGTACCTAGTTTTTAAATTGGAATAGAAACTGTTAATACCACCAACGAAATTATAACTAAAAAAATCATCACGTATATCATATTAGTATGAAAAAAAATGAGAAAATATACTTTTTGTTTTGTATTTAATAATTTACACCAAGTTTTATAAACCAATTTATTTTTAAGATAAAATATTCATATATATATTAAAACTGAACATTATTTATAATAAATAATGTATATTTCAAGGAATTTATGAAAAGAAGTAAAATACTTATTTAGTATCAAAATTGAAATAGCTTAGTAGAAAAACAAGTTATGAGTTTTGGTTTTGGCACACCTTTTCAGCAAGAACATCTTGAATTACGAAGCTGTCGTTAGAGACACTGGTAATGACCTCAGATGTGTTTGTGACATGCAAATCGAAGTATGCTACTTCTTGCCTCAACACTGCTTTTAGGTACCTGACTCTCATTCTAGCAGCCTGTCTTTCTCCTGTTCTTGTCCAACAATAACCCTCTGAAACCCCCCCAAAGGAAAAGCAGTGCAATGTTACTACTTTTGTATCATACCAAAGAAAGATAAGTCTGTCAAAGTCAAATGAAAATCATAGCAAAACTGGCACTCACCAAGGAAAGAAGCAACAAAAGACCCACCAGCCAAATATAACAAAGCCACAGCATTCTGCATCACGACATAATAAAGCCAAATCAAATAATTAAGCTACTCCTATTTCCTTCATATGTTGATGTGGGGGAAATAGAAAAGCAAGATAAAACAAATTAAACCTGATTGATGCTATGGATGAAAGTGTTGCTGCCTATATTGCTGGAAAAATCACCAACATTGTTCATAATTTTGCTGGTGATAAAAGCCAGCAAAGGGATGCCTAAGCCATCACCAATGGCCCCAAGGAGACCAAAAATCATGAGAAACCAATCTAGGCCATCAGCATGCATGAAAATGGACCGAAAAGAGCCACTCTTCTTGGTCTTGCTAGCCATTGAAACTGAACTACTGTTATGATCACCTCCCATTAGTGTAAGCCTTTAATCAATTTCCTCAGAAACAACCAACACTAAGATTTTCTGACCACTATCGTCTATGTGGCTTGTTCTTCAGTCTTGCTTTTTTAGTGACCTCATCATTCAATACTGCAATGTTGTGATGGATTTTATTTTATAGGCACGAGAGAGCTTGGGAGTGTGTGGTGGTGGGGGCCGAAAAAAGAAATGTTTGATTAACTTTCTAGTTTTAATTTATTTTATTTTTTTTGTATTTTATTCTTTTTCCTGTTGAAATATTTTTTTGTTTTCGGTTTCTAATAAATTACTTTTTTGCAAATAGCCACCAAAGTTAACGAAAAATCGTTAAGTAATGAGATAATAAACAATTACTATGTCGTCATGTCTGGTTGATGTATCGATTCAAATGTTTATAAGACATGTGTCTTTTTAATTTTTTTCAAGCTTAATAACTTTTTAGTCCCCAGGTTCTTTTTTATGTTCTGTTTTTGGTCCCTATATTTTTTTATTATTTTCAGTCCATATATATATATATATATATTTTGCAAATTCTTTATTATTAATAAAAAAAATTGTTAAATAGCAATTTGATAAATTGGCTATCACATCATCATACCAACTTCATCAAATTATTATTCACTCAAACTAACTTGCAGCTTATATGTTTTACTTCAAACATAACAACTCTTCCCACTCTCTTTTTGTTTCTTGTTAGAATTTTCTGATCTAAACTTTAGTAAATTTTAGACCCTTTTTTTTATTCTTTATAATGCCAAAACCTTAGAATTTTAGAGATTAAATGAAGAAGAAACAAGAGCTCTTGTGATTTATTAGAAATCAAAATACAAATATCTCTATCATGTGAGTTTTTTTGCTATGTGAATATTTGATTTTGTTAAAGATTCTTTGTTTATTTTTTTCTCATACAAAATTTGAGTAGAATAAGCTAAATATCATTATTAGCGAGGATAGAAAAAAGATAAAGAATCCACTAAGATTTTAATGATAATGAAAATAATGCAAGATTTGATATTAATAAAAAAAAACTTAAGTACATGGGTAAATTATTTTTAATAAAAACATGCTTAATTAAGATAATTGAATAAAATATTTAATAAAAACAAATTAAAGGTAATTAATCTATACACTGATTTAAATAATTAAAGAAGATTTTATAAATAATAAGATAAACTTTTGTGTAGCTAATACATAGTTAATTAACTTTATAGTTAATTAGCTTTAAAATACATATTAACTAAGAAAAATGATATTTATAGTTAATACATAGTTAATTAACTTTAAAATAACTACTAATTTTTTACAGTCAAAACTAATTTGTAGCAAATTTGAAATTCTTAGTGTGGGCTGTTGAGAATAAAATTTCTCCTCATTAATATATTTCAAGAAAGATATTTATTACTCTTAAAATAGACTGTGTGCCACAAACCAACTATCCTGCCAACTTTTAGTTTGTACTAATTGAATTAGGAAAAAAATTGATCTCTTTTATCATTAATACTTGCTTAATGCTCAGTAAATGTTGTTAACTTTTGTCAACACTCTTTCCTCATGGAGCTTAAGTTATACGTGTTCATAGCATTGTGTATGTGGTTAATTGCATTACAAGATTTTTGAAATTAAGCACAAAGAAAATTAGTAGTTAATTTGTAATTAAAAGAATAAACTACAATTTAACTATAAAAATACTACAACATTGGTGTTAATATGAAATTAATAGTTATTAATTAGTAAAAAATAAACTTAGTTAATTGTAATATTAATTTTAATTAAAAATGATATTGGTAGCTAATACATAGTTAATAGTAAATAGAAGTGCAACACAAGAATTTTTCATGCAAAAAGGCATTGGACAAGGGTATCCGATGACTCATACCTATTTTTTATTGTAGCAAAAGGAGTAGGGGGCCTTATTAAGAGTGATTTTGAAGGAAATCTACTGTCTAGAGTGAAGTTAAGGAGGCAGGATCTGCAGGTTGTGTCCCAACAATATACTAATGATACTATTTTTATGGTGACACCTTAGATTCAAAACATTTATACTCTCAAGAGTACACTTAGGTGTTATGAATTGGCTTCAGACTTAAAAATTAGTTTTCACAAGAGCAACCTAGGGGATAAGGGTGAATAATGAAGTATTGTAATCTTTTGCCAGGATTCTTAATTGTGGAGTAATGCAATTGTCATTCTTCTACATAGGGTTATCAGTGGGGACAAATATGAGATGTGAGAGAGTTTGGATACCGGTTCTGGAAAAAATGAGAGCAAAACTTACTTCCTGGAAACAAAAAAATTTATCTCTAGGAGGGTTTAATCAAATCTACTCTTTTGTCTTCTAAAGAAGGTGACTCACATCATTCAGAGTCTACAAAGGCGATTTCTCTTGGATGGATCATATGTAGTGAACAAAATTGCATGGATTAAGTGGGAACTAATGTGTAAAGAGAAAATTCAAGAGGCTCTGGATATTAAAGATGTGATGACATTTAACAAAGTACTCCTTGGTAAGTGGCGATAAAGGATACTTCAAGGGGAGAAATATCTTTAGATCAAAGTTCTACTAGCAAAGTATGGGGAAGACATGAAGAGTAACATATTACTGAGGCTACAAAGTGGTGAGTCTCAGTGGTGGATGAATATATTGAAGGTAACCTTTGATGTGGGAATGGGTGCTTGGTTTTTTGGCAGTGTTAAACCTGTGATAGGAGATGAGTCGATTTTCAAATTTTGGAAAGGAGTGGGGAGGGCTAGAAGAACTTAAGTCTTTGTTTCCAAGATTGTATGTGCTATCCAATAAAAAAGAGACTCTTCGGCGTGAAGTTGGGGGCTAGAATGAAGAGAAATAAGAATGGAGATTTAGGTGGAGAAAAGAGTTGTTCAGTTGGGAGCAAGAATGGGTTATGGAGTTGGAGGGAGTTCTTGGGGGATTGAATTGAGGCGGGATGTCAAAGATGGTTGGAGATGGACAGAAAATGCAAGCAACAATGTCCTGTACTTAGTAAGAGAAACTTATAGTTTAGTCTTTAGGGTGTCTCAAGGTTCTGATTCACGTTTCTTTTGCAGGTTATAGAAGGCGAAGGTGTGTTCCAAGGTCTTGACATTTTTTGGAAGGTAGCTCATAATAGGATCCCCACGAAGGTTGAATTCGCAAAACATAACATTATCCTATCTACTAACACTTTTTGTCTGGTATGTTGTAATAATTTGGAATCTGTGACGCATTTGCTTTTCACGTGTGATTCTAGCTATCAAGTTTGGATGAAATGCTACAGATGGTTAAGTTATTTATGTGCTCTACCCTCGGATTACCAATCTCATTTCTGACAACATTTAGACATTATAAAAGCTATAAGAAAAGTGTTTGGGGATATCCTGGGTATTATTTGGTTAGCAACTTTGTTAGAGATTTGACTGACAAGAAACTCTTTGGTGTTTTAGAGGATGTCTTTCAATGTTAAACAGGTCTAACATGTTTCTTTGTAAAGATCATGGTTGTGAGTGGTTTGTACAGCCAAAATATTGTTTTACTATGATTAGGTAGTGGAACCTTTTGGTTAATTATGGTATTAGACTTTGTGTTAGTGTTGGGGGAATTTTTAATCTCAAAGGCTAGTACCTTACTGCTACTATAATGTGTAAACATTGTCATGTCAGTTTTTGTAATATGGGGGTGCATTATTATTGCTTAATAAAATTTTCCGTTTAAAAAAAAAAACTTTAAATAACCACTAAACATTTTGAAATTAAATTTTGTAACAAATCTTGAAAATTATTGTAGTGGTAATAGACTTTCCTTATTAGTATTGTTAAGTCATTAAACAAATCAAGACCTTTAAATTTAACGTGTTTCATTACAATATATTTAACGTGTATAGGTGTATAACAGACAGAGATGAAAATTGAGTAGATAGGAATGCAATTGGGGCAATCGTAGATAAAAGCTAAATAGACACAAATCCAAGAAAACATGACACATATGCAAGATACATGTCTTAACAAGATGCAAACATGCTCAAGTCAAATGTAGATGCATTTTGAGAAAAAGCAAACGTAGTCGAGTAAGACGCATATGTATCTTGATAAGATGTAGAAGCATTCAAGTAATACGCACATTCACCTCATGAAGATGAGATGCAACTCATAAAAATGCATCTCACAATGAGTAAGAGGCATATGCATCCTGAGAAGATGAAAACACATCCTAAGATGATGAAGATACAAGCACTAAACTTATCAAGACATAGGTACATCTTGTGAAGAGATGACAAAATATGAAGAAGAAAAGCAATGTATCTTATGTGAAAGAAGATGTAGTACATAAAGAAAGAGGAAAGAGAACACGAAATTTAAAACAAAGTTTATCTAGAATCAGACACAAAAACATGACTTAAGTAGAACTTGTACGAATATATCATCACGTGTTCAAAAGCCCTTGGGATGAATCAAGAATGTCTCTTATATTTTATTATATTCGTTATCTTTCAAGAATGCATTTATCTTTGCTTATATTTTATTATATTTGATTGCTTTAAAAAATGTCTCTCATTGATCTTCAAGAAGATAATTTCAAACAAGAAATTTTTAAAAGTACAAGTTGATTGAAAAACATATATCAAATAGGACAGACATCATCCACAAGAAATATTACATTCCTTTTAATTAGGTGAACAAAGATTTTCACAGTTATTATCTACCTATCTAATCATGATATTTTAAATATGAAACAAAACATATTGAGAGAAGAAACACCTATCATATATGTATTTTAGGTTTCAAATAGAGTTAAGCAATCTGCAATTCTATCCACAAGAATTAATCCATACCAATTTTATGGTTAAACATAAATTTAAATTAAAAAAAAAAAAAGATAGACCAAGCTTGATTGTGGTCCTTTTGTTGTTTAATGCTTATCCCTACAAAGAAATCAAAAGGTAATTATTGTTAAATTTGGTCAACACTCTTGGCATATTGTGCACGTAGTTAATTGGAAATATCTTTTTATTATTTTATTTCAACAACAGTATTTATTTCTCTTAAAGTAAACCACGTGTCTCAAAACAACAATCTTGCCTACTTTTTTAATTAACTATAATATTTTTTTAGGTTAATTAGCCACTCATCTCATACTACCATAAATGTAATATTTTTATATCTCAATTGTATTTACTTCTTTTGATTAGAAATTAACTAAAAATTAACCACTATTTTTTATGATTAATTTAAAAATAATTGTATTAAACAAAAGTTAGATGAGAGAGCTTTTAAAAGATTAAGCTACATAATTTTTTGGCAAGCAAATTATATTAAGCTATATAATTTGATTTAACTTATATTTAAAGTTTAATTATTTTACCACGATTAATTGATTACCTTTTTTTTCCTTTTTTTTTTGTATTGTTGTTAAATTTGTCGAGGGGCTTTAATAAGTAAAAATTTCTCAAAAATAACTTTTTGAAAGTTGTTATCATTCAATATATCTATACGGTAGATATGAAACAAAATATGTCGAAAGAAGGATACCTATCATGTATGTGTTTCAGGTTTCAAACAAAGTTAAGCAATTTCCAATCCTATCTGCAATAATTAATCCACCCTATATCATGCTTAAACATAAATTAAAATTAAAAAAATATAATAGACCAAGCTTAATTATGGTCCAGTCCTTGTTGAATGCTCATCCAAACTAAAATTTCAAGAAGTAAACATTGTTAACTTTGGTAACATTCTCTCAAAGAAAATCATGTGCCTCAAAAGAACAATCGTATTTCTAGTTTGTATAGATAGTAAGTAGACGCGTTGCATTTTCTTCAATAATTCATTGTAATCACTCGATTCAGAAATTTGGTCTCACACTCAACTCTATTCAACATTGTATCCTTCAGAAATAAAAATCAAAGGTTTTCTCATAAACTTAATTCACCAATTAAACTATACCATTAGGTAGACTCGTTGAATTAAGAACACAGTTGATTTATTTTATCATTTTAATAAGTTTTTTATTAATTTCATAATTTAAACTTGTTTAATGCTCATCAATACTAAAAATCAAAATCAAGAAGCTAAGTTAACTTTAGTCAATACTTTTGGCACATATAGCTTATAATTTTCATAGCATTGTGTATTTGGTTAATTACATTACAATAATATTTTTGGAAATTCACGAAAAAAAAAATAGTAGCTAGTAGCTCCTGACCCGCACTATCTATTCTGTCAATTAATTTAACAGGATAAAGACAGGCGAGATTTTATTTTAAAAATTTATATTGTGCATATGAATAATAAAATAATTTTAATTATTAAAACATAAATTAAATTATTAAATCAAATTTATAAAAATAACTTTTAAGATAATAAAATAATTTTTTTTATGAATTTTTTCATTTATTTTTTATAAAATTGTAACATTGTCAAAAAAATAACATCAATTACTTTTATTATTTTTCATTTATTTTTATAAAATCATAAATTTATCTAAAAAATAAAAATATTTTTTAAAATAAAATTTATATTATTTTAGAAAAAAATAAATATTCTCTCAAAAAATTTTTGCAGGTTAATCCATTTTACCACCCCTAATTAGTAACTACTTTATTTTATGATTAATTTATAGTAAATTTTTTTTATAAAAATACTACAACATTAATTATGTTATTATAAAATAAGATTAGTAGTTAATTAACTATAAAAATAATCTTAATTAATTTGTAACTACTAAATTTATAGTAATACATAATTAATTAACTTTAAAATAACTACTAATATTTTGATTAAAATTTGTAATAAATCCATATCTCTTCTTGTATGAATTTGCACAACATGCTTTTAGTTTGATCATTAGTTTTAAAATTATGGTATAATTTTTCATTATAATGTTAAAAATAAAATATCTTGGATATTCTTCGTTGAATATTATAAATATTATTATTTTTAAAACAATTTTTTAATTTTATATTAGCACCATTTTTTTACAACAGTAATAACAGTTAATATATCATTAATTCAAATATATTTCGAAAACAACAAAATAAATAATCATAATTTATAATAGTAATATAATAAATTATAAAATGTATTATCTTTCTCATACTAATTATACATCTTAAAGTGCACTTTATGCATTAAAATTATTAAAACAAGTTTTATTTTGTTAAAAATACTTTAAAATTATTTAAATATAATTATGTTATACTAAACCTACTATTAATTAAAATTTTACTTTAGAAACTTCCGGTTAATTCAAGTCATCAATATACACTAATTCTTCATCACGTTTAATTAATGCTCTGGTAGATAAGATTGTTTGAGATGAATCTCTGACTAGGAATAAACAACCCTTGCATATCATTCTAATTTGGTTATTGTTAAAACTTTGCATTTAATCTCAACCTTTTTCGATTTTTTTAAAAAAACATACAAACTATTAATTTTATTTATTAAATTTTTTTGTGTTAATCTTGTCCTCAAAAGTTAAACATATTTTTAGAAGTATTTATTGGTAACTTAGATAGATATTTGAAGAAAATGACTAAATCACTTTAATAATATAAGACTGTTGAGTTGAACTAAGTGAAACTTCTCTCAATTGAAGTAACTGCAAATATTAATTTATTTAAATTTGGTTTGGCAAGCTAACTTATTTAACTTTATTGTTATTAACCAATTGGAGTTTTGTGATTCAAGTCAAGAAAGAGGTCCTAATGTTCCAACTTAATCACATTTACATATTCTAATGGTGAACTGTAATCACGCCCATCTACCAAATCAAATTAGTATTTAGAAGAGTTATAAATTAATGGGAACCTAGAATAATAAGATTAAATTTTAGAGGATTAATATTGAGACATAAGTAAGTGATTAAGGATTGTTCACAAGTTAAATGAGAGAAATTTTAAAAGATTAAGGTATCTAATTTTTTTAATCTAGAAAATTAAATTAAGGCATATAATTTGGTTTAACTTATATTTAAAGTTTGATTTATTTTACCACGATTAATTGATTGATAATTTTTTTTATGTATTATTGACAAATCCAAGCTCTAATAACAAAAATATCTCAGAAGTAAATTTTGAAAGCTTTGACATTCACTACCACTTTGTCGAAAACCTAATAATCAACTCCTTCATGAATTTGTGACAAAGCCAATTGAATGTATTCCTTAATTCATTGGTCACAGTTTCTTGGATTCGTTAAATAAGAGTTTAAAGAGAAGCCGTTTTATGAATAAAGACTATCCAACAAGATTATCCAATTGATTGGTTACAGCATCTGAGAAGCCGTTGTTGAATAAAGGTTCAAATTGGAAGATATAACAATCTTACATTATCTTTATTTTAGGAACCATCCTTCTCTACCATTTTAAGTTATATACAAAGGAGATGAGAGAGGGAAAGATAGAGAAAAGGAAAGAGAGAGGGGAAGAGTAAGTCTAGCAAGATGGGTTATGACTTTGCGTGTTCATAAGGGTTTGCATGTTCAGAGGGGTCTGCCAAAGAACTTAACATTGTTTTACTTTTCTCATTTCCCTGAAACCTTCGATGAGAGAGCATTAATCAAGGTTTTTAGTAGGTGGGTGCAGGTTGGTGACATCTTTCTGGAAAGGTATTAAAGGAAGGATGAGATTCAATTCAATTTTATTTGTTTTATTGATGTCAAGAACCCAAGGTGGTTGGAGAAAGAGCTTGACTAGATTTTTATCGGTAATGGAAAGTTTCGAGTGAATCTACCATTGTTTCACCTAGGAGAAGTTCGGAAGGTTCATACCAAGGGTGGCCTTCAAGCTAGTTTACAACAACCTCGAAGGTAGGTGCCAGTGCAACTAGGTAAGCTTGGCCATTGCAATCAACCCAAGCAGCAAGCTAAGGGGCCTACAAGTGACAAAATAGAGTCATTGGGTCCAACAGGAAGGAGACGTATGTCAGGGTTGTTCAAAAGCCTAAGTTGAATGGGTTGTCCCTGAGTCTAATATTGATGGGGTGCGCAGTTGTCCAATTTAGGGATCTGAAGCAATTGTGCAAAGTGGAGGAACGATTCTATATGCAGGGTTTGGTTTTCATCAAGGTAAGATCTCTTG
Source organism: Psophocarpus tetragonolobus (assembly GCA_037954015.1). Lineage (NCBI taxonomy): Eukaryota > Viridiplantae > Streptophyta > Magnoliopsida > Fabales > Fabaceae > Psophocarpus > Psophocarpus tetragonolobus. Next base: position 29,234,518 of record CM075696.1, on the reverse strand, counting down.
ATGAAGATATGGTTCTATTGTCGAGGTTAGAGAACATGAATGTTGAAGACACATGAGCAACTGATGATAATTTATGGAAGGAGATTTTCATCACAATTTAAAAATAGGACTTGTAGTTTACATCAAGTAGTCGTTTGGCTTGGGTAATATGTAGGGGTCTTTCTTTACAATTTTTGTATTGGGTGGGCTTAAATAAAACTATAAGTAAAGTGGGTTCTTTGGTGCATATCTTGGAAGATACTTGCTTGCTGGAAAATATGGAGTTTGACAAGCTACGAGTCAAGACTTCGTTGATGACAATAATTAATTGTAACAATTCAGTGCATGTTAATAAGAATCCTGTGGTCTTTTCAATAATCGAGGACATAAGCTATGGAGTTAAGTATTGCAGTAAAATCTGCAAACAGTGCAGAACAATTATGGAAGACATAGACTGTGATTCTGTGAGCTCAACAATGTCTTAATGGGATAGAGAAACTACAACTTGGTCGGACGAAGAAGGGGTACAATTTGATGCCTTGGTGGAGGAGTGTGGTTACAGGCCGGAGGAAGTAAATGAATGTGAATAGTCGATACAAAAAAAATAGTAGTTGAAAAGCCTACCTGAACAGGATAGACACATTTCGGCCATGAACGAAGACCTCAGCAACTATATGCAGGGACCTGGCCTCAATACGTCTTTAGGCTACTAAGAGAAAAGGTGGTCGAATTAAGGCGTGAGATGCCCGAGATCAAAGGACACAACCCAACGAAGAGTGACGAATTCAATCACGCAGGAGACGAATCTCATGAAGGAGAGTCAGTCGTGCCTACACGGAGTCAGCCTCCCCCTAGCTTATTTGTTGTCCCCTTAGCAACTCGTCCTCAGCATGAGTACAAACCCATGGAGATCCCACTGCATCGATCCTCCAACCTCACGCCTCGGCAAGCCAAGGTGGCATCTTCCATGGTTAGACCTCATCACCCTTTCACGCTTGAGATAATGGAGACAACATTACCCGAAAGCTAGAAACATGTATCCCTGGAGAAGTATGATGGAACCGCGGACCCCGACGATCACTTGAATGTACATGAAGGATCAGACGGCTTTGTGCAAGATATTCCCCATGTCCCTCTAGGGGCCTACTCTGAATTGGTTCATTCAATTTCCACCTAGCTCGGTGGACAATTTCCAAACGTTAGCAGCCAAGTTCGACAACCAGTTTGCTATATCTCAGCCCCATCGATTCACCTCACAGGCATTAACGACTGTTAAGCAAGAAAAAGGGGAACCATTTAGGTCGTTCATAGACCACTTTGGCAAAGCTGCCTTTACCATCAAGGATCTGCAGCCTGAAGTAACCCTTCACACGTTCCTAACCAATTTGCAACTAGGGACTTTGCGAAAAACATGATTCATGTCCAGCTGAGGAGCATGGAGGGGATGAGAAACCGAATTGTCTCTTTCATATAAATTAAAGAACTGCAAGTTTTCCAAAGGAAAAGCCAAGATGTCGCCCAAGGTCCACACCCGCGAGAAAAAGAGAGGGGAGATAAAGGCAAAAGAAGGGAGGAGTTTAATGACAGACCACCCAGAAGACCTAAGTACAACCATATACCCCTAAACACTTTGCATTCCAAAGTATTGGAGCAAGCTCTGGCAGTGGAACTTCTAGTCATGCTGAAGAGGGTAAATATTCAATCAGGGGCGCATGTCAGTAAACATTGTAGGTATCATCGAAACAAAGGACATTCTACTAAAGAATTCTTAACACTCAGAGACAAGATAGATGACCTTATCAAACAAGGTCATTTGAAGGATTGTGTCTATCAGCAAAGGGGAGTATACCACCTAGGTGCACCTCAGGGGAAACAGGTACAAGATCGCCGAGGTGGTAGACATGAGAAATACTACCATCGAGGCCACGGAAGAAGGAGCAGAAGTAGGTCGAGGGAAAGGAGGATGGCCTATCAGAACAACATTTCGAAGAAGGTAGTCAACACCACAACAGGAGGCTTGGTCGGTGGTGGGGCCACCTGCTCCTCATGAAAAAGACACCTCAGAGCTTTATGTTCTGTAAACGTTGTGACAACACATCTCAAACCATGGATGCCCGCTATCACCTTCACAGACACCAATTTTCAAGCCGTGGACCCTCTGTAGGATGACCCCATGGTTATCAGTGTTGAAATATCCAACTGCATAGTGAGAACAACTTTGGTTGATTAAGGAAGCTTAGCAAATCTACTTTATTGAAAAACCTTCCAAGAGCTCAATTTGACGTAAGATCAGTTGATGCCATATGATGAACCCCTTATTGGGTTTGCTAGAGAGAGGCTAGCCACCAGAGGGTGCGTTGACCTGTACACCAAATTTGGAGATGAAAAAAAGGCTCCACTGAATAGTAAAAATAAGTTATATTGTAGTGCAAGTCAATACATCTTACAACGTGTTGTTGGGAAGTCCTTCCCTTAAAAATTTAGGAGCAATAGTTTCCACACCCTATTTGGCAATGAAATTCCCATCTGAAGAGGGCAAATATCATTACAGTACATGTTGATCAGAGGGCAGCCAAGGAATGTTACCTAGCAAGTCTTATAGTCCAACCTTGGGAGCACGAGCCAAGGACTCGCACTGTTAATATGTTAACAAACCCAAACCTCACAGGAGTAGATCTTGACACTAGGCCTGACGAAACCGAAAAGGGTAAACCTACTGAGGATGTTTCATTGTTCTAGATTAGGAAAGAAACAACTCAGGTCGCCTACCTTGGCTCTTCCCTCCCAAAGGAAAGCCAGATGGATGCCATGCCAGCAGTTCGAGAAAATGCAGACACCACTTATTGCTACAAGGTCATGCCCTTCGGTTTAAAAAATATTGGTGCCATATACCAAAGGCTCATGGACAAAGTCTTCAACCAGCAAGTGGGAAAAAACATGGAAATATACGTAGATGACATGGTGGTAAAAACCAAAGATGCTTAGCGCCATTCCCACGACCTAAAGGAGGTATTCGGCACCATTAGGAAGCATTCAATGAGGCCCAATCTAGAAAAGTGTGTTTTCAATGTGCAAGGAGGCCAACCGAGATAATTGGTAAGCAATTTCAGGGATGAGGAGCTCGACGAATCAAAAGGAAGTGCAACGCCTAATGGGAAGATTGACGGTACTTTCTAGATTTCTACCATGTGTCACCGAAAGAACGAAGCCCATCATTGCTTTGCTCAAGAAAGCAAAACCGTTTAAATGGATTGAGGAGTGTGAGGATGCCTTCGTGGCTCTAAAAAGAACACTGGCCACCCCACTAATGCTTATCAAGCCTACCTCAGACACACTCGTAGTGTATCTCTCAGTCTCCACCTCAGCAATAAGTGTCATCATAGTACAGGAACTTGAAGGGAACCAGCACCCGATGTATTTCATAAGTTGCATCTTACATGATGTCAAGGTTAGGTACCAAGCTATGGAGAAGATGGCATTAGCTCTGGTTAGCACAGCAAGAACTCTGATGCCTTATTTTCAAAGCCACCACATGATCATAAGAACTTATGGCCCAATTACGCGAGTCTTGAGGAAGTCAAAATTGGCAAGAAGAATGGTGGCTTAGTCCATAGAACTTTCTGATTTTAACATCTGCTACGAACTTAGGAGCCCCATAAAGTCCCAACTGTTGGTAGACTTCCTTAATGAGTTCCACCCCATAACCAAAATGGCGTGCATGCAGGCTGCACCATGGGTAATACACGTAGATAGGTCATCTGGTAGTAGTGGGAGTGAAGCTGGGATCATTATAGAAGGACCGAACGGGCTGACCATCGAACAATCATTATAGTTCAGGTTTAAAGCCTCTAACAACCAGGCTGAATATAAAGCCCTGCTGGAAAGACTGAAATTAGTTGAAGAAATGGGAGCCAAGATTGTAAAATGTTTAACAGATTATAAGATAATGACCGAACAAGTCAATGACTCCTTTCAGGTTAATGAACCTCAAATGTTACAATACTACCATGCCTACAAGGAGATGTAGTCCAAATTCGACAAGGTTGAGGTAGGTCACATACCATGGAAGTAGAACGAAAGGGCAGATCAGCTAGCCAAGTTAGCTAGTACCAAGAAGCCAGGACAATTAAAGACCATCATCCAGCAAGAACCTTCCTCACCTACCATAGAAATCTGCATCATCTCGACTGCCGATGACTAGCGAAAGGAGATCACAGATTACATAATGGAAGGGAAAATACCCGAAGACCCAAACCAGGCCAAAGCGATGAAAATCAAAGTAGCCAAATTTACCATGATTGTAGGAGAATTGTACGAGAGAGGCTTCTCAACCCTCTTGTTAAAATGCTTGAACGCTAAAGAAGTTGATTATGTGCTCAGGATAATCCGTCAAGGCATTTGTGGCATGCATACCGGGGGGAGAACATGAGCTACGAAGGTGCTAAAGGCAGGATATTATTGGCCTACTCTTCGATAAGACTGCTCGACCTTTATCAAGAGGTGCACACAATGCCAATAGCATGGCAACCTCATTCACCAATCGACAGATGACCTCAGAGCAATAGCTGCCCCATGGCCATTTTGTATATGAGGTATGGACATTCTCGAACCATTTCCAATGGCAAAAGGACAGGTGAAGTTCTTAGTCGTTGTCATCGATTATTTCACAAAATGGATTGAAGTTGAACCCCTGGCCACCATTTCGACACAGAATGTCCAAAAATTCCTATGGAAAAACATAATCACTAAATTCAGAATCCTTCATGCGATTGTTACAGATAATGACCTTCAGTTCACTGATAAAAAACTGAACTCTTTCCTAGAAGGTCCGCATATCAAGCATATGGTGACCTCGATGGAACACCCACAGTCAAACAAGCAAGTTGAGGTCGCCAACTAGGTGATCCTAGGGGAGTTGAAGAAGAGGATGGTGGGGACAAAGGGGAAATGGGTTAAGCTGATCCTCGAGATCCTTTGGCGTACCGGTGTACTCCTCAATCCTCTACAAAAGAGACATCTTTCAAATTAGCATATGGAACTGACGCGATGATCCCTGTAGAAATCGGAGAGCATTCGTTCCAAATGACTCACTTCAGTGAAGAGGATAATCAAGAGGTTATGTAGCTATGCTAGACTGCATAGACAAAGACCAAGACAAAGTCACAATAGCTGCCGAAGCGTGTAGGCGAAGGATGACCAGAAGATTCAACACTAAAGTCAAAGCACGAGAATTCCTGCAAGGTTACTTACTATGGAGAGCAACCGAAGAGGTTAGAAAGGATAGGAAAGAGGGAAAGTTGGCTCCCAACTGGGAAAGACTGTTTCAGATCCACCAAAATCTCAACAACGGTGCCTACAAACTAGAAGAACTATCGGAAAAGCTCATTCCGAGAACGTGGAATTCCACTCACTTGAAGAATTACTATAGCTAGGGTCGTGTAATACAAGCACTCTTTTCCTTACCTAGTTTTTTATCCCTGAGGAGGGTTTTTACTAGGGAGGTATTTAATGAGGCATGTACCTGATCCAATGAAGAGACCATTTTCTCCCTAATCTCTCTCTTATGAAGAATCTTGCACTAGCGACTTAAGTGCCCTACCAACTCGTCACACAGTTTGGTCTAGGTAGTACTAGTGACTTAAGTGCCTAACCAACTCACCACAAAGTTCAATTAAGGCAGCACTAGCGACTTAAGTGCCCAACCAACTCACCACAGTGGTCTAGACAGCACTACTGACTTAAGTGTCCTACCAACTAGCCATAAAATGTGGTCCAGGAAGCACTGATGACTTAAGTGCCCTACCAACTCGCCACAAAGTTCAATCTAAGATACACTAATGACTTAAGTGCCCTACCAATTCGCCACAGAGTTCGGTCCAGGAAGCATTAATGACTTAAATGCCCTGCCAACCTGCCATAGAGTTCGGTCCAGGCAGCATTGACTGTTTAAGTGGCTTAAATCATGCATAATTCGAATGAGACATCGTCATAACAAAAACGAAATACAAGGGAAAATTCGTGAAAGTACTAGAAGATTTCGTTAAAGCAAATCCGAAGAACTACATATACACGAGTCATTGGCAATAGGAAAACAAAAAGAAGTTTCATTGATAATCATTAAGAAAATACAAGTAAAATTAAAAATTGGTAAGCCTGGATTACAAAAAAGATCAAAAGGCCCATATCTCGGCCTGTACAAAAAATAGAAAAGCCTATACTTCCACCCCCAACGCAAAAAGAGAACTGAGAAAGGTCAAGAGTTCAGCTACGCATCTGCATTTCCCTCGCCGTTTACCTCTTCAGCGTCTTTGACATCCTCATCTCTATATCTACACGCACAGTGTGAGAGGGGCCAGTCATCATACAGGGGGCATGTGTTTCAAGACGCAGTTCATCTGTCACTTCATCAAAATGTTTGAACTCCCCGCCGAAGAAGTCCCAGTTGGAATCAAATTTGAAGTCGCGGAAAAAGGAGTCGAACTAGTAGGCTTGACGCACCTCAAGAAGCCAATTTTAGCCGTATCGAGGTCATGGCTCATAGACACACGACTCTTTTCACTCTATTTATGAGCAGCGTCAGCCTCTTTATACAATTTCAGCTCCTCCTCAATCCTCTCGTCTTTTTCTTTAAGAGCTGCATCATGCTCTTCAACCGAGATCATGGTGTTGGCTTTCTCTTTTAATTCAGCAACCTACACATTTAGGGAGTCTACGGCCTTAGTGGATGCTTCTAACAACTCCTCGGAGTGCTTCAGCTGCTGCCTCAGCTTGGTGGTCTCAGTGGCAAACAGATAGCAACCCAAGGCTTGTAAGTGAGACGAAAGCTCATAATAATGGACCCAGTAGAGAATGGGATCGGTATTGGTCATGTGCGTTTGACCATCTCAGACAGATTGTCGCTAACTTGGCACATGACGACGAGAAGGTCAAAGTCTTCACCAAAGAAAGATGAGCTTATTATGGCAGGCGAAACAACCAAACTGGAGGAAAAGTCATCGGTCCTTTGTTTCTTGGACTTATTTGAAGAAGATTTCTTCCTTTCCCTGCTCTTCCTCTTCCCCTTCTCGGTCTCTTTCTCTTTTGGCCTAGCCTAGCCATAACAGCCTCGGCGGCGGGAGGAAAGATGTCGACAGGGGGTCCAGCTCAAAAATCTCTTAGGGATGGTTTCCTCATCGTCCTTAGCCAAAACGCGCTTGCTCTTACGGAAATCCATCACACTTCCTCCTCCGTCCATGATAATGCCTGCACAATATAACACAAGTATTGGACTGAAACATATATGGGACAAATAAGCAAGTTAAAAATATGAACAAGGTATACATTGTGTTCGACTACTCACTCTCCAAGTCCTCAATAGGTGTGGGAGACTGGAACAACTTTATCAATCTCCCGACGGGGAGGCACCGAGGAAGAAAATCTAGAAAGGCAGCTTCTGCTGCTTCCTCAGTTGTGAGCAACTCTACAGTATAGGAATAATACCTCATTAGCGTTCACTACCAGTAGAAAGGGAACAACCTTTCCCCATTTCGGTCACAAAAATGCTTAAGACCAATCTCTAGATCAACCAAGAGTTTAAAGAACCCAGTCTTGAAGTTCTTCTAGGAAGTGGTGTATAGTTGGAGAAGAAGATGTTTGAGATTTTGGTACAAAGACATCCCTTACACTTCTCATAGGGGTGACTAGTGAAGTTGCGCAAAAACAAGCCAGGATTGGCCTTAATATAGGTGAACAAGCATAAGGCTCGGACGCCTAGAGGTATGCCCAGGCATTCGGATGTAGTTGTGTGGGAGCGGTATTAAGAATGCGGAGAACTCCCATGGTGAAATCGTCAAATGGGAATTGGACTGTAAGATCTCAGAACATGCAGTCATGGACATATAAAAACTTGTGGCTCTCTCCCTCACTTTTATGACAAAAGGTAAAGTCAGGCTCATCAAAGCTACTATTTCGGCAACGACAAATAAAAAAGGGAAGTCTTCGCCCCTCTTAAAAGGGAAATCTCCACGCTCCTCACGAAACTCAATAAAACTTTCTTCGTGTTGTAGGGGAAATAGTAAGCAGCAACCTCCATGTCCACCCAGTTGTATTCAGGGTCTTCAATGGGGGAAACTTCTTTTTGGGGTTCCTCATTCCCCTATGGTTAGGAGTCTGAGGACTTTTCGACCCCTTGGAAGAAACATGTTCAGCCTCGACCTCAACTATTGTGGCAGAGGGGCTATGAAGAGGACGGGTAGCAGAACAAACATTGCTACCCTCTCAAGAAGGGGTGACTTCGGTTAGGTCTGAGGCATCACCCTAAAAAGAGAAAGAAAAAGAAGGAACAAAACTAGAAAAGGAAAAGGAAGACATTGCGGAGCAGCGTACCTTTTTTCTTTCACAAATGAGAGACTAGGTTGGAGAGAATCTAGAGATCTCGACTCAGAGGGTAGAAAATTTGGTGAAGAGTGATTGAGAATCATCCCCTATTTATAGCCAAAGAAACCCAGACAAAGCGACACGATCATCACCGTCCAAGCCTCTCTAGACCAACGATCCAAATTTCCCACCTCTTCAACTTTCCATCCCTTCGTCTCCAGCGACAGTCCAAATCTCTCACCTTTTCAACTTTTTGCCCTTTCACCCGCAGCTTCAGCTGCAAAAGACTCCGATCACCTTGCCCGAAAATCCTGACACCCTACTCCTCTTTTATTAAGCTTTTCTTGTTCATTTTTCGAAACTTCGGTCCTTGCTTCGCCACTACCGAAGCTAGGGACAAGTGAACAGGATAGATACACTTCAACCATGAACGAAGACCTCGACACCTATATGCAGGGACCTCGACCTCAATACGTGACTCAGGCCAGATCTCATATTCGATGATAGGTATTCAACTCACAGCAGATCAAGTTTAATTAGCATAAATCGTTGTCATTAACTACAAACCAACATTAAGACTGTATTACCTAAAGTTGGGTTGATTAGATGAGGCCCAACAAGTAAAGGCTCAGTCCATCCCTATAAATAGGTAACAGATATCGAGGTAACAGTAAGCACTTACACGCCATTATTACTTGCCTTCTCTATTCTGAACTGAACTCTCACTGACTTGAGTGTCGGAGTTCTTTTTGCAGGTTCCACCTATTTGGCACGAGACGCCAGAATGGAGAGTGGTGGAGAACACAGCTTAAGCGAAGTCAATACAGGAACACTATCCATTTAATTCCTTCATTTAATTCTCTCCGATGACAAGATAACTGGTGCTTGGCTGGGAATGAAAATGTGGGAAATAATAATAGTATTAACGTTGGAAATGTTAATTGCATTAATGGCAAGAGAGTGGAATATAAGAGCGGCACCATTAATTGTAGTGATGGCAATTCTGCTTTCCCTAACATGGATATATTAGAGAACGATATTGGACCCGAGAGTGATAAGGTCCAATTCGGGAGTTTAGAATTTCAAATTGTGTACATGACTCTATTACGAGTCCGTAACTGGTTGCCATGGCCAGGTCTTCACAGTTCATTAACAGGCTAAACTTTCCAGACGGTGAAAGTGAGAGGTCGAACTAGCTTCCAGTGATCCACTTGCAGGGAAAGGATGTTGTTCCCAAATATACATCTGATTTTTTACTTGAAAAGGAGACCGATGTGAAAGCATTACAATTCATTGCTAAGCCCAGCTTCTTAGTTGACAAGAGTAGTATAATTCTGTTGAGCATTGTGTTGTTGGAACTGCATGGTGTGGAAGGTATTCCTGATCCAGTTCCAGACTCGCAGCATCGTGACCAGGTTTGTGTGGTAGAGGCGCAATGCAAAGGATCTCAAATGGTGAATTCAGCATAGAATCTTAAAGTGGGGCGTGATTTTCTCAAGCCAGTACTCACGTCTAATGTTCAACAGGGAAATATTATGTAAGGCTCTTACACTAGAGGGTGTCCTCTTTCCTTCCGAAAGCTTGTGAATGTTCCTACTGCCTAGGGGCTCTTCAGGTTTAATCGTGGTCTAAGCCATAATATGTTGCATCATGACTGGGTGGGGCAATCGCTTTTGGAGATTTCTTCTCTCAACTCAAACGGTGAATTACATGAAGTACCTATAGGCTATTTTCTTGAGGATAATAAATTGAAGAATAATTGTTCCTAGGGAGAGCATGGAAGGGTTGGTGAGGAACCTCATGGGAATTTATAAATTTCTCATGGAAGTGCAAGTGAAGGGAAGTTTCAGTGGGTTATAAGTAAAAGCTTAGGTGCTTCCAGCATCGTTCCTGAAGAAATAATTGTGCAAATATTGGCGGCAAAGATGGAGTCCAAATATAGAAGGTGCATGTCTGATAATCGGTTAGAGCCTGGATTTGGGAAATCAAGTTAGAATGATAAATGTCCTATCTTATAATATCAGGTGGATTAAGGGAGGGCGAAATGAAGGTCAGTAAGGCAAAAGTTTTCAAAACATAGTTAATTTTATATGTATTCAAGAGACAAAGGTAATTGATATAGATAGAAACTTATGTAGTACGATCTCAGGAGGTTTCAATGTCGGATGACATGTAGTTCCTGCAAATAATCTGTCACTGGGGCTCTTGTGTACTTGGAATGATATAGATTTCATTGTTACCAATTCTTTTCAGGGGGTTTTAGGTGTTAGAGGAAGATTCATCTCGAAGGCAGTAGAAATGATCTTTATTAATGTATATACTCCTTGTCATATGTATAGGAAAAAGGAAATGTGGAGGGCACTACTGGAATATAGACAATGGTTTCTTGGGGGTTTATGGTGCGTAGATGGTGATTTTAATGTGGTTAGGGCGCCGGAAAGGATTGGAGAAAATGGAATAATTGGGTTATCTTTCAGTGGTGTTAATGAATTCTTGAACTTTATCTATAACATGGAGCTAATGGAGGTACCTGTGGTTGGGAACCATTATACATGGTTTAGCCTTAGAGACCAAGGTTTTAGTGTTCTGGATAAGTTCTTAATCTCTCAAGATTGGTTAGATTCCTCACCTAATAGCTTTTAGCTGAATCTAAACAGAGATTTCTCATATCACTGTCTCATTATACTGAGAAATCTGTCTATCCCATGTGTTTATATTTTAAATAATTTAGAAAATTATTAGAGGTTTTATTTATACCAAGCTTTTAGCTGTATTTAACCCCTTGGTTGTTCCCATTACCAGTACTATCCCATGTTTTTATATTTTAAATAATTAGAAAATTATTAGAGGTTTTATTTAAATGAAGTTTTAAACTATATTAGATTTTTTCTTTTGATCTTTAATGTTTTAATAAATATATTTCATGATGAATTACCATTTGTATAAGATAAAATATCTAAACAAAATTATATAAAATTAATATTCTATATTATTAGTATTATCATAATAATAAAAAAGGTTTAAATTGCTTATATTAATTCACATATTTAAATTTTATTATTATTAGTGTATAAATTATTTTTTATATAAAACTAATTATATATATATATATATATATTAATTGGTATACAAGTTCAGTATAAAACTTTTACACTGACATTTAATCATAACTTTTTTGTATTATTTATATATATATATATATATATATATATTACTACATTAATTAATTAGTGTAATTTTATTGTTACGTGTCAATGTTTATACAATAATGCTTACAGGTAGTCGTATATTTTTAAGTAAATTAATAAATAATAAATACTTATGTTTGTAATTTTTTCTTTATACGTAATATAAAATATATAACATGATTTTCCATTTAGAATGTTGTTATTTTTAGTAACATATTTTTTTAAGTATTGAAAAAAAAATATTATTAAATATCACATTATTTTTTTTACAGACCAATTTTAATTGTTAATGTGTTAATTTTTGTTAATGCAAGGATTCAAACTTCCGACCTCTTCCTGTTCCATCTCTCTAATATACCACATATTGTGGTGAAAAAACCTAGGTGGTGTTTATTTTGCAATTTTATGTTTTCATTTTCAAAGAAAATAGAAAACAGTAGTGAAAATATGTTTGGTTATAATTTAAAAAACATTTTTGCGGAAAATATTTTCAAAAAACAATTGAAAATAGAAAAAAGTTGTTTTCATTATTTTCAAAAGTTAACACTATGTAAAAACTTAATAATACCATTATAATTATATAAAAATAATATATAAATGTGTTTTAAAATATATATATATATATATAATTTATAATATTTTTTATAAAATTAATTAAGTTTAACAATATTATTTTTTGAAAATAGAAAATATCAAGTAAAAACAAACATATTTTCTAAATGTTGAAAACTTGAAAATAAAAAATTTTTAGAAAATAAAAAAAAATGAAAAACAAAAAATATTTTCTCAAACCAAACGTCACCTAAATATATTTTTTATTAGACCAAATTAAGAATGCATTTCTTAAAATTTAGTGAAACTACATATGAACGTCTCCTTCTTTTTAAATTATATAAAATTTTCTTATTTTTATGTATTTATTACAATTGTAGTCCTGTAAGTTTAAAAATATCACACTATCATCGCAACTTTTATACTAACACCCCTTAAAGGGTGTAAAAGTAATAGAAAAAAAAGTAAATAATAAATATGTAATTATACTAAATTTTAAGGATGAATCCTTAATTTGCTTTTTTATCATTATTTTGCTATATATTATATCTCATACCATGAATTTATAAAATGATAAATGACTTTTCAAGAGTTATCATGTTAACTATGACCTTTAACATTTGTTGTTGTGAAAAACAATAAAAAATAATTATACAACCTACATTACTCAATAAAAAGTTATTACAAAGGTTTATAATAATGAATTAGCAATGTAAAAAAAAATAGTAATTAGCAATGGTGTATTAACCCTACAAGTAAAGGAAAAATATTCACCTTAATTAACTTGTCACAGAAGCAACTTGCATTCATAATAGTATCTAAACAATATTATTTTTCTACGTAAAACATCTCATAGCTCCTCTGAAAAAAAAAAAAGAAGTCTCATACACATGAATGTATATATCAGACTCTTCAAGTGCTCAAAAGAGTTATAATTATATAAAGGGTGATAACTAATTATCAGGATAACTAGCAAGTGACACAACAACACTACTTAAAGAACTAAATAGAAATGTTTTATTAAGAGTATATGTGAATGAAATTCCAAATTATCTCTTTAATCAGTATTCTAAGAATATTGATTAGCATACTCCTACAACTTATTACTCATTAACAAAGTTATTAGAAAGTTTTATAATCACTAATTGATTGAAATATGTTTTTAATTTCTGCAATTTGTTTTTTTTTTTTTTTACTTTTGATCCATAAAAATTATTTTTTAAAGGGTCCTTGAAAAAATTTCTTTTTTTATTTTGATTCTTGCTATTTTGTTTTAGTCTTGTAATAATATATCTATAATTTAATTTTGATATCTTATTCATTTTAAATTAGTTCATTTGAAAAATATTTTATCAATAAGGACTAAATTATAACAAATTATCTGCATATTTCAAGAACATAATATATATATACACACACTAATTTGATATAGAAGTAACTTGTACTGGTACTTTAGACACATAGCGTAATTATCAAAATTAAACATTAGAGCATGATAACTTGAGCATAATAATAATACAAAATACATATGATACGAAGAATACCTTATCACTTATTTTTTATATGGAAGAAAAGAGCATATAGCTTACAATATAAAAGCAAGTTATGTATTAAGACTATCTTTGTATCCATCTTATAATTCTATTCGCACTAAAGCAAAATATTAAGGTTGATAAAAATCTTAAATTGACTATTCATTAACGTGTTTGACTTGACTTGATTGAGTTAGTTGATGGAGGATTCAGTTTAAGAAGCACTATGCCACTTCACTTCTTTGAAGACTCACCAAAGAGCAGTAAATTCCACTTGGTCCCTTAGCCATCAAAAAAGCATGGGTCCCTTCCTCTACCACCTTTCCTTTATCCAACACAACAATTTGATCAGAATTTCTTATGGTGCTCAATCGATGAGCCACCACCACACTTGTCCTCCCTACCATCACTTTCTCTAAAGCATTTTGAACCACCTTCTCTGAATGACTATCAAGTGCACTAGTAGCCTCATCCAAAAGCAACACTTTTGGGTTCTTTAACACAGCCCTAGCTATTGCAATTCGCTGCTTCTGACCCCCAGATAACCGTACCCCTCTATCTCCACATTGTGTGTCATAACCATCCTTCATGCTTGCAATAAAGTCATGAGCATTAGCTACCCTTGCTGCTTCAATTATCTCAACTTCATTTGTCTTATCAAATGCTCCATATGCAATGTTGTCCCTTATGGTTCCATTAAAAAGAGTTGGCTCTTGGCTCACAAGTGCAATGTAGTTCCTTAGTGACCTAAGATGATATGACCTTATGTCTCTACCATCTACCATTACTATCCCTTTAAGTGGGTCATAAAATCTCTCTATTAAACTTATTATAGTTGATTTTCCAGACCCACTTTGCCCTACCAATGCTGAGGATTTACCTGCATCAATTTTAATTGAGAAGTCTTGGAAGATCATCACATTGGGTCTTGATGGGTATGCAAAGTAGACATCTTGGAATTCTATATGGCCTGTTAACTTTTGGGGCTTGTATGCATTTGTTTCATCAGAATTTATTTTTGTGTTTCTATCTAAGATAGAGAAAACTAGGTCAATGGCATCTGCTCCTTTCGCAAGGTCACTTGTGTGGCTACTAGCATCTGCTATGACCCTACCTGTATTTGCCATTATTAAACATGTTTGAAAGAGTTGTTTTGAAGTGATATAGCCATAAAAAACAAGCTTTCCACCATACCAAAATTCTAAAGCGCGAGAGAAGGTCATAAGGGATCGAGCACACGCAAGTCCAATGCCTGCAAACCATGATTGTCGAATGATTTCATGGCTTGGGCCTTCTTGAGCCTTTTTCAGCATTTTTAAGATCTGGTCTTGTGAGGAAAATGCAGTGATGGTTCGAAGGTTAGAAATAGCTTCCACTGCAATTTTGCTAGTTTCATCTTGGGCTTTGATGGCCTTTTTAGACATACCCTTGAGGAGTACACGTCTTGTGTAGAAACTTGCAGTGCCAATAGGTTGAATAACTATCAATATAATGGCATATCTCCAAGCAATGATTAGGCCTATTGTGCATGCTATCACCACGGCAGAGATAGTTTGTATCAACAATGACATTCTATCTCCCACTAGAGACCTGATCTGTATATTGTAAAATACCATGTTAGCAAAGACAGTTTCATAATGAAAATGAAAAGTTTGAATCTCATTATTGACAATAATGCACGTAATGCAAAATTAAGTGTCAATCACAATAACTCCAAAAACCCAGAAAATATGAGTGGTACACAGTGTAAAACTATTATACACACCACCATTAAATATAAAATAAAAAGTACAAAAATATTAATACATTGTGCAGAGTATATTTGCTATAGTATGAAAAAACAAGGAAGTACACCTATAGAAATAAAAGGAAAAAAGACAAAAAAAAAATAAATAAAAGGACAAGAATTCTTCTTCAGAAATAATATCAAATAATTCAAGTTTTTTGTATACATCACATTTTGTAATTTTACTTTTCTAAATCCTACTAGGTTTATTTCTTATTGCTCATTGATAAAACACAATAAAATGTAATAAGAAACATTTCATGAAATGATTAGACGAAAATAATAAAAACTTACTATGTTGGATTCTTTAGTTAGTCTAGAGCAAACAACACCAGTGGAATTTTTGTCCTGATCGAACCACGCAACTTCAAAATTGAGTATCTTGGAAAGCATTCTCTCTTTCACCCTTTTGGTCAAGTATTCTCCCATGTAAGCAAAACTATAATGTTGTATAATATTAACAACCAATGAAAACACGCTCAATCCCATGAAAAATAAACAACAGATGACAATTTTCCTTTTCATCTCATTATGATCAATGAGGAAGAAAATTGATACAATGGACCCCATTGCAAATGCATATACTGGCTCAATTGCACCAAATAACATTGCATTCAAACATCCCAAACATGCTTGCTTCCATTCAGGGAGATTCAAGGCTAACAATTTCCAAAATGATGGAGGTGGTGACTTTTTATCATCTTTGACTTTTTCACCATTATCTCCATTACCAACAGTTGATTGAGCCACTGAGTTTGCAGAAATAGAATGGTTCACAACATGATTCCTTGTGTTTTCCTTGTCTCCATTTAAAGTTGCAGGGTCCAAGAGTGAGTCACTTTTTGATTTCTCAAGTTGTTGGAAATGAACTAAAGATGTGTAAAATCCATTGTCATTTTGTACGAGCTTGTCATGAGAACCCGTCTCTATTATCTTCCCATTCTCCAAAACATTAATGACATATACATCTCTTATGGTGGATAAGCGATGAGTTATGATAATGGTGGTTCTATCCGCAGCAACTTTATCAAGAGCTTCTTGCACTTTGTGTTCAGATTCAGAGTCTAGTGCACTTGTTGCTTCATCCAAAAGAAGGATTTGAGGTCCTTTTATTATTGCTCGTGCAATAGCAATCCTTTGCTTTTGTCCACCAGACATTTGAACTCCTTTTTCTCCAACCTAACAAGATATATTCATTGCGAACAAATTTATACTTATAATACACATTGACTCTAGGTTTTCTCCACCCCAATATAAATAGTATTTACCATACTTAGTACATTACCATTCTACCCTTCATTTGTCTTATATTTAGGTAAACAGACAATAATATTCATTAAACTTAGTTAATACAAACATTTTAACAAAACATTCAAATATACTCCTTACAACTTAAAAAATTAAAAATTTTAGTTAATATTTTTTTATAAATTATATTGAATATGTAAAATTTTAGTCAATACTTTTAGTCAAAAGTGGTTAAAGTTCCTAAAATTTCATGATGCAAATTTGACTTTCAAATTTAAAAAAGAGTATGTAAACTTGTTTCACTTCTTTCAAAATAAATTAGAAGAGACTAAATTCATGTATCTTATAAGGTTAGAGACCAAATTTATTGGTGTGAAAATTAAGAAACTGTAACTACATTTAACCTAAAATATAAAAGCTAAAAATACATTTTTTCTTCAAAAAATAAAATAAAAAACGTACAAAATCGAATGTCATTAGAAGTGTGAAGTATAAGAAATTGCATGCACTGACCTGAGTATTATATCCTTGTGGCAACTGTGAAATGAAATCATGAGCATTGGCAGCTTTTGAAGCCTCAACAACCTCTTCCTCAGTTGCATTCTCTCTTCCAAAAAGTATATTCTCCTTGATGCTGATTGCAAACAGAGTAGGCTCTTGGCTCACCAAACCCATTTGAGACCTCAACCACTTTAATTGTAACCTATTAATAGCCACACCATCAAGAAGTATCTCTCCCTCAATTGGGTCATAAAATCTTTGCAAAAGTGAAATAACTGTGGATTTTCCTGAGCCACTTCCTCCAACCAATGCCACTGTTTTCCCTGCTGGAATCTTTAGGCAAAAATCAGTCAAAATAACACTGTCTGGCCTTGATGGATACACAAATTTAACATGATCAAATTCAACCTCCCCTGAGACCTTCTCCAGAATCTCCCCAGCCATATTATCAGAATCAATTTTGGGAACTCTTTTTATCATTTCCATTATGCGTTCCCCCGCAGCACATGCTTCTGTGAAGTACTTCAAATCAGATAAACCAGCACCTAATGCCCTACAAATTCATTCACACAAAAAAATGTGATTAATATAGACATCACTCGGTGTTAAAAATTAGGATTAAACTTTAAAGTAAATAACAACTTTAAAGAATAAAGCAAGTAATCTTAATTAATGACAAAAAAAAGTAATGTTTAATATTATGTATGCCTGAAGAATATAAATCATACAGATGCTATAGAATATTAATAGTTTATTTTCTTAACATCAATGGCTAATTAAAATAACTATTTTACCTTTTTTTTTTTTTCTAAAGTTTAGGACTTTTTCCCCACCAACTTAACTTTACCTTTGTTCATTTTAGAAAAGTCATACACTTATAGATTAAATTATGAAACTTTTGAACAGTATTGAATAAAGAGACATAATGGAGAAAATATTAGATGATCCAACATGTGTTGTATGATTATTGATGAAAATCTAAGATGATATAATTTAGTGGTTCTGATCATGTAATAATTTTTTAAGATAAAGATAAGTATTATTACGATCCACCAATACACGTGACTGTTCCAACTGCAAATATTGTCCCTCCTTTAGCACCATGGTACATGACCAATCTGCTTCCATAATAGCACATGAAAGCCCATATAGCAAATACAACACCGTTGCTTCCAATGGCTAAACCTTTAGCGAAGCCTTGTCTCAGCCCCAATTTAACAGACCCTTGTAGAGCATCAGAGAAAGCATCTATGGTTTTGCTTTCCCCCACAAAGGAATAAACGGTTCTGATGGAAGATATTGCTTGTTCTGCTATAGTACCTGCCTTATTACTCTCTCCTCTTATCTTTCTTGCCAACCTCATCATAATCTTCCCATAAATTAAACCAGGGATCACAAGTAGCACCACAAAGGGGAACCCCACAATGGCCAATCTCCAGAACAAAGCAAAAGCCACTGCATAGCTTCCAAGGAACCTAAACATGTTCATAAAAAAATTTGGAGCCTGCTAGTTTCCAAATTAGAGCAAATTGTTAAAGTCACAAAAAAAACAAAATTTCAAAAAATCTTTTACACAAAATAAAAATAGTTTAATTAGTATACAAAAGAATTTTACACTAACATTCAATCAATCACATGTCTTTTTTTATTTTATTGTTAAAATATTAATTAGTAAAATTAACTAGCATGGTATAAATGAAAAAAAATTGTGATCCAATGTCAGTGTAAAACTAGTACATACTAATTACATCAAAATAAAAATGCAATTCTAAATTTTTGTTTTCTTTCTTACACCTTTTCACTAAGAACATCTTGAATTACGAGGCTGTCACTAGAAACACAAGTGATGACCTCGGATGTGCTTATGACATGCAAATCAAAGTATGCTACATCTTGTCTCAGCACTGCTTTTAAATACTTAACTCTCATTCTTGCAGCTTGTCTTTCACTTGTTCTTGTCCAACAATAGCCCTCTAAAATTCCTCAAAGTAAAGTCAAGAGAGTAAAATGTTAGTTACATGATTCATACAAATAAAAGAAAAATATTTATTTAGATAAACTTATTTTTATTAAAAAATTAATATTTTAATAAATTTTGCATTATTATCATATATAATGAGATTATTAATTTTTATAATAATTATATATTAAAAATTATATCTTAAAAAATTTAGTTAATTAATAATATAAAAATATTTATATTAAGAATAAAAATTGAATCAACCACCATTTTGATGCTAAAAATTAGAATCATTGAAAATATGTTATTTTCTTATTTGCATATCTTAAAAAAGCTATTATTTCCCTAGAATTAAAGGGTATAGTAATGACAATCTTTTTTGAGAATTAAGAATTATAAATATAAAACATTAGATGATATTCAAGTAATCAAAATAAACTTTCAAAAGAAATTCATTAACAACTAAACAACTTTTTAATCTTACTTTTTATAGCTAGTTGTATAAAACAAATTTAAATTTCTCATATTTTAACACAAGAATTATTCTATTTGTTACACCTCCTATCGATCTTTTCTTAAGACATGCACATGCTGACATGCACCAATATGCAAAATTAAAATCATATCAGAATTGCAACTCACCGAGGAAGGAAGCAAAAAACGATGCAGTTGCCAAGTATGACAACGCCACTGAATACTGCAAATCACATATGAAGTTAAACCCAATAAGTCATTCTGCATGAGTGCTGAGCTACAGATATAGAGAGAGAGAGAGAGAACAACCTTATTAACGTTGTTGATGAAAGTAGCTGGTGTCATTTTTGAAACATCACCGATATTGTTCAGGATTCCGCTCATGAAGTACAAGGTGATAGGGGTGGTGAAGCCATCACCCATGGCTCCAAAGAAACCCAAAACCATGAAAAACCAATCCAACCAATCAGCATGCATGAAAATGGATCGAACAGACCCAGTTTTGTTCTTCGTGTCAACACTAGTATGGTTCTGCTCCACGCCCATTTTTCACCATTCACCTCAAGCCTAACCAGCACTACTTATTATGCGTTCAAAGGTGGGATACCATTATCAATGTGGGAATATGATAGCCAGAGGGCACATCAAATTTTAAATGATGTATCCCTTGACACCAGAGAATGGTGAACTAAAGCAAAACTTTATTTACATTTTTCTATTAAGATACGTAACTATTCTGACAGCTCAAGATACGATTATTTTGCTTAAAAGATTTGTGAAGTTGATGCCAGATATTTATTTGAGAAATTATTGTTATAGATAAACTTTTTACTAAAGATATATACTTAAAGTGTAGATATGGTGACTTTTAAATTTTTTCAGAACAAATTTTTGTTGTGAAAAATGTTATATTTGGTAGAGGAATGTGTTAGGAATTGCCAGTGATGTCACGGTATCTCCGAAATGGTTTTCAAATAATATTAGGAGAAAAATTGGAAATGAGACTCATATTCGTTTTTGGAATCATAATTAGTTGGGTGGAGGATCTTTGTAAGATAGTTTTCCTTAGCTGTTTTGTGTGACACATGATAAGAACATTATTATCCATGATACGAGAAGGTTTTCATCGGAGGGGTTTTGTTGGAGGTAAGTGTGGCGAAGGATCGTGCTCATTTGGAAAAAGGAATCATTATTGACTTTGGAGGCATTATTTCAAAATATGCAGTTTGGTCAGCAAGTTTATGATAATTGGCCTTAGTAATCTGGTGGCAATTCATTTTTCTGTTGCATGTGTATATAGAACTCTTTGTGCATATAAGTAATTTGAATGCTAGTAATTATGTTTTCAAATGACTTTGAAATGATAAATTGCTTTCTAAAGTGATTGTCTTCTCTTGGAAGCTGTTGTTGAACATATTATCAACTGTAAATAACCTGTTAAAGAGAAAAGTAAAGATTCAGGACAATCTTCAAAGTTGTGCTTTATGTAAGGACAAAGCCAAGGACTACAAACACCTATTTTTATTGTGTAAAACCTGTCAATCCTTATTGTATAGGGTGATGAATTGGTTGGGTGTGATGAACTCATTACCTGATGATTTATTTAAAATGTATAACTTGGTTGGTTCGGGTTGTGGGTAAACATAAGTTTAAGTGTAGGTATCTGTTTCGACATGCAATTTATTAGGTATAAAATATCTAGAAACACTATTATTTTTTTAAAACAAAACGTTGGAGTGTTTAAATACTTTTGCTTTTATTGAGCTTATATCTTAAAAATAGATAGTATATAGATTTGACACACATAGAGATAGTGTTTTTTCAAATTGGTGTATTAATCTTCTTCATTGTTTAAAGAAGGGATAGGTTAGCTTTTTGAGTATATAGTACAAGTTGTAAGTATTTACATATATATTTTGGATAGCTTAATAAGACGTAATTTTCTTATGTCATTGTACCAATTATTGCAAACTTGCTGAAACAATTAATTTCAACCCTAAACACTTAGTTTCAGTTTGCTATACTAATGCTCTTGCTTTTAAAACAAACATGAAAAAAAAAAAAAAAATATCATCAATGCATATATATACATCACATTTGTTTTATTCTATCATTCTACAAAGATTCTTATTGATTTGATTATCGAAATATATGTTATTAATTAGAATATGAGTTTGAGTTTTATCCAATCTTACATAATAATTTGTAAGGGAATGGTTATCTCTACTTATATATTATATAGGAGAAAATATGTTCTACGTGCCTCACTTCTTCATATTTTAGTTATGAAATTTTATATACATTTTGTTTATCTAATTTTAAAATATATCAATTATGAACCTCAAAGTGTCTTACATAATATTTTTATAAAGAAAAAAATAATTTACACGGCGTTCGAAGGACGAAAATAATATATTTAAAAAGTCAAAAGAATACAAAAACTTTTTAGAGGTACTTTAACATATTGAGAATTTTATAAAAACACAAAATATATTTTATCTAGATTATATATTATGACCATATTTTTATAGTGTATTTAAAATCTCCAATACAACGTACATCTATCGTGACGAGGATTTAGAGACATCTCTTACATATGAAATTGAAAATTTGTTAGTGGTTGTGTAAAGTCATGTCTTTCACTAGCTCTCATGTCAACTGTGCCAGAATCTTTTAATATCATCAAAGAATTTAGACAAATCACAAACTAGTGACGAATCCAAACATTTTCTTTAGTGCGGGTAAAAAATAATCTATAATATTTTATAGACAAAAAAAAATATTATAAACATGTAAAATACACAGTTTTATATAAAAACTAAAAAGTGAAAAGAATAAAGTGGATAAAAGGAATGCTAATTTAATTTTTATTTTCTTTTCCTTTTATAATTTTTTACATTATATTTTAAAGAAAAGTATTTTATGAAAGAAAAGTATTTTTTTATATATTTTTAAGTAAAAAAAAAAAGTATTTTCTAAAGCAAGTGCTCCATTTCTTGAGTTTAATTTGACCAATTAAACAACCCATTTAGATTCAATTTTATGTGACCTAAATTTTTGTCAAACTAATTTATCAGGTCATATATCTTATTAGATAAGATTTGTTTTAACAACTTTAATGTCAATCTTTCGTGCATAGTCACAAAATTTATCAAACTCAACTCTTCAAAATCATTTGAGCATAAATTAAGGAATTGATTTGAAGATTAATATGAAATAAATATGAAATTTGATTTGGTTTTTTTAAATAAATTTCTTTCATTTTATATATTTTCTTTTATATATGTGTTTGCATGGATTATAATAGATTTCTTTAATTTCTTATTTAATTTGTCTTAAGGATTTTTTTTTTTAGACTTAGGAAGCAATACGTTTTAAAAAAAATTTCAACTATCTACTGCAATTAACATTTAGCTTATAACAAAAATTATCTACTACAACTTTTAACGGCTAGAAAATAAAAGTCATAAAAAATTTTACATAATAATAATAAAATTAATGTCATAACATCCTTTAACAAAAAAAATAATGAAAATTAAAGGACCAAATTTAAAAACATAGATAAAGGTAAAGTGATAAGACTAGTCATTTTTTTGTTTGAAAACGAAAATTAAAATTCAAAAAATATCAGCACGAAAAATACAATTCAGAATTAAGTGTATCTACTTTAACATCATTTTTTGATTTGATCTTGTATATGAGAATCCTAGGAAAATAACAATTTGTTGTTGTAAGCATAGTTTAAAATTCTAACATATAAAATAAAAGGATTTTCTCTCACTTTCATGATGTTGATTTTCTTCGTTAACTCTTCATGCATTCAATGCTTTTAATAAATTATACTTTAACTTTAATAAATTATACTTTAATTTTATCTTTTGCATAGCATCGTCTTCAAATTATTTATGTGTATATATTCTATGGAGTTGAGTGTGAGTAACACTTACTAAGAAAAGTTAGCAAGAAAATGATAATACCTATTATAAAAACAAATAATGACGATTAAGTAATGATGGCATGGCTTTGTTTGATCAACAAAGACAGGTCCCTTTCTCCACCCATTTTCTTATATCCAACACAATAATAACATCATAATTTAGTACGTGGACCTTCTCCATCTCAGATATTTTTTTCGTCCAGAGTTCTTGAATAAAGAAATTAATCATGTTTATTATTAATTGCTTACGGATGTTGTTTATCAATAAAAAAGTATTATGTTAATGTGCAGGTTATATATAATTCACGCACGCTAATGAAACTTTTTGTACTAGTAGCTTCTCTATTCTAACAATTTTTATTTCACCTAAAATTAGTGATTGGATACATAATTTTTAATAATTTTTTACTTCTTTAAAAGTTCTCAGTACAGAGATTATGAAAAAGTTATTTTTTAAAGTTTTTTAATTTTATTCAACTTTCTGAGTTTCTGACTTTTATTCAAACTCGTCGTTTGATATCACTTGTCACCATTACTATCGTTTTTTACCGGTGATCACTGACCGCCATCGACAGTCGGTAGTCACCATCACCACTTTCGATCGCCAGTCACTGACTGTTACCTCCTACTGAAAATCACCAAATGTCACCTCCAACCTTTATCTCTAACACCAACTGTCGGTCATCAATCATTAGTTTTCGGTTTCTAAGGAAAAATTATTTTTTTGTTAAAATTTGAAATCAGTGTTTTAAATTTCGAAACGAAAATAATATTGTTTTTAGTAATTTTACTAGTATCAAAGAACTTATATAATTTTGCTTAAATACCATTTTTTTCTACAAATTCTTCTGCATAAGTTCTTGCATATTTATCATCCAAATACTAATTAAACCTTTTTTAAAGGTGTTTTTTGTATTAAAGCTTTTAGAAAAGTTTTACTTTTATAAGCTGTACCACATAAACTTACCCAAACAGGACCTAATGTTGTTTAGCAACCTATTGAATGGTTTACTTAAAAAAATTATTGATAAATAACTTATACCTACACAAAAGCGCTAGGATACCAATGTCTTTGCCAAGATCCTACGATATCTTTGAGTCTTCCAAGCGTCTAAGCTAGCAATCTAAGTGGGCACAAGTGGGGTACCTTTATTGACACTCAAACGTTCAAGTCAGTGTGAGCTCAACTCGACTCATTGTTCCTACAAGTGTTAGAGAAAAAATTATATAATAATAAATGAGTCGAACATGACTAAAAGTGTATTTGACAAAATTAACTGCAAAACTGAAAAGATAGTTGAAAACTAAAAGCAAATTGAAAATTGTAAAACTAGTCAGAAATAATTAATAAAATTAGCTGGAAGTTGTAAAAATGACAAATAAGGATATCATTAATCATTAGATCAACAATGAAGTATTTAAAATAATTATAACATATTTTATTAATATAAATTAATTATATATTTAAATATAAATTATTATAATTATATATTTAAATTTTAGATTTCTATAATAACATATTTAAATTATAAATTTATGTAATTACATATTTAAATAATAAATTACTACAATTAATTTTTAAATTACAATTTTTATAATTAAATATATAAGTTTTAAATTATATATTTAAATTATATTTTTCTATAATATGAAAAAATTTATGTAATCTGAGTATTTTACGTGGAGTGAAACTCCTCCATATCGGAACTTTAGTCATAACGGAGGTTGGTAGATACACTCCAGCTTATTGCCGGGTCCAGTCGAGGAAGGTCATACCTTGCCTAAGGACAATCCCAGTATATAACTCATGCTAGGAAGCAATTCTTGTTGAAGATAATGAAATATATCAATTAAAGTAGGCACTGCTATATAAATATGTTCATATATACAATATATTGTAAACAATGATCATTTTTATCTAGATTATAGTTCAATATTATGTATATTTTATTTTATGTATTTTATATATCTGTATCGTGATATTTAAAATTATTATATAAATTATCTTAAAAAAATATGTATTAATATAACGTAGCATAAGGAATAATTGTGCCTATAGCGTTGAGCGGATTGTCACACTCACACCCAATTTCGAAGTTAAATTCTCATAAAATTATTTATTTCGTGACCTCTCTTTATTTCTCATATATTATGTTCCTATTCGATATATAGTTATGTATTTATATTTGCAAGAAAATATTAGTTATATATTAAAATCCTTACATATATTATACATATGCAGAAATTTAAATTTATTTTTTTTATTCTTGGTTCTCTTAACTTAAAGTTGTGGCATGCAAGGAAATCAATAACATTACGTCATAATAACTATCATTGTTGCTATCTTGATCAGCCTTCGCAATCAACCATTGCAAACAGTGCAATGTTTTCTATCCTTTGTTCAACGTCATAAATAATCGACTTTTGACTCACGAGTGCAATATGCTTTATGAGTCAGATTATCTGATTACATGTCTCTCTACCATCTATGGTTAATGAACAAAACAAGCACGAATTAGACCTATTATTGTTGATTTTTTGTCAACCACTTTACACCACTACAGCTATATAGATATTGTTGCTACGTACATTAATTTCTCAAAGCTTGATTCCAAAAATCAACATTAATATGGAAGTTGGAATGTTATGTGGCTTATTAATTTACTTTAGACTTAAAGGCTTAATGAATCTGAAATCTACAAAATAAGTAAATATTCAAATATTTGGTATAGAAAAACTACCAAATCCATGTGAAAGCCAAATTTCTTGCTTTTAATTTCATTTTTTTAATATAGAAGAAACACTACCAATCTTAATATACTTTTTTTTTGTCAAGAATATGAATTGAATTAAAGCAGGAATATATATTGTCAACATCATTCACGTCTTTGGTAAATTGATAAAGTGCTTTCAAGAATTTTCACCATTGATAGCCTAATTAAATTTTCTAATCTAGGCTTTTCTCGAAGACTTTGTGATACTGCATAGTAATTCTTCAACATTTTTGTTTAGCTACTGGCCTTCTTATGCTTCTTTAATTGCATTGTTAATGTATTTGCTTTCACCTTTAAATATAATGAGGTGGTAGTCGTAGAATTGCAACAGCATCAAGATCAGTTGTATTATTTGTGAGATAGTTTGGTTTCATGTACAGATACATAAGACTTTAAGGTTACCTGCCATTGTGAAATTGAACGAACCAATACTAAGAAATCTAATTGGTAATTGTTCTCGAATCCAAGTAGATTCTGGTGAGAGAACACTTAAGCTTGGATCATCAAATTTAGTTAAGTGTCTATTGAGTTGTCCCTTTGAGAATATAAGAAATTGTATTCATAAGTATCTTAGAGTGGGTATCCAGGGTGGCGCGTAGACCATAGGAAGATCACATATTAGGAGGGGTGGTTATAGGATGAGCCCTGACCGCTCAGTGCGGGCAGCTTTATCTCCATAGTATCATAAAAAGGAGAAGCTGGTCCACGTGTGGAAGGCAAGGGGTAAGTAAAAAAAAAAAAATTATATATATATATGTAAAAGAGTGTTATAATAAATATTTCAGGGAGGTATATATAAACAATTGCAGCCCCTTTTTGTGCTATTAGGCCCATTATGTTCTAAAGACTATAAAATGCAAGCCCACAACAACACAGGCCTAAATGTCTGCTCATACTGAATATAATGAACAGAAAGCTCCAATGTCCAACTGATGTTCGTTAAGAAATGAAGGAGATATTGAACAACAGACAAAAATAGAGTAATATTCCACTAAAGTCTGCTACATTATTAGTCTCATTTTATGTGATATAGTTTTGCACTTTCGAAAACTTTCATGGTTTTGTCCTTCCTTTACAAGACATTTTAGAAGTTGGTTTAAGGAAGGAACACGAGAGTTTATAAACAGTCTTTGATATCAATTTTCTATTCAATGTAAGTCTTGGTGAGATAGAACAATTTGGCCATAAAGAAAACCCTTTGCTTCCTCTTGCTCCTCTTACTATGCTTATTTTGTTAATCTTTGATGTTTTTGCACACAATATAGCATCTTGAAAACTTGTGACTTGAGTTGAAACTGCAATTTGACTTTAGTTTAATTGACCCAAAAACAAGGAATGGTTAAAGAGAATGATATTGAAGATGCTTAGAGTATTTTGAAAATATCCTCACAGGGATATTATATCTCAAGCAAGTGAACAGGAAAACGAATACCAAACAAAGCAGAATGCTGCAAAGTACTGATTCTTTGCTTCGCATATCTATTTTTTCTTATATTTCACTGTTTCTCAAAAGAGACAACCAGCTGGCTATAGCTGGAATTGGTAGATTGCAGAAGAAAGGTGTCATTGATCAACATGAAAACCAAAAGAGACAACAGAATTGCAGGGTCTATCAATTAAAGTGGCACATTTGTTTTGTTAGTTTCTGCCTTGAATGTCACACGTCCTAAAATGTTCAATCATTGCAATAACTTAAAGAGAAATGTAGAAACCCCCATCACATCTTGATAGGAAGTACAACGGTACAAACCATGTGAACAATCTTTTGAGACACATGACATATGTCCAATTAATTAGCATCGTTCTTCAATTCCAAAATCTACACTGCTTAGAGACATGTGACATTCTGTAAAGCTGTGTTTGTATCAAAGGATTAGCATGTTGAACGTGAATACACAGTTAGATAAGGATTCAGTACTTGGTACACATCTTTTTTCGCATGATTGGATGGGCATATGTTGTCCACATTTGATCATGACAAAATCAATTAATTACTTTCTTATCCAAATTTAAAGAGTGTAATGAGAATGCAAACAAGTTATGTATAATATAAACAATTTTCATATCCTTTTCGTCACATGGTGACACAGACACTATGCTTCTGTTCTCTTCTACTTTTCAGTACAAATTTTTATATATGGTTTTTTTCATTGTTTTGAACAGAATTGAAAAGGAAAATTTCAATTTTTGGTGACACAGACAGTATGCTTTTGTTCTGTTCCACTTTTCAGTACAAGTTTTGATATATGGTTTCTCTGGACTTAGTGTTGTTAATGGAGATAAATTTCAATTTATTTTGGAATTAGTACCGTCAAGTAGTTTAACGACAACAAGGGTTCATGATTTTTCCAGTTAGATGTTGCCAATATTAGCTTGCACTCTCAGATCATACAATAATTTTTCTAGTTTGAGGGCTTGTTGTTTTACAACCATAATCGATTCCTCTTACATGATACAGAAAGTTTCAAAAGTATCAATTTCAATGTGAAATTTATAATAAAGATTTAGATACACGTCTCAATTATTTTGAAAATTAATTCTATCACACTACAATAGAATGTCTAAACTCGAAAATGCCTTGTATTCTGGCTATGATGAATGAGGGAATTTTTGCGTAGAAATAGAAAGGGAGAGAAGTTCGAGAACGCAATGAACTGAGTCTTCTTTTATTAGTTTTTTAGTAGATTCCATTCGTTCTGATCAATATACCTGCATAATTCACAATATTTATATTGCAATTTTTTTAGTTGGATTTAGACTTTTCCATAATAGACCTAACATCCACCTTGATCATCAACATCAATTGTATTTACCTTGCCTTGCCATCTAATAATAGACCTACCCTTCCAAATTCTCCTATCCAAAAAAATGTTGGGTTTAGGAAAAGCAATTATGTGTCATTTTTGTGATGACCATGACCTGGCAGAAAATTTGTGTCACCCCCTTTAATCTAAAGTTTTATTTTCTTGTGTTAGCAACCTTGTACATTCTTCGTTAGAAGTGATAATAAGAAAGATTTTCCCTCTTGTTCTCCTTTGTTGATCCCCTGCCACGATTAATAGAAATCATGAGATGAGACTCTTAGAAAATAAGAACAATTCTTTTTTCTAGTTACCTTGCTTCTGTTAACATAATAACATGAGTCCTTTCCTTTCTCTCTTTTATATGCTTAACACCAATCCTATGATTTTGGTGCACTTAAGTAATAGCTCTTACATAAAACACCGAGAACTTACATTCTTGGGGTTCAACATTGTTTGGGGGATAGTATGCAACTCCATAAGTCCTCTGCTAGATGATCTAATTTCAATTTGCGTAGAGAAAAGTGCTGAAACGGGGCGATGATCAGAAAACTTGCTTTCACTCCGAAAATAATGAAGTTGCTCCACTCCTTTACCATACCATAGAATTCGGTCACACCTGCCCACATATAATTAAGCAACCACTAGTTTAATCTTTTGATGATGCCAACAAATACATGTATGATGTAACAAATCCATAGAATATAGTCATGAATGTTATTCTCTGCATCATCATTCTGTACTATCAACTAATAAAAAATTATCAATGACATGATAATCATTATAAAAGACAATGAATTTATGTATGTGTATATTGAGTTGAACTTCCATGATTTATCTATTTGCTGCTGTCAAATATCATAGTAAGTTCAATTCACTGTCAATTCTAATTCAAACACACGCCTTATCAGATAGATCGTGATTTGATGATAATGTAAAACTATATATATACCATGCTGGAGTTCTTTGTTTTTCCCCGGATCTACTAGGGAGGCTACCACAGTATCTATTGGTAGTGGAAGACGAGTACTTATATGTGGGGGCAAATTCTATGTCACCTTCTTTCCAACCCTCGAATACTCCACCTTCTTCAAGTTCTTTCTGGAGCTGGTCAAACTCTTGCAAAGCCTTCCAATCTTGCTTTCTTACCAAATGCCTAGCAAAATTGTCCTCCAAGTATAGCCTATAGTTCAGATCCCCGAACCAGAATATTCGGCTGGTACAAAATTAAATGCAACATGGTTAATATGTTGTGTGGCATACTGCATGTTAGGAAATTAATTAACCAGAATATTGATGGTTTTATAATTTAGAGACAGATATGAATTATAGGTAGTGAAATACTGTGGTTAATTAGGGACTAAGTTTTTAGTTTAGTCAGTCAAGTAAGTATTAGTACTAATAATTATAAATAATAACTTAGAGAACCAATAGCATTAATCAAATGATTGATCTGAAGAATAAGGTCTAAGATCTTATGTGGGTAGAGTTTCGAAGACATTGACTATAGTTTGTCCATTCAATATTTTTTATTCTTAATGAAGACATCTGATTTTTTTTTTTTCTTAAAAGAAAATAAGACAAGAAAGATATAACGAAAATGTCAGATTTCATGCATCTTCTACTGTTTGGTACTTTGGTTTATCCGTGACAGAGGGAGTAAAGAAGAGTTAACTAAGCTATCATGTCAAAAAAAAAATCCACTGGTGCCAATTAGAACTCCATACAAGAGAGAGCAACATTTTTGGTGATACAAGACTAATTTGTCCTTTTTCTCTCATATCTCTATTCTCTGTTAGGAACTTTTATATTATTTTATATATTTTTGTTACTTTCTACACAGTTGAAAAGGGAGGAAATAAAATTTATTCTTTATCTTTTTTTTTCATATAAAAAATATACATAACATCTAGGAAGACGACCTATTTAAGTTGGATGTATTATGTATAAACTAGAGTAGAGTGACTTCCTTTTATGATGCAAGCTAATAATTTTGTAGCAGCTAGGAGGGAATTCGAGCTATGTTCCTCAATTTAATTAACATGACTCTAGCTACGGATGTTTTTTAGTGGACTTAGACATCTCATAATTGAAAATGACTTGCTCTAAACAAGAAATATCCCTTTTTTCCACTGTGACACCAACAAGTGTGAGCTCATCATATGCTTTATCACAACTCTTACTGCGCTACTTCAGGTACAATTTGAAATCATATTCTCAATTATTGGATTGGTATTAAATAAATGTACGGTAGAATTAAGTTTCAGGGCGGTTTAATTTGTCATAATATTTATTGGCTACCCTGAAGATTCTGATCTCATGCACCATTCAACACTAATGATGCAGACTAACTGGAAACAATTGAAAATATCGTAACCAATAGAAACATAACCACTTTTATTAATCATCATCCTAAAAACAAAAATGAAAAAAATAGGGTTAATAAAAGTTTTGTTCTCCTCTTTATCATTATTTCATAAATTTAGTCCTTCTATATATCTTTTCTTGAATTTGTACTCCCACTTTTTTAGTTGTGCATTTGTATTCATTTGTTAATTAACTTGACATGCAATATTTAACAAGAATATTAATATGACACTCTAGTACACATCTATGTCAGTACATTCACAGTAGTATTATGTTGTCATGTCAATAATTCTATTAAATAATATATGTCAGATTTTTAGATAAACCAAAACTAAACAATTAAAACACTGAGAAAACAAATTCACAAAATGAGATATTAAACGGTCAAAAGTATAATTAAAACAAAATGATATTAAATACTTGTCAGAAATCAGAACAATAAACAGTAAAATGGAAAGATTAATAAAAAAGAGTGATGCATAGTAAAGACAAACTTACTCATGGCCTAAGATGGTTAGAGGATAATGATGGTCTTTTGTGGTCCTAGAAAAAGATGTTCTCCTAAAAATCTCTGCTACCTGATGATTTCTTCTCCCTTCATCACCCTTCTTCTCTCCAGATGCTAAATGTGCTGCTACAAAACAAAAACTTGTCCCTTCAATTGACATGCTAACTGCCACTGATCCTTTGTTTCCCAAATACCCCATCACCCCACATGCTACTGAGCACACTCTCACGTTGGAGACACAATACTTCCTCAGTACCACTTCCCTCATCCACACACTTGTGAACACTCCAACCATCTTCTTGCTGGCCACTAGTGTGTACTTATCATTGTTGCTGTTGCTACTCTTAGTGCTTGGATTCTCCACATACTGATAATTATTGTCATCACATGATGAAGAATTCAGCATTGGTGTCATCCAAGGACATCCAAACTTGGCATTCAGTGTTTTTCCTATTAGCTGGTTCCAGCTTGTTGCTACAGCTGGATCCTCTGCTCCTATCACATTTAAGGTCTTCAAGGGTACAATTTCTTGAAACCTGAACAAGATTCAAAAGCTTTCATCTTCGAAGGTACAAACAAGGAAAGTTCTAACCAGGTACAACATTGAAGATTTTATCTGAATTAATTAATTAGGTTAATTTGTGAACTCCAATTAACTAAAAAATCTAACAAAATCACAAGAGGGGTATTACTTTTTCAAGAAAATGATTCCAATTAGTAATTAGATACATACCCAAGAACATATACATCTGCAGCATTCTTGAGATTCAACCACTCATCCAAGTCAACTGCCAAACTTCCTACAGGAGATCTTCCAGCAACATTCCAAGTACCAACAAAGATCCTGAAATATGCACAGAACTATATATATGTCATGTCACACAAATAAAAACCATCGAGTTGTAAACTAAAAACATTACGTGAACATCTGAGTCAAACGGGAAGAACTAGAGACAGCCAGACACACATATCGCAATTCATAAAAAGTCGTAAAACTTACAACAGGCTAGCATTACCTGACAGAACGTCAATGGCATGCTATATACTACCATCGAAAACACACTCAGATGATTATTACTCATATATACAGTAATTAATTAATTTACCTTAGTTTATTTGTTGAAATGCATGGATCTAATGCCAATGACCGAACGGAAAGATCGCCCTCATAGCCGTCACTCTCATCTTCTGCTCTATCTGAAAAACACAGTGCATGCACCCCATGATTAATCCAAGTCATTGAAAGAAGAAGAAGAAGAAGAAGAGCATAGATAGACATAAGGAACATATATATATGTACAAATGAATAACTAATGAACCTTGTATATCATTCAAACTGAATGATGATGGCCTATCTTCCTTTTGCTTGCTATTGAACCATCTGCGTAGCCTTTGATATCTTCTTGACTTCTGATTCTCCACCTCCATGACAAGAATGGAAAGGAGGGTAGCCTCTGAGAATTTTCTTTTGCATACAACTTAGTTATAAGATGAGAAATCGTTGATGATGTGATATTGCTGTAAAGGTTTATTGAGTTAATCGCCCTACAGAACAAGAGGAAGTGACAAAGAGGGGTAGCTTAAGAAGTGGTTAGCTAGTGGTTTGAGCGTTAAACACGAGAGAGTGAAATGAGGCATGAATATTAGCATTGTTTTCTAAGTCAAAAGACAATAAGCTAGCCAAGTGGGTAAGAATTAAGGCTCATTTTCAAAGAGTTGAAGGGTGAGGCTAAAGGTGCAATAAATAATCTGCATCCAAAGGGAAGGAGAAATTAGATATAGGCCTCACAAGGTTCCATCATTTGTTTGATTATTAGAACCCGTTAGGTGGTGCTGGTCACGTATGTCTCATGGATATCTACGTGACATAGCTGTTGTTTCGTTATTATTGCATGTTAAGTCAAATAATTTTGTATACCCTAATGTTCCTCCTCCTGTTTGGATTGGACCATTGTTCATCGAATGAAGACTACTACTATAATTGTACCACTTAAATAGAGTCCCTTGCTTTTGCATTCTCAGAGGTGCTACCATTTGCTTACAGGGCTACTTGTCCAGGTTGTTTTGGTTATTCATCATAATTCACAAATATCAAATATTGTCTTTGAATGGATTTGTATAAACATTATATAATATGGTGTGCCCTTGTATTTAATGTAATTGCAAGGTTTTGAAAAATTGAAGTCCTTGCCCACCTACAACTATACATTGAAAAGATTTTTCAGAAGAAAAAAAGAAATGTTCCCATGGCAGGGCTTTTTGTGTTTCCCAATCAAAATAAAGAAAATTTTGATTAAATGTATATGACTCTATCATTTCACTCCAAAGCAACATTAAATGTAATTGATTTTTTTGTTTTTAAGGCAAATTTTATGAGCAAAACATCTCATGTTACAATAAGTAACATGATAGTGTTTACAAATTACACCAATAGCATAGAATTAATTAATTTTAGATATTATCAATACCGCCCATGTATAAATAAAGACCAATATGACAATAAAACCAAATAGTCTCACTACATAATCTTGGAAAAATAATATTCTAACTATCCAGACCATTCATAAAAAGAAAAAGACGGAATTTTATACAGTTCATGAATCCACAATCACGACTTTTGCAAAGATTCTTGCCAAACTTGTTTAACATTAAAAAGCACTCCCTGAAACACCAAAAAATTCCTTACCAACCAAATCTCCCACATAATGGCTAACAAAATAATATCCAGAATATCCCCGTACCGTTTCCTAATGGCTTGCAAAATACCCCAATGTTGCAAATAATGAAAATGATAATCTGAGAGCAAAACACATAAATAATCTAACAATCTATAGCATTCCATATAAACTTTATAACTAGAGTCACATGTAAAGAGCAAGTGTATCATAGATTTCGAATTAATGTTACGTATCGGACAAGAAACATTAGCTGGCAAAATTATATTCCGTTTTCCCAATTTAACCTTCATTGAATCTTATTATGGGCTGCCTTTCAAGTAAAACGGTTGAGGAAGTGTGATTCATAAAATTGAGACTCCCCTTAGACTAAACTATAGGCTTTTCTTCCCGAGTAAAGAACATTATTTCTTGAATTGTCTACCATCTTCATCCATCTTTGATATCTTGCCTCATTTGAACACCACCAAGAACCCCCTCTAACTCTCTAACTCATTCATACTCTGAACTAAACAACTATTTCCTCCATCTAAATCTCCATTCTCAACTCTCATCATTTTATCCTTTAACCTTACATAAAAGACCCTCCTTCTGATTGGACAATGTATACAATCTAGCAAAACAGTGACTTGTGTTCTTCTGGCCCACCCCCATGTCCCCTCTCAAAATTTGAATAATGAATCATCTCTTATCATGGGATTGACACTTTCCATAAACCAAACACTCACTCCCACATTAGAGGTTACCTTCGTTATATCATTGCATCACTGCAATTCACTGCTGGTAACCTCAAAAGTATATTACTCCTCATGTTTTCTCTATACTTGGCTTGTAGAACTTTTAGTCAGAGAGATTTCTCTCCCTGAAGTAGCGTCTAACGCTACTTACCGAAAAGCATTTTGTTAAAGGTTATCGCATCTTTTTATATTGAGACCATCTTGACTTTTTTCTTTACATACTAGTTCCCACTTAATCTATACAACTTTATTGAATTCATCAGATCCACCCTACAGAAATCACTTTTATAGAATTTGATTGATAAGAGTCACCTTCTTTAAAACCATATAAAAAGACAAAAAATATAGAGTTGAAATATCTTTAGTTGATTAAATCCTACCAATTTTGTATTAACATTAATTTATGAATAATTCAACGGCAATGGTTGAAATTTTATTTTAACCTTTTTTTACAGAATTTTTTATTTACCTATAAAAAAGTTTAAACCAACCATAAGTAAAGCCATCGGTTTCTTTATAAGATTTCGAGATTGAATTGTTAAATTTAGTAAATATGACAATTTTTATTGGTTTTTAAACTTAATTATTTCAATGAATATATTAATATCTTGTATTATATACATATATGATCTAATGCGTCTGTATGCAATGAATAAAACAATCGTTGTCCCAAAAAGGTCTTAAAAATTGGATGAAATTAATGGTTAGGCAATCATAGAGTTTGACTTGGGGCTGTGGTTTAATTTCATGTTAAATGGTACGATGCGTCTTTAGATATTATCTGATTCAAAATTATTATTATTATTAATAATAATAAGAAAATATTTATACATAGTTGAGAACTGATACATTTCGTACGGACAAGGGAACTTCCGTGGTTGTTAGTTGAACTCGAACAATGCCAATAGTGTTCTTCTTGTTGGGTAGCCATAACTCACTTTAGTTTCCGACTTTCTTTAT
Source organism: Psophocarpus tetragonolobus (assembly GCA_037954015.1). Classification (NCBI taxonomy): domain Eukaryota; kingdom Viridiplantae; phylum Streptophyta; class Magnoliopsida; order Fabales; family Fabaceae; genus Psophocarpus; species Psophocarpus tetragonolobus. The sequence continues at coordinate 29,198,184 of CM075696.1, read as the reverse complement.
AACCTTTTCCTTCTTTTTTTTTTTTTAATAAATCAAACTAATTTCTTAACTTTTATATCATAAATTTAAATCTCTTTTCGTTAATGCCATCACATCTTCATTTTATCATTTTCATTTTTTTAATGTTTATTTTCTGAAAACACTTTAAACTACTAATTATTTTCAGTTTTGTTTTCCAGCTCAAACAGTCAAAATTAATTTTTATTTTTCTTTAAAATTTATTTTTAAGCTTAAAGATTAATATTTTTAATTTAAACTTGATTGTTTTTATTTTTTTATTAGTTATGTTTCTCCTAAATTTACTTTAATTTTACTTAAATGAAATCTATGAGGCTATAACACAATTTGATAGTTATTTTTTAATTTTTATAAAACAAAATTTTATTTGACAGATAATAGATAACCAAATCATAAGATTGATAGATACATACAATACATCTGTATTTTATTACAAATAAGTTTACCAACTCAATTCAATAGTCATTATATTGATCAATTTTGTACAAATGTATGCATGCTAATCTAAATTTTGAAGAATTTGACTTTTCTTAAACAAAGATATGGAATTGAAGTTTTATGAACTATGTAAAAGAATAAACACAGTAAGAAACTTATCCTTTCAAATAGTTTATTCTAGTCAAGTTGATCATATATAAAAAAAGACTTTCCAATATTCCCTGCGATGATTAAAAGTGAAAATTGACAGATTTTTCATCAAGTTTAATTTTACCAATTTGAAGCTGTCTGATGGATGAGTTTCATGCTTTTTCTTTTCAAAGGAACATATATATATACAGCTGTATTGCATAGTAAGTGGAAAAGGAAAGTTTATATAATTCTTAAAAAGAACTAATTTAATAATCATCTATTATATATTGCTATTGATAGTTTAGAATTCTAATCTTAAATATATATTTGATTCAATTCTAGTTCTATATAAATAACTAGAGAAAAAACAATCATGTTCTATATAAAGTAAATTTACAATATCATCCAATCATAAATAACTATATCTAATAAATTTATTAATTTTTATAATAACTACTTTAAAATCATACATTTATTTTATATAATTAGATAGCAGTGTAAAGATTATTAATTTTAATACATTAGGAGTAGCTCTTAAATAATTTATGTGATCTAAAAGAAAATCTAAAAGTGTACGTTTATCGAGAAGTTGAATGTTGAATTAATCTCACCCTCATATCTTGTTCATATTTGAACCTTAACACCCAACCATTCACCCATTATCTCAAAAACTCTTCATACCATATCTAACAACGATCTTCTATGTAGTCATACATCGCCATCATCATGTCATTTAATCAAACATTACCAATACCATTCTTTTTAGAAAATCATATATATTATTCTCTATGAGAAATAAATACAATATTACTTGACTTAGGTAAAATTATTATAAATAGTAAATTTTAGGAGTTAAATTTGAAAATGTTTATTAAACTAGAATAATTATTTGATATTTTATTTTAGCCATGAATAAAGCGACCTTGATTCATAAAAAAAATAATAAAATAGAATCACTCATTAATTCTCAAAAAAACAAACTTATTATTTATAAGATAAAAAAATTAATTCATTGATTTATTTTTATTATATATTTGGTCTCTCAATTGATCAAAATTATTAGTGCTTGTTTGTCAATAATTTTATAAAACTGTTTTCAGTATTTTAGTATTTAAAAATTAAAAAACTTGTTTGGGTAGTGTTTTCTGAAAACAATTTTCGAAAACAATTCTGGTTTTTTAGTTTTTAAAAACTAAAAAATATGAACAACTAAAAGTAGTTTTTCTTTTCAATTTTCTATTTTTGTTTTGAAAACTCAACATACAATAAGAATATATTGTTTTTTATTTTCATTAATGAAATTCTAATAAATATAAACAAGTTTTTCCATTTTTACATCTTCAAAACAGTTTTCAAATAATACTTACCAAACAAGTTTTTTTTTCTTTTCTCCCCGAAAACATTTTTTTAAAACTATTCTTGAAAACTCTTTTTAAAAACTAAATCAATCAAGCCCTTAGTCTTTCAAAAAAGAAATCTTTTTAAAAAATTAATATAATCAATCTCTAATATACCATGTACCAAGCAAGAATTTTAGATGATATGTTTTAAGGAATTTCTGCATGCACCCCACAAAACTGCCCTTACATTCTATTTTTATATACATAAATAGCAAAAAGTGAAGGAAGAATTGTTTATTTTTTATGAGGTGCAATAAGAAATTGTCTATTTTTTCACACCTTTTTTGACGGGCCAAGGCCCATTTCATGAACTGAACTTTCTCATTTATTTACATATCCCCAAATAACTACTACATATATATATTCAGGTTTTTTATTTTTGTAGTGTGGATTAAGTGTTGCGGCTCTTTAGGAAAGTGACCCTACTATACAAGATTCAATGGTTGTTATTTCTTATTTGCTTGTTTTCTTCTGTGTATAATTTGTGGCATATGGAAAATCCGAATATTTCTCATTATTTGTTTCCTTTTTTGGTTTATACAACCATGTTCACTTTAGTTATATGTGTCTTTCATTTTCAGGAGAGATTATATATATCACTATAAACTTCTATAGCATGTGACTCTACTGTTGTTCTACCATGTACACCAACATTATAGTTTCCTTTACTTTTTTTAGTAATTTCCAATTAATCATATGATGGCTCAATTCTACATAAAAACGCGTCTTTAGATATATTTTGTTTCTATAATATGAGGATGCATGGTTTTATTTAATTTTTTAAAGTTTTTAATTATTGATTCAAGTAGCTAGGAACAAAATAAAATATGAAATTCATCATTATAACATAACATAACATACTTGATAAATAATCTTATTTCTTAAATCATTCCTGCTATTTAAACTAGAAAATAGGTTCATGAATCACGTAAAAATTATGCAGTTTTTTTGTTTAAAATAGATGCTAATTAAAATATTAAAAACAAGTTAAAAGTAAAATCACATTTTATGTGTATGTTAAAAAAACATTAAACATTTTCTTTTTAAATATATGATGAATGTTTCAATTTTATGTTTACACAAATAAAAAATATCTATAGAAAAAAGTAAAAAAATTAAATAGATCTTAATAACAGTCTTTAACTTCTTATATAGGTAAATACTCTAGATGCATCTAAAATTAAATGCAAAATTTTGATTTTGTATGAGGCATATCCTTTCTCATAAGATAATTATATAAAATTCATATACTCCTCTCATTCCATATCGAATACTGAATTTTAATAAACACATCTCTGTAAAAAAAAAAAAAAAAAGTCATACACACGTAAAAAAATTAATTGACATATATTTAATTTGAATTAAAATATTCTTATTGAATCCTCTCCAACTAAAACTCATAAATTGTCTTTCTCTCAACTATTAATTATTGAAAAGTAGCCCCATGTGACAACAATATTAAATTGCAAATAGGAGTATAATTAAAAATAATTAATTTAATTTCTAAAAGATTAATAAATTTGAAATAAAAAAATAAAAATCAATAAAGCAATTTGGCCTCAAACCAATAGTAATTGATCACATGAAAGCAAGTTATGATTTTAGATAAACATTAATTACTTGCAATGTCAATAATTTGAATTTTAAAGTTATTATGATTAGGAGGGCTTTACCTAACGATCGACCACCACCCTATATATATTCAAGAATTGATGTCACAACTTTGGCTTATGAGATTTGTCTATTAATTAAAGAAAAAAGAAGAAGAATTCTGAACTCTAGAGAAAAATATTTGTTCATTTCTTGATGATTTCAACTTGCAAATGATGTATAAACCACAAAACATTGATGGCTCCTAGAGCATGAGTTGTTAATTAAGTCCACCCCGGCCCTAGCTAGCATAATCTCAAATCAAATTAATACAGTTCACAATTAAATTGAAAGCATCATTAATGTTGTTTATTGGTGCTCTTAGCTTAATTAGTAGAAAGCATGAATGATCATTTATTGAGGTTCACAGTTAAGTGGAGAACACAATTATCAATATTTGTTAACCTTCTCAGTTAAGTTTCTGTGTTGATAATTGGATTCAGATTTTTTTTATTGAAAATTAGACAACTGTTTCGGGGACATAATCTACCCTCTCTTTTTTTTATAGGGGTCATGTTATATATTCAAGGAAGCAAAATTCACATCTTTAAATTATTTAAAAGATAAATATGTATCAATACTTCTTGCCTCTGGGATTTTGTAGACATTATTAATGCTTGCTTCTTATTTGATATTTTCATTTTATATAAATAAACAGGATATTTTTTATTATACAAGATTATTTTATGTAAGAAAATTATCAATACATGTAAACTTAATAGAATTATAAATTTATAAAAATAATATTTATTGTTCGTTATTGAAAAACAATATAATGAGACGTATTAAACATTGATATATTAATTCTCTTAGAACTGCAACCAAGTTATTTAGCAGATAACTTCACTTTCAAAGAGGGAAAAAAAACTTCTAACTGTAGTGATTATTAACGACACACTTACCTTAACAAACGAAACACTTTCACTATTATTAACGAACTAGAGGAGCACTTCTTTAGGTACTAGAGGAAAATATAATTGTTAATAAGTCATTTTCAAGATTCCCTTCCCACTAACAAAATAATTGTTAATAATTTAGAGTGATTTTTTTTTTTTTGAGAATAAATTCCGAAAGTAAGTTGGCTAATAACTAAGAATGAGAATGCAACTATTGAGGTGAAAAAACATATTTAAGTATGGATAACTTTTACACAATTATTATTTTTATCATGGATCGGCTAAGAGAAAGAATAAAAAATTGTCGACCACTAAAATTAGCATCGCAAAATAAATAGAGAGAATAAATTTTCAATCCATCTCTAACCATTAGTTTTAGTCTTGAACTTTGAAACTAGAAAAAAATATTCCTATTCTTAAAAGATGAATTATTCTTTTTATCCCTAGTTATTTTTTTATCAGCCAAAATAAATATGTACCACCTAAAATAAAGTCTAAAGTTAACTATATACTTCCTATTAATATAAATAAAGACTAATTTAAACTTATCTTACCAAATATTAATTACATGGCCAACAATATTAGAAAAATCATGTAATTATTTCATCAACACAAATATTAGGGTGCATTTATACCTTTGTGAGATTTTCCATAGGTTTGTCACACATCCCACTTTTTCATTATTTTTCACAGCTGAACTAATCGGTTGTTAAACTAGTTAACTTGTAAATTATCAATATCAGGACTCGTCCCACACTTATGTGGGATTTGCTATTGTGTTGGATCTTTATAACTATACTAAATATGTATTTTTATCCCTAATTATAACAAGTATGTACTTTGATTTCTAGCTCTAATTTTTATTCTGATTACAGAAGGATTATTATTTCCATTCTTAGCAGTGACTAATTATAGAAGTAGGTGAAATTTCAAATTTTAGTAATGTGAATTGAAAATCCCTGCAAACTTTAGAACCAACACATGTATTTAAATATTATTGGGCTTATGGATAAATTATATCAAATTTCGGATTAGATATTGAGGGTTTTTCAATTCACAACTACTAAAATTTGAAATCCACCTACTTCGATAAAAGATACTAATATACTTTCAATTATTTACTCTCTTGGCGAACCATTGCTAGAGAGTGCAAAAATTCATAAAATCTTTTTGTTCCTCAGTGAATCATTGCCAAAAAGTAAAAAATTGAGTTATAAATTTATGGAGTCAAATTAGTAGTTGCGGTAATAAATTTTGTTATATATCATTAATGAGTTTTCACTGTTACTATATTTTTTATTAACATTATGGTTTTCAAAATGTTAATATTCACGGTTTACTATTAATTATTTAAAACAATAATTAAAACAATATTTATTTCAAATTTTAAATTTTTTGTCATTTAAAACAATATTTATTTTAAATTTCAAATTTAAAAATAAATTTCACATTTAATCAAAAAAATATTAAATATATTTATACGAGAATGGAACTAAGAAGTGAGAAGAGAGAGGATGGGCAAAAAGTAAGGTGAGGAGAGAGGTGAGAGAGTGAGGATGGAGAAAATTATATAAGAAAAAGAGAAAAGAAAGGAAATCAGAAATAAAATAAGAATTTAAAAAATTTTAAACAATATACATTATTTTATTAAGATCAATGCTAAAGAGATATAACTACGGAGGCCACAATTCCCGAAGAAAATTAAGTAGGCCTCTATCTTCCCCGCATTTAGAACTAAGAGCTAGGGAGCTATCCATCCCATGCACTCCTTCCTGCTCTAAAAGAGGACACAATTCCTGAAGAGAATTGAGTAAGGACTCCACAGAAGAACAGCTATTTCTTTATGAGTTTGCATCCCCACTTTTAAAACATAAAACTCAACCTATGGCCTCTTTGGGGTACCTATTCCCTGATATTAAATATTAGGGTCGTATCCAAACTATATATATTTAATTAACTCTAAGTGCAAAGTGATATAATTAATATAAATAATATTCTCACAAGGCAAAAGTCATAATACAAAAGATAAAGTGCGTGGAAGGAAGTGATTTCTATGGCCTCTTGGTCGCAACTATTTGCATATATAAGGCCCAATTGAAACATAGGACGTTCTCCGTTCCCAAAGGTCACGGCTAGCATTTCCATCACTTTTTCTTCTTAAGCTTTCCATTTAAGCAATTATCAATATTAAAAACATTTTAAGCACATCTGTTGATTACAATTGGTGAGTTGGAAATTCAATTATTAAGCATTTAAGTGAGTCGTGAAGTGGATGAAAAAGTACAGAATGAATAATGAAAATAGTATAAGTATATAATTAGTTGGGGGGGTGAACAAAAAATGTAGGGGAAATGAACCAATGATAAGGAAAAGCTATTATAGGTTAGTTCATTGAAGTTTTGGGTCATTATTGGCTGCTAATGATACTAAAATGGAATATTTAATTTTAAGAGGAAAATCAATATCTGATGTTTATTTTGTGCAAGAATATGTAGTACATGTTTGAAATGCAAAACTTTATGAAAACATGGAAACCATTATTTTTACTTTCAATTTATTTTTATCCATTAAATTTATATTGAAACATATGCATAATAGTTTAGCTTCAATCCATGAAATAGACTAAAAGACTTTGTAGTTAAAGATGTTTCCTTCTAACATAGAGAGAGTGATCTTCACATAGAATCCATAATTTTCAGATTTTAGTGGAGCAAAAAGAAGAATTTATTGGGCCAAAGATGAGAAATCAGGAGTTAATTATTGCAAAACATAGGTGGTGGAGACTAATTCAGAATACTCCTTAGTAGGCAAGACTATTTTTTTAATATGAGAGAGGAGCGTAGGCAAGACTTTTCCTCTTTGAAGGCAAGATATTTCCCATGAATCATAATAAAGAAGGACACCAACCTTTATGAAAAACTATTAAATAGTTCAAGACCACAGTAAGGTGTTCATGGCCTTCACTTTATCTATGTAATACATACTCAAATTTTTATTTACAAGAAAGAACTAATAACACAATTGCATATTAGGCAGAGATTAATAGAATCATAGAAATTTTAGACCACCTTATAATTTTTCCAATCTATGTATGGTAGAGCATAAAAGCCGTAAAATGGGATATAGAAGATGTTTTTATTTGGAAGGATTCCCCACCAAAATGGCCATACACCATAGAGCCCCTAAGCAAAAGTGGAAGAGTTATGGCTTTGGTCCCTAGTTGTTTCCTTTTCTTTTAGCCTTTTGCATCTTTGTATCTCACGTCCAAACATAACTGTCAAAATGTAAACAAATTTGTATAATTTTTTATAACTAGAAGAGAAAAGTGTGAGATGGAAAGAATATGATATAAAGTGCTATAAATTTGTTTAGACCTTGGAATGGTTGGAGACCAAGTGAGTTCTTTCACTTCAATGGAAAGAATATGAAATCGTTTTCTCTTCTATGAGAGAAGTGAGAATAAGACAGTAAAATGTTTCTTTCACGATTATTTACTGTTTCTACAACCTCTTTGTACTGATTGTGTGAAATTTTTAATTACTAGACAGGGATAACAACCAAATTCTTTTTCAACAGATATGAAGATGAGGGTAGGAAAGAATCAAAATAAGTGAGACAATCATTAATATTCTTATACTGATGTCAGACTTTTCAGTCTAGCTAGTACTCTACTGCCACAATACACTTTTGCAAGAAAAGAGATTCTTGTTATTTGGAACTTGGAAGACACACTAAGGTTAAAATATTTTATTCAAGATTTCGCTCAATTAACTAAAATCTCTTCAACCAACCTTTTATTAAATAAAAGTAGTTATGTTAGAAAAAGATAAGATTGTGTTTTGGATCAAAGCACAACGGGAGATGAGACCATATTGTTTATTTAATGTGATTTGAATTTTTCTAGATATTGTCCTGGTGGGGGAGGTTTGGATATTTTACCTAAAGTCATTTAAAACTCATTATGTCCATAAAATCAAAATATTTGCAAATGCAATGGAAATACACAACAAATATCTGTTGTCGATGAACAATTTCAGCACTGATCAGATTATCGGTAATAACTTAGAAGGAATCAAGATAATTTGAAAAGTAGTCAGAAAATTGGATCAATCCAAACAATATGGCAGCAGTAGAGGACATCCTTAATCATTTAGAAGAAATAAAATAAAAATAATAATAATTATTAAACAAAATCTGTAGCTGTTTATAGAACATAAGCTTCAACAGCAAGACACTTCAATCTTGTGGAGCCTGAAATTTTCAGCTTGTTTGACATCAGAGATCAAATGCTGCCTAAACATGGTTATGAAAGCCTCCACCCTCTCATTCAATTCCTCCTTGGACAGCACAGGAACCTGTCCCTCCTCCTCCTCCTCCTCCTCCTCCTCCTCCTCTTCCTCATGCTCTTCTCCTTCATTCTCAACATGAACATAAGTACTACTATTACTAGTACTAGTCCAACATTGTTTTGTGCAGCATTCTATTCCTTCTTCAGTTTCTTGAGACCCCCCACTTGGCTTCTTTTTCTCTTTATTGTCACTTTTCACTTCTTCAGCACTGCTTTCACTTTCTGAACTGTGATCCAAGTTGGTTGGCCTCATAGACATGAATAGAATGGCTAACAAAATGACATTGAGGATGAGGAACACCCAAGCACGCCATTGCTCCACTAGAAAGTGCTTTAGACACACCATTAGAAGAAATGTGCCTGCTGTGAACACTACAGTGTGTATGCTATCCACCTTGTGCTCTTCCTCTTTGGTTTCCCTCTCACACTCTCTTCTCTTCATCTCCATATTGGAACTTGTTGATGATGATGTTGGTTGGTTTGAGTTGAGTTAGTTAGAGTTAGACCTTGCTATAAACACAAGGAGAAAGTGCCTCTTGTGCAAGAGGGAATGATACACTTGTAGGTAATGTGGGGGACTGAATAACCACAATGAAGGGTAAAGTTGTATTTGTGATGATGGAAGGATATCACAGGAAGATGTGAATGGTGTAAGGTGCTGAGGAGACAAGCAAACACATACGTACAAGGACTGCTACTTTGCCACTATGCTAAGGTCCATGTGTGGACGATATCCTCATCCATCTTAGGAATTTAGCTTTGTAAGTTAGTGTGTGTCTCGGATTGGCGTGCATACCAAATCATGGATACAGCCACTACCCTTAAAGTTGTGATAGGCTCGTGACATTAGTAATTAGCACAGTAGTGTGCTACTCCAATTCCTTATTCAAACTTTAAAGGCATTCGGTCCCTCTACTTTCTTAACTCTGCAAACTTGATCTCTTTATTTTGTTCTTTTGCAAATTTGGATTCTTCATTATTTTAATTGGCAATTTTAGTCCATATGATAACTATTTCCTATATTTAATATTTTTAGAGTTGAAACGCCTTTTGTCTCTACTTTTTCAAATTTGGTTTCTTTACTATTTTAATTATCAATTTTATTACATATCTTATTAACATCTAATATCTAACAGAAAAGCCGACATGACTTTGTATTACATTATCATATCTACATGTTTATACCCGTATACACACATTTATAGCAATAGCATCTCCTAAGATGAAAGGTTTTAGATGATTTACTTAACATTAAAAATAATATTAATATAGTTCGTATAATGTTTTTTTCTTTTTAGTAAAGTAGCTCATATAATGTTGAGGTGTTTAAAATTGGAGAAAATTAACTTAATTTTAAGCACTCCAACATTTTAGAATCTGTATTAAAATCATATTTTTAATGTTAAATAATCCGTTTAAGAAGTTCTCAATGGAAATGTTCTAAAATAACAACTACTATTAACCGTTAAATATTGGATAAATAAATTAAAATTACAGATTAAAATAGTAAACATCAAATTGACAAAAAATAGAAAAAAAAGGGGAAAATGCAATTAAACAAAGCTAAAAATATGATTATTTCCACCTCAAGCTTCTCTTAGTTGATATTATATTTGAAAATTAGAATGGTAAAACGGCACAAATAGAGAGGTGGGAAGTTGGAATCTCTCCCTACCAAAAATTGAATGACATGGTGTAAGACTTTTGGGAGGATAGGATATAAAAGAGCACTAGAGTTACTGGTTGAAAGACAAAAAGGATTGGAAAGTGGAAACGTGATAGAGGCAAAGCACGCTTGACATGCACATGTAACACAGAATGTCCCCACTTGTCCAATGACGTAAGCTCTTAACCTTGTATGTTTCTTTCTTTTTTGCTGTTCCTGCCAAAAGTGGCCAACCATAGTACATATTGATTCTTTATAGGTCACCAAGTTCTCCTATGTAAAAAAGGATCATGTTTGATTTTGGAACCCTTTCATAGATCATCTGGGCTCTTGTCTCCATGGGCCCCTGCTGCTAGTGGGCTTTGGATTCTGTGGTCATATAGCATGAATGGCAAGAACTCCTTTGCTGTTTATATCTTGTCATGGATTTGTATGGTGTTTAAGTGGCATTCATGGATCTGGCAAATGCTTCCTTAAAGTTAAAAATTTATGGCTTAATTGAAATTTTTTTTCCTCCTATACTTGTCTGTTTACCATTTACGACCTTCAATTTTAAAATTAACAAAAAAATGGCTTCCTAATTTAAATTTTTTGCAATTTTTACCATACATTAACTTTGTTAATGTTGACTTCACAAATTTGACATGACACTCGTAATATAAGTGATGTGATATGTTTAACTTATTAATAAGAAGATTTTTACATTGATAATTTTGAGTTAAAAACAATGCATTGATAAAACGAGAAAATTAGGTGTCAAATCAAAATTATCAATCTCAGGTGAACTCAATATTAACAAACTTAATATTCAACTAATAAAAATGGATGTTAGGACATAAATTACGACAATTTTAAAAAAATTTGGGACAAAATCTCAATTTTATAATTGAAGATCATAAAAATATGGAGAAGGATTACCATTAAGTCAACAATTTATTTATGCACTTCTATAATGTCTTCTGAAATACCTGTTCTAGAACACATTTTACCTTGCAGTAGTTTTTGGAGATTTTAGGTGTGTTTAGGATAATAAAAAAATTAAATAACTTTAATTACTGATTCTATATATAACCATTATAATTAGAATTAGTTTTTTTATTAAATTTTCTAATTTTGAAATTATTATTTTCATTTTGATACAACAACAAAATAAAGTCTTTATGTAAGAAAAAGGTATGAAAACAAATTTAAAAAATTGCTAAAAATAATTTGAAGTTATGACATGAGGTTGAAATCGCAAGTAACTTTATCTCAAAAACTGCTGAAATCTATATAATCAATCTTTCACAATCATTCGCTTAGAAGTTAATTTAATCAACTAGTGAATAAAATAAATAAATCGGGGTCTTAAGTGGATCAATTAAATATATAGTAATATATGTTATTTAAAGATAAAGAAAATGATTGTGAGAATTATTTCAACTAATTACGAGTAGTGTGTGAAATGCACTTTCAAATATGAAGAAAAAAAATTATAAGTGTTTAGTTAAGATAGGAAGAGAGAAAGCACCACTCTCCAAGATTTGTATTCTACTATATAATATAAGATTAAAAATATACTATTGATTGGTCTTGGTGCTAACTACTTATGGAGAATAATGACTACTCTGATTCAATTTCTGGAATGCAACTTAATCTGAATAATCAACTGGTACCAAGTTTCATTGATTGTCTTACTTCATAGTTTAAGGCTATCAGTTTACAAAATAATCATACAGCTTTTATCTAAATACTCAAACTAAGCTTTCCAATTCCAACAAATCTCAACTTTCAACAGCTCCCAAGTTCAATCACCAGCATAGTGATGTTCTTGAGCAGCGGACTAGAAAGAGATAATTACAGTCAGTAAAGTTCTAGTCTATCAGCAACAAGACTTTCTTCATATAAACCTTTTAGTTTATGATGGAGATATATAGAAAAAATAATATAGCAACAAAGATTCTATAAACATATGCCTCAGCTATCAAGGGTTGCAATATATATCATTACTCAGGTGTTAAACAAGCTTGAAATAAGCACCTAAGCAACCTTGTCAATAGGGCCTTTGAGCCCGCACTGCAGAGACATTTTTTCCCACTTCGATAGAATTGCAAAGATAAGAATAAATAAATAAAAAAAAAAAAAAAACTAGGGTGCCCAGCTGTTAACAAAAATGTATTTGATGTGCTCAGCTCAGAGACTAAGATACCACCTTGAAAGGACTGCTATAGTTGAATCATCAAGCCTTAAGCATTCATACTTATCTATACCTTTTTTTGCAGACAAAGATATGAGCTGCATACAAAAAATGAATATATCAGACTAGAGCTCAAATACTGATTTTGTATCTAAGAAAGCAACAATTGCAAGCAATCAGTATATTTCCATAGCAAGCAACTTTCTATTACAATCTTATTTTAAAGAAAGCGAGTCAAAATTCATCTGTCTGTTAAATCTGAAAAAAGAAATTCCTTAAATGAGGAAGGCTAGAAAATTATATCAATCCATGCATTCATGATCCACAAAAAACTATCAGATAACCTTCATTTCAATTTAACAAAAAACTTCTTGGCACTTAATTCATATCCAATTATCCATGCTTGTACTCCTAAATCCTAATTTAATCAGCATAAAATAAAATCAGAAAGTGTTCTTGTATGCATAAGAATTGGACAGACCTGTTGAGCAACCTGATTCGTGTGCCGATTATCTGTAGAACTTTCCTCTATCATGCTAGATTTTGATATTCTGTTGAACCATTTGGTTTTTCCTCCACCCTCCTCTTCACTGCACTCTTCTCAGAATCAATGTTTTGGTCTGTGTTTCCCAATTTTTTTCGCTTCCTTTGGAATGTATACTTCAGAAGCCTACTGTCACCTACTTGACGGGAAGATCTATCATTTTCTTCAAAAACTTGTGCATCTTTCAAATCAGTATTTGTAGATAGAACATCAAAAACCTCAACTTTCATATCAGAACTTGGACCTGTTAGATTCAGTGCAGAACTTTCTTCTAAATTTAATAGCCTGTTATCCTTCTCAACAAGCTCAAATTTATTTACAGCCTGGACACTTTTGGTAACACCGGTGGTCCCCTTCACAGGTTCTACATCAGTCAAAGGTGACACAGACTTCATCTTTGCAACAGATTCATCTCCACAAAATTTTTTATCATCACAGACAGATGAGCACTGCTTAAGAACAAATAATGGTTTACAACTTCTAAAAGCAGAAGATCTCATCCCTAAATGTCTATGTCTTCTCCTTCTTTTCCATTTGCTAATGGCACTATGTTTGATAGAAGGTAGAGAGCACACAACTTTTCTGGATTTACAGTTATCATTTAAATGAACATGAACTGTACAAGAAGGAAGAAAGCGAGACTTGTAACAGGAAAATATCTTCCATTTTGGTATTCTATGGCACTTGATGTGCTTCTTAATTTTGCATTTTCTTAATTTACCATAATGTTTATTCTGTACATCTTGCATGAGCAGCTTTTCATCCAGCAAGTTTCCTTCAAGTGCATGGATTCTCTGAGTAAATCCATTTCGACGAAGATCAGGTTCCTTGCTTCTCATGATGATGGAAGCAAAGTCAGACTCATGACAACCAGAATCCTCCAAAATAGAGATGTGCAATTGCTCGGTTTGTTGTTTTGAATTGCAGCACTTATCATCTAAAACGTTCATCACCAGTGATTTGTTTGCCACATCATAACTTGTTACACTTTCAAGTTCTTTATGAGGAGAGCATATTAAAGTCTCCGGTTTCGCACTCTCCTGAAAAGTTGCAACTTGCTTTATATTCTGCTCATTCATAGGCTGGACCTGGCTATTCCTTGTCTTTTCTAGCATAAGATATACAAGCTTCAATTCTCCCCTAAGATCTGTTACTATATCCTCAGCTTCATTCAATTGTGCTTCAAGTTCTTCAATTCTTCTTTGCTGCTCCAATGATGCCTTTTCTGCTTCAGCCATCTGTAAACAAAGAAAACATTAGTTTATGGAGATGTGTAGTCTAAAATACCAAATAAGTTTTTTTTATAGGTCAAATGTTAGTGTTGTTAGTAATGTTAGTTTTTGTTAGTGGTGAAGATCGAATCCACAAACTTTCCCCACCTCCCTCTTTCTTTAACCAATTAAGTCACCTTATATCTCCTCTAACATACCCAATAATTTAAATATCATAGTGGGAAATGCAATTACATCATAATAGTATTAGTATTTCAAATCAAATACCAAAGGACTCTTCAATTAATAAGAAACCTAACTACAACAACACCAATAATTTGAGCCATGCAATAAAAAAATTTCCTTCTAAGTATAGACTATAAATTTTGATAAGATTTGTCATTCCTGTATAGATTCTGACAGGGAATATGGTTTATTGTCATGGTTGACAACCCACCATTGTGGACAGATGTATCCCCACTCTTCCAATCATTTGAACCTTTTGGACTTTTGTAATCAAGGAATGCCAATCAATGGTAGTATCTATAATTCTATACACATAGTGCAACTATGTTAGCATACTACAAATATGTTAATTCCACAAATAACATGGAATTCAAGTTACAAACCAAGAAAGATATGTAACCTGAAGCAGGACATGTCTCACTGGACAAGCAGGAAAATATAGATTTTAATTACTTTCAAAAACAAAAAGAGAAACAAGAAAAGCCAACAGAGTTAATTACACTATGAATTTGCTCAAACTTCTCTAAATTATTATCCAAATTGAACATACACAACAATATTATGGGTGGTATCGAATGGAAATGGAAATCATTCAAATACCAGTAGTAGATATATTTATATTGGAAGAAGGTTTCAGGTTTGCAAAGAAGTATGAAAGAGTTCTTCACTATTAATGTGTGTTGAATGACCACACTAAACCTTTATTTATAATTAACAAATAGGATTAGTGTTAATTACATAGGATCATTCTAACAATGAGTAGTAAGGACTAAATCCCTAATTACTCTCTAATCATAAATAAGAGAATAATATGTAATCTAATCTAACAAAGCACAAATTAACTACATATACAAGCATAAGTTTTTTTATTATCCTAACATCAAGTAGGGGAGATTGTCAAATATTACACATCAAGAGAACCAACAAAGTTGATATAAGCTGATTCATGAGAAATCAGCTGTACATATACTTTTTACTTTTACCAATATCTTCCAGACTTCCAATCAGATTTATCCTAATTCCTAAATCAACACTTAACATTCCTCTCCCGGTCCCCCAGTCACACAACCCGTATCAGTGTGTTTTTAGAGTGATAACATTATGCCATTTCTAGTAAAATACCATTGACTCAATCAAACAAAAGGGTGATTAGAATATAATAAACTTCCGTCAAGTCAACCTGAGAACCTATTATTCTGCTTTGCCTTTTCTGGATTTGATGTTGATTACAAGGTAAATTAATAAAATAAAAAAGGTGAATTATGTCTATTAGAAGTAGCACAGGAAATGGATAAGGTGAAAGGCAATGTCCTGTAGTAGGAAGAAAATTATACGTATGACACATGTCCAAGCAATCATTCTCGAAAATCAAAGCATCCTACAGGAAACATTAAATATGCAATAAAAGATAATGCAGAAAAGACTAATTATGAGGATAACAAAAAAGATTCTATTTTAGAGTTTGCTGATTAAAAGATAATGCAATGTGCAATAATCGTGCAGACAAGAATTTTAACGTAATATTAAGATAGACATATGAATTCCACTTGAGCAATAAAAGCATACCCAGAACATCACAAGTGATCCCAAGTTCCTAACAATGTTCTACTTCAGTTACATAATCAACTCAGAAAGCAGGCAGAAACAATTTGGAGGTGAGGGTGGGGATCCAAATAAACACCATTACTCAATCACCTTGTTGGTGTTTGTTTGGTTTGCCATCAACAACAATTGATTCTAATAGTAGTTGATGTGTTTGGCTACATTTACTTCCAAAATAATTGATTCCACAATATAGATTGATTGTCTAAGAAGTAAATTCTTCATGATAGTACATTATAAAGTTGATCTTAGGTGTGTAACCCATAAAGTTTTAAAAAACATACTCCTAATTACATTTCAAAAGCAACTCTACTTTGCCATTCACACATAATTGATTCTTCCAAGCTAACATTAAGAACATCATTGTCAAATACAAATAAAACCTTTCAACATCAATTCAACTATTATCTAAACCAAACAGATTGCTTAAATAAAAAAACAAATTTCCAATCATTACAGTTATCCATAACATTAACAATGAAAACATAGAAAAAAAATAATTAAAGAACCATAAAACCACATGAGTTGGGATTGAGAATAAAACCTTAGCATCCATCATCTGCTTCAATCGAATTAACATACGAAGAGCCTCTTCTTTGGACGATGCAAGCTCCAGCTGGAACATAAGAGCTCTCTGTTCCGATGCCACTACTCGACTAGCAGACTCCTTCACAGTATTCAGAATTACATCCGCGAATGCCTTCTTCAAAGCCACCATTTCCTACACAACCAATCACACCCTTACTAGAAGAACCACAATCATCAAAACTTAATGAAATAAACATAAATACAAAACACCAAACTTAGATACAACATCTAAGTTACTTTCCATAATTTTCTCCAATCAAAATAAGAGTTTCGCATCGGTAACTTATGCTGAAATTCAAAATTTTGATTCTGATTTGAGATCAAAGCTAAAAGCAGTTAAGGTGGCATTTGATACAAACTTCTATTACACAAATTGCCAGATTAAAACTCTAATTCTGATCAAAGAACAACACTTAAAACAAGTAAACTGACACTTGATACAAACTTTTACCACACAAAATTGAAAAAGTAAAATTCTAATCCTAATAAGAGAATAACACTAAAAACAGTTAAGAAATTTCTAATTTCTGCATATAAACGAAAACAAAAAAAGGAACCAAAAATCAGAACTAACAAGATAGCATTAGAAAAATCAAATTTTGAGAACATGGGTGTGTTTCAATAACGGAAAAAAACACAGAAGCGTCGGAGATGGCTATAACGGCGTCGGAGATGGCGATCAGTGACGGTGACGTTAGGTAGTTAGGTTAGTTTTTTTCTCAAATGAGATGAAAAATTCAAATTTCAAAGAAAACCTAACTTACAGGAGATTGATGTTGTTGCATTGGAGTGGAGAAAAGGAAATGGGGGTCGTCGAGAAGTTCCGTTTTTGAGGAGAGAGAGGATTTTGTTTCTCTTCCCTCCATAGCTGCCGCTTGAACACTGTGCACTGTGTTTCTGTTATTTATGCGGGGAAGTTATTCACATTTTTTTCTTTTTATTTGAATTTTAACTTATATTTATTCAAACATTTTTAACTGAAACTAAAAAGTATTCCTATATTTCAGTTAAATTCATTTGATTTTTGGGAAAATTATTAAAACCTTAATTAATTTTTTTTTTACATTCTATGTTTGCACAGTTTTCTATTATTTTTAAAAGTATCCTCATTCTAATATTTCTGAAAAATAGCCAAAAAAATTATGTAAATTTGTTTCTTAAATATTATATGCAATACTGAAAAACTATGTAGATCCATCTTTCCTTTTACACAAAATAAAATATTTATAATTATGACGGTAGGATATTATTAATCATGAAAAGTTTTAATGTCATGTATAACAAATAAGTAAGATATTTTTAATTGTTAAAGTTTAAAATATTCATTTTGAGTATATTAAATAATACTAAATAATTTTTTGGTTCTTATAATAAAACAATTCTAATATACTTGTGTATATTTATTTTTAAAAGTTAAAATTTAATAAACTTGTATTTTCATATTTTTATTACTTTCAATTAATTGATATTAAAATAAAATCATTAATACTATTGATGAATACAAAGTTTTTTACATTACTAGTGACTGGTGTGCATGCATCTTATGAAGTATCCATTAAATATTGAGTCAATTTCACAAGGACTTTTTATTTATACAAACGAAAAGGATAGAAATTTATATTAACTACTACTAAATGGAAAGTAAATAAAAGCATAAATGAGATTTGATTGAGTCTTGATTTCACTAGATCATTCCTCAAGTGCATAGATGAACTCAAAAGTGTCATTTACTACCCATGTTTCTATCACTTATAAGAATATATTTAACTTCAATCTCTTGCAAGTAAAAAATCAAGTTATTTGAGATTCAGACTATCAATTTCTTGCATAATCTAGAGTCAAATAACTTGCATTAAGAAAATGAACTTAAGATAGTTAATGGTTTTACTTTCTCCCAAGAAAGAAAACCATCTTCTCGTTTTACAAGTCAAAATCTTATTCTCTCTGAAACTCATTCAACAAGTAAAATTCACTAAAGATAAAGAAATAAAGCAAGAATAAAAAAGAATACTAACATTAAATAAAAAATTTTGACTAAAAGAACAAAAGTAGGTAAGAGTTTAGGTTCAGTTACACTAAACCCTAACAAATAACAAGGTGCTTAACCTTTTTTCATATTCAAAAAGTTTCTCTTCATGAAAATGCAAATATGATATTTCTAATTTTCTACATCTTAAAAGGAAAAGTCTTATTTCTTTAATTCTCTCTACATTTTCTATTCATACAAAAACATGTTTTTGAAAAGAAGAGAATTAATTTAAGAATATGTTGATATTTCCAGGAAGTGTACCAATATAATATTCAATAAATATCGAATCGTATACTCAGGACTTGGTGAATACTCGCAAATTTAGTTTCTATTACTTAATTATTTAGAACAAAATAGTGAAAAGAGTCATAAAATAAAATATAAACAGAAAATGTAAATCAAGATTTAATAAATAGTTAATTAGTGTTTAAGTATTGTTTTTTCAATCCCATGTAAATAGTTGTTAGAGTCCTAAATTCATGTTCACTTTATTCACTAAAATATCTTCTATCCAATTTGCTCTCTCAAGGTTCATTTTCCACTAAAATTATTCAAACATTAATCCTTCAGTGTAAAGATCTTAATTATTCTATTCAACTTTATTGATTCCCCAATGAGAAAACTAAATAGATATAGATTTCGTTCAACAAAAAGTAAAAGACACATAAACAATATTTTATTCTTAGATACAATGTTTATATGATGTTTTTCTTAAATTTTTTGCTTGGAATAATTTCTTAATTCTCCTAAGCATAATGTAACAAGTTTAAGGATGACCAAACAAAAAACAAGCATTAGGAATAGAGAAGAACACACAATGAGAAGTAAACTTTAAATAAAAAGATCAAGTAGTTACATAAGTGTCAATCAATACATTGATCTCCCAACTAACAGAAAACTAACTACTCATAATCATAAGCAACATCCAAAACAAATAAGAATACAAGAAGATTGGAAAATATTGAGAGGTGTTGACGAGAATTCGCTTCTTCTTTGCCTCTTGCTCTACTTTCCCTTTCCTCTAAGTCAATTACCTTTCTTCCCTTTGAAGTTTTCTTTTAATTGCTTTAGGCATTAAACATTCCTCACTCAGCGACAATTGTTGCCTCAGTGAGGTTAATGTCCATTGATGATCTAGAGGCTTGTAGCTCAACAATGCTTTCTCATTCATGAGAGTCCTTCAATTTTAATTTCTCGCTCAGCAAGAGTCCTTCAATTTCATTTCCTTGCTCAACAACTTAGCTCACTTAGCATAAATTTCTCTTTGTTTCAAAATGGCTTGGTTTTTTACTTAGCAACATGTGGTCGCTCAACAAAAAGTTGTCACTGAGCGACTAACTCTCTCTTGGTAAGCTGACTTTGAGTTCAAACACCATTTTTCTTCTTTTCTCTACCTGTAACTTCCATTTCTAGTATACTATATTCCAAAAAAATTATATTAGTGATGTAATTGGAAAAAAAAGACCAAAAGTAAACTAATATAAGCTTATTTGCTTGTTTACAATAAAATGAGTCTATAACTAAAGAAAAAGTTACATAAAAGAAATAATTAACATATTTCTATCAATGAAATAATAAAAAACTCAATAATTATCAAAATGCATATAAAAAAAAGATTTGTTAATCACCAAAGCGGTCAAATTTAGAATTTGTATTTCCAAATTATAACGATTAATTGTTATAATGATGCTATATGAAACTCCATGTTAGGATTGATTGAAGTTGTTAATTATAAGGCATATATGGATAACCCAAATGTTAACCATTGCTTACAATTAATGATATTAAAGATTTCTTTGCATACTTGTTGAGTGTCGGAATCCAAAAATAACTTGCATGTCAAGAATGATATGGTTATTACATTAAATTATTATTTTGACATCATTATTGTTATGGAAATGTATTTATTTATCATCCAAAAATGTACTTAGATGCATGATTAAAGTTTATATAATTTGAATCCATTAGAATTTACTCAAAGCATTAATGTATGACCTTGTTTGAATGTATGCGGTTATGTCTAACATGTTTGTTGTAGGTAACTCTATGATTAAGTTTAATTATCTGAATTATGATGATTAGTCTAAAATGATTAATTTTCAACTAGGTGTTAATGAATATATAACATGACACCTATAACAAATATGGGTGTACAATTTGGTTCGGTAAGATTAATTCAACATGTTAAACCATGAACCATGTAGTTAGAAAATTAAGAAAATCGAACATTTCTATATTAAATTGTTTCGATTTTTTATAGTTTTTTATATTTTGGTTCAATTTTTCAACTACTTAATATGTTGCTGGATGATTGAATGTGGATTAATCGGGGGTCAATACCTTTGCTCTAGGCCTTTGCTTTCAAGTTGTATAGTTGTTTACGAGATGTGAGAAGCATGGATTCCTCGAGATGTGTAGTCATAGTTTATTGTGTCACTTCAAAGATGATTGCTGGGAACAACTTCAATGATTGTATTTCCTCTGAGCTTTCTGTTCAGGAAGAGATGTTTTGGTTGTTCCGGTAATTTTTTTCATTGAAACAAGTTCCAACTACAATGCTTCCTCCAATGTTCCATTTTTTCTATTCATTCCTAATAATTATTCCTTTACTTGGTGTGTTCTATTGTCTTTGTCTGAAACTCAATTTTTCATTCAAATTAGGTCGATTTTGAATACTCCTAGAATTAAATGGTTTAAATGGTAATTGTATTTGATACTATTTATATATTAAGAGATAATTTTTCAATCAATAAAAATTTATGTTAAAGTGTTATTTATGGTATTTTCTTCAATGATCTTTCTTATTTTGATAGACAACTAGTGGTTGTTAGTTTATTAGTTTTGTTTCTAGACAAATTTAAACTCACACTTCTTTCTTTCGTTCTCCTCACATGTGAACCTTTATCACAATATCAACCTTATAACTCTAATATTTTGATTTTTTTTTAGCTCGGTATACACATGTTTTATGCTTAAAAGTGTAATCTTTGTGTAATTTAGGGCTCAATGCCACAAATAAGAAAATTGGAATTTTTAGGAGGGCATCCCGCATCCAATGAGTGATGTGTCATGTTGCTAAAATGCAAAGCATCGTATTGTCCTAAAGGTACATATTTACTCTTCAAGGTTGGTACAACGAGAAGCGTTATATGTTGAAACGAGCTAGAATAATGATTATTCATTAGATGACTTGCTACAAAAATCCATACTCGCCACCGGAAGTTTTATCAAACAAATTCTTTATTTGTTGACAAATCTAAAAATAAAATGATACCATTTTTTACAAAATTAATTGGATCTAAAAATATTTTAATATATATATATATAATATTTAATACAAATAAAATTTTCATTTTACATTACCAATACATTTCTAAAAATAATTCTAATAATTATGCAATTTTCATAAAAATATTGATAACAATTAATATTTAAAGTTAATTTATTTCACAAAAATATTGTTTTCTTCAAGTCAAATTAATATGTACAATATTTTAATTTAGCAAGTGAAGAGATTTACTATAATACTTATACCGTACTGTTAAAGAGTAGTAACAGGTATTCAATCTTGTAGAAAATATATATATATATATATATATATATATATATATATATATATATATATATATATGTTAGTTGTTAGTATGTTAATATTATTGGTGAAAATATTCAATCTTAGGACCTCTTTCTACTCCTTCTCCCTACATGTAAATGTGACATTAAATCAATCTTACGATCTCGACTTTTTTTAAGGTATAAATCTTAGAGCAAATTATGGAAACACTTCCTCAACTTTTATCAAATTACAAATAATTTCTTTTTTTCTATATTAATATTCATTTAATTTTAAAAGTATTACACTAACACCTCTATATATTTAAAAATATTATACTAGAACTCTCTAAAACCTTGCATTAAAACTTCTTTGGAGTGTGAAAATAATGATTAAAAAAATAAAAAATATTTATATAATTACACTAAACTTTAAGGATTGTTACTTTAATTTACTTTAAATCTTACATTCTTCATTTGCTTCTCTTTTTTTTTTTTGAAAAAAAAAATTATTAAAACAATTTTTGGATAGTTGTTTGTTTAGATTTTTTTTTAATTTAAATAAAGGGACGCAATATATTCAATTAAAGTTGTTTCAAATATTTTTATCATCAATTAGTCTTAACCAAAATATAAAAAAATGGCACGTACTCGTAGTGTGTCTCTCCGCTAGTATGCAAAGTAATATTTCACCAAAAAATTTATAGTAGTATGTAATATCTATGTATAACAAAGATAATAGTGTTGTTAATTTCAAAAAATATATATATATAATTTATTCCGCCATCGTAATACTCATCATGTCAACAACATCCAGAGAGTGTTACAAATTTAGAGCATTAAAACTAGACACAATTTTGAGACAAATAGCATGAATGTATTGTTTTTTTCATTGAAATTTAGAGGCGGTAGCATTTAGACTACTAAATGAAATGTTAGGCAAATTAAAATTAATTACGTAAACCGGTTCTTAAATAGGGTTTATAAATACTCTAAAAACGTTACTAAAGTGTTTTGGAGCTAATATGTACCTATATTATCATTAACATGTTAAAAAGTAAGTTTTGAAGAAGCTATTAGTGACATATTTCAGCACAACCCCGAAATGATATTCTAAAATTAGAGAAGTGAGCTAAACCAAATTGTGGGTAAAGTTAGGGGAAAAAAAAAAGAAAAAAAAAACAAACAAACTCACCAGAATTTATAAATGGGTTTTTGAAAATTAGTTTTGAGTTGGAGATATGCGCGTTAGGAAGAGAGAGAGTTGGACGTCTTTTTCTGGAGGCGGGAAAACCTCGCACTGTTCCTATTGTTGTCAACACGTGCCACGTACTGCATTCTTTTAAATTTCAAAAACACTTACCATTATGTTGTTTCTACTATCTATGTGGAACAAATACAATGTTGTTGTAGTATTTTTGAAATTTGAATGTGTATAATGTATATAAACAAGGATATCAAAATAATGTTTTTTAAATAATTATGAAATATTTTTGTATAATTTGACAAAACTTAAAAAAAAAATTGTTAGTTTAATATGGTTTTTTTAAAGCTCTAGAAATTTCAAATTTTAAATTTGGAAAAAAGTGACAATCTAGGATCTTGATGATGAGGTTTTGGCAGTAGGTCGTTGAGGCTTGAGTCGGGGACAAAGACTTGGGGTTGCCTCCAACCAATCCCTTACTTAAAATTATGAGCCTTATTTATTATTTGCACATGATTGTGTGTAAAGTGTAAACTAGGATGCAAAGACCAAATAATTTGAATTCACCCCAGGTTCAAAGCCCACTTCTGTTTTTTACCCCTTTTTTCCCCATTGGATATAGAACATGTTTTTTAAGTGTGTGGCCTGGTTGTTTAATTAAAATTTGAATTTTACCCTTTTTAAGAAATGGAAAATATATTATATAATTTACACTAATAACTTGTTGTCTCAAGAACTATGTATGTTATATATGTATGAGTTGGGATTTGATTAATTATCTTCTTATTTTAGATTCTACGTTTAAACTTTGATCAAGATATCTCCTTTCAGTGCGTCGGAATGATTTGCAAAACCATTATATACTCAAGTTAAAAGTTATCTTAAAGCAAGTACATGAGTAATAAATATGAAAAATTAATTTCACCTGTTTATCTATAAATTACCTATGCTACTTACTCCTTATTTACAGGTTTCACCATGGTCTAGATACATGAATCTATTAATCGAGACTCAAGTATGACTTAATCATGTTTTGATTCTTAATAATATGTGTTTGTCTTAAAATAAGTATATTCATTAGGCTCTAAGGTATGCAAGTTTAAAATAAGACTTTTTATGCATCACAGTTATTCCAAGATGTGCCTAATTTTCAAAAGTGGGATAATTTTCCAAAGCTATCTTGGGGTCGGGAGTATTCCCAGTACAAAACTAAATTGAATCTTTGAAAAATAATGAAGTGGAAATTTTTTTGACAAACATAGAATCTACGTTCTTTAGTTAAAACATGAACACCTTGATTTACTTGCTTACTAATAAACGAAATACAACTTGATTGAATATGTAATATCTTCTTTTGTTTGCATGTGGTAAGGTTTGGCAAAAAAACATACAATGGGCTAGGTGTACAGATTGTACGACCTTAGGATGCACAATATTTGGTTGGCCATAATTTGGACCGTTTGGTAATGACACTATATTTAATTATGAAAGTCTTTTAAGATGCATGATTTATTACTATATAGGTCCTAATGTTGGGTTACGGTACGTGTAACAGAGTTGTCTTTTCTATTAACGATAAAAGCAACCTCGATTGTGTCTTATAGGAGCTATTGTTTAATTGTTCGTTTGTCCAATCCTTTATATTTATTTTGTTTTCTGATTATTATCTCTTTTATGCCTTATGTATGCTTTTTAATTATATCTTTTTTAATGATATCTTTCTGATTATTTACTAATTTATCATGAGAATGTCAAAGGAGTTCTCTTGGTTTTATGTTGCGAAAAACCTGAATTTCACTTGTAATATCCAAAAATAAATGTCAATATTAAGAGTTAATGTGTTATACGTTTAACATACTAATTTTTGTATTTAGAGCTGTCTCTTAAAACCACAAACTCTAATATAAGATCTTGCATGAAAAATTCAAACTTAATTTATTCAGATATATTAGTAAATAAATATTACTCTATCTAGATTCAAATATAAATGAAATTGACTAATTTTTGTACTAATGAATAAAGTTATCAATGCATATCATTTAAGTCTACTAATCACATTTAAAAAGATGTTTTTTTTAAAAAATAAAAAATTTTATTGAAATTTGATATAAAAGAATAAAAACTTAAATAATTTTTTTGTCCCTAACATTTCACTAATTATTTTTAGTCTTTAAAATTCAAAAATATTTTTTTTACTTCTTAATTTACTTTTACTCCTTCTTCTTTGGGTAACGCCATTAAGAAACTATAACAAAAAACACATTTTTGTATTAGTGAAACACTCTTAACCCTATTCGCTCAATCTTCAATTTCATATATGATACAACTAAATACACCGAAACATATAAACAGATAATGTTAATACAAAAAACAAATTAATTTTAAGAACCAAAAAAATATTTTTGAACTTCAAAAGCCAAAAATAATTTTTAGTAAAACTTTAATAACAAACAACCATATAATAAACGAGACATCTGAAAATAAACATATAAGATGTCGAGTATTGCGCTAATAAAGTGGGACGGTTTGGTAAAAATTCTTATAAAAGAATTGTGAAAAAAAAAATTATGCAAAAGAAACATGAGTAAAAAATTTCCTCATTGAAGGTAACTAAGGATTTGTCAAACATCTCCTTGAAAGAATTAGTGAACACATTGTAGGTAAAAAACAAATAAAACTTCACTCCAATCCATTTTCCCTCGTTACAAAAAGCCAAATCATTTTCAACAGGTTCTCTTGCAAAATGAAAAGAGTCTTTGCTTTTTCATATATTTAGTTTATTTTTGTTTGTCATTCCGTATAACAAAAATCACAATTAGAATTTTACCTCAAAATCTAGTGACTTTTATTGTATAGGTAGGTTTTCAGGATGAAACTCTAATTTTAATTAGAAGAATACTAAAAATACCTTAGGAACTATACCTATGTTATATTTTATAACAAAGTATGTTTGATAATTCAAACAATGGCTTTCAAAATCCAACAACATTTTGCAATAGTTTTATTCAGGACATCATTTCACGACAAAATTGAAGGATGATTAGCAACATGCCAGAAGTACTCAATAAGAAGTCCAGAAACAAACGATTGAAGGATGCTGTATAACAGCTTATTCAAGTGAGATTGGTAAGATGACTGTGATCCGATTTCAATATATAAAATAACATTTGTCAAAAAGGCAGTTATATCTGAGGTAAACGAGTTGGAAGCTCAGCTGGGACATCTGCACTTGCCTGTCATGTAAACAATTAAACAAACAAGTTAATTCAGTAATTTTCTAAGATGAAGCAACAAGAGCATGAAAATGATAGCACTCTTGTATTCGCATCAACCAAACCACAAAAATCCTCATAAAAGACATTGTAATTCTTGAACCATGTTAATCATCTTATACTGTCAGATAAATATTTATTGGATTCTCATCTAGTAGGAAATGGTTTTGCCTTTGTTGACTTGTAGCTAAATATTTATAGGATAAAAAATCCAAAGCCAAGGTTCAGTTTCATCATCAACAAATATTACAATAAAAAAATCTTAATTATTCTTGGAAAGGAATTGGGATCTGTCATACCTTAAGGTATCTTGTTAACATCGCGGTAGTACTGAAATTAAAGCCTTGAACTGGTTTTCCTATTGTGCGAGATGCATTAAGTTGTTTTCTCACTTGAGAGGCTAATGACTGAAGAACATTATCCAACAATAACAACAACGATGAAATTCAGTCAAAAAAGGAGTAAACTCCATCAGAAAGAAACAACTGCGACACTATTTCTCTGCAAGGGATAGAAATAAGAACATGAAGGGTCACTTATTAAATACTTACCTTTCCAAGCTCCACTCCCCACTGGTCAAAAGAATTGATGCCCCAAATAAAACCTTCTACAGCAATTCTGTGTTCATAGATTGCCAACAGCTGGGAAAAGCAGATTTTAGATAGAAGCTTATATTAGGGCTAAAATTTCAATTTTCACAACCTCATCAAAGAAAAACGTTAGTATAAAAACTGCTCAAGCATGGAAAATCCTTATTTGATTGGACCATCACTATATTCTATTGAGAGGAGAGACAAAGGGTGGGAGAGGGATATTTTCTGGTTAGATATGCTCGACAAAAAGAAGAAACTAAAAAGTTCAAATCCTTGCCAACAGGAATAAATTATTTCCTTTCTAGTTATCATTCATCAATCATAATAAGTGTGGGGAACTTCAAACCTGTCCAATGTTATACGCATTCAATGATGGAAGCAGAAGGCTGACAGAAGGCCGATTCCCTGAGAATGTCTGCAGCATGCAGAGTGCACACAGTAAGGGGACTACTGATTCTATAATTATAAGTCAAGAAGTTGAATAGAAACAGAAGGGGCCCTACCTTGTGTGGCACAAGATGTGGAGCAACATTCTCCTTTTTCAATTGTTCAGGGGTCTGTTGAAGAAAAAAAAGATTGACTAATTATTTATAGCCCTCATATGAAGTTAAAAGAAAGCATATAAAATACAGTATAGAACTGCCAAAAAAATGCCGACATAGATATCAGCTGTTCACTCCGGTGTCCCACAGTCTTTAAGAAGAATGCTTATATTATAATAACATGAGAATTGTTCCTAACTGGATGCCCTTGGCCCACTGTAGCCAAAGAGTCAAAAACCCAGTAATTACCTACTAAAAGGCAGTGAAAAAGGATTACATCTCAAATCAGTTATTTAGGATAAAATCTCGTATTCCCTAAATCCAAGAGATCTCTAATTTTCTATCTCCTAAAAGGATTGCTTGACTCTTCAACCAAGCTATCTCCATTATATATAAAAGATAAAACACTCAAATATGGGGGTTTTCTCCCACACATGCTAGCCTCCTAGCATCACCTCTAACTTAGGTGTCAGAGTGCCTTCAGCAAATACACCTGCTCTACTGCACTAGGGAGCCCATAGACCATCACCCTCTCTGCCTAGGATCAAGTATATGCTTAAACCTGGTTCTTGGACAAAACAAGAATTATCTTAAAGATATTAACATAAAAAGTTTTTGTTTCTATTAGTGCAATAACCAGTTCAATTTAATAACCAATTTGCCATTTATCGAAAAAATCATGAAGTTTATCATGTTCTTTGTTTTATTCTTCATTTTACTTTCTTTTCAATTTATATCTCGAGAAAGGACAAGAAATCAGGCTACTTAATCCACATGAAAGAGAGCCTAAATAATTAAATATACCTTCCCATAAGAAAGGGCTCCATTTGATTAGTCTTAAATGGGAATTAGATAAGAGAAATTACACAAGTACCTTCCCATAGGCAAGGGCATCTGGTTGTGCAAAAAAGTTTGACATTAGTTCGTCATGGTTACTGACCACCTCACCTGCATAGAAAGTTCATGATTTATAAATTGAATGTTTCAAACACAAATTACTAGAGTGTAAACTTCAAACCATCCTTTACCTTTCAAGTAAACAGGTTGCTGACTTTTCACCACACCAATAAAGTCACAAGGAATAACACGTCCCTACATATTAGGAGATGGTGATAGATGTGTTATTTCACAACATAGTTCATTCATACTAAGATAAATGTGACATATATGTTGAATTAATGAGCAGATTAGAAGGCACATATCAGAGAAATAAGTTCAAAGATTGAAATTTAAATCCAATTTTTGGTATGATTGATCACTCTCCCAAATTCTATGAAGAAAAAAAATGTAGAAAAATCTTCAATGCTATTCAATAATAAAAATTTTCTCATCTAGTTTATATCGGGATGCCATGTTTGGTATCTAGGCAAGCATGCCTAACTACAATAATAATTGACAACCTAATGAAAAATCCTAAATGTATTTACTAGTTACAAAAGTGCCATTCAGAAAATTTGTTTTACAGTTTAGGATTGATAGGATAAAACTGACTTTAGAAACATAAACCATTAGTGCATATGTAGCGTAACTGCGTAATTATCTACCTAGTAACCAACATTTGACTGGAATATCCGCAAAGAGGAAGGATAAAATATACTTTCTTGAAACTTCTGCATGCATTTATATCCTCTCGCTCATAATAATTAGATTTTAACCAACCACTACCAGACAAACTGCACAAACAAGAAGTCAAATAATAATTACAACTTTACCACATAAATATCTCTATCTGTATCTCACCTGGTGTATAAGTTGATAAAAACTGTGCTGCCCATTTGTTCCTGGTTCACCAAAATCAATTTCACCAGCCTCAAATGGTAGTGGCACACCATCAATTGAAACACCCTTGCCATTACTTTCCATGCTAACCTATTTTGAACATACACTAAACTATAAGAACAAAAAAAAAAAAAAATTAAAACATGCATGAGGAAATTGCAAGGCAATAACAAATGTACCTGTTGAATGTGTGGGGCTAACTTCTCCAGGGCTTGAGAATATGGTAAGATAGCCTGGGTGTGGACCAAAGTTTCAGTTATTGAAATTGATTGATTAATAATGAAGAAACATAAGTGCTTCAATAGAATAAAAGATGAGGTACTCACTCGGGCAGGATAACCGAGAAACGAGACATTCCATACACTCAACAATCCCAAAAGCACCTGCCCCATCAACACAAAGTTATTGAACATGTCATCTTGCACTTGTTAAAGAAACATCTCTAATGCCAGAAGATGCATAATCCTTGAGAAAAGCAAGGTATTGGAGTTGTTAATCATTACTCATTCTCCATCTATGAAAGCACTTGATTGCTTCAAAGGGTAAAGTAGTTTTCGAACCATGAAAGCCAATTCACATTTTGGGTGCAAAGAATTGTTTGTGAAACAAGATCAAGGAAGAACTAAGTCTTGAGAGAGAGAGAAGACGGAGAGGGAAAGTGGGTATCAGGGAGACCATGAGAAAGAGAAAATACAGAAGATAAACGTGTTAATAAATAGAAAGACAATTATTAAGAAAGAGTAGACACATAATTATTCTTTCTCTGTATTGATGTTAGACTCCATCCTAAGACTTTATTACTGCTACAATAGAAACCGGTCTTTGACCTCTACCGAATAGCTTAAGCCTTTAGGTATGACGGTGAGTTGTTCATGATAATTACTTTCTAGCCACTAGATTAAACCAAAATAAATGGCTTAGAGTTTGTCTAACATGTGCAGGAAATCCATAAGTACAAAGAAAACACAGAAGGATACCAAGGCTACAGTAGGGGTTCTTACAGGTATATTTCTTTCAAATGGTTCTGAATACACATGTTGATCAATGCTGGAGGCCCCCTTTAAAAACCTTCACAAAAGAAAAACAATGTTATATACAAAGTACAAACCAAGCATACGAACAAGAAAGGATACTCATTCTATCACATAGGAATAAACAAAGAGAGAGAAATATATAAACAGAATGAATAGATGGATGGTTCTTTACTGTCTAGGAATTAAGAAATATATAGGAGCATTGGAGGCATAAATGAATTACTAACTAGCGATTATTACAATTTGGGAACAAGATGTGATTGTATTTTAGAATTACTGTGAAGACTAAGACACTATCTAATATGGATTCAGGGACCTATATATTCTTAATCCTTTTCTTATTAAAAATAAAGAAATCATGAAGAGCATATGCCTAGGAACATTTATTATGTCACCTATGAAGTTGAGTTTCCTTTTACTTTATTTTTAATTAAAAAATTGAAATATTTAGGCAATGTGATGCTTACTACAGTGCAATAATATACAATAAATACAAACAACATACTTAAAATACAATGAATTATGCCACAGCTAAGACCATTCTTAATGAAAAGAAATTCCTGCTGGAGAACAATAACAATAAATCACATACTTCTCTATTACAGGGAAACCATACTGTAGGGATAAAGGCAATACTCCGACAGCACTGCAGACTGTAAACATCATTCCATATGATAGTCAAAATCAAATATCTTTCAATAATTGAAATTACTAGTCTTTATTCTAAAAAGGCAGCCTAGTGCATTGGTTCCTATATAGTGGGATCTAGGAAGGTATATGTATGCAAGGAAAAAAAGATTACCACTGTATCGACCACCAACCCAGTCCCAAAATGCAAAAGCATTATTAGGATCAATGCCAAACTTTTCCACAAGCTGCATCAGAAATTAAGACAACAGAAAAAAGATAATTATAGGATCAGCCTTGAATAATTCACATGTCTTCACATATAAAGCACACAGAATTTTTAACAAAGCTTAATGAGCTAAGCAAGAGAAAAAAGAATAAATGGCCATACTGCGAGATTGGTACTGACTGCCACCATATGTTTTGCAACTGCTGAGGGCCTGAAGGTAAAATGGAATGATAAGCCAGTCTTCAGATTCCATTTAACATTTACGTTTTACATAAATATGGATATATTTTGAAGATAACAATAGGGGATGGGGTCATAATGCTTAGAATACTTAGGTTTAAAAGGTAAAAGCCCAGTTTCTATTGAGCAAGCCCCTAAATAAAATGGAAAGAATCAGAATGATTGATATACTATTATTCTTGAAAACTTATTTTTAATACTTCACTTACCCTAGAGAAGAAGAAATCCATTCCCTGAGTGTTCGGGCATTCAACATGGTTTCAGCAGTCGTAAAAGTCTTAGAAACAATCACCACTACAAAAATAAAAAGAATTTCAACAGTAAAGCACACAAGATGGAATCCCAATCTCTTTAAGTCAAAATATAAAGTAAAAAGAAAAGCCAAAATACATATTTACCTAGGGTTGTTTCAGGATTTAATCCTGTGATGTTTCTTGCAACATCAATTGGATCAACATTTGCAAGACTGCACACATAAGCATACAAAGGCACAGGTTGATTTCATGATAAGTTCAATTTAGTGAAGAGGTAGATCTTGTCAACATTAAATGAGATAAAAAAATAAAGTAGAATTAAAAACAGGGGAGTGGGGGAAATCAAGTGTAGCTTGCATAGACAGATTCATGTAGTTTACTTAGAATTAGATGGCAACAAACCAAACTTCAAAAACCAAAGCAATATTGAATACTTACAAGCGTAGCTGACGCCCTCTTGCAGCTTCAATTGCTTCAGGATCTGTAAGATGTTATAAAAATATATTCAGCACTTCTACTTGCTTGAAGAAACATTCATAGTGTGTTTGGATGGAAAATTTTAAGAGGGTAATTCATTTCATTTTGGAATTTCAAATGCTTTGCGATGAAATACCTTGTTTGGATAAGGAATTTCAAAAGAATTTGAAATTCTAGGCATTTTAGAAAGCATTTTGATTAGTTAAAATTGTAGAATTTCAATTTCCTTAAAAAAAATAAGAATTTGAAATTCTTCAAACCTAGTTTTCTTTTAATAAAATCAACTGAAGTTATTTTTTACTTGATATCAGTTAGGGGTGGCAAAACAGGATGGACCAAGCGGGCTGGTCCACCAACTGATCCTCATTTTAATAGATCAAACTAGTGTATTCAGCCGCTTGCCCGTTTTCATATAACTCGTCAATTTAACGGGCCAAAGGCGGGATGGGTTGACCAGCCAATCCACCAATATTATATTTTATATTTTAAAAATTATAATATTTATATAAATTAAGAAATAATTATAATAATTAAAATATAAAATAAATTATCAAATAGAATTTATAAAATGGATTTGCTAAGAAAATAAAATAAATTTTGTCATAAATTTATTTGTCATTTATTTACGTAAAAGCATAATATTGTCAAAAAAATAAAACCAATTATGCAAGGTTTACTTTTATGATTTTTCTATTTATTTAATTGTAAAAGCATTACTTTTTTGAGAAACTAAAAATTTATTTTTAAATAAAATTTTATATTATTTTTAAAAAGAACAATTCTTTTTAAATATTGTTTAGAAAATAAATTTTTATTTTTAGTAGGAATTGAAATATTCTATCCAAACAAGAAAATTAAAATTGAATAATTTGAATTACCTTATCCAAACAAAATATTTGAAAAATGAAGTCATTTGAATTAAAAGAATTTCAAATTCAATGTATTTTAAATTCCTTGCATTTGTAAAATTTTTTATCCAAACACAATGTCAAGGCTCCTGTGTTCATAACTTCATACATATCTGTACTAAATTTTGTACAAATATAATGAGAAGAAAAGGTAATAATGTGATGTGAATGCCACCAAGAAACAAGAAAGTATCAGCAACCTGTTTGAAGAGCTGTGTGCACAAATAATGGACCTAAGAAACTGCCACCAATACCAACAGCAACAACATCCTTCAATTTCTTTCCTGTAGCTCCAACCTACAAAATATAATTTCTACTCTCAAGCTCAATCCAAGTTCAACAATGTCCATATACAAAAACTGGCTAGGATATTACCCAAGATCCACTTCGGACTCGCTCGGAGAACTTCTGGATCTGGTCTAGAACATTCCAAACATCTGGGACAACATTCTTTCCATCGCTCTGTATAACAGCACCTCTTGGAGCACGAAGAGCTATATGAAGTACTGATCTGTTCTCGGTGCTGTTTATCTGAAAGTCCAAGAAAAATTACAAAAGAAAATGAGATGATTCAGAAAAATACAGCTATTGAGTCCACAACATATATACCACATGTACACTTTTGCACTACAAGGTTTCCCAGAGTAGAGATAGGAATTTCAGAAACCATTTAATAAAACTATAGTTGAGAGTTAACCCCTTTATTCCAGATGGAGCAAAAATTTTAGAATTCCAGTTAGTAAAGTATGACGTGAGCATATTTACAACTCATCGGTTCAGTATACAAGCACTTACATGCTCCCCATTGTACATCCGGTGTATCTTTTGCTTGAGGGATGCAACCTACATCACATCCAGAGATATCATAATCAGATGATTGCATTTCTATTTGTTTGGCAATAGACCCTTTTTTTTCTGAAAGGAGGACATGCTTGAGGGCTACAAGATAAAACAAGTTGTCCAAATAACTAGATGGAGTGAACTGACCTCTGCCAATTTGAAGAGTTTTTCCCTAGTTTCAAGAGTGGCTTGCTGCCTTGAGTAGTCCAATAGAACTCCATCAAATTCACTTCAAAGAATGAAAAAGTCAGAAGGTTATGCATCAACATATTGCAAGCACATTGGTATAGGCCCAACTTTATTAGCATAAAACATTTTCAAATATTCAAACTGTAGTCTCCTAATTTTATTGTTACAGCCATAAAAGAAGAGGATAGGTCATAAAGTTTATATAGCTTCAAAAAGTAAGTATCATACGCCACCATTGACTGGGATCTCTCATCATCACTCAATAAATCACGTAAATGAGTCTTTTTTATGTCCTCAACGTGAGCCTGCACAAATGAGATGCAATTAATAGAATGTTTCACTATTTTTGTACTATAAATATCTAGGAAATAACTGTCCCTCACCTTCAACTCCTTCCATGTCTGAGTGTCACAGATGAGAGGGGATGAAGCCATTTGGAATTATGATAGACAGATTTTCCTGCACCAAAAAGTTACTTTAGACTCCAAAATAGCCATATGCATTTAACAGATCATAATCAAGCTATCTTACAAATAAGTATATTAACATTAATAAATAGAATGAAAGCAACTGTACTAAAGATCCTTATTCTGTGCATTTTTTTATCAGAATCTATATACTTTTATGAATAAATATTTATTCATAAGAAATAAATAGCCTCCTATTAAGACGTCAGGCTGCAGCATCCATGCAATTTTCAGCATGATGAAATGAAAGAAATACATACAGTAAAGGAGCCAAAGATATTCAAAGACTAAGCTCATTTAACACTGAACCAAGCTTCTTTAGGCCAACAAGTAACAAGCAACATGACAAAGTGGTAGGTATTCAATTTTTTTATTTTTATTTTTTTGAGTGTGTCTGGGTAAATAGTGAAAATGGGAATCAAACCTATGACCTCAACTACTAGGCCGACCCTAGTGGGTTATATTTAATTCATTTTAGCTGTTATTTCAGTGAATCTCAACTGCTACTGAAAACAAAAGAACAAGCACGGTAAGCAATTAAATTTGGAATCCGTTCCATTTAAGCATTTAGTCAAGCACTAGTCATGCAACCAACAACTGGCTTTCTGAATAAATACCTATCAAAATTGACCTTATATATAGCATAGAATCCTTATATATAATGCACAATGAAGTACTGTATGAATAAAATATAATGTTCTACATACTAAAGTTATCATAAGAGCAACGATGAACAAAAATTTCTGCAAGGGACTTCCACCAGTATACAAAACATAACACAAGCCCAAATGAAGTTTTACAACCAAACCAACCCAATTGAATCAAAATATGCATTGGTAGAATCAATGCACACACAACACATACCAAATGAAATGTGTGAAGAAGAAAACGAAGAACAAAGCAAAACAACAAATGCACCCACTCAATCTGCAACTAAAACTACAGCAATTTCAGAGAATCCATCAAAGCATAAAGACGCAAAAACAAAACTTAAGAAGAACATGCAGATGCAACAGAGAGAGACCTCTGTTTCAAATATGTTCAAGGTTGCATATGATAGCCAGAGCATTCAGACACACGACATCATTGGCAATAAGCGTGAAAAAAGAGGAATGAGTTTGGTAACAAACCTGAAAAAGGAAGCAACTTTGGCAAGAAATGAAAATGGGGTGTCTTAGATTATGGTTTGGAAGGTGAATATGACAAAAAGCAGAGGTGGGTTGGAAGTTGAGAATTGTTTATTATTTGAAGTGTGAGAAAGACAAAGGTGGCGGATTCACGTTCTGTGGACGGAATTACACATTTTTAAGCTCACGGGAATGGACCTTAAAACTCGTGATGGCACACAGAAACAACCATACACAGTGAGGGGTACTATCAATTTCAAGTTTGTGTCACATTACTCACATTGCTATTATCTATTTAGATTTTATTTTTGTTTTGTATGGATTTTTATTTTAACTCATGCCCCTATTCAAACTCAAGATAAGTTTTTTGTAATTAAGTTTTACTAAAATTGAGGGCTACTATTAATATAAGTTTTTGTGTATTTGATTATTTTCAAAATTGACAGAGTTAGGATTGTAAATAAGAATATTCAAAAATTAAAAAGCATGGTCTGTTAACAATCTTTTAATTAAGTTAACATATTTTAAATAGGTTAACAAAAGAAAGCGAAAAAAGAATAGAGAGCTAAAAAACGTTTTTAAATTTTAAGGATTAAAAATATTTTTTTTAAAATTTTAAGAAAAAAAAAACTTATTAAACCATGTTTTTTTTTTTCAAATATTTTTAATACAGTTATGTTTTTAAAGATTCAAGTTTATAGTATTAATTAAAATGCCATTTTAATTTAATTTTGATGCATTGTTATGTAAAATAACTTAATAACTTTTTATTGCTTAAATAACTTTGTTTTGTCTGTTATATTTTTATTTTTTAATTCCAATTTTAGTTCTTATAAAATTTTAATTTCAATTTTATTTTAATTTTAATTACAATTTTAGTTCTTCTATTATGTTTTTTTAACTTCAGTCCTCATTCACGTTTTCAGTTTCTATTATTTAAAGAACCATCACATATTTTTCACCTTTTATTAATCTTGTCAGTGGTTAACTTAAGGGCTAAACAGCCACAGCCTTAAAAAAAAGTGTAGAGTTTGTTCCATTGCATTTCCATCAATTTTAGGAAGGAAAAGTTTTATGTTTGTCCCCACTAATTTTGGTATTTCCTTCTTAGAATTTTTTTTTAATATTTCCTTTTTCAATAAGTTCCAAACAATTAATGGGAATAAAAAAACCTATTTTTTGTTAGTTTTTATTCCTTTCACTTTTATATCAAAAACGTCATAAAAGTACTAAAATGGAATACAGATTAAAACAGCAGAGTAAAAATATTATCATTTACCAATAATTTTCTTAACATTCTCTTCCAATTTATATGCGTTTGACCGTTGACTTTACCAACCTTACCTTATACAATGCTCTTCTCTGGAGTGCTCTGACGTTCCAACCCACCACAGCTAATTAAATCAACTTTTTTTGGCAACAGACATGCATGAAGTCACAACACCAGAAATAGACTCTATAAATATAATTTACGTCAATCATGCATGATATATAGCACCAATGTTATCCCAAATGGTTGGAGATTAAATGAACATTTCATATAATAATGAATAAATTGGAAGTGAAAATTGAATTGCAAAGAGATATAAGGTGAAATTGTGAAAGAGGAAAAAAGCCACATATTTCTTTACCTTATCTTATAAATTGTCTTGTAATGTATACCAAATTTATCGACAAATTCTGACGAAAGAAGTTTGTAGATATGCATAATGGATATGAGTTACTTAAAACCAAATCACACTGTGATTGAGTAGGTTACATGTTTCACAAAAGTACAAATCCTTCATTGGAGATTTGGAAAGGCTTAATATTTTTAAAAATTTGTTTTTTCGTATCTGTTATCCTTCACAAATAACAATCACTTTGCTGTTTTCTTTGCTTTAGAATCACTTAAAATATAAACTATAACTTTTTGCTAAAAAAGCATTGTTCTTGTAAACTGAACCATTTATTTAAAATTGCGACTTATGACCTTATGAAATCAAAAGGGAAAGATTTGAAAGTAAGAGATATACACCCTATTCTAGCATGCAATTAATCAAAATGTAAGTGACTTAATGTGTCTAGCTCCAGCATATATGATCAGTACACCATAGAAGATCAATAAACAATTACAAAAGATCACCCATTTGCTTCACCAGTGTACACATTTATTTGAAGATAACTTTTCATTCACATGGGGCAAAAAGGCTAGTATTTAATATTTTTCATGAAGTGTAAACTTTGACTATATCTCAATAAAAATATTTTTATATACAGATAATCGACTTAACTGATCAATAAGTTTGAACACAGTTGTTGCAGTAGAGCTTAATGTTATCATTCTATTATATTTTAAGGGGGGAAAAAGGCTGCAAAAGGTATATATAAAACTTAATACTATAATGATTAGTTTCATACCGAAGAATATGAGAACCCTTTAGTACTAAAAATCAAATATATTTATCCAATCATAATTAAGAAGTAGTTTAACTTTAACTAATCTTACATAAAATACAAGAATCTTTGATATATATCTACTCAATTAGGTATCAAAGAATTTCATTTTTAATTTACTGGTGTTTAATTTATGGGGATGCTATTATAGGTTTGATTCCTTTATCTAGTGTGATTGGCAGTTTCTGAGGAGTTTTATGTACCATACAAATAGCAATCTGTACTTTTGTTTTGTCTGTGAATGTAAGCTACACGTGTAAATTATGCTCCTGACAATTTTGAACCTTCTGACAACGTTGCATCTGTGATCCGTGTATATTCCTATTATTGCCCATCTTCTATGGGATGAAATGACTGTGCCTTAATCCTTTAGATAAGCCCCTCCTATTCCCAATTGGGTCATGTCCTGGTACAATACATTCTGTGCTTTTAGCCATTATTATATACACAAACAAAACAAAACACGTGTGCCATAACCATTTAAACCTACCCTATCTTACTTTCTGTTTCCTTATGTGATCACATATCTTTAAGTTATTATGTTAATGAAGAATATTTTATCTATTAAAAATATTACTCAAAATAACTTAAACACATATCCTCATATATAATAGGTGAGGTAGAAAGTGAAATAGGTGACTTAAATCCTTACTCACACAACCTTATCATCACCACAAAAGGTCACCAGAAAAATCTCTTGCAAGACAAACATCTCATGCATGCAAACCATACTCTCCTGCCTAACCAGCCACTAGAGGATAACGTTACTAATTAACTCAAATATCTGATAAATTTTATTTAAACTCAAATTATCAAACTATAAGTATTTTATTCTAATTTAATTAGTCATCTTGGGTTCTGAGTTTGCAGATAATTGTATTATATATTTGGAAAAAAATTCATCACTCATAATAATTTTATTGGAGCCAATCAAAATTGTCTTCCTAAAAAATTAGGCTGCAATCATACAATAAGCTTGATTCCTTTAGGTGAAAAATCACATGACCATATTCAGCTATAGCCCGGTTCAAAAGGCTGCAATTAATGACAAACAGTGATAAGAAAATGGCTCTAACCAGCATGTTAAGATAGTAACGGGATCAAGTTTTATTAATGTGTAACTGATTGCAGCCTAAACATGCATGTTAAGACAGTAACCTTTGGGATTGGAAACTTCAAATGACCATAACCAGATTTCACCAACTGCATGCCATCCACAGAAACGAGCACTTCTGATTAATTAAGAGTGTTCGGCTAGCCTAACCTACTAAAATGGACTATTTTTAATAAATTTTAAAAATCATGAAAAGAGACTACAAAAAATAACTAGGCACGTGTATTAATTATGAAGAGAGACTCCAACAAAATATGTTTAACTAAACTAATTAAGGCACTCTCTTAATATAAATATAACTAAGGCATGACATATTAATTTTCATAAATTAACAAAAATTAGAAAATTTTTAATTAAAATAAAATGTAACAAAAACCATTTTTCATTTTACTTAATAATTTTACCTTTTTTTTTTAAATTTATACTAATCAATGATAGATTACTCTTGTTTTACATTTTTTTAATTAATTAGGATATATGTTTGTCTCAAATTTTTTTAAATAAAAAATTTAGGTCAAATAACATTTATACTTGATTTTTTAAAAAAGCTTAATTTATAGTAAATTTTTACTTTATAAATAAAAAATTATTTATTAAATAATAAAAAAATTATTTACAAATTTTAGCTTAGAATATTCTTTTAGACTAATAAAATTAAATTTCATTCATAATTTATACTAATTATTGTTTTAAACTCTAATATATATAACTTGCAAGTTAACGATAATTGAGTCAAACAAAGTTTCATTAAATAAAAATTTAAATGAAAAATTTAATTTAAAAATTAAAAACTTATGAAATCTTAAATGTGGTAAACTAAAACTAATAGAGCTAATTAAACTCGCATTTTTTTTAGTAGTGACAAAAGTTAGATCTAGGATATTGTGTAGATTACTAGGATCTCTCATAGAGCATCAATATAATTAATGATCGTAGTACGTAGGTTCTGCTCCCGTACAAGTTGTAGTATGAAAATTTAAAGTGCAATTAAATTTATAAAAAAAAATATATTACTAATTTCTATACTTTCTAAATCTAAAAAACTTCTATAATTTCTAAGAATGCTGGATATTCATTTGCAAAGACCATTCTGTAAAGTGCTTTTGTAAATCAACTTTTGGCAAATAAAAGACCCACGAGAAGTCGACTTCATAACTATACTTTAATCGCCCTTGTAATTTTCTTTTCCTTTTGCCTTAAATAATAAACATAAAAAATCTCACATTTAAAACCACCGGATAACAGTTTTTTTTTTCAATTTTAGTTTATAATATTTAAAATTTTTATTTTTAATTATTCCTGCTATGCTTTTGTTAACAAAATATTAAAGATAATAAAATGATGTCACATTAATGTTAAAGAGATTGAAATAAAAAAATAAATTTACAAAGACTAGTAATTAAAAAAAATAACTTGCAGGGAGTAATATTTTTTCTGTTTACCGAAACTAAAAGTTACGAAAAAACTTATAAAGAATAAAAGTGAAATAAAAAAATATAGGACTAAAATATAAATAATAAAATGAATGAAAAAATGACATATTTTTAAGACACAAACAAATATATCAGACTTAAATATAATATAAATAACTTCTAAATATAAGTATTAAAATTCAAGGTCAAAATCATATTTAAGACTAAAAAAATCTCACTAACAATTTATCGATCATATTTTATTACATATATAATATTTTCCATAGCATACATATTTCAATTATCGATAATTATATTTGTTTTTTGTGATTTGATTGAAACCCTGGTAATGAAGTGGATTAGAGACATATTTGACTTTCTTTTCTATAAATATATAATGTGGGTGAGTTTTGATTTAGTTTAAAAGTAACTGATTTAAAAATTAAATTTTTTCTTTTCTTTTATTTTTGTTAAGTTTTACGAATAGAGAAACTTGCAGAAAATCTATGGCGATTTTTAAAATTTTCCAATTCACATATAGAATTTTAAATAATTACATAGTAAGTTATTAATAATATTTTAATTCAAATAATAATAAATAATAAAAAATTAAAAATATTCTTAATGAATTTTTTTGTCTCTAGAAAATAGTGGATTTTTTGTTCTTTAGAGATTTTTTTAAAAAATTATTTCATTTTAGTCACTGCTTTCAACAAATACAATTAACTAGTATTTTATATATATATATATATATATATATATATATATATATATTTTGATATTATCTGGTCCAATGATTTATCATGTCGTTAAAAACTAATAAGATAATTTTATTTTAAAATAAATTTTATTTTTAATTATTTGTAAATTTGTTCAATCTTATAAAATATGTTGAACAAATAAGATATTAAAAGTACAATTTATCTTAAAAAATAAAAAATAATAAAGTTGATATAATGAAAAAGTATATGAGTTTGACTCTTTCTACTAAACTCTTTAATGACATATTAAGTTACTGGATTACAAAAATCATTCGATTAACATTGTTATTTAAAATAAATAAGGACTAAAAAAAGCGTTGTTAAAAAAAAAAACACCTCTTCGGAGACCAACATCTTATTTAAAAAAATTCAAAAAGATTTGGTTTTGTCATGTTTTGCGCATATATTAAAGATTCCTATAATTTATTTTCATATCATTACTCCATAAAAATACTAATATTCTTCGTAATTAGCAAAGCCTTTCAGATAAACATCCTAAGTGTCTTTGCTATCAACAAACATATACATTTTATAGTTTTTAGTATTTTGATATTTAAAAATTAAAAAATTTTCTTAATAGTATTTTTTTATGATAATTTAAAAAGCTAATTTTAATTTTTTAGTTTTTAAAAATTAAAAAAATAGTTAAAAGTAATTTTACTTATAATTTTATATTTTTATTTTAAAAACTCAAAATATAAAAATAATATATTTTTTTTTATTATTAATAACGCTTCTGCAAATATGAACAAATTTTTTCATTTTCACAACTTCAAATCTTCAAAATAGCATTCAAAAATATATACCAAATAATTTTTTTTCTTTTCTTTCAGAAAACTATTTTTTAAATTCTTTTCAAAAACTAAAAAACAAAATTACATTGATGGAGCCCTACAATATTTTAAAATTTTGTAATAAATTTCTACAAGTTTCTTGAAATTGATAAATTAAACAAAATAATAAAGATGCATTTCTAATTCTTTGTTTAAGATATAATTATATGTTAAATATGGAAGCAGGACAGTAACGAAGACGGAGAATAACAAATTCACATTCCTCCCCGTCTTCAATTATTATTTTATATAAGTAATGGGATAAAGGTCAACAATATAAATTTTTTCTATCAAAATTAAAGCAGAGACAACCATACTCACACCTGTGGACGAGATTTTCATCCCTATTCTTTGTACATGTCTTGTTAGGACTTTAGTTGTTCTTTTGGCTTCTATAGATTGCCTGGCAATGAACTCTCTGGGTCTATTCCCCCACAATTGTGAACTGTTCATATTTGAATGAGTTGATTTTGTAAAATAATCAACTTTCTGGCTCAATTATTTCCTTTGAGTTTTGGAGTTTAGGTAGGTTTAAGAAGTCTTCTGTAGCTAACAATAGACTTAGTGGGACAATTCCTGACTT
Organism: Psophocarpus tetragonolobus; assembly: GCA_037954015.1. NCBI lineage: Eukaryota > Viridiplantae > Streptophyta > Magnoliopsida > Fabales > Fabaceae > Psophocarpus > Psophocarpus tetragonolobus. The sequence goes on along the minus strand of CM075696.1, from coordinate 29,154,767 downwards.
TTTCAATCTGGCATCTACTTGTGCTCTGTAAAAGCAAGAGACCTCATGTTTTATTCATATAGATCTAATTCATTGGAAAGTTTGAAGCATTTAATTTCTGTATAAACAAAAATGGCCTTAGGTGGGGTTTGGCAGCATTTAATTTCTGTATAAATAAAAAGAGTTTATATGGAACTTATTTGAGATTATGAGAGTGGTTTCCTATTTCTATTTGATACTGAATTTTATGATATAATGATGATGAATAAGCACTTAATTAAATTGTTTATCATAATGCATTAAAGTTTAGTATCCAAAGTTAAAACGGGTCTTGATCTATATGGAGAAGTGGGTCCTAAAATTGATTACCCTGAAATTGAAACGAAACCACAAGTACTAACTTTCACACAACACAAAATCAAACTCATCACTGATACTGAAAGTATATGTAACCCCACCTTAAAAATCAAACCTTTACCACCCCCCACAACCTGGTTTCCCATCCATGGATGGCAGCAACGCGTTTTCCTCTTGGTTCCTTCTGTTGAGCTTGTTGGGTCTTCAACTCTTATTCGTTTCGTCGCAGGTCGAGGACGACGTTAAATGTCTGGGTGGCATCAAGGAAACGCTGAAGGATCCTCAGAATCGTCTCTCCAATTGGCGGTTTGACAACAAAACTGCTGGTTTCATCTGCGACTTCGTGGGTGTGTCTTGTTGGAGCATGAGGGAGAACCGTGTCTTAGGTTTGGACCTTCAAGATTTTAAGTTGTTGGGTGGGATCCCAGAGGCTTTGAAGTACTGTGGGAAGAGTCTTCAAAGGTTGAATCTTTCTTCCAATTATCTCACCTCCGAGATCCCACAGGAGATGTGTAATTGGATGCCGTTTTTGGTTTCTATAGATTTGTCTAGTAATGAACTCTCTGGGTCTATTCCCCCAACAATTGTGAATTGTTCCTATTTGAATGAGTTGAATTTGTCAAATAATAAGCTTTCTGGTTCCATTCCCACTGAGTTTGATAGTCTTAAAAGGCTTAAGAAGTTTTCTGTGGCTAACAATAAGCTTAGTGGGAGAATTCCAGAGTGTTTTAATGGGTTTGATAGGGAGGGTTTTGAGGGGAATAGAGGATTGTTTGGGGGTCCCCTTGAAACAAAGGGTGGTTGGATGAGTAAGAAGAATGTTGGTATTATAGTTGCTGCTGGGGTGGGTGGTGCTGCCACCAGTTTGTTGCTGTCCTTTGGGTTGTGGTGGTGCTGTTCCAACCAGCATGGGAAGGTGTAGCAAACCCCTTTCATGCATGGATGAATTGTTACTTATTTATTGTCACTATACCTGATAAGTTTAATATCTATATATTATTCATGTAAAATAGTTTTATAAATCAATTATAATAAATTTATCATATATAAATAGGTTATGAATATCTATTTATAAATATATATATATATGTGTGTTTTTCTCTTAATTAATTAATGTGTTTTTCTCTTATAAAAACATGAAATCCAGTTATTAGATAATTAATTAATTGTAAATGTAATAGTATTCTTATATAAAATCTTATTTAATTAAGGTGTAAATTATGTAATTTTTACGTCTAATATCAACATCTCTCACTAAATTATAATTTTAATCTTTCCTTAATTAATTTCTTATTCATGACTTTGATTTTATCTTTTTTTTTAAGATTTTAGTTTGAGAAATTTAGAAGTAGGAAGGCGCTGGAAGGGTAAAGGTTCAATTCTTAATTTTTTTAATAAGGATTTTGAAATAACTGACCTATAATAAATAAAATAAGTAATTTTTTTTATTTGATGATGAACGTGAGAACTGAGAAATGATAGAAATGGGAGGCAAAATATGAAAGTTATAAACATTATGATGTAAGAGTTGAGAATTTTTAGTTGAGGAGTGATTTAAAATTGTGGCACTAGTTGAGGAGTGATTTAATATTGTGGCACAAAATTTGCTACTCGCTTTTTTTTTTTAAGTTTCTAGGAGAGATTATTAGATAGTGAAATCACATTATTTAATTTGTTATTCTCAATATTAATGATTGTGTTAATCATAGTTAATGAATTTAATTTAATTTGAAATCACATTATTTAATTTGTTATTCTCAATATTAATGATTGTGTTAATCATAGTTAATGAATTTAATTTAATTTAATTTAAAAATTAATTAATTTATCTTTTAAATTAATTATTGAGAAGTGATGAATTATTATTGGTTGAATCAAGTGACTATCATAATTTCTCCTCAAATAGAGCATAAGAAAAATAATTTCATTTTCTTTTTTTTAAGGTGTTCATGATTCCTTGTAAATCCAATCCAAGTAGAGATGACAAAGTGTACATATTTTCTATGGTAGACTTCCCTGAATACTCTCAAGTTTAACTATTAATTACTTGCAAATTGAATTTAAGTATGGAGTGATCCCTAAAACTATGCAAGTTGAGTGAATATGGTCACACTCACCACATCCTCTTCAACGTGTGTTATATATACAATTTAATTACTATAATTATGTTATATAATATTAATATATAATTATAATTTTGATTGAAAAATAATATTTAATAAGTCTTTGTATAAATTAAATTCTAATAATTTATTTATTGATTATTTTATATTAATTAACTTAAGTTATATAATTATATGTTTTAATATTTATTTTATATTAATATTTTAGCTTATGCATTTCACATGATTAAAATCTAATATGTAAAATTTATTACTATAATTATTTTTACAAAAGGTGAAAACTTATTCATGACATACAATTAATTAAAATAAATATATAAAATAAAATTACCTTAATAAAATTTTATATTTCTTTTACAAAACTAACAATTAAGTATATCAAAATATTGTGACGATAACTTTTTGTTAAATGATAACAACATAAAAATTTTATGATAATAAATTGATGTGTTGGTTTATTATTTTTTGTAATGTTTAAATTTGAACAAGTTTATGTTTGGTTAACGTTTTGTTTAATAGCAAATTACAGTAACACTTCCAGCTTTATCAAATTATATATAATTACAATCTTTTTCATTATCCTACACTAATATGACTCCATCTATGTTCAAAAGTATTAGAATAATACATATTTATATGTTTGAAAATATTGCGCTAAGATTTGTTTTAAAACCTTACCCTAATATCCTTCAAGGGTATAAAAGTAATAGTTAAAAGATTAGGGACTACATAAATTGTTATAATTTGCTCTATATTTAATATTATATTAAGTTTTTTTTATATCATACTTACAATTATGTGTAGAAATATATTGATTTATTATCCCTATACATAAAGTAATTACAGTGTAGGTCTATAGATATGGACTATAGACTGGTATGGATATACAAGTATCTAACAAGTAGGAGAATTGAGATCAAAGTTTTTCCTATATCGGTATAAAACTCAATATGATTGTATTTGTAAACATAGGTATGAGAACATGTACTTTTGTATCCTACCCAGAACTTACCCATTAACATTCCTAATCTAATATACTTATAGAATTTTTTGGTAAAGGAACAATAATAGAGATGACAAGAATAGAGAGAAATTTAATTACTAGAAAAGAAATAATTAATAGAGCTTAATTTTTTTGCACTAACAATGTAAAAAAGTTTTATACTAATGTTCATTCACAATTTTTAATTTATTTATATGACTTTTAAAATATTAATTAATAAAGTCAACAAACTTACCATACATAAAAGGTTGTGATTAAATCGAAGTGTAAAACATTTCACACTAATCATGCATAAGTCATTTTCTCTAAATAATATAGAATATTATGTTTAATTTTTTCATAAGAGAGACAGAAAAATAAGTAAAATAATACAATATGTTGGCAAAAAATGTTGGGCAGTTTTTCTCGCATTACTCAAGAACCGAACCCTCCTTCATTTTAAAGATGGTTAAAAAAAAATAGATATATTTTAAAAAAATTATATTATTTTGTAAGAAATGTTATATTTGTTAAAAATGAAGGAAAAAGTTTGGGGAGCATAAAAAAATAAAATTGAAATACTAAAAAAAATTGTATTTACTAAAAGAAAAGGAAAAGATTTGGGAGTCACAGCTCCCTCTGACTCCTAATATAAAATACTTAATGAATTTGTTTAATAAAAAAATGAAAATACATTAAAGAAGATAAAAGTAGAGTGAAAAATTATTAGAAAAAAGATAAATAATATAGTATTTTATGTTATTTTTTTGGGAAAAGATATAGAAAAATGAACGTAAAACAATACGATGACCTATTTAAAATTATTTGCTTGCATTATCACCTAAATCAAATAAAGCATTATATTTTCATTTGAGCCTAAGGGACTTTTGACGGGTTTGACTTTAAGAAGTTAAACCTATTACACTTTGAAGATAAGTTTTCGTTATGCTTGGAGTTGTCTCAACCTAGTGCAATTAAGATATTTAATATATTTTTATTTTAATTTAATTATTTATATTAAATTATACGATATATTATAATTTTTTATTAAATACTTTTATTTTTATTTTAATTACTCAAATTTAACAAACTTTTAATGATGTCTAATATTTAAGGTATTAAACTAAGATGATAAATTATTTATATATAATTAAAATATCATCTTAATTGTATTTTTTTGTCACGTACTTTTAAAATTTTGTATATTTTATTTACAAGCTTAAAATTTTCTACTTTTTCGATTTTCATTCTTCTAAAAAAATTATTAATTTTAATCCTTATAATTTTGGGCATTTTAAATTTGGTCTCTCGTTAAATTTTTTAATCCTTATATTTTGTATTTTCAATTTTAGCTCCTAAAGGACGAATCTATAGAGATAAAAAATGAAAAATGAAAATATTAAAGGATTAAAAACGAAAAATTGTGAAGTTATAGAAACTAAAAAGTAAAAACAACAAAATTAAAAGACACAAATTGAAAGATACCAAAATTAAAAAAAAAAAATCTCTCCTAATTCATTTGCGATGACCACTGACTTTACCAACTTTACCTTAACACTTTTTTCTAAAGTGCTTTTCCCTTTCCAACCCACCACACGGCTAAATCAACTTTTTGCAAATAAAAGACGACCCACGAGAAGTCGACTTCATAACTGTAATTTACTTCAATCAAACTTTGTAATTTCCTTTTTCTTTTGGCTTAAACAATAAACATGAAAAATCAAACACCCTTCAACAATGAAGTGAAACACTGAAAGTAAGTCTACTTAAGTAGGTTAATAATCATCTGTATATGTTCATTGTTGTAATTTTTTCTTACGTCTAAGTTCGATTTCTATAGATCTAAAATAAATATAATAAAGTGGAAGTGAAACTGATGATATTATAATCGGGTAATAGGGAGGTGAAAGCGTGGAAGAAGAACCACCAAGGGCATAGATACTGGATTAGAGTTTTTTAATTTTTTCAATTTTCTTAAAAAACACTCTAACTAAACAGTTTATAGGTTTAAATAGTTGGATATGCAACTGCTTGAATATTTAGAGAAAAAATTTATTATTCATAATGATCGTAGAAAATTTGAACAAAGTTATCTTAGTAAAAAATATATTGCATGCAATTTTTTTTTTAAAAAAAAAAAGCCTTGAAAGAGGAAAAATCGCACATGTATATTTTACATTATCTTATAAAGTGTCTTTTTCCAAAGGCAAGAATTTACTGATAAATCCTGAGGAAAATGGTTTGTGTAAGGTGATGAAGCATCTTAAAGTAAAAACCAAAGTACAAATTGTAGTGAAGAATAAGGTATTCATTAGTTTGGGTCAACTCGACAAATTGGTAAACTAAACAGAATTAATTAGTTTGGTTTGAACTTTTCATTTGATCCATTTTGGATCTTATTAAAATTGATCATGTTCGGTTCACTTCACGGTTTTCGCATCTCAAAACTCTAACCTAACCTGAACCAACCTAAAAATATATTATTATTATCATATATTTATTTTATATTTTTAAGTTAGTAAATTTAGTAACTTGTTTTGTTTAGAATTTCACATTTCAAAATTCTGATCCAACCCAGTTTTATACTTAATATTTATACATTTTGTTGTTTATACCGGTGTCCCCCTATTTAAGGGCTAACTCACTTTGTACTCCCCAAATTTTTTTTTGGCACCTTTTGTCCTTAAACTTTTTTAAAAGTTTAATTTTTGTCCTTCGTCAAATTTAGGCCGTTGACTTGCGTAATTGAGTGACGTGACATCGTTATGTTGTAATTAAGAGTTAATTAAAGTTTAGTTAATGATCTCAAACCCATGTCCTGGGGGAAGAAGAGCAAAAGCCAATCCACTAGACAAAAGGTCATGGCCCAACTTTTCAATATTTTTAAAAATAGCATTTAACATTTCCAAATCATTAATTAAACTTTAATTAACTCTTAATTACAACATAACGATGTCACGTCACTCAATTACGCAAGTCAATGTCATTCAATGACCTAAATTTGACGGAAGAGCAAAAATTAAACTTCTAAACAAGTTTGAGGACAAAAGATGCCCAAAAAAGAATTGGGGGGAACAAAGTAAGCTATCCCCTAAATAGAGAGATATCGGTGGTAATTTAGCCTTATTATATTGTATTGTTTTAATAGTTTAATTTGACTAATTTAATATATATATGAAATACTTGACATTTTGTTATAAAATTATGAATTTAGTAAATTAATGAATTTAACTATTTTTAGATATAAAATTATTTTTTTATGATTTAATAAAAAAATAATTTTTTAATTGGTTTTTCCTGAAATCGAATCGAATCAATCTGATTATTATTGATTCGATTTAATTTACGTTAGGAAAAAAAATCAAAAATTAAATAATTCAATCCAATTAAAATTAATTAATTTAATTTTTATTTTTTCGAAAATCAAACCAACCTAAAATGAACACACCTGTTGTATAGGTTGTAGGCCTATGTTTCACAAAAGTACATATCCTTGTGTTTCACACAAAAGTACGTATCCTTCGTTGGAGTACGTACTCTACTCAATAATTCCTTTCTAATATTTTTTGTATATGTTATCCTTCACATATCACAATCACTTTGACTGATATATGTTTCTTTACTTAAGAATTACTCCATAAATACAAGGGTCATATTATATCCCTCCAAATTAATTAAAATATAAATTATAGCTTTTTGGAAATAAAACACTAGCCAATTACTGTTAAATCAATCAAACTATCACCATATCGTACCAACGTTGATCTTAAAATTTTATTTTCTAGAAATAGATCTTGCTTGGAGAATTTGAACTATAGCTATTCTCTTTCAAAAAATTTTCAGACAATTTATTTAGTAAATTTATAATCATAATTCTTAGAGTAAATAAAAAAATATATCTCTACAAACCTTCTATATATCTCTAAATTAGTGAATTAATGGCTTATAATCATAATTACATGGGATTGGTGTAATTATTAATTACTAGTCTGAATTTGAAAGTTAAAAAAAAAAAGAAAATTTTATATATAATTCAAAATTGAAAGGTCATAGAATATAACAAGGAATTAACACACTTTAAGAGAAAAACACTTATACATATGATGTAAAAAGTTTTACACTAATATTTCATTACAACTCTTTTATATATGGTAAATTTGTCAACTTTATTAATTAATATTTTAAAAATAATGCAAATGAAAAATTATGATTAACCACTAATATAAATCCCTTTTATAATAACAATGTATATATATGTTAAACTCTTATTTTAATCATGGTTATTCTAAACATAAGTTCCCACTTTCCTCTTGTAGCACATTAATTCTTGAGTTGCTATTTTTCTCTAAAGGGTAACCACAGACGTTGTTCATATGTAAAGTAAACTGAATCATTTATTCAAAAGTGTGACTTATCACCTTATGAAATCAAAGGTGAAAGATTTGAAAGTGATAGATATATATCACCATATATTTTACCAATGAAAATGTTAGTGATCGAAAGTACTAATAAAATGTGTCTAGCTAGCTCCAGCATATGATCCAGACATAATAGTAAATCAATCAACAATGATACAAGGCCCACACCTTTTTGCTTCACCAACTTATTATACATTTCAAGATAACTTCTAAAGGGACCAATTTTCTTGCAGAGCAGAAGCTATCTTTCATATGGGGCCAAAAGACTACTATTAATATCTTTCAATTTGAAGTTATCAAGTACATATAAGCTTTCTTTAAATTTCAATAAAAAGAAATTAATATACACTATAACACAAATGACTTAATCACTAAGTTTGAACAGACTAGTTGAAGAGTTTGTAAATTAAACTGTTATGATTTCCATTAACTTGTCTTTTCAAAGAACTTAATTATGAAAGATCTAGTTTAATTATTGTACTTTGCGTAATGATTAGTTTCATACCATGCATGAATATTATGGGACTCTTTAATACTAAAAAAGTAAAAATCAAATATAACTATAATAGCTTAACTAATCTTACATGCATGCAACTAAAAGACATATGAATATCTCATGATTTTGGTGATATATCTATTCAATTAGGTGAAAATGAATTTAAATTTGGTGATAATATTAATTTGTAGCGATACAGGGGAAGTTTTGCTTGTAGCTTTGATTCGTCTATCTAAAGTGATTATGTCTTAGTTTTGAGGAATCGTACCATACAATTGCATGGGGCCGTAACGTAAACGTATATGCGTAATAAGAGCACGTAAAATTTAACGGATTATATTCTCTGCAGCAGTCCATGTTTCCAGCTATGTCCAGCTACAATCACAGCCGTTGAATCTAACGGTCTAAAACATTTAAGTGCTTCATGTATATATTATTATAAGTTGAATAAAGAAAAACAAAGGGTATGTTGATGGTTAAGGAATGATTTTTTTTTCCCGTTTTATTTATCAGATCTAGTCCAACGACTTGTCAATGAGTGATTCTTTCCTTTAATTGTCTAAGTTTGAATGATAGATGACTAGTTAGAAAAGTTAAATTTTCCAAATTCATAAAACCATACCAATTCACTTCTGCTTAAATGTATCTACTTATGTTGACCAGTAAAATTGACTAGTTAAAATATTTTCAGAGAAATAATTTTAGAATATTTCTTGCTTGAAGAATAATTTTTAAAATTTTACAAAATATGATGAAATCTTTAAAATATACGTTATATTTTTTCAAGCATAAAAATAATACTAATCTTTCATATCAAAAGTAATGTTGGATAATTAATGTTTCTTTGAGACCAATATTGTATAAATTAGGTGTGAAACTCGTGCATTGCAAAATCTTTTAAAAAATAAATAAAACGAGAGACAAAAGAATAAATAAAATACTGCTTTAATAATATATATATATATATATATATATATATATATATATATATATAACACTATTTAGATATTGAAATGTGATAATCACTGTGACAAAGGTAAAAGATATTATATTATTTTTTATAAGTAAGTAACAATAATATTTTTGAATTTTTATCAAATTATATATAATTTTAATTTTTCATTTTTTTATATAACATCTCTTTAAATTTAAAAGTATTATATTAACATTCTTTATGTGAGACAAAAATAATAATTAAAAAATTAAAAATACTTATATAATTACACAAAATTTTAAAATTTTTACTATAATTTTCTATATGTAAAATTATGAAACTATAACTAAATTTAATTTAAGAGTTATAGTTCATCAATTCTTATAACCATTCTTATTATATTTTAATTTTTTATGCAGATAAAAGTAGGATTTAGGGTTAATCTTACGACTGCAATCACTATGTATTAGTAAGAATTTTATTTTATTAATCAATTAAAAATTACTGTTGTTGTGACTTTTAAAATAATTATTAATTTATTATACATGAAAGTATGTGACTGTGATAATATAAAAATATTTTATTAGAATTAAGTTTATACCATAGGATACAATGTATATATTATTTTTTCTAATTTATTATAATTAGCTTCAATACCTTAAAAAGATTTATCTTAAATATTTCACACCAAGTCTATGTTGTTGGTAATAAAAAATTTAATCTTACATCACATATTCTTTCTGTTTTTTTAATCATTATCTAATTGATTTTTTTATAGCAAATGTTAATTATTGAAACGTTAATTTTTTCTCTTTCCTATTTTCTCCCTACATGCAAACATTAATTATATTATGTAAGATTAAGAACCATGTTCGTATTATTATTAAATATAATCACAATTAAGTATTTAACATAAATTCCACATAAAATAAGCTAGAATTCACATTCAAGATGTCCCAAAAAAAACATGATTGAACTAAAACAAACAAATCTTATAAGAAGATAAAAACTTAAATATTATATATATATATATAAAGAGACTTCCATTTACGAATAACTTTAAGAGATTTATATATTTTTTATCTCATAATTTATTTTATTAAAATATAATAATTATAATAAATAATTAATTTTAAACATTAAATTTTTTAAAAAATAAATAGTTAAAATAAAAAATAAATCTCTTAAACTTATTTTTAGAGTAAGTAATAAGTGAATAATTCCTAAGTATACTATTTTAAACTTCGTCAAAATGTAAATTTAACATAAGATAAAAATTGAGCTTAAAGAAATGATATCTTAATAATTGGATGAAACCTCATAAGAGAATATCTTGATATTTACTAATATTAAAAAAAAACTTAACTATTTTTTTCGTTTAACTGTCTTTTTAATGTTCAATTTTATTTTAGTTGTTTTCATATGTAATTTTAATTTGTCCCGCACTTCATTAAATAACTTTACCACAATTCATTAAATTTAAGTATTAATATAGTGGGCCAAAAAGAACATATACATTAAACTGAAATTTAACATGAGATAAGAATTCACATCATGTCCTAGGAAAAGAAAATAATTTAAAACAAAACAAACCTTTTGATCTTCCATAATATTAATATATAGGATGACATCTAAAAAAAAGGGTGAAGATTTTCTAAGTTCTAACATTCATTATCATTAAACAATTTTGATTATGATTTATACAAATATTTCTTTTTGTTGATTAAAAAAAGTTATCGTTAAACAACGCTAAACATAATTGAGTTAAAACAAACAAACCTTAAAATCTTACAAGACATTAGTGATTAAATGAAAATTCAATCAAAAGTTTGTTTAATATGGAGAAATCCAACTCGTGTTAAGGAGTTTACCATAACCTATCGAGCCGTTGTTTTAGTTTACGTAAAAAATATTTTTGTTTAACTAGACTTTTTAACTAATAATTTTTTTAGTGAATGATAAATAATAAAAAGGTTTCATCATCTACTAATGTTAAATCAAACTGAATATAATAATAATAATAATAATAATAATAATAATAATAATAATAATAATAATAATAATAATAATAATAATAAAAAGGTTTTAACATTTACAAATATTAAATTAGAACAATATAACATTTGTTGAAAACATAATTAAACTAAAACAAATATTAAAATTAAGATATTAATCGAAAGAAAAGTCAAATCGAGAAATCTTAAAAGATACCAAAAGTATTTCTGATAAAAGAATCTTAAAGCATCTATAAAGGTAAAAATTTAAGATATTAACTTTAGATATTTTAAAAAATATTAAATAATTATTATAGTCCTTAAATATCATGTCAACTTTAAAATAATCATACATAATTATTCTAATGGTTAAAAAAGAAAATCATATTTTTATATATTTTTTATATTTTCAATTTATTGAATTTGAACTAAAATTATTAATACAATTAATTGATTGAACAAAGAAGATTTTTTAATTTAAAAAAAAATCATATCTTACCAAAAATACTCATTTTATTTTTAAGAAATGTACTTTGTCACATATTAGATCGTATTAAATTATAATTTTTTAAATATACAGCATCTCAACAAATATAAATAATGTGTAAAAAACTCAAATTAGTGATGGTCTTAAGTTAATTAGATATTCTCATTGAACTATTAGAGAGCAAAATTCTTGAAATTAAGAATTAGATCTTAAAAAAGACGAAGGGTTAAATTATTGAACCCACCATTTTTGAAGAAAAAATATAATTAAATTAATTTTTAAGTTATAAAAAATTAAATATAAATAAATTTTATAAAATTGTGAACTACTTATAAGAAGATTCTTGCATTAAGTTCTAAAAATACAGTGAAAAGTTACTTAAGATTTACGTGACAAGTAAAAGTCATTTAATATAAAGCAAGAATCTTATTTAAAAAATTGTGGTGTAGTTCAACAGAAAATAAAATAAAAGAAGAATTGAAATAAAAATGGTGCATGAATGAAGAATAAAGAGAACCCCAGTCAAAGTGCCTGATCCAATCAGCAACTCCAGTCAAAGAAGCTCCTTTCAATAACCAAATCATCACTGTACACAAAAGCCAAAACAGCACCAACAAAATTTTCATCTTTTAATTAATTAAAAACCCCCTCACAGCAAATTCCACATTCAATTAACTCTCTCACATTCATTCTCTGCACTTTCTATCTTGGCATTTCCTCCCACCCCACAAGTCAATGGAACCCTCCCAGCACAAACACCTTTAGACCCTAACAAACCCCACCGTAAAAATCAAACCTTTACCACCCCCCACAACCTCGTTTCCCCTCCATGGATCGCACCTACGCCTTTTCCTCTTCGTTGCTTCTGTTGAGCTTGTTGGGTCTTCACATCTTCTTCGTTTCGTCGCAGGTCGAGGACGACGTTAAATGTCTTCGTGGCATCAAGGAAACCCTGAAGGATCCTCAGAACCGTCTCTCCAATTGGCGGTTTGACAACACAACCGTAGGTTTCATCTGCGACTTCGTGGGTGTGTCTTGCTGGAACGCCAGGGAGAACCGTGTCTTAGGTTTGGACCTTCAAGACTTTAAGTTGTCGGGTCGGATCCCAGAGGCTTTGAAGTACTGCGGGAAGAGTCTTCAAAGGTTGGATCTTGCTTCAAATTCTTTTTCCGCAGAGATCCCACCTGAGATCTGTAGTTGGATGCCGTTTTTGGTTTCTATAGATTTGTCTGGTAATCAACTCTCTGGGCCTATTCCCCCTACAATTGTGAATTGTTCCTATTTGAATGAGTTGATTTTGTCAAATAACCAGCTTTCTGGCTCAATTCCCTTTGAGTTTGGGAGTTTAAGTAGGCTCAAGAAGTTTTCTGTGGCTAACAATAGGCTTAGTGGGACAATTCCTGACTTTTTCAATGGGTATGATAGAGAGGGTTTTGAGGGGAACAGTGGACTGTGTGGGAGTCCTCTTGGATCCAAGTGTGGTGGAATGAGTAAGAAGAATCTTGCTATTATTATTGCTGCTGGGGTGTTTGGTGCTGCTGCTTCATTGTTACTGGCTTTTGGGTTGTGGTGGTGGTACCATTTGAGTGGGAAGAAGAAGAAGGGATATGCAGTTGGTGCTGTTGGTGGTGGTGGTGGTGGTGATTGGGCTGTGAGGTTAAGAGGGTACAAGCTTGTGCAAGTTAGTCTCTTTCAGAAGCCTCTTGTGAAGTTGAAGTTGGGGGATTTGATGGCTGCTACTAATAGTTTCAGTGGGGAGAATGTTCTTTTTGCAACAAGGACTGGGACAACCTATAAGGCTGATCTTCCAGATGGGTCCACGCTGGCAGTGAAGAGGTTGAGTGCTTGTAAGATTGGGGAGAAGCAGTTTGGGATGGAGATGAATCGATTGGGGCAGGTTAGGCACCCAAATTTGGCGCCACTGTTGGGGTACTGTGTTGTGGAGGAGGAGAAGCTGTTGGTTTATAAGAACATGTCAAATGGGACATTGTATTCATTGCTGCATAAGAATAGTGGGGTGTTGGATTGGGTGATGAGGTTTAGGATTGGTTTGGGCGCAGCAAGGGGGCTTGCGTGGCTGCACCATGGCTGCCACCCTCCCATTATACAGCAGAACATTTGCTCCAATGTGATTCTTGCTGATGAGGAGTTTGATGCTAGATTGATGGACTTTGGGCTTGCAAGACTGATGGCGTCGGATTCTAATGGTAGTTTTGTGAATGGGGATTTAGGGGAGCTTGGCTACATAGCGCCGGAGTATCCGAGTACCCTGGTTGCTTCATTGAAAGGGGATGTGTATGGGTTTGGTGTTTTGCTTTTAGAGTTGGCAACCGGGCGAAAACCTCTTGAGGTTTGCAATGGGGAGGAGGAGTTTAAGGGTAGCTTGGTGGATTGGGTGAATATGCATTCTAGTTCTGGTCGAATCAAGGATTGCATTGATAAAGCCTTATGTGGAAGGGGACATGATGAGGAGATTCTACAGTTTCTCAAAGTTGCATTGAATTGTGTGGTTTCTCGCCCCAAGGATAGGTGGTCTATGTACCAGGTTTATCATAACTTAAAGAGCATATCCAAAGACCAGAGTTACTTTGAACATGATGATGAATTTCCCTTGATCTTTGGCAAGCCAGAAAATGAGGTGGTGGTGTAGTTCTTGAGGAAGGAAGCTTAGCAGCATGAGAAGATGATGAGATTGTTCTCACTGAATTGCTATTTTAAAGTGGAGAGTTCTCGGAATGGTACTAATGTTTATGGATTGAGCATTTCCTCCATGGGTGATCCTAATCAGGTATAGTGTATTGTATGATATAATAAACTTTCTGGTAGGTTAGATTTTATGAGATCTATTTGTTTCACTGTTTGTTATATGCAAATGCAATCCTCTAATGATGTCCAAAATGTTTCATATATACTTCGGATTTGAATCCTCAAAATCGGGCATCTGCTTGTGCTCTGTAAAGACAAGACACCTCATGTTTTTTATTCATATAGATCTAATTCATTGGAAAGTTTGAAGCATTTAATCTCTGTTTTTTTTTTTTACAGACAAATGTTTTTAGTTGTTAATATGTCTCTTTTCTTAGTAAAAAATTCGAATCTACGATCTTTCTCTCCACTTTTTCTGCATATTTAATTTCTTCATAAACAAAATTAGTCTTAGGTGGGAATTGACAGCATTTAATTTCTGTATAAATTAGGAGTTTATCTGGAACTTATTTGAGGTTATGAAAATGATCTATTTGCTAGTGAGTTTTAGGATATAATGATGATGAATAAGCACTTAATTAAATTCTTATCCTGATATATTTTAAGTTTAGTATCCAATGTTAGAACGGGTTTTGATCTATGTTGACAAGTTGGTCCTATACTTGATTACCAAGAAATTGAAACGTAACTACTACCTTCCACAGGAACCAAAATCAAATTCATCGTTAATATTCTAAGTATATGTTTGAATTAGAGTTAAAAATGTTGTAAGAATGTTTTGAGGATTTAATTAGTATTTATTAACAGTGCAAAAGGTTTATCACGATGTTCGATCATAATTCTTTAGAATTTTAAGTGCTAAAGTCGCAAAGTTATCGCAATTGAAGAAGAGTTGAGTTGTGATTGGATGCAAAACTTTTACACCGATACTAATTACTAATTAAACTATGTTTTAATCGATGTACCATAGATAAAAGTAAAAACAATTATTTTTGTCTTAAACTTAATTTTTTCATTTTATAACGAAAATGCACTAAATTTGACTCGATGTTGTACTCTAGTGAAATGTTATGATATGATTATAATGCAAGAAAAATTATACGGGTATTTGAGAATCGACGTCAAATTAACAGTATAAGCTGAATGAATCAAGTGAAATAACTCATAAATTTGGTGTAACTATCACCACAGGAATATTTTGGGCGCTAGTACCGTCTCAAAATTAAAAAAGAATGATATAAAGAATCTATGTGAACCAAGGGAAGGGATTCTCTTATGAGAGGTGGGTAGTTCTTTAAGACTTTCAATTTATAATATTAAAATACATTATCTATAATAACAGAATATTCCATCTTAGTATATATATTTAATTTGACTTTTTTCTCTTTAAATAACTATTAAAAATTAACTATCAATCATATTTTTCATTAAAAAATTTTATTTTATTTTTTTAATTTTCATGTTTTATTTACTTTTTTCTTTTATTTTTATTTAAAAATACAAAGAGTTTTAAAATGTCTCTCTTCACCTAGGATTAATAAAGAGAAAAAGGATCCATCATAATTAATATAAAAAGTGTTATACATTTATTAAACTATAATCCTTTATTATAGGATGACAAATTGCCAATCATACTAGTCCCAACTTTGATAGAAAAATATGTGTTTATTAGATTGGTTTGTGTTCAATTTTCTTTTTCCTAAAAAAGTTGAGGGCAAAGTAGGTTTATTGGTTTCCATCATCTTTCTATGCTAAACGAAATTATATATATATATATATATATATATATATATATATATATTTAATCTCATAAGTTTTTGTACAACCTCACATTTCATATGAATCATTAAATTATGAGTATTCGAGGACCACAACATTATGACCTAGATTACAATGTTATGAAAGATGCACTATCACTAGTGATGAGACTAGCAAAGACTACAACTCTATCGAAAATTCTACAATTTTTGTAGAATCTGTGATTCATATTTTTTCCTATTTTGGTACAGGGGTGAGTCAAATGTTTGTACTCCAATGGGGATAGGATGCAAGATGGATTGGAATGTCATGAGTAGAGGCAAAGAGGCTAATCTTGCTACTACTCCTGTTCATTTGTGAAAAGTTTGTTGATTTTATTAATAAATATTTTAAAAATTATATAATGGTAAAATATGATTGAATGAATGTAAAATTTGTTTTACACTAACTAACTGTATAGATTTTACCTTTTAATCTCATTAATAAATATTTTTAAAAATGACATATTTATTCACTCTATCAATATCATAAGGGATTTACTTTTTCTATTGATTCTTCCGAATTGGATAAAAAACATTTGAGTTATTCAACTCTTTGATAAAATAGTTGAGATCTAGTATAGTGAAAATGTTATATGTACAACTGAAAATTCATTTTCTAAACCATTGAGAAAATTTTCTATTAGTAATACTATATTTTTCTTTAAATTCTCGAATAAACCTTTTTAATCTTTTTTAACAAAAAAGTTAAATGAAAATTTCATGTTATGAAAACTTTAAAAAAAATGGTATGAACAATTTGCAAGGTGGTTTAAAATTATTCTAGTTTTTATTATTCATTAGTTTGTATTGTAATTTAGATGGATTTCGACAATTTAATTATTTTACTTTAAAGAAATTTGAAAACCTTGCTTAAAGGAAAAATACAAGACATTAAAGTACAACTTATGCTATGGATTCAGGTCATATTTACCTAATAGCTGAAATTAATTTTTATTTAATAAATTGTTGTCATTTGAAAACTTATATAAATTTGACCATGAAACACATTTTACTGCTAACAAATTATGTCTCGATGTGAGAGACTTAAAAACTAGAACCAATTTTGATTGGATGTAAAAAAATAAAAAAAAAAACACGTCTTAATAATCCCTTTCTAGAGATACACTTAATAAACATTAAATAAGCCATTTATTATAGACCCTAGTAAATTACTTCTGTCGTGTTACCCTATAGATAGCCGTCACATACTTCATGTGGAAGGCATTTCCTTTTTTAAAACTTCTCGTATTAAGAAAATGGAAAATTAATAGGTCAATGTTCCTAACTTAGAAAAGTAAAGGGTGATAGCAACTTAAGTGGACCGTTGCAATCAAGTTAAGCAATGACTTAAAATAATATGATTCAATCTATGACTTTGAACCTCATGTTGCGTATTATGGAGGACGAGTATGGAAATTTCACTTTAAATGAACAAACAATTGAAGGTCCTCATTCAATTCCATTTCAAAATGTGCTATTTTAAGTGGGTGTTTGCGCAATTAATTTGAATAAAATAAATTTTTGTTAAGATTTATTTTGAAATGATGTAATTTATTTTAAAGTAATTTTGTGATAAATTTAGTATAATTTTTGGTTTAATTAAACATTTTGTCCTCTTATTTTTTGTAAATTTGAAAATTGTGTTTCCTATTCTAAAATTAAGAAATCGTCTCTTTCAATTTTTAAAAATTCACAATTTTTTTTTTCTAAATGCAACATGATCCTAATTACTGATTAAAATCTTAGGGCTTGATTGGTTTGATTTTGTTTTTTAGTTTTTGAAAAGAGTTTTTAAAAATAGTTTTCAAAAACTGTTTTCGGGAAAAAAAAAAACTTATTTGACAAGTGATATTTGAAAACTGTTTAGAAAATGTAAAAATGAAAAAACTTGTTCATTAGAACTTCATTAATGAAAAGCAAAAAACAATATATTTTGATTGTATTTCGAGTTTTTAAAATAAAAACAGAAAAATAAAAAACAAAACTACTTTCAGCTGTTCCAATTTTTTAGTTTTTAAAAACTAAAAAACCAGAACTGTTTTCAGAAAACAGTAACCAAAGAAGTTTTTTAGTGTTTAAAAACTAAAATACTGAAAACAGTTTTATAAAAATGTTGCAAAACAAATACATAGTTTTATAAAACTGTTCTTAATACATTTTTAAAACAGTTTTGAAAAAATACTTACCAAACTTCTTTTTTTTTTTCTCTTCAGAAAAATTATTTTTTAAAATTTTTTCAAAAATTAAAAAACAAAATTGAACCATATTTTATTACTTTTAAGGTAGGAGATAAAATTTTTAGATTTAAAAAATAGAAAAATGAAAACTACCTAGTGCAGTTCTAAGTCATATGGAACCAAAACTAACGTGGAAACAAATGTATAGACTTTCCTAGCACGGAACCAACCAGAGCCCTTGAGATGCTTCAATTAAAAATTAAATTTGAACTAGAACCAGTTTTTATAGTGTTAAATGCTATTTGAGTGTGTTTGGTTTCATATTTTATATTTGATTCAAAATGGATTTTAGATAAATTTTTGTATAATTAGTTTGTGGTTAACAATGAATTCATAATCGGTTGTAACTTTAAAATTGATATACAGTGAGAGTAACTTGAAATAGTTTCTTGTTTAAAAAAATTGTACTAAATTTTACTTGATACTTACTTTTATAGAAAAAACATCCAGAAATATAAGCAATTCATCTAAACAGAAAAAGTAAAATTTTTAAGTTCTCTGGTCCTAAGTTGCACGAAATAGTAAGTAGACAAGGCAGGATGTGGGACCCCCATAGAGATCCACATTGCTTTTGATAATTGTAAACAAAGACACATAGGACACTTTGTGATCCAATTGAGCAGACTCATCTGGTTTTTGATCTGCCAATATATTCAGAAAAGAGAAACAAAAACTGGCAGGGGTGAGAATCTGTCTCCCATGCAATGGAGGAAAATTGAAACACATTCATAATTTGAATCTCAGTCTTTGGACCAAGTCACATCCTTCTCGAATCTATAGAAATCAGACCAGAAAGAAAAAGCAATGATAAAGAAAAAGCAGCGGGCAGGGATTGCTTCTTTGCTGATTTGGCTTTAGTGGGATACCTTAATTTGCAACATCTCCTTAATTGGTAAATCCATAATTATCAAAAACAATAATCCTTTGTTTAAGATTTGCAAAAGATGTTGTTTAACTCACTAAAGCTTAGCAAGCACAAGAAAAATATGCAAGTTGGTCCTTCATGCATTTGAGGATATTCATTTGAAACCTATAATTGAGCAAGCAGTTCTGATGTGTGTTCTATTTTGCCTTCTTAACTAAGTGGCATCACTATATATAGGTCCACATGACAGGGGAAAGAGAACCCATGTTTATTTTGATGCAATGATAAGGTAAAATGGAAATGAAAAGGAATTGATAAGTGTATAAACTTTAACTTAAGGAAAGTGCTTTGTTAAACACAAGGCCTTAAAAGAGGGTGCCACCAGAAAAGGAATTCCTAAAGATTACTAAAAAATTAAAGGCTAATAATATGATGCATAGACACTATGCCTTTTTTCTTGTGTTTGGAATGTTTTGTCTTGTTTTCTTCCTCATAATATATTCCTATCCATATCTCTCTCTAGATTTGAGTATAGAAAAAGTAAATAGTATACTGTGTAGCCTTCAAAAGTGTAGTCTTTCTCAAGGTTCTCACGTGTAATTTTAGGAGAAGAATGATGATAAAAAAAATCCACTATTTCACTTATTCACGCATTCCTGTAGGCTATAGCAAAAAATTGCACATTTGTTTACTTCAAGAGTTTAAGGACATAATTAAATTGAATCCAAAATTTGGTTACTTCATTTCCTAAGGCCTTGATTTACAACACCATCAACGGTACATTTCAAAGAGAAGGGGAAAAAAAATATAGAACATTAAGGATCACACTTATAACCTTCAAAACACTTGCAATACTATGTAACAACATCGTCTTATAGAACACACTCTGAATTCTTCCACAAGTGAATAGCAAAAAATCTTGTATGATTTTTCCTCAAACTTCACAATGCTCAGGCTTGTGTAGGTGGCTGTCTAGTTTTCACTGCTCTCCTGAATAATTCATTCATATGCATTATTACAGAAAGATGTTGAGAATATGAGAGAGACAAAGAGGTGTGCTAAACGATGTGAATAGAAATGAAAAGAAATGACATGAAATTCCATGGTACGGCAAGATGTGCAGTGCAAACAGAAATAGTGTGATAATTATGATAATGGGTCCTCAAATATATAGCGTACTTAACATCAATAGGCAGCAAAATTGAAAGAAGACATGAATTGGATTGTTAAATTCAAATGAGACTAAAAGTAGTTCATGATCCTCCAATAAATTAATCAAGCTTTCTATAGAAAGGAAAAGGAGCCACCGAATTCTTTTTTCTCCCCAATAACTAAAGTGGTACAGTTCTTCACCCAATGTCTTTTTCCGGTTTCTCATGAAAATAAGAGAAAGATTATTAGTTAAAGAAGCTTTTGATAAAGAGTGAAAATTTATCAAGTATGAGTCCATCATGCTCCAGCTCCCCTTTAGCTAAGTGCCAAGAGAATTTGTACAAGGCTATGCATAATGTAATGAATAGAACAAAATGGATTTCAACATTGTCTATTCTTGATTTAACCTTCTTTTGAAGGTATAAAAACCAGGCTGCTAGCATATTAGCCACAAAACCAAATTTTAAACAAATCAAAATTATAACATCTTGAATTTTCTTTTTAGTGTGCATGCTGCATATTTGGTTTTACGTTAAAAGCCATACGTTTGATTAGAAGTAATTGTTGTTTCTTTAGTGTTCGTTCTCATTATTTAACATGAAATTGAAGTGGAACGTGCATGTTTAGATAAGTTAAACGTGCATGTTTCACCATAATTTCGTGTGAAATAATGATAATAAACTTAAAAACCACAAATAATTGTTTCTAATAAGATGCAAGTTGCCTAAGAAAAACGTGAAACCAAACACTTTATTTATTTGCATTAATGCTAGTTATAGCCTCAAACCAAGATATACCCTACTGTATGAACGAAACACTTAAGCATTCACAATTCCTTTCTTAATTATAATGTATTAAGCTATGCAAATTACATGAACAAAAGCATCATAGAGTATTTGACAAATGTGTGTACCTGTTGTGTATTGGATCAGGTCCATTTGGCACTCTTCTCTTGCTCACAGAGATGAGTCCAGAATTTGAATGCAGGGCATGCCTCTGCATGCTAACCAACTTTAAATGCCTGGAGATAACATTCATTGGAACTAGCACTGTCCTTTTGGTTTGACGATTCACTGAGATTGCAAGGAACATAAACCATATGACTCCTAAAGATACCAAGGTTCCAAGAACCACCCTTTTACAACTAATAACACCACCAACACCCATATCTTCACCCCTCTTATGAATGTGATTTTCCACCTTGTGGCTGTGGCTGTGGCTGGCAAGTGAAGGCAAAGATGTGAGAATGTTTCAGTAACATTGTGGCATTGATCACACAAAGATAATATAAGAAGTATATATATATAGAGAGAGAGAGCAACAGGGAAGGACTATCTGATTCCTAACTTGGCAGGCTTAGAGATACTAGCTCTATTTAAAGGCAGACACAAGAACCTGTTCTCTATTGGGGTGTGTGAAAAAAAATTCCAATACTCATAGAGTATAACCACCCCTTCTATTAAAATTATGACACCTTATTTGTACTTTTTTAGATAAAGATGAGATAAAATACCAAGTTAATAGAAATTCTAGGATATCTTTGGAAATTTAAGGCCTTTGGTCCTTCCACTTAAAATCTCTTTCCTCCTCTCTAATCTTCTTTGGTGTGTCCAAACTCTTTCAACAATTGATCCAAAAAAACAACCTGATCAAATCCTAAGATTTCTCTATACAGCAAACTTTTAAATTTATTGTAATAAGTAATAAAATTAATAAGTATACTCTAGCAATATTAAAAAGTTACTCACTTTCTTGTCATGAATAATAATAAGGTTCTTGAATTTTTATGGTACTTATGTAAAAAGAGGTGTTTAAAATAATTTCTGAATAATATACCCTAAAGTAAAAAAATAACAATGCTAATATGGTATCAAAATTAAACTTTAGTTCATATTCTATGTTTCTACGGATTCATACTAAAAATTTACTCGTGTGTGTTGTGTCGGGGAGGGAGAGAGAGAGAATAGAAAATGGGAATTGGGAAAAAGGGTGAAGAGAGCATGAACAAACATAAAAGGACAACGAATCAGAAAAGTTAGTTATTTGAGGCTCTTTAGGCATTAAAAAAGGGTCCACTTGAACTCTCTTTTACTGGGTTTGTGCATTTTCATGCAACAAGGAAAGGGGATCTTACTGTGATCTCTCTAACTCCAACTCTGACTCGGTTTGTACTTTGTAGGAATGACATTGAAAGCCTTCGCAAATTATGTGAAGTCTATCTCTCACTTGAGCATTAATGATTAATGTAATGTAAGGTACAAAAATTTGCATAAGCAGAAGAGATATAGTTCAAGTTCAAGTGCCCTTTATAATTTCAATGAAAGTATCAGTATATCAAAAGAATGATGACAGTTACCCTTTATGATATATAGGAGATATTTGTCTAAGTTGCTAAAGTTTAAACATCATTAAAGTGAAATTCAAAGCATCTTAAAAAAATACATATCATATTTTTTAAGTAAATTAATACTGTTATAGTAGTCTATATTGTTTTAGTTTTTGTGGCCCCTAGTTTTTAAGAAGTGCTCCGTAGTTCAATCGAATGTAGTTGATTTAAAATTCTTTGCAGAGTAACTCACAATCTGGTCTTTAAAAGATTTTCCAAACATTAATTTAATCCTTAAAATATGAACACATAATGATTTTGTCATTGGACATCCGGGACCAAAATGGGGTTAGCCTTACCCTTCTTTTTATATCTTTGTGCAACTCTTCAGGAATCCCTGAAAACAAGGATTCAAAACTTGGGAAGTTGGTGATTCTTGTTTTTTTTTTTTTCTTTTTTTTGTTTTCAGGGTTGAAGTATTAGATATGTGTTGAGTAAAACAAAGCTTAAAATCACATACTAATTAAAAAAATATATAGCAGACATGTTTATAAACTTTTGTGTTAACTCATTTATTCTTACAAATTTACTTCTATGCTGTATAATTCAATGGAAAGTCTTTTTAAGTAAACTTCAGGTGACTGCACCTCTGAGTAAACTTTATAAATTTACCAGTTAACTTCTAAATTAATAAATTAGAAACTTCAAAAATTATAGCAAATTGATAGACATTTTGAGATATTTTTTACGTGTTTAAAAGTAACATATGTACATTTAATATATTGTTCCTGAAGTAAATATTAATTGTTTTTAACAACGTTAAACTTTTATTTTTCAACTATATCAAGCTCTCAAGGAAAATATTCTAATATTAATATATATATATATATATATATATTAAATTATTGAAATGTTTAATTAATATGTTATTTATAGATATTTTATTATTATTTTTATATGAAATAAAATCTTACAAATTTATGAGTGAAGTGTATGTAACTCTCACTAGTCTATGTATAATAGAGACAATTTATGGCATATAAAAGCTTAATTAAAAATAGTAAATTACCTAGACTAGTGGTAAACAATTTTACAATGTTAATTATTAATAATCATTATAAAAAATTTTATAAAATTTAATAATCTTATTGTATACTACAATTTATAATTATGAGATGATAATATAAAAAATTGTACATCATTTATATATTTAGATTAAAAATTTAAAAAAAAGTTATATTGCCACTCTCAATTATAGAAACGTTAGTTTGGATTTTATTTTTTTCTTTATTTTCAAAATATTCATATAAGAAACAACAAGAATTTAATGAGTATAATGTTGGTTCATATGGTCAACCAATAAAAAATCACTTTTGATAAAATTATCTTAAAAGAAAAACAACCTTATCATACATAATAATTTGTTATTAAATAACAGTATAACATTACTTATATTTTTGGTAACGAAAATAATATAATTTATTTCTTAAATAAATTTTAAATAACACCAACATAAACACTTTTGATAAAACTATCTTAAAAGGAACATCAAACTGATTAGTATTTTAAAAATTATATTAATAAAGGACTGAGATCAAACATTATATTAAACTCTATTTTTATTATTACTAAATCGAGAACAAAATGATGGAGTAATTTGTTGATTGTAGTGGGAATGGTGCTTGGATTTGTCATCACACAGGCAGAAGAGATAAATGCACCTTCAATGGTGAAGTACAAGTCTGAATTCAATGAATGCAAGTCTTAGTGGAAGAGAATGACTTTATCACCAGATACATCTCATTCTCTTGTTTTCTGTTATCTTTTGTGGTTTGGGATCTTAAGCATGTTTGGATGAAGTCCATGTTTACTTTTCAATTTCAAGATCAAAAAGTAAAATTAAAAGAAAAACATCTCTTTAATTTTCAGGTGAGCTTTTTGAAGTAATTTTACCTTTAACCTCTGTTTGAAATGAAAGTAAAGAAAGAGTTATTTTTACAAATTCACTTTAATTTAGAATCACGTTTTCTAGTACATAAGTGATTCTAATATCCAAGTTCCCACCTATTTCAGAACTTTTATTTGTGCACGAGCTTTTATATAGCTTGTTCACAAGAAAATAAATTTTAAAAAATATAAGATAAAATGAGAGATCATGCAAAGAGAAAAAAGATAATATTTATGGTTGAAGACATACTTTTTTTTCATGATTAGCTATGATCAAACCATAATTGAAACTAAAGTCATTTTACCACTTTAGGAAAGTATATAATTTCTCTCTAGAGGTGGAGTGGGCCATGGAGTTATGATGCTCCCAAATTTTTTTTAAACTCTTTATATACCTATATATTTATATAATAAAATATTAACAAAAGCTTTTAATTATTTTATTAGTTTAATATTTATGTCTCACTAATATAAAATAATTTTATAATAATATTCGATAAAAAAGAATAGTGTATAGTAAATTTGTTATTTTTATGTGTTAATTCTTTAAAATTATAAACAGTAAGTTATAAACAAATGTTATTATAAAAGAGTTTTATTATTAATGGATGATTTTTTCTCTTCTTATATATACTTTTAAGTCTCATAAACTCTTATCACCACTATAACTAATTATTACTCATTGTTAACATTAAAAGATTCTAGAAATTAAAATTGTGAAAAACTAAATGTATGTTTAAAAAATACAAAATTAATATTATAAATTTAAAAAATAAAAAGACCAAATAACATATTTTGGCTCCCCTAAATTTTTATTGAAGTTCCACCAGTGTTCTCTAGACCGTAGTCACTAAGTATAGAAATATAGTCCATTCATTAGAGTAAATTTTAAAGCACCCCATCATCACTTGCACTAGTACAAATTCTGAGCTCACATCTCTAGGACATTCATTTTGTCAATCCGAGTCACATACTTGTGATAGTTCACATTCCCATCTTCCACACTTTGTGAATGAAAAAAATAAAGTAGAAGAATAAATGAAAGAAGAAGTTAGAATATATTTATATTTATTAAAAAATATTTCAAGGTAGATAGAGAAAGAGAGGGAGTTGAACTGTGAGAGAGAGAGGCGACCAGAAATTAAAAAAATAAATTATTAAAAGGAAGAGAAGTAACAGAGGAGAATTGGAAGAAGTGGGGAAGTTCAAACTTCAAAGAGAAAATTAGAAAAAGGTGTATTTTCTTAACTTTATATTTGGTAGAGAGAAAAATGAGTAATTTTAGCAAAGACAAAAAGAGAAAAGAAGATAAAGACAATTCAAAGACAAAAAGAGAAAAGAAGATAAAGACAATTAGCTGGATTTATACGGCGGTAGTCCGCGCAATACCAGTTATCAAGGGCACACCTTATGAGTTTAAGCTGGATTTATACGGCGGTAGTCCGCGCAATACCAGTTATCAAGGGCACATCTTATGAGTTTAAGCTGGATTTATACTGCGGTAGTCCGCGCAATACCAGTTATCAACTCGACCAGGCTTACAAATCTCAGGTTTTCGAAAATCAAGGGCAAAAACCCAGGTTTTCAGAAGAAGATGAGAAAGATGGTGAATATACAGACATATGATAAGCCTTTAAATGATTATCGCATATTTAAATATTTATCATTTTAGGCATCCGAAGATACCTTAATGGATAGACTACTCCATATTACATAAACATAAAAGGAAAATAATATACTCACAGAGGGAAGAACAGGGGAGGGGTGAAGAGAAACTTCGTATTTTATTGCAGAATAAGAGAGTTTACACAGGAGAGTTTTAGAGAGAAGGGAGAGAGTTTTGAAAGAGAAGGAGGGTGTGTCTGAAGACCTGCTCCGCATAAGAGTCTTAAGGTCTATTTATATACAAAAAGTGTGACCGATAACCGGCTGTGTAGGTTACCTGATGACTGGCAACCGGCTGTGTAGGTTTTCACCCTTCAGTCTATTACCGTGAGGTAAAATTACTGTGTCACAGGTGAAAAATTATTTTAATCTTGTTACAGATGTGGTGAAGTCTTGAATTTCTTCTTCCATTTGTTCTGGGAGAGATTGGTCGTCTCCACCTTCAGAAGGGACAGAAGATGCTTCAGGTGTTTGTTGGCCATAACAGCCAGTTTCTTCATAAATTTCTTTGTAAATCCTTTCTCGTTCAAAATGCCGAAACAATGTAGGATTGGCTTCAGTAGGGAAAGGATGAAACTTTGTTCCCATTTTCTTCTTCCAAAAAATCTTGGTATCGGGTGTTTCTTTTAATAAGATCATTATTTCAGAGTCATGTGCACAAAAACCCCAATTTGATCCTTCAATGTGAGCTTTCCAGAGAGTGTATTGGTAGGTTTTATTTTTATTTAAAGAGAGTCCCTTTAAATTATCATGCTCTGTTGTTTTGAACAAATGAAATTCTGGGTTGGTTTCTGTATATAGTTTAATTACATGTGTAGGGAAGCTATCTGGTAGTGTTATACTTTTTGGAGAGGTAGTAATTTGTAAAGCAACATCTTGCATGTGTTCAGCCTGTACTTCATTAATGACAGAATTTATGGGAGTTGATAAAGAAAGAATCTGTCTGTGGGAGTGATTAGTATGGAATGTAAACAACCTATTTCTAGGAATGTCATAGGTGTAATGAGGATATCTCTATATAAATGTTGTTCAAAGTTTTGTAAGTCAATATGGGCTTTTCTAACTAAGTATTTTATTTGACAGGTGCAGTCTTTAGTGACTGATTTACAGTACTCAGAGGAAGTGATACAAATAGTTTTGTGGTTGAAATAAGCTTGTATTTTTACAAATAAACCATGAAATTTTATAGCTCCTGAGTGTATTTCAAAAAGAAATTCTTGTATAAGGTTGAATTTTGACAAAAAAATGTTTGGGTTAAGACTAGGTGGGATACTAGTTGCACCAGCATAGGTTTGTGTTTGAGGTCTAGGTTCCATTTGAAGGGCAGTCTTAATTTTTTCTTCATCTATGGTATGAAGTTTTAAAGCCATTTGTGCTTCTTCTTTTGAATAAAATCCTTTGTATGTAGACTAGAATTGGTCTTGTTTGGCTTCAGAGAAATCTCTGAATGAGGTATATACCCCTTTGTTTGGCCCATCTATTAGAGCAAAGTGTGTAAAACCTTTTCCCGAAGGAGAGGCCGGAGATGTTAAAACAACTCCTTGATTGTTTTGTCCGCAAAAATTGTATAGAGCGCATATAATGCTTTGTTTGACTTTTGTGACCTGAGATTCATTCTCAGATGTGTATTTTGGAATATTCCAAATATTGTCTATTAATACATTAAACTTAACATTTGTGGAATCTCTACCAGAATATTGATAGATATTTGTGAGTATGGGTAATTCTTGTCTCCCATATTTTGTGTATTGATCTGCCCTAAAGGGTGATTTAACTTGTTTGGGGCCATTTAGGCCTTTTTTTGTCGGTTCAAATGTCATGGATATGTGTAGATATGACCAACCAGGTCTTTGTATCGATTCTGATGTTTATTTGATAAACCTGGACAAAATATCAGCACAAGTATTGTCAATTCCTTTAATATGTTCAAAATTGATAGTTTTCCCAGAAAAATTTATATAATCTTTAAAAAGTAACCATCTTTTGTGTGGTTTTTTGTCATTGTTAATTTGATTTTTACCATATGTAACTATAGCTTCACAATCGGTTCGGATTGTCATTTCTTTCTTATTTATTAAAAATAACTTAAAAGAATCCATAGCATGTATTATAGCATTAACTTCATAGTCAGTGCTTGTTTGATAAATTTTTGGTTTTGTAGTATATTTTCCTGAGGAATATCTACAAATTTGTTCTTCTGTTTTTTATAAATGTTTGTTTTTCTTTCGTTTAAGGATTGCTCCCCATCCAAGTTCACAACCATCACATTCAATTATTAAATAGTCTGAATCTAATGGTAATTGTAAAGTTGGTAAATTATTAACTTTTGAACTAATTTTATATCTTCGGAGTTAAATTTTCTTTCTCCTTTTAAAGCAGTTTTGTTATATAAAGAAGATGTATATTTTCCTAGATTAGGAATAAAATTTTGTGCATAATTTAGTAATCTTAAAAAGGATCTAAGTGTTTTTATATCTTCCATTTTATCAGAAAATTCTCGTATTTTTTTAGAGATATGAGGTTGGAGTTTTATGGTTCCATTACCTATTTCTGTTCCTAAGAATTCAATGAAATTTTTGCAAATTTCCATTTTTGATTTAGAAATTATCAAACCATAATGTTCTAATTTGTATAAAACTTGTTTCAAATGAAGAAAATGTTCATTTTTGTTTTGGAAAAGACTAAAATGTCATCCATATAAACACAAGTGAAAGATTTTACATCTTTAAAAATGTTGTCCATTTTGTGCTGAAAAACAGCTGGAGCATTTTTTAAACCGAATGACATAACATTCCATTCAAATAGACCTTCAGAACATGAAAAGGCTGTCCATTTTATAGAATCAGGATCCATTTTTACTTGATGAAATCCACTTTTTAGGTCGAATTTAGAAAACCATTTGGTATCTTGAATTCAGTTTATTAAAATATCTTTAGAAGGAATTGTGTATCCATCTTCAACAGTATTATCATTTAATCTTTTATAATTGTAAACCATTCTAGATTTACCACATTTTTGTTCTGAAGATTTATTAACTATAAATGCCGGACTTCTATGGGGACTAACACTGGGTGTTATTACTTTTAATTTTAAAAGATTTTGTATGTGTGTTTGACATTCTTCTTGTTCCCAATTGTTAAATTGAATATCTTTTGTTTTTATAATTAAATCAGAATTGATTATTTCCAGTTTACATGTTACGGGATCTCTATCCCAAAATTTTGTTGGATCTTCTCCTATTATATTTGTTTTGTTTAACTTATCAAGGATTTGTTGAATATTTTCAAATTTTATTGATTTTGAAATTTTTATAGAAGAGAATACTTCAGCTGTATCGTCTAAGATATTATTTAAAAAATAATTTTCATTTGTTTCCTCTAATGTGTATAAATATTCTGTTGAACATTTGCATGTATTTAAATTTTTACAATTACAGTTATCAGTAATAGTTTCTTGTTTTACTGAATCACCACTGATTATAGGTGTCATTTGTGTTTTATCACTTATTAAGACATAATCTTTATTTATAGTAATTGATCGATTTTGTCTTAAGATAAAATCTAAACCAATTATCATGTTTTGTTTAGAGGGAACTAGGTTTTCTACCCTCATTGTTTTGATGAAAGTCTTGTAACCGAAAATTTCACAGTTTGTACTAAATTGAAGAATAACATTATTAATTTCTTCATCATTTATCATGATTTCACCAGACATAGTTCTAGTCTTTTGTATGTGTTTGCTTTTAACTATGTTTTGTTGTGGAGTTATAGTTTTACAGATGACTGTTTCTGAACAACCTGTATCTAATAAGGCTTATTATTTATTACAGTTTTAACTATAATTTTTTCTGTAGAAGGTTTATTATTTATTTTTGGGAAAGTTATTTTTACTAATACTTTTAAAGTTATTAATTGTTGTTTATTACAAACTAATGGGATACATTCTTGTTCCCATCATATTATTTTGTATAGAAAGCTGACTAGTATCAGGTGTATCTATTTTAGTTTTTCCTTTTATTAATTTTTCTAAAAGAATAACTTTTTCTTCTAGGTAATTTATGCGAGTTTCTAATACAGAAACTCTTGTATCAGTTAAATCTTTATTACTAGATTTATTTGTATTTTCTCTTGTTTCAAAAGAGGGTATATCTTGTTCTTGTATGTTTAAATGTTTCTCTATACATTTAATACAAAAGTTTTTGTAACAAAGTGGACAATGAACCCTTTTTTATATATGAAAATAACGTTCACAATATGTGCACAGGATTGAATCTGTTCCTGAATAATATTGGATTTTATGAGAACAAGTTTTTATTTCTAAGGTATTCATTAGACAATATCCTAAATCATCTAATAATTGACCCATTTCATTGTATTCTTCTCCCATGGGGAAGTTATTCTCATCAGTATTAGCATATAAATGGTTATATTCATTATTTGTAAATTCATTTATTAAATAATAATTTTTGTGTATTTTGTTAGAATTTAGTTCATCAGTGTATTCTGTTATGCTGATTACAGATAAAATTTCTGAATCTGTTGATACGTCTTCATCTATTGGAAGCAAATTCATATGGCAAGATTTTATTAAGTTTGCTTCTTTAGTGTAAAGATTTGAAATGTTTGGACAATCTCTTGAAAAATGTCCTGGTTGATTACAAGTAAATATGTTTGGTAAAGAAGAATTAAAAGAAAAGAAAGTGGTATTGTTTGAAATAGATGAATGAGATGTGAAAAAATATTATAGATATGAATTTAAGGTTATTGATTAGAAAAAAAAAATAAAGCAAAAAATATATTTTTAATTACCAATTCATCCTTGCAATATTTCTGTTATTTAAAATAGATGTAAGAACAATACATAATCAATTATGCTTAATCATAATCGTTTATGTTTAGCTTTTTAAAATAACATAATCCATTATGCTTTATGCGGGACAATTTTTTTATAGAAGCTTAATTGATAATGCTACTAGATAATTGATTATATTCACTTTAAAAATTAAAATATTCACTCACATGCAACAATACCATGCCTAACCTATGAGATGCACGGGAAAATTATAAAACAAAGGGCAATACATGAAAAATAACATTTATAGTTCCACATTACTGTTCATTTCATCTGTTTTTCATACTTTCATCTTATTTTTTAGATGAAAAATTCTATCAATTTCAATGTACTATATTCATTTTATTTGGTAAAGAGGAATGAGAATGAAAGAAAGTGTATGAATAAAAAGATATGAAAGTTGTATTGTTTGGAACTGATGAAATATATGAATTACACGTGGTTGATTTTTTTGTAAAAAGAAAAAGTTGGTTGTAAAAAATTAAAGCAAAAAATAAATATTTTTGAATTTACTAATATACCCTTAAATGACATATAATCGATTATATCTTGACATAATCGATTATATGTCTTGATTATACATGCCTTCTTTGCTCGTTACATATATATATTATGTCAATTACGTAGTTACAAAGTTTTTCTGTCACGTTGGAGACACGGGCAAATAAACAATAAAAATAAAGAACAAAGATGAAAAAAAGTTCTGTAGTTCTATGTCACTGGTTAATTTCACCTGTGATTTTCATACTTTCATCTCATTTTTTAGATGAAAATCTCAGCTAAGGAGACCCATCCACTTTCAGTGTAATTCAGCATAAAACTGGGGATTGCAAACAGAAGTGACTAAAACTTTGAGTGCATTTCCATGCACGTCTACTTTCAATGATGGAAATCCTCTGTTCCATCCTTTGTTATTTTTCCAATCCCAATCGATAAAAAACTATACGTAATCACACAATTATTTTTATAAATTTTTTTATATCTTATACAATTCATTAAATAAGATAATATTCTTTTAATTGATAAGGATAGAAAACGGACTGATAAACCGATAATTTCAGATAAATATGAGGTGAAAACTTTCATAGGATTTCCATGCTGCTATACTTTCAAACCACGTTCCAAACAGGCTGTATGGAAAGAAATGAAAAGAAACTTTGGCAGATATGTTTTTCTTTTCCGTGATTTGAAGTTTATGTAATTATTGTCGTGTTTACTCCATCGTGTCGTATATACTCAATTTCAACACGCAACCATATAAATAATGATCTCTCTTGGTAAAAAAAAAATTACCTTTTTTATTCTTTAAACTCTTCCTCCTCTTTCAATTAATTTACCTTCATGCTTCGTTTCTCTCTCTCTCTTTTCTATTTCCAATTACTTGTTAAAATGATTAGAGTTATGATTTCACTAATACTGTAGATAAGATAAAGTTCACTTTCATTCACAATACATCTCTACTGTAATCAACTACTGTGGGTAATGAATGAAACAATCAACAGTGAAAAATTAAATTTTCAGCTGAAGCATGATCACATATTATAACAAAGAATACAGGGTTTTTTAGTTCACCACATTACATGACATGACATGTGGCGGTGACCTGTAGCAGGGACCAATATTAAATGTGTATAACAGCTTTGGAAGTAAGCTAGGTGCCAAAAACTAATTCCTGTTGAACCCTGTAACAGATAAAATATTGCCCCAGCATGTTTTCCATCCTTTACTGCAACTTGGTATTTGAATGTGTTATCTCCTCTTCTTCTGGGACCATGTTGGTCCATAAATTGTCAAGAGTGTCCGGCCAAATCTTCTGTCGGTTATCTGTAGTTTCACAGAACCGCTCAAATTGGTGTACATATGATTAAAATCCACAAATCATGTATAACATTTAACCATAAATGTAGGTCATACACCGCCATATCAACTAAAAGAATTTCAAGAAAAATCAAAATGTCGTGCAAAATATTGTGTTATGCAGACACAATAATATTGGTTACTATAATTACCTTTACAAGGCTTCCACAAGAATCCAGCATGTCAGTTTTTAAAGGATACTCAACTACCTAGATCAGAACAATGGCAGTTAAATACAAACTTGGTTCGAAGAAAACCGTTAGGACCAAGAATAATATAAAGTAAGAAACTAGTGCATACAATAAATGTGTTCTCTCCAATCAAGGATGATTCTGATATTTGCCTCATCAGCACCCCATAGTCAACTTGTGTATATGGAGGGGTGACACTTATGTAATCAAATGTGCCACTGTTTCCTGCATGTAAACAATTCAAATTCACAACAGGAATTTCCATGCTAATTTTGGTATTAGCCTACCCACTTTAACAATTTTTGTGGTGGAAGATAGCGATTGCATTTTCTTAAATAAGAGCGTCAACACTCAACAGTAGCTATAATGAATAAATAAAAGTAAAGTTTACTTCCAAAACTTTTTCCGTAAATCCTTATCCAGGCAATACTTTGTCATTGAACATTTCAAATTTCATGCCATAGAAGTATTTAATCTAATTTTGATGCACTGTCAATATAAAGTTTTTCTATTGTCAACCAATTAGATATCGTTTTAGATTTTTTTTGATCGGCAGATATCATTTTAGATATGACTTTTAAAATACTTATCACAAAACTTAACAATCTTAACATACATGACAACCCATGATTGATGACAATGTAGAAAACCTCTACACCATTATTAGTTCATCCTAATTAAATTCAAAATATTTGTGTTTGTGGGTCTGTGTGTGATAAAT
Source organism: Psophocarpus tetragonolobus (assembly GCA_037954015.1). NCBI lineage: Eukaryota > Viridiplantae > Streptophyta > Magnoliopsida > Fabales > Fabaceae > Psophocarpus > Psophocarpus tetragonolobus. The sequence goes on along the minus strand of CM075696.1, from coordinate 29,120,680 downwards.
AATTTTGTAAACCTATAATTTTGCATAACCCTAATCCTAATTGACTAAGATGCTATATAGACATGACCAAAACAGAAGGGAAAAGATACACATGCCTACAAATTGCTCTGCACGTTCAAAGAATTTTTCCACACGGACAGTATGTATGACTGAAGAGTCAAGGAATCCGGTGTCCTCTAAGTTTGGACGTAAAACATCTGATACAACCCAAGGATCCATCTCAACAAAATGCACCTGATTAATCATATAAACAAAGAGACTTCAAGCAAAAGAAGTATTTTATTTGGGAAAATTTAAAAACAAATTGTTGAAAATCCTTTTGTGCATCTTCTTGAACTCGAAGAAAATCAGTTAATTCCATTTCTTAACAGATGGCTAATTCTGTCACTTAGAAGATAGCTCAGATAATCTGACAAGTGATCACAGCTTTTGCGAAAAACACAATCCATAGGATATAGTGAATGTAAAATTGTCACTGACAACATTAATACCTCAGAACATCCTCGGCTAAGTGCTTCAATTCCAACAGAACCTGTACCACTGTACAAGTCTAACCAGCGACCAGGTCTCAGTGATGCAGGACAACCACCAGCTGCCTTGGTATTAAAAAATGAAGTTATTAGTACAAACAAGAGAGTTGGAACAAGGAAATTGTACAGACTATGTGAAACCGGATATCAATAATTAATTAGCAAACAGGTGTGCTACATAGGAGTTAAAACCATGAAAGTGGTACCTGTAATATATCAAAGGCTGCACCTTTCACCACTTCCATCATAGGGCGTACATCCATGCCCTTTGGAGAGAGTAGCTTCACTCTTCGAGCTGTTCCTCCAAGAACCTATATGGGGTCCATTTCACACCCAAAATCAATTCATAATTGATTTTGCAAAACTAAGAAGTTAACCAAACACCCATGGTTACTGTAGGAATCAATTTTAATCTCCCCATCAATAGTTTTTGAAGTCATCCAACCAGGCTTGTAACTGGAAATAAAAGGCAAGTCTGTTTTCATCATTTTTAAATACTAATTTATATGTGTTAAGATCTGTAACTTAAGGTAAGGTCATTAACTCTTGAGGTGTTAACGTCTTGGGGCAAGAGGCGCTTAAAAAGCACATGGCTAACTAAAGAAAGGTATTAACATCAGAAAAAGAAGACATTAGTTAAATACCTGACTATATTACAATAATTTACTGTTTAAGTTAACTACTTAAATTATAAGTTAATAACATTTAGTGCAAAATAAAATAGTCAAATGTTCTAGTGTTAAAGCTTAACAAGTTGATAGCATGCCCCAAAGATTAGATTACAAATAAAACAGATGTACGTGGCAGCCTTCAAAACTATCAGGGAAGAGATAAACAGATCCATGCAACAATGGGTGAAATATAGTATGGAATGATATGGAATAAAATTACTCTACCATTTTTTAGATATTTTGTGACGAATGGAGCTAAGTTTCTATTCTGTTGTCTGGGAAGTAGACCAAATGGTAAGATGTATTCTTTATCATCAATTTATCATAAAAAGTGTTGGGGTGGTGTAGAGTATTAGCTTATGTTCCTAACACAAATAATCCAAGAGTGCATCCATGAAATCATCATCAGATTCAGTTATGCCTGTTATCACTTTAACATCCATCTAATAAATAACCAAATATCTTCCCTTACCAGGTTAAGATTTTTAGAATAGTTAATAATCAAAGATGAAAATGTCATATTGACATACCCTACAAGATTGTCTCTATTCTTACTCTTTAAAAATCAAGAATGACCAACTGTCGAGCTAGGAAAATATGAACCCCATAAATAAGCTAGACTATTATAAGTTATAACACAAAGGTGATAAAGGATACATTTGGGTAAACTTAAAAAAAAAAAATTGAGAAATAAGCGCTTATTAAAATATGCATTTTTTTAATACCTAGATAAGATTTTCTTCTTAAATTAAAATAAGCAGAAAATTGCTTATTTTAAGTAAAAGACAGTTTAGCCAAAAAATAAGCTGATCCAAAATTCCAAATACACCCCAACATCTCTATCATCTTTAACCTTTAGGAATGTTGGCAATTCATCATACACGTAGGATGCAGCCATTTTAAATTACATATTACATATAAGAGACAAAGAAAGCAGGAAAACGGGGATTAAAAACACCTCTAAAGAATAGACTTTGCTTGGAAAGAATCAGTATCCAATTAGTAATCTATCAATGTATTTTCCTCATGACACTTTGAAGGATCCCAGTCCTACAATTTGAATACCTGAAGCAATTTATGGGTAGTACGAGGAGGCTTAGGGTCCTCTGGTGGGTCCTGCACTTGCTTCCCTCCTCTTTTCTTTGGCAGCTCCTTTCTCCTCTTGGACTAAACAGTTGCATTCAGAAGAGAAAATGAAAAAAAAAGGGGGGAGAAACACATTAAAATTCACAAAACACAACTTCAAAAGTCTTCAATGAGAAAGAGTAAACCTCAATTTCATTCATAAGTTATTACCTTCTCACCTAAGTTACCCAATTAAAACAAAATAAATTACTTCAGTAATCCCATCCCAGAAGTATTAGAAACCATGCTAAGTAGTCCCTAAATACTAAAACCCTTTTCAAATTGAAACTTTAGAGACTAAAGTAATGGATGTTCAATACTTAAAAGATTACTTTAAGTACCAATACCAAATAGACGGTTTATTCTATTAACATATGATATGTCACATATTTTGAAGCATATGAAACCTTCTGAGACGACTGAGAAAAGTACTCATCAGCATCAACATCGTAGCCATAGCGCTCAAGCAAGATTTTTTTCTCTTCACTCGCCAACCCATTTCCCGCTTCTGCAAAATTTCGAAGAAACACGAGTTGCAATCATCTTAGAACACGAAATTTTGAATCTTTTTTTGAGGGTGAAGTAGTAGCATAGCAAATTATCAATAATGAACTTACTAATGTAAGAGACGAAAAGGGGCAAGGAGGAGCGGTTGGTGGATGAGGAGGAGAAGGTGAGAAGAGGAAGTAAAGGTGACCCAAAATCTGTCTTGGCGTTTAGAAGGAGTGGTGAAAATGTTGGAGGCGACAAAGCCGCCATTGTTAAAGTGGTTGAACTTGAATGAGAAAGAAACAGAGATTGTTTGAAGATGTTTTGAGTTTGATAACAATGAGAGAAATATCACAATATCTATTTTATGATATCTAAATAAAATTCATTCTCTTAAAATCATGTTCAGTTAAATTAAACAGAACTGGAATTTATTTGTCATTCCACCAACAAAAACATAAGCAATGGATTACATTTTTATATTTGATATGTATAGCAAAATTTTAGAGTTTTAATTTAATATATTTTTTAATAATATAATAAAATATATAAATAATTCATTGTATCATATTGTTTATATTAATTTTTAGTTTAACATAATAAAAAATGTCAGAGTTAATATGTAATTATTTGTAATAAAATGAAAAAATTGAAAGAAAAAAAAATTTGAATAAAATTAAATATTTTGTCATGTATTTATATTTTTATTAAAAATATCTATGATTGAAAATATATATATATATATGCATATATCAATGATACTTAAAAGAAAGTTAAGTTGTGGTAAAGTAATGTACATATTCTCATATATAATATAATATATATATATATATATATATTATAAATAGTAGAATAATTATCTATGTTATATATAAATATTTTGAAAGAAAATTTTTTTCTTTGAAGTTATAAGATTGATCTAGTGATAAAATTTATATTTAGAGATTGTGAGTTCGAGTCTCTCCTGTATAATAAAATAATCTATTTTTTAATTTTAAAATAAGTATAAAAATATAATAAATATTTTGAAAAATAAACAAGGTATTTTTTTTATTAATAGAATAAATAATATCAATTATAATAATAGATTATAATAATAATTTTCTGCTATCAAACACATTATAAGATTATTTTATTTTATTTTAAGTTGAATTACAATTTCAATCGTTCCCTAATGTTTAATTTACAATTTTAATCCTTTTACTTTTTTTTATGATTTCAGTGTCGCATTTTTTTAGGATAGTATGGGTGTTTCACGTTTTAAAAAAATATAATGCTTTGTATTATAAAAGTTAAATACATTTTCTTTCATCAAACTAACGTTAATAACCATTAACAAGTATTGGAAATTTACAACACTTGATAAAAATAGCTTTATTGTACGATACTTCCTCTATTTTATATATAAGAAAACTATCTAATTTCACATATATTAAAAAAAATAGTTATTATTATTTATCTTATTAATCTCAAGTTTAAAATAAAATTATTTTTAAAATATTATTTATGGAAACTTAATATCATAAATAAAAAAAATTATAATTGTAATTAAATAAATACTATTTTAAGAATAATAACCAGGTAAAATTAGTTAAATTGATTTATATTTAAGTTCACTGCAAAATTAACTTTTTTATTATTATTATATATGAGTTGGGAGGTAGAAAGCACTAGAATTATATATCCTATTTTAAATTTTATAAATGGATGACCAATACGCAAGTAAAATTAGACAAAATTAATGAAATTGCTAAATTTTATTGGTGTCACGTGGTAGCAACAATTTTACCTCTAAAGTGATTATCTAAAACTCATTAGATTGAATATGATCATTAGTTTATTATTTTTTCTATCATAAAAATCACTCTCTCATGATAAACAATTTTATATATAAATACTAGAAAGCATCAAGAGTGTTTTCCTGTAGTTTTATAGTGTTCAAATAAAAGTATGGATGTTTTCTTCTAGTTTTATAGTGTTCAAATAAAAGTAGCATTAAATATATCTTGTTCATCAAATAACTTATTGATCCAAACACAACTAAGGTTATATAATCCATTATGTCTGACTCGTTACTTGAGAATCTTTATATTATTCCTAAGAACTCATCTTAACAACTAGAAATGGTTTAACCTCTAGTGCATTTCCAGAAAACACCATCACATTTCTCTTCTTCCAAATTTGGGAGAATGCTAGTACACCACACAAAAGCTTATGCTTTACTCTTCTCTATCCCCCTTACCAAACCTAAAAAGTTATATGTATGGTTACAAAATGAAGATGAGAATTACAACATCCCAAATTAAAATATACTATTTATACCATAAATTCTCTTAATAATTATTTAAATTACTATTAGTTATATTTCCAAATACTGAGATATAAAATTTTCATTATATTATACTCAATATTAAGTCATACATTACAACACTTTCAAAATTCAAAATAAAATATAACACAGTACATACAGTTTAGCTCGTTCAACGAATTTCGTCGTCTAACGAGACTCAGGGTAACTCGCCTAGTAACAGTTATCGCTTAGCGAGACCTTGCAAATACCAGAACCTCTGGTACCAAAACTAACCAACAGTTTAGCTCATTCAACGAACCTCGTCGCCTAACGAGACCCAGGGTAGCTCACCTATTGATAGCCATCGCCTAGCGAGACCTTGCAAATACCAAAACCTCTAGTACCAAAACTAATCAACATGTTGACATATAATTTTACACTCTTATGACATGCATATCATAATTCATCTATCTCTTGACACCATGTTCACATAACTTCCATAATAGACATAATAATCACATAACTTAACAACAATGTCTCTAAATTCAAATAACCTTATTTCTATACAACTTTTTTAGCTATATATTCAACAATAGAGTAACATCCTTTTAGACTTCCAACCACAATCTAACATACTTCATTTTAGAGATCATCACTATAATACAAAAAAAGCACAAACATTGCAAGAGTAAGCTTACATAATACGCAACATACCATTACATCTATCATAAAACATGAAAATTTCACGTTTATATTTTAGTACCACCAATACACATTCACTAATAGTAAATAGGAAAATGATATATGTACACCTTATATGCTATTATACACCTAGTGAGAGAAAGAAAAAAGAGAGAATATATAAGTATAGGATGAGAGAGATAGAAAGAATCAAGAGGTGTTGATAAAGTGTATAAAATAAAGAGGTGTATGTGTATTATTACCCTAGTAAATAACCAATCAATCATTTTTATGTTCCACATGAACATAAGCACTCACAACCAATCAATAAAACATTAATTAAATATCATAATCAATCAAATGCACTTATATTGCCCTGAATACAAGTTTTTCACACAACAACATATTCAGACTCGACATATTCCGGAATACCTACATTGAGTTCGGACACCAAGGCAGCTTAAGACCCTTCCCAATTGGCGACAAACGTCCAATCTGCCTATGTTACCACCAATTTAAGTTTAAGCAATATTCATCTAACAACCATAAATTGATGTCTAGTGTCTACCTGATACACAGTTGTTGTCTGAGTATGTCCTTTAGGCACCCCCCCTTGCATATCTGTATCTGGACCAAAATGTAAATCACAAAAATATCCCCTTGCATATCTGATATTCTAGATTACATTGACCCCAGTTGTGTCCCTAACATCAATATACCTCACAAAAAATATCATCCAAGACTAAGTTACCCAACTGTAACTGCCCACAACCAACAACATCAATAAATATATTCTCATCATGCATTCCAACCATATGCATTACATTACAATTTCAAGTAATATATTGTCATTCCAATAATTCAATTTCAGTTACAGAAAATATACTCAACCAAAACTAAGTTACCCTATCATAAATGTCACATCCAAACTATCCAATTCAAGATCAAACATCTCTCTCATAATAATCATCAACTACATAACACATCATATATCTCTCAACTATGAAATCCTAATATACATTAATTCAATTAACTCACATAATTATTAACAAATACAGTAACTTAATTAGCTCACATCATAAATAACAAATATGTTAACTCAATTAGTTCAAATCACAATTAAATACGCAATATATTAAATAGCTAAAATAAATGTTATTTTAAATAGCTCAAAATATAGTCAAAATACTTGCTATTTCAAATAGTTCAAATCTCTCGACTACCAAATTATTTTTCCATTAACAAAAATCAACAAAAGAGCTTCTCTTACCTATTTCTCCGTCCAAAAGCCAATTAAAACATAAGGATAAGAATCAACCGAAGAAATTACACAGAAACCTAACAAGAATCCCAAATTAAACAGAGACCTTAGAAATCAAGATTTTCAAAGAAATTTCATCTTGAACGAAAATGAAAGGATAAAAACGATCAGAAAAAAGGTTTAGAAAATTACGATCAGACATACCTATACTGATCACCTCTCAGAATCAAGAGTAATGGAAGAAACCGCGTTGGATTTTGTCAACATTTCGACCGCCATGCAAGAGACGAAAGATTGCGACGAGGGAGAGAAAACGGACGACGAAAAAAATTTTCGAACAAGAAGAGAAATAATAAAATTAAAAGAGAAAGAATTTATATAGCGTTGGATTGTATTTAGTAAATTTAGTTTGCTAAATGCAACCCCTCCCTTTCGATAACGGAATCTCCGAGAACTTCCTGAAACTCAATTAAAACCCTTCGAAAAAAAAGAATAATAATTATTCTCTTCTCCCACATCTTTCTATCATCAATCTAATACAATTATATGGTATTATCAAACTAATAAATTCATCACATCTCAAATCAATTAGTAATTTAAGTAAAAACTTAAATTTAATCATTTTCACTATTTATTCTTCGAATTTATAACCTATTAAATAAACAGGTCCTTACAAGAATATCCTACACCCCCTCACTAATAATACAAAGCACCCCAAACTCTACTAGCTACGAAACAAGATAAAAAAAGGTGATCGACTATTTTTTACCATTCCACCATGCATACCACAAGAATCTACAGCTGTGTCTATGATGTTTCTTTTTGCTAGATTTTTCTTTGTAGGAAATCTGTCGGTACCTATTCTCGAGACCAATATTTGAACCTTTGACAAAACTTTCTTACTCCATACTTAGTTGAAAAACCGATCTTTGAAATGCATCAAGTTTGAAGACAAACACCCTGTACACTGAAGATATAGAGTAAGATCCAAACCTATTCGATGACCAACTCTCCGCTTCCTACACGAGATAGTATATCCATCTCCTAAGTAAACAACCTCCTTCACTATTCCAATTCCACCAATTATGTGAGTGGTCCCACATGTATTTCAAAGAAGCATCTTGATTCACTGTGAACCCATATAGTCTCGGATATACCCAATTGAGAAAAAATTCAACTGACTTGTTCCTAGTAAATTTTACAAGCTACCTACCTGTCTCCATTCTGTGATCAGAACAACTCAAGGTTAAGAAATTCAAAATCATGAAGATAGAAAATTTCTTTTCTGCTTGTATTCTCATTGGTTGGGTCACAGTTTGAAAATATCTTATATTTTTTCCCTTATTTTTATTTACGTGCAGATACTTTAGTCTATATTTTAGTGAGTGTAAAGCTTGTCAGTTGCTTTGAATAATCATTGCTTCTCTCAGTTAAGAGCTCTATGTTGCTGTTGCTAATCCCACTTTGACACTAAGCATTATACGAAGCCTCTTCAAATCGGAGTAATTTGGTTGCTCTATGTTATCACTTCTAATCCAGTTCCTTACTAAGATATAGTAGTGTGACCCCATTAACATACAGCACGAACACATAATTTGGTAAAAAGCTTTTAGTATGAACTTGCACTACCAAATTTAGAGATTCTACTACAGGGTAACAGATTTCTTTCGTGCTGAAAACCGTCCAATTCACATTGCTGAAAATATTAATTAGGTCCAAATGATTCTTTAGAGAGAATGCAGTCTGGCTTATGCATTTCCATCTTGAGTTCTTCCCATGGTTTTCACGGTGAAAATTGGCCCTTTTGTATCTTAGTACTTCCAGTTGAGTCTCCTGTGGTTACATGGATCAGTGATTTATTTTTTTTAAAGAGTGTTTGATACAAATTAGCTTTTACTAAGAATCACAAAGCTCTTAGTATTATCAGTTTTATATGTTGCAGATATTTCTTCTCTTGGATAGAAGCAAAGGAAGGTTCATATTTTTGTTATATTGACTAGCTACTGATTTAATTGCTTAACATTAATATCGTTAAATCTGAAAGTACAGATTTACCTTCCTCTTCTTTCCATCATCCTTTCTCTATTTCCTGGTGTAAGGCAAGGGATTGATCTGTGATAACAGCTAAGAATCATAACTTGTAGTCTTATGAAAATTGTTCAAAAAAGAATTCATATGAAGCTTCTGGCACATTGATACCTCTTGATATATTTTTCTTGTTTTTATATCAGTTTCTCCCTTATAATCATTGTTACAAGAATAGTAAATATAGCTGAAAGGGATTCTTATCTAGGCCACTTGATTGGTTGGTTTTAGAAGTCAACAAAAATTTATTGTTGATCTAGTTTCTACAATTAAGAAAATATCTTTTTTTTTTAGGACAGAAGATACACTTTTCAGTGGAGTGGTTCTCAAGTTTTAGCACAAAATTTTCAACCTCATTGAGCACCTTTCAATTGTTTCAGTTACAAATTGGGCTCGGAAAAAGAACTTTACCCTAATAATGCTATCATGGTTGATGTTGTTAGCTACCAACTTAGTGGAGATGTAATCATTCATAGAATTAAAAAGAAAAGATAAAGTTGTGGACCATACTCACTTTAAAAAAAATACATGCCTTTTATCTATTCCTTTTTACAAATGTTCTTTTTATTAATTTTTAAAATTTTGCCCAAGTGATATATCATACGTATTAGATAAAGGTATGCATTAACTTGAGTTGTTCTGAGAGTAAGAGGATTTTCTATTTTAATTAGTCGAGAGGATGTATTAACTTACACAACTATAAATTACACAAATTCTTACATTACATAATAAGATTTAGTTAAGAAAAGATTGAGAAATCATGCACACAATCTAAATTAGTGGGGTTAAAGGTATAACTAATCATAAATTTTACTTTTTATAAAAAGTTATTAAATATGGCATTTCACAATATTAGCTGCTATCATCAATTAATCGTCATATTTCACACACGTAAATAAATAACGACAAAAAGTTTTTAAACTGAAAATGAAGATACATATTCACAACGCAAAAAGTTATATGCTTATATATAATTATTAAAAGAATTAACGCAAAAAGTTATATGCTTATATATAATTATTAAAAAAATTAACAATGTTATTAGGAAAAATATCCATTGACTATGATGAAGCACGCGCGCGTGAATTAATGGGAACAAAAATTTTCATTTAACTAGTAATTACAAGTTGATTATTTTCATTAGAGATATCTATAATATACTAAAAAAAGTAATCACTAACTTGATTTAATCTCTCTATCTACATATCGGTTTGTCATGGAAATTTTCATTTCAAACATGTTTTCTTTCTCTAGAATATTCAATGTGAAATTTTTTTAAGGAACCGAACTCAGTGTCATTAAGAGTAACAACTTTTTAGTATTAAAAAATTATTTATATTTTTATTCATATTAGTAAGATTTTTTATATTCTCAAATATTTTTTAATTATTATTAAAAAAAGTACACGTACCAACGTACGTAATCTATACATAAAGATACTCAAAGAGAAAGACAATATAAATGTGATATGATATGTTGGAAATCATGCATATTCAAGATCTTTCATTGATTAAGCCACTAGTGTTCTCATCAACTCGTAATGGACAAATAATAGCATACATATACTTATAATATTAGATTCACATCCAACTACTTATTCTCTATCATTAAGTTTGTCCTGATATAAAAGCTGTTTTGAAATAGTAAACATAAATTTCTAACATTAACCTTACATTTAATGTAATGACTTAGGCAGTGGGAGTTAATTGGACTTGACTCCATAAATATGATTAAAATATATGAAAAAATAATAATGATTTATTCAATTAATAAAACCAAAGTAGTTTAAATAGAGATCTCAAATTTATTTCTTTTACAAAATTTTCTTTAGTAAATCATACCTATGGACATAATTCCTTTTTAAATTTAAAAAAAAAAAAGATAATATAATACTCTAAAAAGCAAGTGATTATTAATGGATAATGACTAGGAGGAGTTAAAGAGATTTTTAAGGGAAAGCAAGTGCACAAAAGAAATAAAACAATATTCTTTAGAACCCGTCGTATACATCCAAAACAAAGTAACCACATAAGAATATGTACATATTCATGTGATCACATATAAAAACTAGATAGGATCACTTTAATTTTTATGTGGCTAAGGATTCAAACGTTAAACATTTATTTAAGTTTAATAACCTTACCATTCTTATTGGGATATTCCCAACTTCTTTGGTTTTAGATTCAATCTAGATCTACATATTATTAAAGTTGACTTTTGTTTAACATAAAATTTAACCGTTAATTGAATTCAACATTGCACGTTTCAGATTGTTAATAAGACAAATCGATTTTTTTTCGTACAACAATAGATTATCGATTAATTGATATAAAGTTTGCAAAAAATATGGCATAAAGAGACAGAATATGGAATTAAAAAAAAAAAAGTAGATTTTTCCTTTTGATATACTTCTCTGAAATAATGCGTTGAACACTACCTCATTTTTTTTATCCTCATTCACGAATTAAGATATCCCTATGTATTGTTTATTTTCACGCTGACTCTTTGAACTATTTATTTATGTTTAATCTTCTACGTACGTACTTCGTAGGATTAGAAAATTTTAAAAATATTTTTAATTGCAATTTAAAAATAAAGATCGATATATTTTCATTCTTTTGAATAAAAGTTTATTATAGTTTTGCATGTGTTATTTAAGAGTGCTATAGGTATATATTTACACTACATGAATAAATCATACAGGTTAGTTCCTAAATTTATTTTTCACTCACAATTTAATTCTAGACTTTATTGATACATACAATTTAATCTTTAAATCTATATATAACTTTATTCTCATGATAATATTTTTATAGGAATTAAAGTACGATATTAAATTTGACAAAAACAAAGATAATGGTAAAGTAATATTATGTAAAAAAAAGATATACATGAAATAATTTCCGGTGATATAAAAAATAAAAAATTGAAAAAGAGAAGTGACAAGAACAATTGAATTGAAGAGAAAGGAAAAAGGAATTATAGGTAACGGAGAAGAAAAGAACAACGAAACTATAACGAAAGATCATTTGGAAGATTGATCACTGTCCTTTTATTCCTAAAAAGTACCATTTGCTTATGCTGTTTGGTGTAAGGAATAGAATAAAACTAAAATTTTAGGTGGTGTTTAATTTTAAAAAATGTATTTGTTTTTTTTTAAAATTTATTTTTATTTTTAAGTTTTTAACATTCAGAAAATATATTTATTTTTTTTAGATATTTTTTATTTTCATTGTTAAATTTAATCAATTTTAGAAAAATTATTATAAATTATTTATTATATAAGTTTAAAATCATTTATATATTATTTTTTATATAATTACAATATTATTATTAAGTTTTCATATGGTATTAACTTTTGAAAATACTGAAAACGATTTTTTTTGTCTTCTATTTTCAATTAGTTTTTGAAAATGTTTTTACTTAAAATATTTTCTAAATTGCAATTAAATATATTTTTTACTACTATTTTCTGTTTTCTTTAAAAATGAAAACAGAAAATGCTTAAAACAAATATCACCTTAAACTTTCACTAACATAAAAAATAAATTGTTTAAAAGTAATTTTATTTTCTACAATTAAAAAATAACATTATTTATATAATTTTTATTTTGTTTTCTTTCTTCTAAAGATATACTTGAAAACGAAGAATGTCTCGTCTCACAAACATGTAAGGCATAATTTATTTAACTATTGGAATATTAGATAATCCTTTATTTATTAGAGAAGGAGGAAATTGACAAAAGAAAAAAAAAATTGAAATCTTATTTAAAAAAGAATCTAATTTTCTTTGTAAAATATAAATATAATTAAGGCATACTCATGAACCAGAATGTAAAAGCTGATACCTAGTCATATATAATATGATTATTAATCTTTAAAATAATTATTTTAAAAAATATACTTAAGATAAATTGTAAAAATTAATTAAAATAAACTAATATTGTATAAAAGTTACATTATCAGTCAAATATAAATTTTCAATTTGTCATCATAATAAAAATATATTAATTTTAAATTAAATATAAATTTTAATTTTCCTTTTTTATTTACATTTTCTATTTTATTTTCTTAACAAGTATTATTCTAAAGTCATTTTTGTCGACCCTTTCAAATTTGTACACAATTTATTTTGTTCTAATTGTATGGTCCACCTGCATAGAGTAGATCTAACATGCTAACACATTCATTTAATATACATGGAGAATAAATCTATACTATTGATAAACGAAACTTTCCTTTTGATATATACTCTTCAAAATACATATTGTAACTTTTTTTTTAAAAAAAAAAACTAATTTGTTAAAATAGATATTTGAACACACCACCTCTCACTCCCCCATTTTTCGCATATATATATATATATATTTATTGTCACTAGATCAACTTTATAATCTTTAAAAAAAAATTATTTTAAAACATTTATATTCATCATATATAATCGACCTACTATCTATAATCTATATGTATAATTAATAATATTATATTATTTATAATATTAATAAAATGAATTCTCATTTTGAAGTTCACTTTTTAAAATACATATTCTACCATTTTAAAAAACAAAAGAAAAAACTCATTTGTTAAAAGAGGGACTTGAACGTCCCATAACCTCCCACTCCCGTATTTTTTTATAAATGAACTTTATCACTAAATTAATTTTATAACCTTAAAATAAATTACTTTAAAATATTTATATCTAACATACATTTAATTGTCTTATCGTCTCTCATCTATTATATTATATATATATATATATATATTATACAATAGGAATAAGATATTTTAATATCAACATTTTATGACTTATTTCATTCTCACATATAAATGCACATCTTCGTAGATTTTATCTTATCACACATCAATAATCTTTAAACACTGTTAATATATGTATACATTTTATCATAAATATTTTTAATAAAAATGCAAATACATAAACATAATAACATTTTGAATTCTATTTAAACTCTTTTCTCTCTTAATTTTCTCCAATTCATTGTAAATTTGTCATATTCATTGATAATCTTACATATTTTTATAATGTTATCATAAATAAAGAAATATAAAAACTAACAAAATTATTTTAAAATATACTAAACTAAAATTATTATATATAAAATAATCGAATAAATTATTTATATTTTATCATATTATTACAAAACATACTAAATTTATACCTTAAAACCGCGTTTGTATGTTAAGGAATTCACCAACTATTTTGTCATTAGTAAAATGACACATTTATAATTAATATATGCAAACCGAATGTTAAGAAAAGAAATTAATTTTCCCAACACATTCATTCAATATATCATGGAGAATAATTTCATTAATTGAGATAAAATAAATTAATATATCTAAACTGAAAGTTAGGAAAAAAATTAATTTTCAAATAAAAGATTTAAAATTGTAAATAAAAAAAGAAAATGAAAATTTAAACGCTGGGCTGCAACGTTAACGTTTACGAAAAAATAGGAGGAAGTGGAACACGTTGACGTGGGACAGTGTCGTATGTCTGAAACCAACGCATCACTGTCTGCACGACACTTCCCTAACTCTCTCTCACACACACGCGCGCACTTTCCAATTCCACACGCTTTCATCTTTGGTTGTTTCATATATTTCCCTAACATTTTTTTTGACTACCATTTTGTTCCTCATATTTCAACAACCACTTTCCCTTAGTAATTCAAACTCAATCTACATTTTAGATTCTCTCATTCATATTTTTATTACCATCAACTTCTTTAATTATAGATCACTAATTGTCTATAATTATTAGAAGAGTTTAATTAGTATACACTATCAGTGTAAAAGATTTTTACACTGATATTTAATTATTATTTTTTATTTATGTGATTTTTAAAGTATTAACGAGTAAAGTCAACAAATCTAGCATGAAAAGTTATGATTGACTGTCAGTACTAAAATTTTTTATACTGATAATGTATACATTAACTCTTATTAGAATATTCAAACATATCTAAAATTTGTTAAAGGGAATTTTTTTAACATTCGGTTTTAACATACATGTGTTTGAAACTAAACCCTTACATTTTAACAAGTAATATTAATTCTATATTTTTTAAATATTTTTAATAAAAAACATCCATAAGATGTTCGTTGTAATAATAATAAAATAAAAAGTACATATGAAATATATAAAAATGTTTAAATATTTACTATCAAATTTTTTAAATTAACAGTAAATCATGACTTTTAATTTATGTGACTTTTAACATAACAAAGAGTAAAGTCAATAAATACACTGACAATATATATTAATTAAACTCATTTTTAAAATAGTATATGTGTGGATATTTCTAAATTTAAATAAGATTTATGTTTGGAGAGTGGAATTTTCAATCTCTCAACTATTCCAATTAGAAATTTGAATATAAATTTTTTACACGTTATTTTCACAATTGGATAAAAAATTCTCTTCATCATTTTTAATTATAATTTTTTTACCTTATCTATATACAGTGACGAGATTCTATATTTCTATGTTAGAGAACAGATGAAAAAAAGAAAAAAACTTAGATATTTAAATGAAAACTTATAAATATTATTTAAATAAAATAAAAATAATTAATTCAATTATATAAAATTACGAGAAAAAAATATAAAACAATTCAGTATAAAGGATTATAATATAAATTTAAGGATAAAAAATTTACAAATATAAAAAACTTAGAATAGAAATTCAAATATATAAAATGTGAATCATAATATTAACATATTAAATATTTATATATAATTTTTTAAAATTGAAAATGTGTACCATAAAATAAATATATATATATATATGTCGGTTTTTATCTATATATTAAATTCTTTTAATTACTCACCCATTTTAGTTTATACTCTTATATATGAATTTAAATTTTAACATGGAAACTAATCTTATATCATAATTAATAGAGTTTAACACCTATATATTGTCATAATATAAATTAGTAAATAATTATAATTTTTTATTTATATCATTTTTAAAATATTAATCGATAAAATCAATAAATTTATTATATTTATTGTGATTAAGTGTAAAACCTCTTAAAAAAATATATAGGTGTTTTTTGTAATTAATATTATTTAATACAAATCCAACCTATAATTTAATATATAAATTAATATAATTTCATTACATTACATTATATTCCTATTAAACATTTAAATTCTTAGGAAAGATGAAGGGTTTTGGTATGATTAAACTTTGAGTGGAGTGATACCGTGTTTGTTAATTAAAAAAAGCATTTAAAGTCTTCTTTAACGAAAAAAAAGTAACACGTATAAACTAGGACTTTGTATCACGACACTAATGTATGATAAATTTATTTAATACCATTAAAATGTTATCTAAATAGTAAGTTGTGTGAGAAAGAATCTTTGGAAGATATACTTTTACTTAAATTTTTCGTCAGTTTATTTAATTTAACACTCGTGCTTGACAAAAAATATAGAAAGGTAAGGTGTAAGTGTTATTATTACCATCTTGGTTGTGGCAACCATAATCCACGTGTCACTGTGTGGAGCGTTGGATGGAATCAGGGTGGAGCCCACAGTCTTAACACTTGCATCATGATGGAAAAAACGAATGACCCTTCACCAGCTCAACGACGATGCTTTGCTAATTGCTGGTGACACATCTATCGATTCTCTTCTCCGGACACCCTTTTCCAAAAAGCACCGATTTTTGCGCACGCAGAGGCGAA
This sequence comes from Psophocarpus tetragonolobus, assembly GCA_037954015.1. Lineage (NCBI taxonomy): Eukaryota > Viridiplantae > Streptophyta > Magnoliopsida > Fabales > Fabaceae > Psophocarpus > Psophocarpus tetragonolobus. Next base: position 29,103,833 of record CM075696.1, on the reverse strand, counting down.
TCGGGAAAAGGGTCGCAAGCAAAAACGGAGAAGAAAAATGGGTGTTTGTGGGTCGAGGCCCAAAGCCAACGAGGAATTGTCGACCAAGAAGAAGAACCACCGAAGAAGAAGAAAGAGAATCTTACGAAGACGCGTCTCTTCCAGAAAGATCGAAGCTAATAACCTTGCTCACACTAATTCCGCTTTGCAAGCTTCTAATCGAGCTTCAGGTGCCTCTGCTTCTTTTAACATTTTTCTTTTTCGCTGAATTAATTGTTCTACTTTGTTTTAAAAACATTTGATACTTACTACAGGTTAGTGGATGCTGTTAGTTTTAGTTGTTTTTTTTTTTTTTAATTATTGGTATGTGCATGCATTTACGCTTAGTTTAATTCCTTCTTTTTTTTTTTTTGTTTTAATGAATGTTTGATTGACGTTGAAGTGAAGATCCTTTCTTTGGTTTTCTGGTTTCAGATGCTGCTTGGTTTGATTCTACTTCAGCCTTGGATTCTGAGTGTGATGAAGAATTTTACAGCGTCTATGATGGTATGTTAACCCCCCCAAAAAAATGGAGTGTTCAATAAACAATCTGTGACTACAATTTTTGCTGCAGCGTCAAGGATTTGGGTGTCTGTAACACGACCACATCGGTGGCATTTGACATAATACTATAATAGAAAGGGAGCAATTTAAAACCTTGAGAGTAGTATCAAATTGAATGTTTTTTATTTGGAGTAGTGGTCTTGGTTTTGTTGTAACGTAATCATTGATGTTATGGGAAATTGCAGACAAATGTGACTGATATGGCTGCAATTGTAGTTGGAGACTCTGAATACCTTGATATTGCGGCTAAATTGCCCTCACAGGCTTTTTTTTTTTTAAAAAAAACCTTGATTGTGTTATCAGTTTCTTTTTTGTGTTTTCTTGTCAGAATGTTATATTTTTTTTTATATGAATGTTTGGTAGATGGGATGTCTTTGCATGAGTGTGAAATTGGGTCAAGGCCAAAGGATTCATCTCCTAGAGGAGTTGATTCTGTGTTTGTTGATCACCAACAACAGAAACAAAGAGTGCATCCTTATAATTATTTTCGTAGCAATTCTTCTTTGAAGATTGCTAAGAATCAAGGCAAACCAAAAGATTCTACATTGAAATCAGATGGCTCTCGAGCTGAGTTAGACTCTGTTTCAACAGGAGATGTGTCTACAGGTCATGCCGATGAAATTGGAGAGGACAGAAAGCTGGCCCTGGATCCTTGTGGGCTTCTGCCAAATGCCTGTTTGCCTTGCCTCACTTCCAGTGCACTTGCTGTTGAAAAAAGAAGGCCAATGAGCCCTGATACACCGAGTTCACGGAGAAGGTCACTTTCTAAGCTCTCTTTCAAATGGAGAGAAGGATCTTCAGATATGACTTTACGTGAGTGCTCTACACATTTTCACCTGCAAGAATTGCTTTGTGTTTCAGTTCCTTTGTACTTTCCAGTTTTGTGCAATTGGATTAATTAGGATCAATTTGTTTGAGAAAATGTTTTCTGATTTGCTTTCGTGTGTTCATAAAATTCTTAGGACAACTGTGAAACAGTGAAAGTGATGATACCATATTTGCTTATGAGGTTGAGGCGTTGAGCTTCTTTTATTTCTCCTGCCATGCCTATGGCAAAGTAAACATGAAAAGCAATAGTTATTTCTTTAATTCTTCCTGTTGAGCTTGCTGTATCATGCATTTTCCTGTTTTTAGATGTTTGCTACTAATTCTTTTATGGCTTTTCTTGTTACTAATCCATGGCTTCTCTTTTATGGCAGTTTCCCCCAAGTCATTTAAACAAAAACCTTTGGCAGGTTCATTGATTCCATATTGTCCAATAGAGAAACAAACCCCTGGTTCTTGGTCACAGATTGAGCCTAGTACCTTTAGAGTCAGGGGCAAAAACTACCTTAGGTAAGCTCCAAGTTTATATTTTGTACTAGACATTCTTTCATTGATAGAATCTGTTGTTAGGGGTGTTCCTCTCCCTCATATAGAAAACGTTCATTGTGGTAACAATCAAGCAATGTTCCATTCTTGATAATTGCATAATTCATTTATTGCATGGTTGGCAGGGATAAGAAGAAAGAATTTGCTCCGAGAAGTGCTGCTTTCTATCCACTTGGTGCTGATCTCTTTTTGTCTTCTCGTAAAATTGATCATATTGCTCGATTTTTACAAATTCCTGCAATAAACGTACCTGGGGACGTCCCTTCTATTCTAATTGTAAATATTCAGGTAGCTGCATATTTCTTTTTTAAGGTTGAAATTGAACTGAGAATTTCTCATCCTTAACTTATTACTGAGGGGCAAAATTTGTGTTAGGCACCCAAAGTTCAGAGTTCCTTTCCACTCTATATATGGATGGCAATTTTGTTAATAATTCCATGTCATATGCACTGAAAAGTGTCAGTGGAACACATATACATATTCATCACAATGTCGACTTTTTTCCTCAGATTGTAACATTTATTCTCTTTGAAATGCAGATACCTTTGTATCCTGCCACTATCTTCCAAAGTGAAAACGACGGTGAAGGAATGAATGTGGTTTTGTACTTTAAATTATCTGATAAATACTCTAAAGATCTTCCAGATCAATTCCGCGAAAATATCAGTGTAAGGGGGATATTCTCTTTATCCTTTTTTACTGCTGTTGAACCTTATGTTACAGAAGATGTTTCCTCTGTAACACTATGTCTATAGTTTAAGACATTTCATTAATAAGTGTGCCTGTTCTTTTTCTCTTTGTCAGAAATTGATCAATGACGAAGTGGAGAGAGTTAAAGGCTTCCCTCTAGATACAATTGCACCATTTCGGGAGAGATTAAAAATTTTAGGCAGAGTGGCAAATTTGGAGAATCTATCTTTAAGCACTACTGAAAAGAAGCTTATGAATGCTTACAACGAAAAACCTGTTCTCTCACGTCCTCAGCATGAATTTTACTTGGTACATATACTTGCATATTCTAGTTACAGATTTTACATCCTTCCATATATTCTTCGAGGACCATATAATCTTTCATTGAAGCAATCATCACCAAAGTGTCTGTTTTGGTAATCATATCAATATATTCATTTCTCTTTTTATTTATGATGTTGTAGCATTTTAGATAGCTAGTTGGACCCTTGGTTTTATTTTCATTATTTTGATCTGTCTCTCACCATTCGCCTTCATTTCCTTGGACCCTTGGTTTTGGTAATCTATTTATATATCATTTTTGCATGTTTCTACATCTTTAGTGAGCTTGGGTCACCATTTGCCTTCATTTTCTCATGTAAATCTGTTTATATATCTATTCCCACATGTTTCTTCATCTCTAGTGAGCTTGAGTTATGTTGAAAAATATTGAGCTGTCAAAAGGTTCCTAATCTAATGCTATTTCTTCCTCAGGGAGAAAACTATCTTGAGATAGATTTGGATGTACACAGATTTAGCTATATTGCAAGAAAAGGATTTGAAGGCTTCATTGAAAGACTGAAGCTATGTAACCTGGATTTTGCTCTGACAATTCAGGTAATTTGCTTACCAAGTTATTGCCAGCATAAACTTTCTTCTACATTAACCATGGTTTAAGCTTACTCCATGTGTATTCTGAGTTTAATTCTATCTACTGTCATTATAAAATTCAACACACTTATAGTAGGTGATAATTTGTCATTCAAGGATAATATAAAAAACCTTAATAATGTGGGTGCATACACTATTTACTCATTCTATTTAGTTTACTGTTGGAATATTCAAAGTCTTGGTAGATAATATACTTTCTACTGCCTTCATGGTGTGTGTAGGGAAACAAGGCTGAAGACTTGCCTGAGCATTTATTATGCGCAATACGGTTGAATAAACTTGATTACAACAACTTCAACCAGATTGGCTTACAATTCTAAGCTTCAACATGAAGAGTTTTAACCTCTATTTCATAATGATTACAAGTGTGTCACCCATAGGTTGTTTTGAAATGAGATTCGGTAGCTAACCGCAAAATATATCTTTGAATTTCTTGATTCATTGATATCAAATTCGTAGACTGTACAGTAATGACAATAATCAAATTGGAAATCATCAATGAATAATTTATTTTTCACAAGATATAAGCCGTCCCTGTTCCCTGAAGCCTCGTTAGCACTTGTGAATTTTGGTCATTGCCCATTTTATTTCCGAAGTTGCATGACTACATGAATTTGATGAAAAAGAACTGGGGTAAATCACTTCTTCAAATTGATCCTTGAGATATCGAAATATCTCAATTTTGTAATGAATTTCCTTTGAAAATAGAAATGTAAAACAAAATTATATGATTGCATATAAGCATGTTAATCATTGGATGATTTGAAGAAATATGGAAAGCACACCTTTCAATTTATTAGAAGAGGTTCCGTTTGTTTCCTCTATTGTTTATATTAGATAGCTCAATTAGATATTCGAGCAACAATAAATGTAAGACATGATGGGTATTTCTTCTTACACACCAAAAAAATCATGCAAGATAAAAGTTTCATTTTGAATTAACCTTTCTGAAATGAAAAAGGAGTGTTACATGAATTTTTTGAGTGCAGTAAGGAAGCATTGGCATAACATAAGTCATTCTAGGATGTTTCTTTTTCCTTAATTCCCATCTAGTGAGATTCCTGAGCATTTCAATCCTAATAGTGGCTAAACAGGTTCGGCCATTTAGTCCAATCAAATCAATTTTGCTCTCTTTTTATTCTTCTTACTTATTGGATTACGTGTTAGCTGGCCAACTCACATTACCGACAACAAATTGTTATAGGAATAAGATGAGATGATCTATTTCTTTTTTAAAATTTTCATTCCCTAATTTCAACTTCCTTAATTCTCATTTTTCTCCTATCCTTGTTCCCATTCAAAATTTCACCATTTGTTTGTAATTTCCAATTATTATTTTCTATTTTTCTCATTTAGACACATGATGCTTTCCCATCCCTCATTAAAGAACCAAGCGAATGAATTGACTTTAGCAATCTGAAATGGGTAGCCTTGTCTAGTCCATTTTGGTGGATTGATGGCAAGGCACGTGAGTCAACCTACTTTTGTTTTTTTTTACTCTATATGAAATCGTCTTGTTTGAGAGCCACCGTCATCTACAACATGGTGAGGCTAGTTATATACGTGGAAACTTGTTTTCCACAGATAAGGTTATGTCTTAATCAAATATGTACCACTTTAGCCAATCATCTACTAGTAAGGTTTTTGTTTGTTAGGTTGAATGGTTACGTGTTTCTTGTTACTTGTACTTGGATGAATGATACTTAGTCATCTAACACTTGCTCTTTAATAAATATTTTAGTTTATAAAAAAGACCTATGATTTTGGAGGAAAAAAAAATATGAATCAATTAATTTTATTTGGTCAAGATTAGTTTAGATTGTTGAACATTTTGTTCATGATCAGAACCAAATTGAACTAGTGATAATTAAGTTGGTTCTGTTTGAATTAAGAAAATTCAATAAAAAAAATCAAATTTATTTTCATTAAATCATAAAAAATAATTTTATACTTTAAACTAGTTAAATCCATTAATCTATTAAATTTATAATTCTATAACAAAGATACAAAGACACAAATCGAAATTAGGTTAGGTTACTAAATTAGTAAATTAAAATATAAAACAAATATAATAATATATGCTCTTAATTAGTTCGATTATGATTAGATCATAATTTTAAAATGTTGAATTCATGAACTAAATGAAACAATAATTTTTAATTGTTGGGACAAAGATTGAAACACGAATTTTGAACAGACGATTTTGATTCTTCACTGCTCAAGCTTCATTTTCTTTTTACTTTGCCATTATCTTTATTTTATGATGAAAAAATTTGATAATATTTTTTTATTAATTAACAAGATCTAACACAAGTAATCAAGGCTCTGTTAAAGAGGATGTAACTTCTTTGATGTTCTAATCAAGGGAGATCCTGGCTGCTTGAAAAAATAAAAACACCATCTTTAATTAGGCGCAGTTCTTGCCTTTGCTAAAGAATCGTCCACTTTCTTTTGAATTTGACCAACCTAAAATTCATCCTTTAATGTTTTTTACCATACTATTCATCAATTAATAGAGAGCAAGAAAAAGTGCGTTTTTTTTATGGGCACAGGAAAAAGTACGTTGTGTGCATATCTTTTATTCTGACGTGCATGGCAACATTTCCTTTATTCAAGTCCCTTGTACATTAATGCTTGAATTTTCTGGACGGCTTTAAAAAATTTGCAGATTTCGCAATATTTGTTTGCTTAACTTCTTTGTTGCATGTTGTTGAACATTTGTTAATTGTTATAGCTAGAAACATTAGCATATAAGTAAAGAGAATATGATCGTTGAAGAACATAGAACTAATGTGTTAAGAATATTGAAAAAATGTTCATTAAAAATGGAACAAGACATATTTGCATAACATGAAACATCATTAATATGAGACAAAAAAGACCCTAAATAGTTGAATAGGAAACAAGTCTGATCAATCACGACTTGGAGAATTCATACATCGCCCAAAAATGGAAGAGAAAAAACCTCTATGTACCTTATTATCAGATTTAGATGAAGAAGGTGAATTTGTGGCATGTTCATGAATACTGTCATATGACCCTCTTCCCATTATGTTCTCTTCCCTCAACTGTGACATATTTTCTTCTTTTTTTCTTATCTTTCCCGAAGAATATGTACCACTAGCACTGATAGCATTGGCTTTTGGGTCCACAAATTGTATCTGATCTTGCCATATTCGACCAGAAGATCCTTGTCTTCGAAATGAGAATGATGATCTTTGCAACGTGTTCATGATGAATCACAGTTGTCACTATTGTGTTCTTTTCATAATTGTATCTTCCTATGATATGATCTGCTTATGAAGCACCCTTTCTCTCAATTAAGTGCTTTAGAAGATTGGGCAAGTGGTGGATAATGCATTTTATGTTTGGTTATAAGGATATTGATCTGATTCGTTTAGCTTGTAAATGTAAATACTAAATATAGTAAATATCTTTCTACGTTTGTCTAATCCGTACAATTTTTACTAATTCATTTAGGATAGTTCCTATATTTGGAAGCTAACAAGGGTTGTTATCTACTTTTGGATGCTACATTTAGGGATATTCAAAAATTGTGTGACTGATATCTGTTTCTCATTTTCGGGTCTTGTTTACATTGTCTGGCTCTAGGATTACTAGTATCCAAATAGTACATTCAGAATTCAACTAATCTAAGTTGAGTTGATTAAGATAATTCAAGATTTAAACACAGTTTCAACTCCAACTCTCAACCACTTAAGTTAAGATCTCTCTCATTGAAAGAATCTCCTCTGAACTGATTTAGTGCTCGATAATTGACTTTTTAATGTGTTGAATGATTTGTATTTCCTTCTTTATTTATTTAACTAAACATTGATTTTAACAATCTATTATAAATGAAAAAAGTTAACATCCATTTACAATATTTTTTTAAAGAAAAAGTAAATAGTAATAAGTTCTTAATATATATCCATGTTTTTACCTTCTAGCTCAATCACAAATTATTACATTAATAAATTATTATATTTACTTATTTTTATAATAATTATATGAAAATTATATTAATCATAATTTTTTACTGATTCACATAAATTTTTTTTACACTAATAATATATAGAAATTATAAACCCGTAATCCTTAACAAAAAAAAAAAAACTCATACATTAAGAATTTCCTGTAATAATAATATAGGAGGTACTAATGCTAGTAAGAAAGCCATGGTAGCTAAGCTAAGGATTAATATCGAGGATCATTAGATGTATATCAAGTGAAAGCGTTATAAAGCATTAATCTTGATCATATAACTACACATTTAGCATAATTTTAAAAATAAGCATTTTTTCAAAAACTCTCTTAAACTCAAAAAGGCAATGTAAAGGAGCAACTAGGAGGCTAAATCATCAAAGAGGCATTGTAAAGAAGCTAAATCATAATAAAATCTGCAAGTGAAAAAACATAATGAATGGTATAAGTTTTTTCCACATTCACTGAGCCTAATGTGAAAGTCTTGTATTTAATTATCCTACTAGTCATCAATAAGCAGAAAACAAAACTATAAAAACACTCAGTAGTCAAAAGAAGCATCCAAAAGTTCAGGGAATGCTGCTCTTATCTCACTATCCTTGTCCAAAATACCATCCACAAATGAATGACCTTCACACTGATGGTTAATTTGACATTCCATGCTTGCATTTCCACTAGCACCAGCTCCACAACCCTCACTTGCAGCTCCTTGCTTGTCATGACCATTGCTTTTGGCATTGTTGGAGAGCTCAGCTTCACTTTGTGTTAGAACCGAGGGGTTCAATGACCACATAAATGAGTCACTATGAAGAAACTCACTCCAATCAAAGGAGGAACAAGGAGGGGAAATTTGAGCCTGAGGGGTTTGGCAAGAGTAGGACTGTGGTGAACCTAACTGTGTGAGATTGGAGGAAGATGAGGATGAGGTTGAGGATGCAGCTTCACTAAAGACATGTGGTTGGATATTTTCTGAGTTGATGATGACTTGGTAAGGAATGTGGTGTTCCCATGACTGAACTTGAACCTCTTGTGTGTGCTCCATCATTGATTTATTGGAACCTGATGGTTCAGTTTTGCTTGGTAGCATATTGCTCATCAAGTCCTTGTTGACAAAAGCCATTTGGTTAGTAGTAGTGTTGGGAATGACACTAATGTTTCCCAAGTCAGAGAGGACTTGTGATACTGGCTTATGGGTCACTGGATCAATTCCCATTTTCATAAGTTTCTTCCTTAGCTTTGTGTTCCAGTAGTTCTTGACATCATTGTCTGTTCTTCCAGGTAGTCTTTTTGCAATTAAAGACCATCTATGTTTAAAAAAAACACTTTGTAAATATATGTCACGAGCAAGGTGATAAGTTTTTATCTTTAAAAAGAAAGGTTAAAAGTAAAGGGAAAAGCAAAGAAAAAAGGGATGTATATAGTTGGCACATTTTTTATGCATGTCAAAGTTTATGGTTAGTTCATTCTCTCAACAAACCAACACAACACTGTATATTTTCCTCATGAAACACAAACCAACATGTGCATGAACTTTTGTCATGCTAATTTTGCTTACTATGTGAGACTAATAGCTATATCAGAAAACAGAATTTAGTTAATTGAACCCGTATACTGTGACCAAATGGCTTGGAATTAATTTTAAACACATTGGAAATCAAATTCCCTTTAGGAGAATGGCATAAAATACAAAAATGATGCAATAAGCTCTCATAGAGAAGGTAAATTACACTTAAAGGCTTACATGTTACTTTAACTTTAAGGCCAATGTGATTGATTATGTAGTTTTAATTTGTCTTACCTTTCATATTGGTTTTATACATTGCACTGGGACTATACAAGAATTTTTCCTAATGATAAGAGCAGAACATACCTGCTTCCTATGGCTCCATGAAGGTTAATAATGAGCTCTTCTTCTTGGTGAGTAAAACTATCATGCTTGAGATCAGGTCTTAGGTAGTTGGTCCATCTTAGCCTGCAGCTTTTACCACATCTGTTCAGCCCTGCAAACAAATTCAAGAAAAGAGTGTAAAAGTTGCATCGTATGAGAATTGTCTCTTAATTCCTATTTTACTTTTTTCTAAGGAAGAGGATGAAGAAACCTGCTTTCTTTGGAACCAATGTCCAGTTTCCAGTTCCATGATTGGCTACATAGGCTAGTATTTTAGCATCTTCCTCAGGAGTCCAAAGACCCCTTTTCACATTGGATTTGTCACAACAAGGAGGCCTTCCCATTTCTGAAATTAGAGAAATATGACAAAGAAGAATAGATGTAAGGAAAGGACTGAGTGAATTATGTAATGGTGATGCAATATGCATTGAAGGGTAACTTTAAAGTGGTGAAAAGAGCCAATGTTTAAGATATGAAGAGGCAAGAAAAGCATGCAAATATGGCTCCTAATAACAATTGCATGATTATATTCATCTTTCTGTAAACAAAATAAAAAACCAAAACCATTTGTATGACATCAGAAACATAATGCAAGTGCCTCCCCATTCCTTCTCTCTCTCATATGCTTCTCCTCCAAAAGCAATATCTATTTCAGGTACAATTTGAATGACCTATTTGGTTAAAACTGACTAAGTTAACTGATTTTGATAATGCAATGAAAATTCTTTCATCATATTATGTAGCTTGACAGAGAGGCATCTCCTTATCATTACAATGCCAGCAGCCAATATCCCAATTGAACAATTGCCTTTGCATAATAAAACAAAACGTCCATCTAGACCCTTGTTACAACATAGATTCAAACTGATACAGCCTACGTAAGCATTCTATCATTAATTTACTAATTTATGAAAAATTGTTAGTCACCATTTTCTTACTTTGTTTCTTTTTTTGGCTAAGGAAAACTCAAGGAATTGAAGTTGTCCTGTGCAACTTATGGCGGTGCTTTCATCAACCCTTCTCTTGTCTATCTATCTGTTATAATACTAAAGCACAAATCATACTGCTTACACTTATATACAGTTAATTTATACATAACATCAGTATAAAATATTATTATATAAATAATAAAAGTTTACCTTTATCACTACATCATATTAATAATGGATAAGACATGATACAATGGTCACAACTTATTAAATGTTATGTTTAACACTTATAGTGGATGTATATGTTCTAATCTCTTCCATTCTAGTAGGAAAAATAAACGTTCGAAAAGCAAAATTTACATTGATATATATTTAACACTTACTGTGGATATATATTCTTTTTTCCATTGAGATATGTATGTGAATTTACTTTCTTCTCCCTTTTCAGTTGAAAAACAAAATCTACATTCTTATATTCATTATATGATTTTAATAAAAACATATAATAAATATTTTTAATTTAGTAAATTATCATTCAGTCATTTGATAAATATTTTTAAATATATAATTAAATTTAAAATAATTTATTAATTTATAATTAAAAATTTGTACATGTAATATACATACATTAGCAATAATTTATTAAATTCAATAAGTATATAATATTTAATGAAAATAATATATTAATATTTATATATTATAATTAATATCATATAAGAAACCTAAAAATTCATTTAAATATAATTTTAATATATTAAAAATAAATTAAGTAATATATAAAAATAAATGGTTAAAGAATGTATTAATAGCATTTCTGATTTTGAAGAACCAAACATTATTTAAATCTTATTTACAGTGACATAGATGAAAGTCTTCCACGCATGAAATTGAATTTCATGATGCTTTGGAGTACAAATCGTTGCATTTGCTTTCAACACACACGACTAACAAGTCTAGTGTGTCTTTTGTGAAAATTGTTTTAAATTATCATTTATAAAACTGAGGAGACAAGCAACTAAGGGGTTGAGGTTACACAACAATAGGACACCATAACAACAATTTTATATAGCTGTTTTCACTATTTTATAAAATTATTTTAAATTTTACAAATGACTCATCTTTTTTTATTACAAATACTTAAAAAAACATAAAAATGGTTTATAATCAATTCAACCTTATTTGAATTTGGCATTAAATAAGTTTTTAGTCATTAAAAAATAAGAATTTAATTAGTATGACTTAGATTACAAAAAATAATATATTAACATTTAATTTTCTTGACTTTTAAAATATTAATCACTTTTACTTTTAAAATATTAATTACTTTTAAAATATTAATCAGCTAATAAATTTACATAAATTAAAAATAAACTATATCTTTTTTTATTTTCATCCTTCAATTTTTTTTTCATTGTCTTTTAAAAAATTGATTTTAGCCACTTCTTTCAAAACACATCATTTGGGATGTAGATAAAATTATAAAAATTTTGTATTGTTTTCTCTATTTTTAAAATATATAATTTTTTTTTTCTTTCAAGCGCTATGTAAATTTATTTTTATCTTTTCAAAAAATTATTAAAATCAAAATTGACAACAGAAATTTAAATCAAATAAAAGAAATTTTTGATGAACTAAATTTTTAAAAGTTATTTAAACTTCAATTTATTTCGAAAAAGTCATTGGGCGTATAAAAACAACTTATTCCTATTTCTTCTGGGATTATTATAAAAACCTTATTCGTAAATACTTACATAATAAACAGTTATTCAATAAATATTTCCATTATAAGCAGATTTTTAATAAAAGCTTGAAGAAGACAATTACTTAAAAACACAACATATATCCAAAATGCATGAAAAGTGATATCAAGCAACCCAAACACCCTCTTGACAGCACACAACACTTCACTTATCTGGACGATAATGGTGTACGTCCAGTTCTTATATTTTAGCATTGGAATATTAACTAAAATCCTGGTGATTTTTCAAAAAGAGTACAAAAGAAAAAAAAAAAGTAATGTACTGGCAGAAATGCATAATGGAGTTCAACCAAAATGAATGTTATATACAATATATTTGACAATGTTATATGCATTCAAGAGTAAAGAAAAAGATGATAGAGTTCAGTTCCTAAGAAGAGCAGACATTGCAACTCTTCATACACTTTCCTCTGACTCCTTCACCACCAACCATGTAAAGTGGATTCTTTTCACATTCACCTATTTTAGCCCACCTAGAGCAATTCTCATTCTCATCAATACATTCTCCACTATCCACTTGCTTTATTGGTTTTTCAAAGTCACTCACGTGAATCCACTTGGTTGCAGACCACTTCTCACCCTCAATTACAGGACAGCTTCCATGCAAGCTCTTGCTATCTGTAGTTGCATCAAGATGAAGACTGAAGAACAACAAGGCATCACCCTTTTTGGGTTTTACTGAAATCACACAAAACAGAAATTGTTAGAAAATTATAATTGAGCTACCATTATACCAAGAGCCTCCCCTTCAAATTCCTCCAGTATTAGGGAAAACTAAAATATGGCAATGAGGAATTTTGCACCTCTTCCCTCTTAAAAATTAAACCAAACAATTTTTTCTTTTTAAACCCCTCCCCTTCATCTCCCTTATATCAAAGGGGGTGTTAAGGTTTCGCATGTTTTCTGAAGTAAACCAAATCGAGATACTTTTATTCATCTCAGATTTGAGAACTAAAATTAAGGTATGGTTTTGAGAACAATTTTCAAGAACAGAAAAATAAAAGATAGGACCAAACAGACCCCTAGCTTTATAATTTGTAAAAGCATACTGAATATATATACCTGCATATCCTTTGTGAGCACATTCAGACCAGCTCTCATCTTTTGGCTGCAACAATTTTCCCTGAAAAGGTATACAGATTAATTATGTTTTTTTTTCTTTTTGATTAATAAAGAGGGGGTGGGGGGGGGGGGGGGGGGGGACAGGTGTTATTTAAAAAGAAACATCTGAGAATTGAAGCCATGAGAAAATCTTTACCTCGTAATTTGGAAAAACTGTTTCCCCACCCTTCTCAACGTTAGACAAATACATCAATACAGTGGCAATCCGATGGCCACCCATAATTTGATTAGCTTTGTCATGGAAGTAATCAAAATGTGGTTCATACTTCTGACCATTCTCATAGTGCAATATTTGAATCGACTCACCATTCTCTGGTGCAATTGAGTTACGTTTACATTGAAACAAGAAAAGCAAAGACTGAAATGGATCAAAGAATGATATTATTATCTACTAACCTACAGGAAGGAATGTCCATGCAGAAATTCGATTTTCAACACAATCAACTACTTCATCCTGAAAGATTAAATATAGAAGAGGAAATCAATAACTAAAAGCAAATAAAAAATTCAGCTAACCTACCGGAAGGAATGATATTGTCACAAACACAAACTTTCTTACAATAAGATTTCAGCTCATGAAAATGTGGTTAATTTGTCATAAGAAATTCAAATGAAAATTTACCTAATTTTCTCAACAGTTATTAATAACCACTACATTAGATTCATGTAGGCAGTCTACATATAAATGGAGTAATGGACATTTAAAAATATATGAACCATCTCAACCCTTAATCCAAATCACTGGGCACTTTTTTCTTTCAAGCCACTAATGGGCTCTGCACACTTTGCTTTGTAATCAGGTTTTAATCTCATTGTTTGTTCCCTCTGAATCTCAACCTTGTCATTTGTCCTCAATAAATTTCAAAGGAAATATTTGGACATGAGAAAGAATTATTTACTCTTAACTATCTTGAGAAAAACATGTATACTCTATCAATGTAAAAAATTTTATACTGACAATTAGTCACAACTATTTATATATGATAAATTTATTAATTTTACTAATTAATACTTTAAAAGTTATATAAATAAAGTATTGTGATTAACCGCCAGTATGAAACTCTTTTACACTGGCATTGTATAAGTATTAAACTCATTTATCATATGCCTTGACCCTGACAAAGTAAACCATTAGCCTTTTGATAGCAGTGCACTGTATATTGACAATGTCTTACCTCCACATTTACATGTTATGCATGCACAATTGCACACATTTGAATGCGGAATTCACTCTTTGCCACAACAGCAATTATTCTCATTAACCATTAAGCCTATATAAACAAGTTTTCATTGGCATTTTTTGGATAGTTGAATTCAGGTACAATAGCAGTCCTTAATCCATAAAAGCAACTTTTTGCTTAGAAACAGCCAAACGGGTGATGGGATAATGGTGCAAAAAATAACAATTATTAAGAAATAGATATTTTATTGGCCCAAGTCATTATTCTACGTATTTTTAGTCTTAAACTACTTGGTTTTATGTATTTGATAATAAAGTTAATTACGTCCAGAAAAGTTCAATCTAGTAATTATAAACCCAAGTAAGCCAAAAGTAGTCTAAAAGTTACAATATGGGATAAATAAGCTTCTAGTCCTTACTAACAGGAAAACGTGTCATCTGGGAAAATGTGTCAGGTGTGGTCTTTATCCTTCCTCTCCACTATAGCTAACATTGTTAATAATAAGGATCACAACTAACACATTTTCATAAATGAGAACAAAATGGAGAATTTTTTAGGGACTAAAAATGAACATTTCCCCATGTGTAGGAACTAAAAACATATTTAATCCTAAAACCATTAATACACTTCTAAAAAAATCAGAAAATATTTGGGATACTGAAGTAAACATATTGAAAGAAAAAACTCAATAAAACTTGCAAAACACTTCAGTTACTACATGAAGTAACTTTGAATATAGTAGTTCAGATCTATAGATTCTTTAATCTTTAGCAAAGTGATTTATTCCTATTCAAGCATTTACATGGAATTTATTCATCATTCTTTAGCTAGAGCAAGAAAGAGACTGAAGAAGGCCTTATAGATCCAACAACAAGCTGCTTCAGCTTCAATTAGATGAAGGAAGGTTCTTGAGAGTTGAGACTAATGTAATAACTAGTACCTTCCAGGATTCTAAAGTTCAGGGTGGAAAAGTAAAGGATTCTTTGACAGCTTCAGAAAGGTCAGGAGAAAAAGTCATTTGAACATCTCATTTTCCTATTATCTTTTGATTTGGTTCATCTTCACTTTGTCACATATTATAATTCAATCCACATTCGGCATACACTTTCATTCACCTTAGTCAACCCAGTCATCTATCTATTCTCTACTTATTTTCCCAGGATCAATCAGACTAGAAAATCTTTAAAACTACAAACTAATGTCTAGTACATTTCTCACCGTTAAGAATCATCAATAAACATTCCATACTGGGAAGATAACAAGAACCATGCGATCCAATAAAAGCACATGCCAAAAATTTTAGAAAAAATAAAATCTAAACCATACTTCTCTATATGCTACATAATTAATTATAATCTAATGAAAAGAACTCGATGGCTTTCACATAAGCATAAAACAAATGATCTTTGATTCATTATACCTGTCCCTTGTTCAGAAACATTCCAGAACTCGTTCTGACTTCACTCATTATACTTTTACCGGACTCATTATCAGCCACCATAGACTTCTCCAGCTTATCCTTCGCCTAACATCACAAACATTCAGACATATAATAACATTATACAATACATATCTCCATAAAACATCTTCCTTAAACCTCATGCTAAAGGTTTCAAATCGCAGTGGCGATCTCATCACAATCCCACAACACAAATGCAGTTGCAAAGACCACAAAAACGTTGATCAAGGTTGTAAAAATAATCGATGACCGAGATTTTGACCACAACATTAAGGTTTTTGGGTGTCTACAACTATGAGGTAACCGCAATTGTGGCATCATTGACCGCAATATCAAGTATCGCCTCAAAACAAAGCCTTGAGCCCTTGGTCTTACAGCCAAAATCACAGTCCAAGACATTTTTTTTAAAAAAAAAATTAAAAAAAAAATTAATCTGATAACACTAATGATAAAGGTCAAACATTTAAAAAAGTCTAACCAGATTTATCAAATGATCGCATTCTTCATCGGTTAAAAACCCCTTGTACAGAAAAGCCCTACATGCCACAATTCAGAAAATAAAAAATCAACAAAAAAAAAACAAAGCGACAACCCATTTGTCTAACAGATGAAAATGTCAAACCTTGGACTCCACGAGAGCTGAGTGACCCGCGTGGGATCAAACTTCACTGAAGAGACTCCTCTTTTCAACCTGAGCACCGATCCATGCCTGCAAAACCAACCAAAACAAAGGAAAGGACAAATTTTGAACGCATGCACCGACAGAGAGAGAGAAAGGGGGAAAAGGGTGTGCAGAATTATCGTCATTACGTGGCCTTGGCGTCTTGGTCCAACCCGGGCAATCGGATTGAGGAAACAGAGATCTCGAAACAGAGGAAACAGAGGAATAGCGAAACCAAGTGGCGAGAAACCATGGTGAAAGGTTTTTCGGTGGGGATATCTCAGAATGGGGGTGTTAAAAAATTGAAATGGTTATGTAATTGAAGAGTTGAAAGTGAAAGAGAAAGAGAAAGTGTGAGAGAAAAGAGGAGTTTGTCGTATTGTTAGAGATGAGTAACGAAGATTCAACGAAACGCCCACTGGTTTTTATTGTCTCTGTGTCTGTTTCTGATGTGCGCTTAAACCCACCTTCTCGAACATTCATTTACCGCATCAACGCGGAAAATAAAAACAGAAAACAGTGGGTCTGCGTTTTTTAAATGCCCTGTTTTAAAGGAATGTCCCAATATAAACTTTTAAATAAATGAAGCATTATTGAAGAGTAGTTTATGAAAAAAAATATAAAATGAATATTGGGTTTCTCCAACATTATATCATAAATTTAACATTTATACATAGTATATATATAAAAAAGTTTTATAATAATATTTAATTACAATCATGATTTTTAAAATAATAATAATAAACTCTATAAATTTACAATAAATAAAAAAATTATAATTAAATAAATGTGCGTAAAACTTTTTATGCTAATATTGTATAAGTATTTTTCCTTTATAATATAATATAAAATAATTTTTCTTCAAAACCATGTATAATATAAAATCGGAGGGAGTATTTTATGTAATTAAACATTTAAACTTAGGCTCAATTATCTAGTTTATCATTTAATTGTCCTTATTTTTTAAAATTTTATCATTTTAATTTTTTTCATATTTTACCTTCATATATTTAGTTTTTGCATTTTCTATTATCCAATTTTTTTCTGTTTATTTAACCATCATCTCTTTTAATTTTTATATATTTTGACCATTATCTTTTGTGGTAATAAATCAATGTTATTTTCCAAATAAGAGTGATAAAACAATGTTGTCTATCAATATTTTTACTAAAAGTTGTTGTCAATCAATATTTCTAGTCTAGATTAGTTATAAATAAAATTGATGGGTATTTTACACTAAAGTTATAAATAAATAAATAAAACAACTTTTTTGAATATTCATTTACCAAATCAACTCAGAAAATAAATGAATCTTTATATTTTTTTTTAAGAATAATTTATACAAAAATACTTTTATGTTTAGGCTTTTTCATTTACACGGTAAAAACGTCATTTGAAATGAAATGACATTTTTGGGGTTGCCAAAAAGCCAAAGCAACTGAAGTTTTTCAGTTGCGTTTTGTTTTGATTAATTAGTATTCCATTTGGAGTTACTTTTCGGTCATGTTTTGCTTCAGTCGTACCATATGGATTGTGTGATACTTGTTATGATTAGTTTGCAGTTTCCAAATTAGAGTGAATTTATATTTTTGGACATAACTTAGATGCTAAATGTTTTTGTTATCGTTCGTCAGGATTATTAAACTAGTCCAAATCTAATTGGAGAACAACAACACTAAAGGCACCCATGGAATTGCATCTTCTATTTGGAGAAATCTAGGAATTCAGGTATGTTTACTTTGCAAGAACACAAGTTCTATGGTAAGGAAATCTTATGAAAGTGGTTGCATTGAATTTTTAGCAATATTTTAGAGAAGTCTCTTTTAACCCCAAAAACACTTTGTCATTTTTGAGAGAGCCTCTCCACGCCAACTTAATAAAAACACGCCAATTGCTTTCATTTTTTTTTTTGCTATTAATAGGTCAAATTACGTATTTTGGAAAATTTTGTATGAGTATCCTAAATCTGAAAATTTTCTCTTCAAGTACTCTTGTTATTGAAAAAGCCTTTATATTTATTGTTAATAATTATGATATGTAATAAATGATAAAATGAGAGAGATATACATAAAATGAATAATGTATGTATTTTATAAGATAAATAATTTTTTACCTTGAAAATAAATAGAGTAAATAATTATTCTGCATAACTAAAATTTATAAGTAAATAACTTTGAATACATAAATTATATACATATTTGGTTGTAAATAAATATATATTTTATTCAATAAATTATATTTAAATTTACAGTAAACAAACTATATTAGGATATCATATTATTTTTAATTATTTATATTTTTAGAAATATTAAAATATAAATTAAAAATATGAAAAGTATAGTTTAAAATAAATAGGATAGTAAAAAAATCTTTAAGAATTTATAGCTATGGGGGAAACTCCTAAAAAAATATTTTATTGAAAAATTTAAAAAACCCCTTCATCTAGGATAATTATTACTATTACAATTTATATCAAAATGACTATATATAAAAAAATAAAGTATAAATTATATTATAATTAAAATCTTTAATAAATAAACATCTTAATATATAAATTATATTTTAAATATAATTTGTGAATAACTTAAAACTGTAATATAAAATTATTTATTATTATTGCTAATTTATTTGAAACATTAATGAAGTCAAATTGGAGATAAAACATATGAAAGGAATAAATTTTTATATAGATAAAATATTAATGTTATTAGCAGGTAAGAAATTGAAAATAAACCCTACATCTTTCATTTTAGATTATAGGAAAGGAATAAATGATTAAAAATATCAAATATATCATTTTTAACTAATTGTATGAATCACGTGTGAAATAAACCTTTAAAGATATTCAACCAAAAAAAAACTTTAAGGAGAACAGGAAGATAAATATTAAGAGTGTTTAGTTAAAAAAATAGGATGAGTGAATATATAATTCTTTAAATTGTCTAATTTAAACTATTGAGAAAATTTTATTTAGTTAAAGATTGAAATTATAATAAAATATTAAATTATATGTATAATAAATTTTAATGTTATTAAATTTTTAGTAGTTATTTAGTCAAAATACTTAAATGCATTTTATTCTTTGAAATATAATTATTACTTTCCAGAGTCAAATATCTTTTTTCCTCTATGGTTCAGGCTCACTGTTCTTAATAAGGTATAAAATAAATAAGTTGAATGTTATACTAAGAGAATAATAATGACGAAATGAAAAGAAAAGGTAAGTTCGGGGGAGTGTGTACAGGTTATTTAAATTCAAAATGCTGTATTGAAAATTAACTTTCATGGTAATATAAATCTCTTTAAAATCGTTGAATATTAGACTAAGAGATTTATTAATATTGAAATAGAATGGAAAGGTAAGTCCTGTGGATTGTAGAGTGTCCTATAGAGTGTTTAAGTAAAAAATATTGAATATAAAATAAATTATCGGTTTAAGATCAATCTAAACATAAGATGGTATCTTTTACCAGATATGATTTCTTAAAATTAAAAATTTATTCTTTTAACAACAATCAATTAATTTTATTAATAATTTTATTTTAAATTTAATTAATTAAAAATGAAAATATGAGTTTTTTTAACCTTTTCAACTTATTAGATTAAAAGGGCCCTGCCAGCCACATCTTCCTATACCAACAAAAATTGTCAAGAAAATAGAGAAGGAAGAGTGTCATAGTTCTCCAATCCCAACGGAAGATTGTCAAAAACCATACTCGTTCCTGTTGCTTCCGTTCAAAAGATAAAATTTCTTATATTCCATAACAGAAATCATGCGCTAAATTAAAAAAATTCTCATAGCAACAAAAATAGAATTTCGAAGGACAAATTCCAAGGATTCAACAACTTCTGAGATCACAAACTGCAAGGAGGTAACGGAATAAGCAAGGAAATCAAGAAATATAACCAGCAATAGGATAGCAAGTGCCTTCTAAAGCCAACTACACATTCAAGGACTCAATCTGAGATCACAGAGAAGAAAAAAAAGCTCTTGGTACTAGATTAATAATGAAAAGTAGAAATCAAATAGATCTCATACTACACAAAAATAAGTTCAATAGTTGCAAATTGTAATCAATGCAGAAAACAAATCAAGACCAAACAAAATTTTGAAATCAACTTAGCTCTAAGCCTAAGAACACAAAAGTGCACAAAAACAGAACATACCTAGATCAACAATCTTCATTTAAGAAACAAGAAAACAAACTACTCTGCTAAAATAATAATCTAATCCTGAGTTCTTGCTGATATAATCTTGTAGATTGAACAGCTCCAGGCAACAAAGTGTCTCATCTAATGGATCAACAGCTTTTGCTGACATCTTCTGGTAAAATCAAAGGACATTCTTTACAATCACATAATCTTCTGGTAAAATCAAAGGGATCATCTAAGGGATCAACAGCTTTTTGCTGACATCTTCTGGTAAAATCAAAGGACATTCTTTACAATCCCATAATCATCTTAACTACACCTAAGAATATCAAAGTGCACAGAAACAGAAGATACCTAGATCAACAATCTTCATCTAAGAAACAAGAAAACAAACTAATGTGATAAAAAAATAAATATATAATCATGAGATCTAGCTGATATAACCTTATACATTGAACAATTCCAGGCAACTCTGTGTCTTGTCTAAGAGATCAACTTCGGCATCTCAAGATTCATATACTTATAACCCTGATACAATAGTTGCCAAACTTACATATACTGATGGATTCATAGTTTCATACAAGTAATCATCAGAAGTTCAATAGTTGCCAAACTTACATATACTTATAACCCTGATACAATAGTTGTCAAACTTACATATACTGATGGATTCATAGTTTCATACAAGTAATCATCACAAGTTCAATCTTATATAGTTAGAAGATTAAAAAGAGATCACCCAAATTATCTATTCAAGAGCCTGATACCTAGCACAATAACAAGGATAATAAGATCAATCACAGAAACATCAACAACAACAAAAAAATAAAACTCGTCTGCAAAAATGGACATTCTTAGGTCCCCCATCTTCAATTTAGGTACGCCTAGGATTAATAAAAATTTCATTTTCAAAGCCCATTTGCTGTAAAACACAAGTTACCAAAGATAATCTTCATCTAAAATACCAAGTACAGGGGCATAACATTTTTTAAGATGGAATTCAACACAATACTAAAAAGTTTAAATAATCACAATAACTATTATTGACCAATATTAACTAAAATTGATCACAATAACTATTATTGACCAATAGTTCCATGCTTCTGCTGATTTTGCACTCAGTATTGAAAGAAATCATTCATATTCCGAAAGGAAGGTTCCGTACCACTGTGAGCAAGAGGTCGGTATTCGATTAGAAGAGGAATAAGTTAGATAAATGGAGGTAGGCATTGCTTTCAACCAAATTAATTAAATCAAGTTTTGCAAAGGTTTGGCCTTGCGGATATGGCCCATACTATTAACAAGGTCCTTGCGGGTACAGACAGGAAAAATATTGATATTTTTGAATGCTTTCAGCCGCCACAAGACATATGGGAAGCTGAGCTGATCCCTAGAAGTGAAACGAACCACCTCATTAAACCAGACGCACATTAGTAGATTTGTTAGTGGTGTATGCTTCCTCACGATAACAGAGGCTTCACATAGAGCTGCACAACACAAATTTGTACGAACACTTTAAGAAATATTGGTGCAAAGGGGGAAATACAATACAACGTAAGTCAAAGTTTGTCAAGAGACTCGATGAGAGGATTGGCATCTATTGAAATTTAACAAAACAACAAAATCTAAATATGAAATAGAACATGAATTTTTCTTTTATGAAGAAAGATTTCAAAATTACTTTTAGCTAATAAAAATATAATCTGTGCCATACCTTTTTTTCCATTAAATCTCTTGTCTTCAGGTAGGCCATCTTTTCTGTATTGATTTAGTTGCACTTCAACTTCGTCTGGCTTGGCTTTGTTCTTCTTGACAACAGCCTTCGCCTCATCATAGACACTACTACGAGCTCCATGCACTGATATGGCAAGTATAGAATTTGTCCGCCATAGGAGTGCTTCCAACACACCTAGTGGATCTCTACGGAATTGGGATTTTGAGTCTACCCAAATTGAGTATTTTGCTTGAGGGAAAAGTCGATGGCTTAACATCTGAAAGATATCCAGGTGCAAACAAGGTTGAAAAAGGAACAAAGGAAAGTTTTATCAGAGGATAATTGCTGCCTAAAAAAAGTAGAGAATAGCAGCGCATTGTAGGCATATACACCAGCAAAAGCCTTATCCAAGGTTTCTTATAAGGGATAATTGTCACCCAAAAAAAGTAGAGAATAACAGCACATTGTAGGCATATACACAAAAACAAAAGCCTTATCCAAGGTTTCTTATAAGGGTCACAAAACACCATTTGGTTCAGTTAAAGATCAAATTTTCAGAGATCTGTTAAAGGTATATATCTTATTTAATCCTTGACAAATACAGCATGTATCAATGTGCACAAGTGATGGAGTTAATGTAGATTAAAAAGAGAGTTAATGAAAGAAAACAACCATTATATACATGCATTTGCATACCAGTGTATGAAAAAACAAGAATCCATTAGATAAGGAAGAGGCAGGACACAAAACTGAGTGTAGCCACATGTTAATTGCGCACCAGCAACACTATCAAGACATAGCAAATGGCTACAAAAAGAAGATACTTGGCTTCAAAGATTTAATACCTTGGGAATTTTACCATTCAACCTTTGATCAGCAAAAGGAAGATCTCGAACAACAACAACACGCCACTTTCCAATAAATCCATTTTCCCCAATTCTGCGTTCAACCAACTCTTGCGCTTTTAGGGTGATTTCATCCCAGAATGCAACATAGCAAACCTGCATACCACTAAATAGTTTTCACAAATAAGATTAGTGACTTCTATGATACAACAATAACAAACTCTCATACTACTTAAATAACCTTCTTAAGCGAAGCCTGGTACATTCCGATTGGTTGATACAGATCATCTCCACCACCAAATGCACAAGTAGATACCACGGCTTCACAACCTTGCATGTAACTTTTATCTACATCAGATATTTTAAACCCTCCATTCAAGCTGTAGAACCCACAATGTACCATCATAGTTTCTTTCATCTGCATGAAGAAACAAAGGGTAGTGTAAGGCGGTGAGTTATACATATAACAGCAGTCAAGCAGTGAAAGTAGTTAAAAATGTGAATCAAGCCCAACTCAGTACCTCAAAACTTTTATCTCTCTGCTCAAATGTTTGATTTCCAGTAAATAAATTAAACCTCGTGTCCTCTGTACGCAATTGAGATAGCGTAACATTCCCTCCTACAAAAGACCTATCGCTCTCTAACATGTATAAAACTTCACCAACAGGAAACCTAGAAGATTTTTCTTCCACGGGAATATCCAGATGCTCAAGCTTTTCAGGTGGAAGGAGTTTCAAGCAACCTGATTGGGATTAAATAACATGTCATATTGAATGCCCTATCCTATGCATCATGAAATGAAAAATTGCAACTGTCCCACTGAGATTTGTCCACCCATCCACCACTTTTTAGGCTCACCTAACCACCATTAGACATCTCAATAACTTTATACATTATTAACCATATGTGGAATATATGTAACCATTCAGCAATGCTATTTCACATGAATGTTGTTTGCACAGATTTGTTATGCTTATGTGGATCACTTTCCCTTTTCAAAATAATGAAAAATATTAAATTGTAGAATAAGCTTTTGACAAATAATATGTTTGAACAGATTCTACAAAAATGTTTTCGTACTAATCAGCATTTGCTTAAGCATTAGCATCACAAGGACAAATTGATAGATAATGTTAATTTTCATTAGACATTTCAGTAATCTTTTTTCATTACAACAAGATTGTTCAACCCATAGTAGTTAACAGTGGATAGCAATCTAGAACAACCACCTATAAAAAGCACTTAAGCTCGATAGCAGTAGCAAGATGTCTGCTATTTTGATCCCTATGTAGATTTATATTCCTAAATGCATATAATGTATGAAAAATAAAGAATTGATTGCAAGAAAATATATAACATATGTTTATTGTTTAGGGTTTTTTGTTATTTATATTTCTAAAGCTATTCTACTGCCAAGCTATGTCCAACTTTGGACCAGTGAGTTTCACTAAACTGGTAGGAGTGGCTTTTGAAGTCATAGTAGAAGGGGAAAAAGCTAGACAAAAAAAAAAAGTTAAAGAAAGAACACTAAACCATATTGTAATCCCGTCTGCGTGCAGGGGAAGCACAGTGATTGGGAACGTGTCGTCGTGTTTTTTGCCTCAAAAGGTGGCACAATTGTTGCTCCTTCAAGTTGTGACGCCTCAATAGCACCACTTTGGCAAGTTTTTAACTACTATGGCTCAACTAACTAAAATAGACCTTGTCATAGACATTTTAGTAATCTAATGACATTGCTAAACACTTGCAAGATAATTTAACCATTCATGGCACAAGTACCACAAATTAATAATTAATACTCGTATACACACATTCATTTTCTCTTAACTGATCTTGTGATTTAATAAGACAAAATGTTATAAGGTTAGACTAGTGATAAAGTTATCATAGGAGAAAAAAAAAAAGAAAGTCGTAGGTTCAAATCTTTCCTGTAACAAAACTAACTCTCTTAACAACTAATATTGGAAAAACATTCAAATAATTCCACAACACTATTTAATCATTTGTAAGGCATGTTTAACCATGAGTGTCAAAAGCATAAATTGAAGTTGTATATATACAATTACATTGATTTAGTCCCTAATTAACAGCATGTCATGGGTGGATACTGGAAGGAGAATCACAGCAGCACATTACAGAAATAGAGAGAAAAGGACTTACGTTCTCTAACACCACCACCGACAGCATGGGTGGTAGGATCGAGGCGATTCAAGTTGGTGGGGTGCTCCTTCGGCAATGTGGGACTCGATCTATCAACTTTATTAGTATTGTGTGATTCTATGTGCGTGTTGGTGTTTAAAGTATTGAAGCTTTGGCCAATTCTAGTGGCCTCGAATGCAAGCAAACACGCCGCGGGAACAATGACGAGTAGCAACCAGTATTTGACGAACAGCTTCCTCAGAAATCGTTTATGCCCGAGTTTCTTCCGCTTCCGCCGTGCCCGGATCCGCATCCGACCCAGCTCGTCGGATTCGTCATCGGAGACGGAGATGGATACACTCTTGTTGCTGTTGTACAACATTGGATCAATACATCACACACAAACCAAAAAGACAAATTTAACATTCTAATCTAGGATATGCATTGTAATTAAATGTTTAGTGTAAGAATACATTTTACATTGAAACTGTAGAATTCTTTATTTCTTATAACAAGGTAAATAGGATAGTTGTTTCCCTGAGGTGAAGTGGACATAATGATTCTTTTAGTAAAGACACATGCTAAAAATAAGAAGAATGAAAAATAAACAATTTAACGATGCTAACATTTTCTTATACATAGATTAGATAAGAAGTTTTTTTAAACCTATTTTAAAAGTTATTTTTAGAGATACTATAAAGGTGTAATTGGTTTGGGTTTTTAATTTTTGAAAAGGGTTTTTAAAAATAATTTTTAAATAGAAAAAAAAAATTTATTTGATAAGTATCGCTTAAAAACTATTTTAAAAACATAAAAATAAAAAAAATTTATTCATATTTATAGAAAAATCAGTAATAAAAAACAAAAATTTAACATATTATTTTTAAAACAAAAAAAAAATGAAAAGTAAAACGTTGTTTCTAATTTTAGTTTTTAAAAACTATAAAATAGAACTATTTTTTAAAATTATTTTAAAAAAACAATAATCAAATAAATTTTTTAATACTAAAATACTTAAAAATAATTTTATAAAACTTTTGTTAAACCAACACTAAAGTTATCGTAAAAATAATCGAATTAAAGAGTTGTATATGGGATATAGATTTTATTCTCCCGGGATGAGATATATAGTTTAAGAGTTTGAAATTTTCTTTTTAACACGCTATAATTACTATTTGCACTTCAATATAAAAATTACCCTACACGATTTTGCATAAGTTAAATTGAAATACATAAAAATATAAGGGTGTGTGAGGTATTTTTGGGGTGCAGGGAGAAACTCCCACGAAGTTGATAAGTACGTGGCCCAATCCCTATTAAGTTTTCAAATTTAGGGTTTGCGTTTCTAGATACTTCCCTGTTCAACAATTTTTGCTGATAAATATGCGCAGCTAAGTCTGTCTCCTAACTTATATTCTTTCGTTTTCCTCTTTCATCAACTCGGTTTTCGCCTCTTTCGTGGATCTATTTTTTCTGAATTCACATTTTTCACAATGTTATTGTACTTTTTCTGTTAGTTCATCATGTGATGAGAAAAAAAAAACTGCAACAATATGATTGGATTCATTCCATGATTCACTGTGTATTTAAGTCTCTGATGATTCAATCAATCTTTCTCTTCCTCAATATATTGAGTTTTTTTTTTCTTCATTATTTCTGTTTGCAAGTTATCTTATTTTCAAAATTTGTTGTTAACCAAGCAACGGCTAGACTTGATTAAGGTATATAGATTTAGATTTAGGGTTTCTGAATACGCGTGATCGAAAACATTGCTACTTTCTAATCTCCAATCATCGCAGATAATGCTTTTTTTCTTTATTTTTTCACTTATTTCTGTGTTGTTTTGTTGTGTGTTTATCAAGCTCAATTATCTTTCTCCTATTTTTTTTGTTCCCAAGTAGTCTTATGTTGCTTTTTGGTTAACAATCAATCAGAGAGACATGATGATTTTTACATTGGTCCGTGTTTCTGAACCTGCGTGACTGATAACTCTTACCAATTTCTGATCTCGAATCGCAAATAATTTGCATATATTTAGGGTTTCAGGATTCTTCACTTTTTTTCTGTGTTTTTGTTAAACTCAGTTACTTTTCTCTCAATCTTTTGTTCCAAGTAGTCTCAAGTTGCTTTTTAATTCATAATCACTGTAAATGATACCTCTTACTAATTTCTGATCTTGAATCGCAATAATCGTTACGTTTTGTTTCTTCTTGAATTTTGGTTGTGTTGTACCTGGCTCAGTGATATTCTGCCTTGTTGCTGTATACGCTATTCTGATTCATGAATATGAGCAGAGTTTTTCTCGTTGATGAGAGCCCTTGCTAAGTGTTGTGTGCTCCGAAATCTTGTTTTGTCATCTGCATACGCGATGGTTAATTTTCTCTATCGTTTGCTACCGGAATTATTTATGTAATTTTTCTCTATTTTCTGTTCTTAAGTTATATGGTTTTCGATTTTTGTCATGAATCAAACAAAGAGAATAATACTAATGGTCAAACTACATCGTTGATCACTCCATTTTGGTATTTTTTAAAGAAATTGACCATTTGTTGGTCAAAAAGCCCGAAATGAGAATAAAATTCAAATGGCAGACTTAAGAGATTTTTAAAATCAATGAGAATGACAATTCCTGTACAGAGCAGAATTTTTAACCTGTTTTAATTATTAATAATTAATGAATAAGATTTAGTGGTAAAGAAATTGTGTCGACGGGAGATTTCTGAGAAGGAGTCTCATACTATTTTGAGAGCAAACTTACTTGTGTTTGCATATTTCTCAAGTAACCGTCGTAAATCAATGCCTTGGCGTCGACGGTGCTGCCCTAACAGGTGGCATCTCCGCCGGAGCAGTCTCATATTCCATTGCCTTGTGTAGCGGCGTTGCTGCCTTTACCATTTGGGACTGGCCATGAGACGAACATATTTTTCCGTTATTTCATTCAAAAAGTTTACCCAATTTTATTGTATTACTCTTTTACGAAGTTTACCCAATTTTAGAGTATTAATTAGTGGATTGGAACATTGTTTCAAAATTGTGATATTTGATTTCTTTTGATTCTTGAATCAATTTTTCTCTCAATTGTGATGTGTTTTTTTTTTTTTTGTTCTTGAATAAATTTTTTTTATATCAGGCGAAAAGTTATGCTGCCAAGTTAACTTTGAGAAACTGCATGGACGAAACCTATAGGATTGGAACAAGAATATGACATCATTAAATTTTAAGCTAATGTGCTGAATGGAATAGAGAAAGGATTCTGAATCCATTAACATTTTAGAAATCCAAGGAATCAACTCATGATATATAAAATGTAGGTAAAGATATCATTAATTATTTATTAAATTTGTAACTAGTAATAAAAACTATAATATATTTTACTAATATAAATAATTATATGTTAAATTATAAAAATTATTATAATTATATATGAAAATAATAAATTATAATTATTATATATTTAAATTATGAATTAATGAAATTGCAAAATTGTGAAACTTTATACTTTTTGTAGATTTAAAAGTTTGGGTCCCTGTGTATTGACGTGTTGTGGTGTCATGGCATGTATTCAAAGACCAAATGCAATGGTAAGGTTTTAAAAAAAAAAGGTTGGTTTTAAACTTTTAATAAATAATTATGAAATTAATAGTGACTGAAAATATGTGTAGAAATTCTGTGGAAATTACATGAAAGACAGCAAGAATGATTTTCTTTCTCAAAACCACATATTTCAAATGTGGGAGAATGATGACGTATCTTCAATACCAAAAGAAAAAAAAACACACTCAATAATAGTCATAGTCAAATAATTAATTAACAAATAAAAAAATTTCTTTTAACTTTTATTCTACACCTCTATGAACTTTAACAATGTCGCGGGAGAATATGAATGGATTTTTTCCTTCTTGTGGCTCTTATAGTCACGATATAATATGCGAAAACTATATTTTTTTTTTTTCATTGTCTACAGATGTGAGGTTTAACACAACTTTCTGCAAGATATTGATCATACCTTTTACTTTGGTGTTTCTCACATTCATGGGAGATTTAATACATTTTTTGAGAGAAATTTGATGGGATAATATTAATGCTTTTTTTTTTAACATCTTCTATTATAGTGGTATTTACCACACTGTACTTTTAGGATTCAAAGTAACTTTTCAATTCTTTTAATCATTTAAATATTCACAATTCAATACATAAGAGTATTGGTATATGTTATTAGTATAAAATATTTACTTTCATGACTTTTAGGTTAAATTATTACTAGTACCTTTTTATTTAAGGTGTAGCTCATGCTTTTTAATTTTTTTTTAAAAGTTAAAGTCAACCTACTATACTAATGCTTTTTATTTTTTTTTTTAAAAGTTAAAGTCAAAGTCTGTTTTAAAATATAGAAAAATTGAACAATGCAAGAATTGATTTCAGGTGCCAAGATTAATTTTAAAAATATATTAAAATTTACAAATTTTTTAAATGGAGAAATTTTAATTTTAAATTTTAATTCTTAATTTTAATTTATGCCTTTGTTTTTAATTAGATTTTAAATTTTATATTGTTGTTAACATAACTAAATTTTAGTTTTAGTTGTTAACCTTTAAATTTTAATTTCAACTTTTAATTCTTAATTTTAGTTTCAAAATCACAAATAAAATATACAACACAAAATGACCTATAATAGATTTGAAATTAAAATATACAAATAAAATATAAAATCTAATTAAAAATAAAATATAGAAATTAAAATTTAAATTAAAAGTTAAAAATTATAAATTAAAATAACAACTAAAAATTAAATATAAAATTAAAAATTTTAAAAAATAAACTTATTCAAATAGATTTAACATAAAATCAAGATAAATAGTTTTTAGAATTAAAAAAATTTATTTATTTAAAAAATTTACAATACAAAGAATAGTAAATAAAATAAAGGAAAAAAGACAATAAAACCAAATTTGACTTACTATTTAATGGTATCGTCTTAAAACTCTCATAGGCTCTAGGTTTAAATTTTACTTTATCCAATTTTAATATAAAATTAATATTGCCACATGATTAGTTTAATAAGAAAACTAATATGAGCTTTGCTCAGCTTTGCTATTAATTAGTATAAATACATTAGAATTCCAAAATAAAACCTGCCATGTTATAGTTTTCTATATTTTAAAAATTAATATTTAAGGTTCCTTTCTAATTGTTAATGGCCTAAATTTGATAGAATGGCAAAAATTAAACTTTTGAAAAAGTTGGAAAGCAAAAGGTGTCAAAAAAAAATTAGGAAGCATAAAATGAGCTACCCTCTAATTAGGGGGACACATAGCCTTATTTTTAAAGTACTATAAGTAAAGTCAACATTTTTTATTTATGTGACTTTTAAAGTACTAATGAATAATATCAACAAATTTATCATGAATGAATTACACTAAGAATGTATACATAAAATGAAGATACTTTTTCTTGTAATGTTTTTAACATTGGAGTTTATAAGTTATAGCTTATATACTTGTTCAAACATTTGGCTTTGTAGATAACTCACTATCTTCCAAAAGATTGGTGAGTGAGATGTGAAATATTTTAAAAGACTTATTTTGAGCATGTGATTTGACACTACTAATATACTTTTAGAAGATAATGTTTTTTACATATTTAGACTTTAAAAATCGTAATTAGCCATTGAAAAAAATTACAAAACACACTAATATACTTATTCTCTTTTGATTTTCTCTTTTAGTGCACTTCCAAACAATTTTTTTTATATATAAACATAAATATCAAAAAGAAAAATGGAAATAAATAAGATATAATCAAACAAATTAATTATTTAATTAATTTAATTTATATATTTATTCCATTTCATTCCATTCATAACTAAATATATCCAAATGTACATTATTGTGGAATTTGATTGATGTCATAATAAAATAAAAAATAGCAAAATAAAAAAAAAAACAAAGCTAGTTGTGGATTTAAATTGCTATATATAATAAGACTACGTAACACCTTCAAATTTGAATGATTGCAGGAGCAACTTTGTTTCTTTTACTGCAACATGAATTTTCTTTTTGGACCTGCAGTTGGGAAGAACACCTTAAATTTTTGTATATACGTCACACTCCTAATCTGTACCGTCTTAATAGTTGTATGCTGAAAATAGTATTGTTCCTATTGCATTTCTTCATCATCTTCTAATTTCCATTTACACTACTTTAATTTTCAAGTTTCACCACACACATGTAAACAACAACCAGCACGATATCCTTTGTGTCAAAGAGGAGCCGATTTGGAGCTCGGGGTGGATGTTGATGATGAGCTCTCTTCCTTCTTTGGCTTCTGCAGAAACAAAAAAAGTATGGTCAATTTTACATACATAAAGGACTTGTGCACTTAAGTTGTAAACAGACTCCATAGTTATGAACTTATGATTGAATTTAAGAATAACTAAGCATATACATACATAAGTATATATACTATTGGTCAATAAAAAATGACATTTTGAGTGCTAATATTTATCAATAAAAAACTATACCAT
The DNA here is from genome assembly GCA_037954015.1 of Psophocarpus tetragonolobus. Lineage (NCBI taxonomy): Eukaryota > Viridiplantae > Streptophyta > Magnoliopsida > Fabales > Fabaceae > Psophocarpus > Psophocarpus tetragonolobus. The sequence goes on along the minus strand of CM075696.1, from coordinate 29,071,904 downwards.
TCGCGTTTCTGTGTCCATGCAAACTTTGTCCAATTCCTCAAAAACAACCTCAATGGTAGGGCGACCTTTGCTTGATTTGGCAACACACAGCACTGCAATCTGAAGGATGGCTGCAAAGTCTGCCTTGTCAACTTTCCCATTTAGCCTTGGATCTTCAAAATCAGACAGTGGACGCTTTCCCATACTAACATCTCTTGCCTGCAAAGATAATTTCAAATTACCTGACTTTGAGTTGATTGGTATGTAAACATATTATGCATTATTTGTTGTCCTTTTTTTTTTTGGTCTTCCCTGCAAGTACCTTCCTAGTGAGCTGATCTCTGGCATCAAGATCTAACTCTATGACTTTCTGTCCAGACAAAATTTGTAGAGCAACAATACCAAAACTGTATACATCACTGGCACATGTTAACTTGGCATTACTCATATACTCTGGATCCATGTAGCCTATGGTTCCTCTAACATCAGTAAAAACCTTGCTCTCTTTAATCCCCATCACTTTTGCTAATCCAAAATCCGACAGTTTGGCTTGGTATTTCTCAGTCAAAAGAATATTCGTAAGCTAAAAATGAAAATCAGGTAAGGCATTACCATAATGCTAATTGAAAACATAACTTTATACATTTCCAATTAAGTTTTCAAGAGCCAATAATATTATACAACAGATCCAAGTTTTCATTCCATGTGTGTACGTACCTTTATATCTCTATGGACCACACAACCTTCGATATGATGGTGGAGGTACTTGAGTGCAAATGAACAATCTCTCAAAATTCTTACTCTTGTTTCCCATGTTAAGTGGCTATCTCTTCCTAAACAAAAGTGCAGACACTTATATATCTAAAGAATCATCAAGGCTAAAAGCAATTCTATGATATCTACATAGATGTAAATAAAAGTCATTATTGGCATTAGACACGTGAAGTGATTGAGAAAAAAGTGAAGATTGAGGGCGAGAGGACATTACTTAAGAGATGTTGAGCAAGATTGCCGTTTGCACAGAATTCATAGACTAAATATCTCTCATCTCCTTCTATGCAACATCCAAAGAGGCAAACCAAGTTGGGATGACGAAGCCTTGAAAGACCTTCAACTTCTCGAGTGAAAGACTCTGAGGTGTTACTCTTTGTCAAGTGCTTGATGGCCACAACTTGACCACTAGGTAGAACGCCTTTATATACCTGTCCTGCACTCCCACGTCCAAGGCTTATCTTTACACCACCATAATTCATAGCATTCTCAATTTCTCTTTTGCTGAACCAATACAATCCAGACCATGTAGTGATCTCTTTCAAGCCAACCTGTCTACGACCCTTTTTCTTCTTCGCCAAGAATTTGACTAAAATAATCGCAACCAATAGTGCAATGACAACTATTGGCACACTCAAGAAGGTATTTAACATATATCCTGAGGACCCTATAAATCAACATTTTTGTCAGTTTCATTTGGTTCAATATTAGCCTAAGTATACCGTCATGCTGACACAACTGACATTTAAAGTATAGGACATTGAGACATGACTTATATGAAAAAATATCCTCTTCAGTTACTCAACATTTCTAGTCACAGTGTGTGTAGGACCCACAAGCATAGCCATTATGTCTTTTTTTTTTGTACTGAAAATTTTCAATACCGGAGAAAAACTGCACCCGACTTATATACATATACATAATGAGATTTTAATGAAATAAAATATTAATAATATAGCAAATTAACTAAAGTGTGGTATATTCACCAATTTAAACTAATTTTTTATAATAACAAGACTAAAAGATACGTTCAATATTATTTTTTTAAACAATATTAGTGTATGTCCATGTATGTTGAAGTGTTCATTTAGGTTTTTAAGTTGTATATAAATATGAATTTAAGTTTCAAAGCAAAATATAATCTTTTAATTTGACATCTAATTAGAAGTGTTGACATGTTTCGGACAAGGGTCGATATCCGAAATGTGTTAAACATGAAGATACTTCAAACAATAGAAATATTAGTATTTCTTATTAGGTTAGAAATTGAAAAATAAAAAATGGTAAGAGCGGATACTTGTGTTTACTTCCGAAACTGTAGATGAGGAGCAGCGAAAGAATTTGTCAACAAGAGGATCGTTTGGTTTCCCAGCAGCAACAGCAACAATAGTTGCTACCCCACATAGGGCTCTCTCAGTGTTGTTGTTGTTGTTGGCCACTTGATCATATAAAGCATCTCTCACGCTAAGTATTGCTCTGGTGCACTCTACACAAGATTGATCAAATGGTCGGTCGAAGTGGGAGCATTTGTCAAACACATCTTGGTACTGTTGCATGTTCCTAACATCATGCAAAACGAGGTTGGAGCATATGGAACTGCCTTGGTACAAGCTTTGAAAGCCACATGAGTTAAATGACATCCCTTGCTGGGGGTGAAATGCTTGGCTACAATTCTGCCACTGATTTTGGGGAAGGAACATTTGTCCTGCTGATGAGTTCAAGGCTTGCGAGGCCAATGCATCTGACAAAACCGTGAGAGCATTTCGACAGCACAAGGTGTTCGGGAACCAATCCTCGTACCACGTGTTTATGTCTTCACTCACTTGGCCACACTCACTAAATGCCACATATTGGTTTGTATTGAACTTCAACACACATGTACCTGCATCCATCAGGTTTCAATCTAAAACTTGATTGGGTTAACTAATCTCTACCTGACAGTAGTTGCATTTTTTCAATTTAAGAAAAAAGTAACACTCACATATCAAACACTGTATATAGTTATGCCAAATGATATATGTGTAACATGTCTATATATCTTATTATAGGATATATACTAACCCAAATATATAAGAAATTAAAGAGTAGACATGGCATGGAAGAAAAAGGATTTGACCTTGTGGATCATTAAGTGCAGGCTCTGTGAATGTAGCAAGAAACAAAAAAGCTAACAAAAGGTGACGAGGCAAAAGTTTTTTTGTTTTCATGTCCAAAACAAATTAAGCACTGAAATAAAATTAGTCCATTGTGAAGCAGCGCAAGGTTGAAAGCGGAGGCACCAAAAGTTTTCATTGAGACAAGTGAAATTGAGTAGATATAATGTCATTTTTCTTGATTAACACGTTAGGGGTGTGGATATTCTCGCTTACGTAGTGCCCCTACAATTACAGCTTGTGTTTTATGCCCTTGTTTTAATCTCCATACTTATAACTTATAACCTTTTCCATTTTTTTAATTCATACCCCTTGGCCGGCTATGCATGCTTCACCTAATACATTCTCATAATATTCATATAAGAGTTTAATTAGACATTCACTCACAATCCAAATTTTACTTTATTAACATTTTAAAAGTTATATAAATAATGCATACTAACGAGTCTTCCTACTGTAACTTCGTTTCTATCTCTTGAATTTTTGGTTCACTTAGAGATAACCAGAGACAATCATGTTAGACAAGGTCGTCGATAACAATTCTTCAACGGACAGTATTTAACAATTAATCAACTCAATCTGTGATAATGTTAATGATTTCTGTCTCGTAATTTAAGTAATTTTCATTTTGATTATTAAGCAAACCAACCATTTGGGATTACCAGATTAGTACTAGCAGCTCCTTCTGCTCTGCCCGTGTAGATTTTGTTATTGAGTATAAATATTACGATGAATGAAAGACATATTATATTTTTACTAACTGTTAGTTGACTATTTTCACATCTAGAACATCACAATTTAAGCGTACCTAATCATGTAAATTTTGTAATTTATTTCTATTAATCTATTCAAGTATATAAATTTATGATAGCCTAATAAATACATGTACTTGTATACTGCATATTTAAGCTATTTTATTGTCATTAAGTTATATTGTTAATTAAGTAACTTTTAAACTTCCGTCACCTTTACTTTGTACATTATTTTTAATATTATATGTAACATATATTTATTTAAATGTTCATATAAATTTACTTGAAAGCAATAAAATTCACAAAAAAAAAAAACTTGAAAGCAATAAAACGAAAATTATAAAGAAAAACATTGATTGATTAATTTTTTTATTTATACTTTTTGAAATATTTCTTTGAAAACTATATTTTTAGTTCTACAAACTGAATTGTTATTTTCATATATATATATATATATATATATATATATATATATATATAATAAATATTTTTAATCAGATTTACATGTTTCACATAAAATAGCAACATAAAGATTTTTTTTTTGGAAAGGCAAATTTTTTATTGATCAGAATATGATACCATCTAGTTATAAGTAATGTCTATAGAATATCTTTTATTAGAGACTGAAAACAAACAAACAATTTCTCACAGTATATATAATTCTCCATCCTGTGACCCAAGTATATATGTAAGGCCAAATTTGGAATCAAACAAACTATCTCAACTTATTAAAGTAATATGCTGGTTGAACATACCATTCATCAAAAGAAATGAATGACTTTCTAAAGTACCATTTTATCCATAATCATGATCTTTAGAGAGAGTCTTGCACTCTTGCCAAATCTTTTCCATAAAAAAGGATTCTCCTTTGAACACCAAGAAATTTCTAGCTAGTCATATACTCGACAGTGTAGTCAACCAAATTATACTAAGTATATATCCTACCTTTTTACCCCTTACTTAGGAATTCCAAGCAATTAGCAACATAAAGATGACCAGATGGAAATCTTCTATCCCTAAATCATATCTCGTTTGTTGGAGCAAGCATAGATCATCTTCTTAGTTAGTTAGTTTTAATTTTGCTAATTTTGCAAGTCAAACATGTTTCAAAAGTATGACTTTGTATTAATTGTTTAGTATAGGCATGCATGGATGTTTAATCCTAATCAAGATTTTTTATTGATGAATGATCTAAGTTAAAAGTCAGTTTTATAAGTTAGAAGCAAGTTCAACATTGAGATAATTGAGTACAAGCTTCTTGTAATATATTAGATTGATCGTGAACTTCAACTGAAATTGAATAAAATGCTAAATTTTGAAAATCTGATCATGATAACCAATTACAACATTTTCGTAATCTGTTGCACAATTCATTTTACATTTTAGCTCAAAATCAGGTTTCTATATTTTAACGGGTTACACATTTTTTGTAACAGGTTACAATAATCCTAAAATTGAACAAGAACTTCTAAAAAGTGATGAATTAATCGATTACGGTTATTTCATAATTGATTACTTAGTCTTATTTGTTATCCCGAGCTATTTGGAAAACTTTAATCAATTACTCTTGTTTTTTAATCAATATGTTTTCTAAAAATAGCTACCTACTCATACTTGTTAGACAATGTTGGAAAAAAATTTCAAAATTCTTAGAAAACATTCCTCTATCTCTGAACAAGCACCTAAGGCAAGATAACATCTTTTTCAAGCAAGATCATGAATCTTTGAATTCTTGGAGATGAGATATTAGAGAAGAGCTTAATTATGGATAATCTACATAGGTGTAATATGACCCATTCTTTTAATTTGTTTTTCTGTAAGATTGCATAGTGTTTGTATATTTGGGTTGTGATCATAGAGTTTGTTCATAGGAAAACCTATCTTTCCTTGTAAAGTTTAAGGAAGGGCGTAGAAAAATTGTGTGTGCATAATGTTTGTACTTCACAAAGTTTTAGTGAATTGATTTGTCCACAATGATGAGAATTGTATGTATGCCGATTTGTAGAACCAATATAAACTATGTGTATCTCTCTATCTCTTTCTCTTATCTTGACTATTGTATTAATTCTTTAACTTTGAAAGTTTGGTAGTCTTGGAAGTGAATGAATGAAAACGATTTTTAATTGTGAAAAAGATTAAGTTTTTTGAGAAAATTCATTTACCTCTTATGAATTTCCTTACATTTGGATATATCATTGTTTCCACCAAACAAAAAACATCACGTCATTTAATAATTTTTTGTTATAAATAATTTTATCTTTTATGTAGCTCAAATAACATGATGTGTCTCGATAGGTGAAAACAGAAGACTTCTCTTTATAGATGACCATATAAAAATGAAATATCAACATTTATTTCTAATGTTGGTATTTCATTTTGAATTAAGAAGAACTTACACTAAAAAAATTTCCATTTAGATAATTTAAATAACTTTTAAAAAAGTTTCTAACTTAAAATAGTATAATAAGTAATTTAATTATATTAAAAAAATTTAAATTATACCTTTTCTTTAGTTAAAGAGTTCAATGGTGGTGCATTAATTGTGCGAGACATAATTTTATGTTATCACAAGCCACAATTTGGGACTTTTAAAATAATCAATAAACTTTTGATACATGATGATTTTATCAATGTATATCTATTTTTTCATATTTAAAAACAAAAATAAATTAAAAATAAGGTGAAAATTTTATAATTTTGTTTCTCTTATGATTGTGTTCAAAAGAGTATATTATTAGCATTTCTCACATTTAACTCTTTTGATAAAATCTTTAGATTATTTTTCAATATTTTTAATATCATGCTATTTTTATCCCTTTTGGTAGTATATTTTCATCTTAGATTTTCCTTCTTTTTTTTCTTGTAAAATTTTCTTTAGATTTAACAAACAAATTTAATAACAAAGGCTTTATAACCGTCGATAAAAATTAACATGAATAACAAACTTATTGAAAAAAAAAACATTACTAATAATATTAATATTTGACCTATAAAAAAAATAAAAAATTTAATTGAAAAAAAAAACTTTACAAAAAAAAAATTAACAATTTTTTATAAAACACTTTAACCAAACGTGATTAAGGATACTTTCAACAAGAACTGTATTGAAGAGCGGATGTTCCTTAGAATCCTAACATGTGAAAATAAAAATTACTATCACTTTTTTTTCATATATAAATATTGTCATTAACATTTATTTCTAAAAAAACATATATAAATAATTTTAAAAACATTTTCAATTTAATCGTAAGATTTGAACGCGGGTTATTTTACATATCTTAAAAAATGTTTAAAAAATAAATATCATGCATTGACATTGTATGATTGTAAGAGTTTTGAGATAATTTATTATAAAAAGTGGACAACTAATCATAAATGGAATAACCACTATTAATGTGAGTATTGCTGAAGCTTAAAAGGAAGTGGAAGTGACCGTTAACAAGGAAGCGCAAATAGTTGTACCACTATTTAAAATTATCTGAAACGTGTTAAAATCAGAGCCATCGAATTAATTGAACGGCACAGATGTTTACAAAGCAACTGTCCTGTTCCCGCCCTAACGTCACTCATCCTCTCCCATTTCGAAGTTTAAACTTCAAAAACTTTAAACTGTGTTTGCTTATAAAAACGCGCAGCTATTGTTTCTTTCTCTCACTCTTCCCATTTTCATCATCACAGTCACAGGTTCTTTCTCTTTTCTCAAATTTTCTTTTCTTTTTTTTTCATTAGGTTTATCGCTCATATCTCTTCATAAATAGCTGCTACTTCCTTGCTTTGTTCTTATTTTCAATCTTCAACAATTAGGTTTTCCACTTTCAAATCTGACTTTGTTCCTCGTCGTTTTACTTTTGCTATTCATCGTCTGATTAGAAAAAAACTGCAACAATATGATTTGATTCATTCCTAGGTTACTTTTCGTTCTGCAAATTAGCCTTTGCTTCGTTTTTCTCTGATATTTTTGTTGGTGTTGACGTTAATTTGCTTTATTTTGGTTCCGGAAATTACCGTTTCGCTTTATTTCAATTTGATTAAAGCTTTACGGTGTTTCGAATCATCGTGAGTTTGAACCTATGCACGAGATTGTAATAACGTAATCCTAAATCGCTGATTATATTTATTTTGATGGAATTGAGATATAGAGATGGAGAAGGCGGGAGTATTATCAGTGAAGGAAGCATTCGAGAAGCTTGAAAAGGTTGGAGAGGGAACGTATGGGAAGGTGTATAGGGCAAGGGAGAAGGCTACCGGGAAGATCGTTGCTCTGAAGAAGACTAAACTCCACGAGGATGAAGAAGGCGTTCCTCCCACCACTCTCCGCGAGGTTTCCATTCTGCGAATGCTCTCTCGCGATCCCCATGTCGTCAGGTATCATATCATACATCCTAAACCTTAACCCTAAACTATAAACCCTAAATTATAAACCCCTAAACCAATGTTTTAATCATACGCAGGTTGTTGGATGTCAAACAAGGTTTGAATAAGGAAGGGAAAACAGTTCTGTACTTGGTCTTTGAGTACATGGACACCGATCTCAAGAAATTCATTCGCTCCTTCCGTCAAACTGGACAAAGTATTCCGCCCCAATCCGTCAAGGTAATTTTTCAGATCTCTGTTTATCTATATGCAATATTCAATATTATTCGGTTTTTTCTTATCGACTTTTGTGGATTTGGTGACAGAGCCTGATGTACCAACTCTGCAAGGGGGTTGCTTTCTGCCATGGTCATGGAATCTTGCACAGGTACTTCAAGTGGATAAAATTGGCAAGGAATATATAATTTTGAGTTTTACAATTCTCATTTGTTGAATACCTGATTTTATCATCACTCTTATGCTTCTATGAACAAAATCAGTCTGTCTTGTGTAGCTTGTTTTTGGATGGCTTGGTTTTCTGTTATGCAATAGTATTGTGATGTTTGACAATGGGAGCATGAAATTTCCAGCAATTTTATTGGGTACTAGATTTCTCTATATCTTCAGTGAAAAGAAAATTCGCTAGTTTTTACGGTGTTTTTGTGTATGCGTGATCTTGTTTTTGTTTAACATGTCAGTTACACTATTTCTGCAATGTCTTCCTTAATCAATTAACTCACCAACCTTTAAGCTGGACAAAATTAAATTAGAAGTGCTGCAAATGATAGCTTGGTGTATCTTTATATACTAATTCATTTACTTGGATCTAGAAACACTTGTTAGTTCTTTCCATGAATGGATTCTTAGATCTTCGAAACCACCTCATTATGATTGCTATAAAGTTAAAATGCAGACAATAGTATTGGCTGACTTTTTTAGACTATAAATTTTGGAGACTAAAAAATGAAGCACATGATGTTCAAATTATATTGTTTATATTATTTTATTCTAACAATAAAATTAGGCTAAATTATATCAATTTAGTTGAATGAAATTGATTCAACAAAATTAAAAAAAAAAAAAGTTGAATGCAATTTGAGTCTTTATTATTTATGAATTGAAGGGACTTGAAGCCTCACAATCTCTTGATGGACCGAGAAACAATGA